>JBBMKD010000001.1:19721241-19754465 GCA_037834095.1 Argya squamiceps | reverse complement strand
TTTTGTTGGGGTTTTTTTGTTGGGGGGTTTTTGTTGGGGGTTTTGTTTTGGGGTTTAGTGGTAAGCTTTGTTTTGGGTTTTTGTGGTGGGTTTTGTTTTTGGGCCGTGTTCGGGGCAGTGTTTGGGGTTTTGTTTTGGGGGTTTTGTTTTGGGGGTTTTGTTTTGGGTTTTGGGTTTAGCGGTGGGTTTTGTCCTTGCAGTGTTTGTGCTGCAGAGTTTTCATCCCATCTTAGAAATCAACCCCCAAATTCTCCTGTGAGAACAAAACCCATCATTCTGGGAGACGTGTGCATGAGGCAGACATGGGATGGGATAAATTCAGAGGAGCTGGCACAGGGCTGAGGTGAATTTTGTAGTGAAATTTGTCCCTTTTTGTGCACTCAGCTGTTGTGGCCACTCAGGTGATGTTGCAGGAAGAAAAATGAGGAGATAAAGATGAGAATTGTTGGGTGATGCACTCTGACAGTGATGTGCCATCCCTGCCTCTCTCCCAGGAGAAGGATCAGTCTGGGCAGGGCCTGGCAGCCCAGAGGGTGGTTTGGGTTTTGTGGTGGGTTTTTGTTGGGGTTTTTTTGTTGAGTTTTTTTGTTTGTTTGTTTGTTTTTGGGTTTTTTTTGTTTGTTTTTGTGTTTTTTTGTTTTTTTTTTTTTTTTTGCTTGGGCTTATTGTTGTTGTACATAACAAAATGTCAGAATATAATGTCACAATAGGACAAAAAAAAAGGAGCTTTGCAGAAAAAAGAAAATAATCTTTCACTTGTGATCAGTATTGGTTTTGCCAAGGACTAATGCTTATAAATCAAGGAAGGAAAAAGTCTTAAAACTTTTGCTCTTGTGATATCTTCATCTATGGTTTTTGATTGCCTATGTTTTAATATTAAAAAGCATGAAGTTGCTACATAGGCCCTAGAACCCTGAGCTCAATTTAAAGAAGGAATAGATAATTTCAATACTGTCTTCTCAGGCCATAAATTTCGCAGATTATGAGTGTGAATAGCTGGAAGCAATGTTCTCTTTCTCTTTAGATTTAAATTCCACTGCTGTTCTTTTGATGGTGTCGTTCTTACACTTCTGAAAGAGAATAAAGGAACACTGGCTGTTGCAGGAAAATCCTCTAATGCCTCACAAAGGAACCATACCTTTTTCTCTTGTTCTTAGGATAACTAATTTGGGGGCTTTAAACTGTCTTTTGGATGCTGTTCTCATCTATTTATAATTTTATGAGTGCCTTTGTGGTTGCCTTCCTTAAAATATGATTTTATTCTGATGATAGCATAAAAGCTTTTCAAAACAGAGCACAGTCCATTTGACTGATGGTTATCTGTTGGCTGTCTAACATAATGTTCAAAGCACAAGAAACGGAACCATGGTACAAAGCACCTTGCTTAGTAGTTTGGTGGAAGGCTTATTTTCCCTGAATGCATTGCACAAGGAAACAGTCCAAAAATCATCTGTTAACTTGAGCAACTTTTTGAAACCATTTTGTTTTTCCATTCTCTATGTTATGAATGCTATTTAAGACCATGGAAAAAAATCTCTTACCTTGAAAAGGGGGTGGTTTCATCAAAGATGAAATGCTCATATTCTTCCTCAGTCTGAAAGTCTTATAAGTGATAGTGCTAAAGGGAAGAGCCTGGCAGCATGATGCTGTTTTGCAGGGAGTTCATGAACAGAGAAATGTTCTTTTAGTATTTTTAAAGAAAAGAATGTGATTCATTAACGAATTCTCCCAAATTGCTCTTTGCTGTGTTGATCATACCTGCACAAAACAGTAGTCATGAAAAGCTGATCCCACAGGAAAACATCTGTGTCAGCTCCGAGGTCTCTGGTCATTTAATTCTGTCTCTCAGGTCATTTAAACATTTGTGTCACCTTACACTACAGCATGATCTCCAAATTGGAACTGTTTAAGTATTACAAGTTGTTAAAACATGCTGGTTTGACTCCCCAGGAAGTTTGAATCAAAAGTATGACAATGTGACCAGATCAAATTCTGTTTGTAGTTGTGCTGTAGCCTAAAACGTCTATCAGGTTTTGTGGTACGGCTTTAATATTCTTACTAAGTTATTCTGAACTTCATGATAAGAAATGAATGTTATGTTGCAGGCTTTACATAGTCAGAAATGTCTGTGGTTTGGTGCTTTTTCTTCACTTGTTATTTCACTCCTTTTTTATTCAGATCAGACACATGAATGAATACTTTTCTAATTTAGCACTTTATTACACTTGAGTTTCCCAGCTTGTTTTTCATCTTTTTCCTGTAGAAAGATGAATTTTTATGAATTCCTGTCTTCCTCCTAGGAGTTGTTTGCAACTAACATCTTCCCTAGCTGTCTTTTCCTTGACGTGTATTGGAAGGGGACTTTATTTTTAAAACTACTGTCATTTCCTCCTCTGTTCCTCAGTGGATTATTTTTCTTTCTTTTTCCCTCTCCCCTTAACATGGCTGCTTTAAATATTTCTTTCATGACAGTTTTTTACCCGAGCTTTTCACAAAATATGAGAATATTTTAAACTTTTAAATACTCTCCAAATTACTATTCAAAGTGTATAAAATGTAGTATGTCTCCCTTTTGACGATTTTCTGGTTTCTTTTTCCCATTTTATTTCCTTCTCCGGAGAAGTTGTGTTGTTTGTTTAAGTTTGAAAGACTGTATTTCCTGACCAGCTGCCACTGTTTTATTCAGGCCTTGGGAAGACTTGCTAATTATCTGTGCAAATAAAGAAGTTTTGGTCCAGATGGAGTCAGATCTCTGATAGCTGGCTTTTGAACCACAATGTGGGCTACCATCAGGTGTGGGCTTGCAGAAAAATGTATCAGGGATGTAGCTCAGAGTAAAGTTTGTATCTGCTATTTAGGCATTATTCTTTATCCCTGGTGATTGCTTCACACCACAACTGCAGAAATGTATGTCCTATTTCATTTGTGTACTTATCTTTCTATTCTGCTGGGTCTATTTTGTAGTTTAAATAGTAGGGCATACTAAATTGGTACTCTTGTTTTTTCTATCTTTGTAGTTTTATAAAATACAAACAACTCATATCTCTCTCTGTTTGTAAATCTGAATGCTAGATCTGTGACAACTCAGCTAATCAGGGCAAAAATGAAGAGCTTTGGTTCCTGAATTGGAATGGAAACCTTGTAAAACTGCTTGTAATAGAGTCTTCTGGTCTCCCTCCCCTTGTCAGATCTCTGAAAATTCCCTTACTTATCATGTTCCCTTCATCTGATATTTTCAGTTAATTGGGGGAAAAGAAGAAAAAAATTTTCTTGGGGATTTAGTGTCCCCTTCTCAAGTAATGCAAAGCACAGTAACAGGATTCCATAACAAACCTATTTGTATAAATGTCCTTAATAGGCACCAGTAACACATTTAATGACCTGAAGCGACCATTATTAGTGATGTTCTTGTAAGTCTTAGGGGATCATTTGTGCTGTTCACATTTAAGTGCCAGATGAAGATTCCAGACCAGATGGGATTCTGAAGAGAGCACAGAACAGACTCCTCCAGAAAACAGAAAGTAGTAGGGCTAATTCCTGTTCTCCTGATAATAAAAGATGTCATGGAAAATTATATTTGGGGTGTCTAAATTAGATATCTAAAGTCAAAGGAACATTCCAAATCTTGTTTTCATATCCTTGTTTTTAGCTTTCCCCTTCATTGTGTGCTTAATTCATAGCATGTCAAATTTGTGGAGGTATATAGTGGCTTCTTAATTCAAGCCTAGCTGGAAGCTTTTAGTGATTATTTTTGGGCCATCTGGAACATGAACTTTCATCTTCCTAAGCTGCATTTTAAAGGGGCTGATGGACTTATTTCCCAAAGTTTAATTTGACAGAAGAGTGGTTTTATCTGTTCTATCAATTAAAGCATAGACTATTTGCTATCAGTTAACAATATCATTTATGAGAACTATTGTAACTCTTAAATGCATTATGTTGCCCATACGGTGGCTGTCCTTTTGTTGTCTCTCTCTTCAAATATACTTTTTTTTTAAATTGGAGAACTTATTGTGTCTGCTTAAAGCATGTTAATCAGGAATATAACACAAAATATAACCAGGAACTCAGCCCACAGAGCTCTGATGAGTGTGGGGGCTTAATGTAGCAGAACAGAAATCAAAATGCAATCACTGTCAGAATCACTAAAAACTTATTCTTTTCAAATATGACTAAAGAGAAAGAGTTGTTACTGCTATTTTAAATCAATAAAAACATTGTGATCAGTACATGTTCACTTATCCTGAAAAATCCATTTCCAGAGAACAAGATCCTACTTTGTATAACTGTATACCTCAAAAAAATAATTTGAAAGAATGTATGTATTCTTTAGCATCTTTCATGGTAGGGGGAATATTGTTTTTAAGTTATGTTTATATTTTGTAGTTGGAAGATTTCCACAAACATATT
Organism: Argya squamiceps; assembly: GCA_037834095.1. Classification (NCBI taxonomy): domain Eukaryota; kingdom Metazoa; phylum Chordata; class Aves; order Passeriformes; family Leiothrichidae; genus Argya; species Argya squamiceps. The sequence continues at coordinate 19,750,055 of JBBMKD010000001.1, read as the reverse complement.
GTGGAAGTTTGTTTTGGTGCCAGTCCTACAGAAATGCTTTGAAGTGAGCTTCCCAGCATGTAAGTAAAAAGCTGGGAACAGTACCACAGCTTTTTCCTCTCATTCTTCTGAGTTTTTCCTGGGCCTTAACAATGACTATTGATGACAGTAGCTATCAAGTCTCTGTAGGTGCTGCATTATTCCTTTTCTATTGTGTTATCAGCATGTGCTTTGTACTGACTATTCCTAACTATCATGAGGTTCAGCCAAGAGTGACTGACACTCAGCCACTGAAGAACATGCCCGCAGTACAGGTCTCACAATTTCTGTCTGTGAACTTGGTGCTGATGAAGATTTATCAAAAGGGAGAAGGGTGCAATTAGAGGACTCCTCCCCTCTTTGCATGACTCTGGTCTTTAATAGGTGTTATGAGCTGTGCAGCATGCTTCAACTCTGTATTCAGGAAAATAGGTTAATACCCAAAAGAAAATAGAATTTACAGTACTGAGCCTCGCAAAAGGATATGGGTAGCTTGGAGGCTCTCAGGAATATTTCACCCTTTTAATTTAACTCCTGTGTTTTCCAAAAGGTGATCAGTATTGGAGAAATTGCATTGGCTTTGGTGTGCCAAGCACTGTGATTTGTAACCACAGTGTCTCACAGAAAACTGTTAGTTGAGTGTACTCAAAAGTTCTAAATATTTGAAGGAGTAAGCTGCTGACAAATTAAAATGAAATAGTAATTGTGATGTTACCTTTATATCCATTTCTGTACTTTTTTTCTCAAGAAATCATTCCAAAGTACTTTGAGAAAATGAAAGCTACATCAAGTTAAGTCTTGTTTCAGGCCATGTGCCTGATTCTCCATCTGGAATCCTATTTTCAGGCAGTCTGTCTGGACTTTCCAAGTTATTCAGGCAATGAGATACAAAAACTTGCATGCCCAGCTCCTGTAGAAGCAGGGAGCTGATAAACCTGTCTGAGGTCAGACATGCTATAAATGGGCAAACACCTCTGGAGAGCTCTACCACTGTACCTCATATTTGAGCTGTGTTCTGCCTTGGCAGTTGTTCAGTCATGTATTGGATTTTGCATATGCCAGGCCATTTGCACCATCTGCAGCACAAGACTCTGTTGAGTGAAGGAGGATGGGCACTTGGATAATTGATGTCAGTCCATTTGGAGCAGGAAGCATTACTGAGGCAGAAAACTCAGGAAACTAAGATTTTGGCATTTATGTCAACAAGAACAATGACAACTGGTGCTGTGTCCTGAGCTTTAGTAACTCTCACTTAAATGCATGCACAAAGTGTACGTTTATAGGTAATTCCTCTGGAATAGTGATGGTGTCCGTATGGGCACTGCAAGTATCAGTGCAAGAGGACCTCACATCCTGAGATGGGAAATATATGAAATTAAGTATGTGCTGTATTGTCTCAGCTGCTTGGTGTTGGAATGAGAGGCAGATTGAGTACTTTACATACACATTTGTCAAAATTAATATTGTCGGTACTACATCTTAGGATGTTCCTTTTTGGATTCTGATAAAGGCAGCCCCAGGGCATACTGTGGTGGTGGTGAAATGACTGACTGCAGTGCTTATCATCATGGCATAACAGCAAATATTTCAGTCAGGCAGCTGTCGTTTTCCTTAACCCTTTTGCCAGCAAGTGTAAAATTCAGTTTAATTAAAAAAAAAAAAAAAAAAAAGAATAAACCAGAAAATAAAACAGCTCTGTGACAGTTGTATTGTTATGGTTTAGTTGTATTGCTATGGTTTGAATCTAGACCCTAAACCTCTATCTCATAGTGCAAAACATTCCCTCACAGATCCAGATATGGTCCAGGCAATGAAAGAAAGTCTCAGACAAAACAGGGATAATGCTCAAAATATTCTAGTATTGATACAGACACTCTGATTGGACACTACAGAGTAAATTAAGGCCAAAAATTGTGAGTTTGGTCCCAATAAGAAGCAGAAGAGCTGCATGGTGCTAGTTCACTGCTCATTTTACAGTGAGCTTAACACTGTCAAATTTGAGAAGTGCCAATGTACCATGTTCTTCATAGATTAGGTACAAGCATAAGCTGAATTAGACCACAACCCACCCAAGCTTTGCTGAATTAAATTCACTGAACTATCATGCTCACTGAGAAGTTGTGTTATTTTTGGGTTTTGTGTTGGCCATAAGCTGTTTACAGAAACTTGCCAATTTAGGCTTACATAGAAAGTTATCTTTCAATTACAGCTTGGGAGGAGGGTGATGGTGGTATACGTCTAAAAATTTTAGAAATACCTAATACCTTTTTGGATGATGCCATTAAAATGTTACTAACTCTATACTGCTTGGGGAGATAAATTACCTCTTTCGAGGTACGAAAAAAGTATTGTGGTCACTGAGGAATCCAGATTCATAAAATCCCTCCTCTTGCTGTGATTTTTTTGCGGTTTCTTTCAGAGATGAGCAAAGCAGCAGCCTTTGGATAGCACCTGCCACCACCCAGCAGGCCAAAGGCAGAGGGTGAGCAGATGGGTCTGGAGCCCCGACTGGGGACATCAATGTGAGTTCTCAGGCTTCAGTCATGCATCACATGGACATCTAAGTGGTGGATCCCAAACAGAAACAGGCTCCAGCTGTGTCTGTGTTGTCCTAGCAGCAGCAAGAAAACTATGTGATTGTGCAATGCTTTGACTTACCAACTTCTTCAGTTTGCACTTCACCTAAACTGAAAAGTATGAATATATATATGCACACACAGAGATGCAATTGTACATTTGTCTGTACATATATATACATGTATTCATGTACATGTATGTACAAACACATTGCACACATAAATCTGCATCATCAGAAATTATGGATATCTTATTTTGTGATCAGAATACACTACTTCAATTTTTCATCCACGCTGTTGTGGATGAAAGAAACAGAATTAAACACAGAAAGAGGTGAAGAGTTCTTATTCAAATGAAGGATCCTGATATGATGGCAATTTTCTACATCATACTGCTAGTCTAAGAACCTCTGTAAAATTTCTTTCTATAGAATACCCAAAGATTACATTAATGTGTTTAAAATATCCCTTAATGAATCCTGATTCTTTTTGTATGAAATCCAAGAGCATTAACGGATATTTCATGTTGCATCCTATGTTTTGGAAGGAAAAAGCTGAAATTCAACTGGCTGCCTTCTCATGAGCTTTCTAAATTATCTATAATTTTAAGCATTTAGTTTGTGGGTGAGCTTGGATAATTAAAGCGTGTTCCATTAGCTGAAATGCATAAGCATTGCTACCTGCACAATTGTGTTTCAGGAGAAACAGTTTTTCTCTTCTGTCAGGAGCTCTTCCTTTTGCAGAGGACTTTTCTAGAAACAACAGCAATAGAAGAATATGAATATTTCAATATCCCTATAAATTGTTATTTATCCATTACTACCTTTTTTCTTTTTTTTTTCAAATACCTCATCATTTTGCTGTGGTTTTAGTTACACTTGCATTCTGTCTTTATATGATTTTTTTTTTCAAGAGTCCCTATTTGAGGAGATAAGGACTTGAGAAAATGAGAGGAGGTGTTCTGGCTTTGTGTTATAAACTGTTTATATAAATATTTTACCTATTTTTCATTATTCTAATAATTATTGGAAAGCTGTCTTGTACCACTTTTAGTATGAAGACGTCAATAGTTCCTTTAGCAGTAGTTTCTCAAAAGACCAAGCTGAAATTCCTGTCCCTGTTATCTCCCAATATGGGTCAATCTGTGGCCCCAACAAGAGCCAGTAATGCCCTATGTGCATTGCTTCCACCCTGAATTAGCAAGATGTGGACCTGTATGTGAAAAGGTGAAAGAAATTTGCCCTGGAATATTTCTCATTTCAGAAGGTAAGAATTATTATCCTTGGAGCCGGTTAACACCTTGTTGAAGTGTCAAATAAGTATGGCTCACCAATCTGAGCAAGTGAAAAATGTTTGAACTATATTAGCTCTTTTTCCCAAGCTACTCCTACATTTTTCCTGCTTTGTTTAGACACAGGATTTTAACAGCAGAAAAAGGACTTTCTTTGCTGCTCAGTGTTCTACTCTCTCTTCTTGTGCTGCTGCTTCAGTTCCTTAAAAGTCTCTAGACTGTAAAGTGCACTCATGTTCTTTCAACCTGTGAGAATTAAAAAAAAAAACAAAAAAAAGAAACTTGATGACCAGTTCCAGTTCAGTCCTATGGCTTCTTAATGATTCCTGCGCATTTCAACAAGAGGGGAATGGAAACACTGATGGTTTCATAAAGCTTTCCCATTCCAAGCAGAAAGAAACCAGCGTATTTTACATTTTAAAGGTTTCTGCTGGGAGGTGGAAGCTGTACCAGAAGATTTTCCAGTTTAGTGGCTGGGTGACTCATCTAGGATGTGGGATCTGAATTGTTATTAGACACTGGGCTTACCTACTCCCAGGCAGCTACCCTGATGTGGTTATCAGGGTCTTCTTACCCATGTTCAGGCCTTTGAAGCATGAACAGTTTTCTAAAGCAAACTTTGTTCTGGAAAGCTGTGTTTCCATATGTGCTTAGGTTTGACAGAATGTTATCAAAAATAAAATCTTTCCCTCCCCCGATTTTTCACTTAAAAAAGGAATATAAGTGTTGAATATTTCCACTGAGCATACCAAAATACTTGGAGGATCACAAAGTTTGAACTCAACCTTCAGGAGAACTAAAATGACTGGAGTAGCTCAGGCCAGTGGGCAGCACTGGATGTATCTTTGCCCTGCACAGGGCAAGAAGGAGAACCCGCACAGCCAGTTCAACATGTCAATGCATTTGGGCTGCTTGGTAGAGCTCAGTCAATGCACCCCAGGGTGATGGCTCTGCTCTGGGGAACTCCTGCACCTTCTGCTCCCTCTTGGGGCATCTCTTGCATCTTACCATCTTGCTCATTAGAGAGAGGCTCATAATTTTTTGTTGAGTCCTTAAAACACTTGAGTCTGGACATTACTTGGGCATCAGGGCAGAACTGAGCAAAGCATACTGAAGTGCTTACAGATGTCCCAGTGGTCATAAAATTTCCCTTGACCAAAATGACTTGTTCTACCCTTTTGTGATCTTCAAAGCAGGTAAAAGAGTGAAAAGTGACTATGAAAAGTGACTATGGAATGGCTGCTAACTCTTCTCTGCCCTGCCTCAAAATTTATGGTAACATATTTTCTAACTGCAACAATTTGCCACAAACCTTTACAAGGATGTAGAATATAAAGCACATATGAAACAGTGGGGCTAAATTAATCTCAGATGATTAAAAAATATTATGATAACTGTATAAAAGTGTACATTCATAAGAGACACTTAAACTGGACATGTGTAGCAAATTATGCAGGCAGGAAAAATGTCTGAATTCAATTGGCAGTGCAAGTCAAGGAAGCGTCCTCCCTGCACAGACTTGGTTTCAGAAAGGCCTTGTATTTTTGAGGTAGTTGCTATTTACTCACCCATACAGGTAAACATAATTACCCCTGCTGTTTGCCAAGATGCAAATTCTAAAGCAAAATCCTAACCAGTGCGCTGGGGCAAATAAGTACTTTCCCTCTGCCCCACTGCAGCTACAGCAGGATCTCCTCTGACAGCTGCCCATCCACCTTCCCATATTTATCCTGGCCTCTCTCCATGTCTTGCCCAGTAGCTGGTGGGGTAGAGGCAGGACTTGTTTGTGTGTGTATGAGCATGTTTAGCTTGATGCTGCTCTGAACAGGGATTTGCTGCCCCAGTGACCTGCTGCATTTTGGGACCTGCCTGAGCTCCTGCTGCCACCACAGAAAAATTTGCTGCCACGTGTCACTTACGGTGTCTGTGACTGTTTTCCCAGTGCCTTGCAGGAGTCTATGATATCCTTGGTTTCCATGACCTCTTCTGCTTTCCTGTGTTTGTAAACAGTGCTCTGACCTTTTTCCTTTACTGTAGGACACAAGGATGTCTTGGTGTTGTACCTTCAAATAGTTGTAGGTGGATTTCTAAAGCAAATGCCTTGCTCATTTGCACTTCTCACACGAGTTTAATTCTCATGAGAACAAATCAAAGAAAATGCTCTGTGGAAAATACATCATAAAGAATGGGAAAGGGACGCAGTTAAAATATTTGGTTAATAACAGCAAATCAAACTTAAATAGCATACTCCTGATGCTACAGTGTGAAATTTTCTTCCCACCTTCCCTGGTTTCTTTTCTAGAGATGTATTGTGATTTGATATTTAAAATTTTGGTTTTTCCAACATTTGGAGGGGGGGAGGCGTTAGTGGGACACTGTGATGTCATGCACCCAAAAACCAAAACTAGCCTTAGGAAAGGGGGGTGAGAGGTGCATATGTGCTCATATACACCCAAAGACATTCCAACACTGCTGTTACCTTAACAGGAAAATACAAGTCTCTCTGTTGTGTTTATTTATTATTCTCCTCTTTAAATTAATAAATAATTATTTTTTTAAAAAGTAGCTCAGGAATCAAGGCACTCTACTATTGTAGATAACAATTATCTAATGGTGAGCAGTGCTGGGTCTGAGAAACTTTGCTTCTTATGAATATATCCACATTTATAGATATCTATCATTAATAAGAGGTGATTTAGGAAGGTATTTATGTTAAGTTCATAGGATTTAGTGTGGACTTGGCAATCCAGTATCTGCTTTGGATTTATTTCAAGCAGATGTTAAGCAGAGAGAAGAGACTGACATGTCTGTAGTGGTTCCATAGCTGTCTGAATTATTGTTAAAATCCCAGCACTGGCACGTCTCTAATTTAATACACGTTTCAGCAGTGACTGTGGTAATAAAATCTGAAATGCCTCATTCTCCTTTCATTAAAGTCAGGAGAAAAAAAAGAGATCTGTATCAATATGAACAGAGGTGTTCCTGACCAACATGAAAGCATCCTTTTATGTAACAAAAAAAGACTAATCTTGCTGTTCTAACAAGCTATCTATTGCAGGCTGTGCTTCTTTTCAATCAGATGTTGTGCTATGACATAATTCTTCATGCCCTCAAGTGGGTAATTGCAAAGTTGAGTTTCCAAAGGACCACGCCTCACTTCTGAACTGAACAGCTGAACCCACAAGAGAGACAAAGGATGAAAATCACTTGGATCTGGAATTTAAGAAATTAATAAAAACAGGATCAAAATCATGAGTTTCAGACTGCAAAATCTATCTGGGTTTCAAGGACGGAGGCCTGCCCTGCACTTGAGTGAACCATGACAGACATGCCCTGGCTGGGGCAGGCAGCTGGGACTGCAGAGGGCAGGCAGCATCAAGGGCTGGGGCACAGAAAATCCCCAGCATGGATTCTGCCTCAGGCAGGGGCTAGGTCTGCTCAGCATCTTGACCTCTGGGATGGGGTTACCTTTCCCAAAGCTGAGTTGTTAATTGTAAAAGGGGTTAATGCCACCTCCCTGTGCTGCCTTCTTTTGACAGGTATTTCAGCCTGTCAGATTGTTTCAGCTGCTTGCCAGACAAGCATTTTCTTTTAGTTTAAAGGTACCTCCTGAAACAATGGGATTGAGCTGACTTCCACAGAAGACAGGTTTGAAATCAGTGGGAGATACCTTTACTTAAAGAGTCTGCAGAAGCTAAAAGTCAATTTTTTCCCACTATCTGAAAGGGGATTAAACCACTGTATTTTATAGTAGAACCTTCTGTAGGGGGTCAAATATCTGCTCAGCAGAACAGCCCAACACCAGGAGTGTGTCTGATTAATCCTGCTGTGCTGTAAAGGGGCATCAATCCTATCAACCCCTTTGGACAGTCTTGCACTTTTTTCAACAATTATCTGCTACTAAGTTACTGTGGTAAGAGTTGATAAAACAATAGGTTTGAAAATAAATGGGAGTTTTTAAGACACATATATGTGTGAATTTGCTACCTTAGCATCTAGCTTTAGGATTCACCCATTATGCTGCAAGACGGGGAGTCATAATTTTGATGAGCTCTAATTACACAGGTAATGTCAGTACAGTTATCCATTTATGAATGCTTTGATCACTTGACACACAATAATACTCAGATTTAATGCTTTATGGACTACAATAAAACTCCCTCTCTTGATATAAGAATATACACCTCAAGAAGGTTAAGTTAATTGCTTTCAGAAACAAAAGAAAATTTAAACTTTGGGGATAATTAAATTCTCATCTGCAGTTGTAAATTATTTTAACTACACTATGCAGAATGTAAGTAGATTTTATCTGCTTTTCATTAGAAAATAGTATCATATAAGCACAGTAAAATCTTCCAATAAGACATTTTCCATTAACAATAAAAATAATCCATTGAAACTTGTTATATTTTAAATTATTCACTATAATTGGAGCATGTGCAAAAATCAGAATTATAAATGGGCACAACTATCCAAGCAAAGAATGATAACATAGCTAGAGAAGCATTCATTGTAATTTTGTTTCTCTTAAACACATCTCTAAAAAAATTGCTTCATCAGAAATATAGGGAATTTATTATTGGCTTGACACTGATTAGACTGAAAAAATTATTAATTGTGTGCCATGGTCATCTGGGAGAGTAAGGAAACATGTAGCCTCAATAACACTAGTCTATAATGTTTTTTAAAAGTTCTAAGTAATCCTGCCAATTTAGAGACTCAAATAGTTAAAAGCTGTCTTTTTTTCCTAAGGAAGATAAAAAGAAGGAAACATCTATGATGACTCACATACACTAAACCTAATTTAAAAACAAAGAATAAACCAGAAAGAAACAAATGCATAGCACACTGTGACATTGTGCTCTATTGCAGCAGAAGATTAAGTCTCTCTCCAAATTGCTTTGAGCTCTTCTAGAGGGAGAACACAAACAATATGTCAATGTTTTGGTGAGTCACTTCGTAGAGACAGGCTATATTCTCATCACATGGTCTGTCATTACCTGGAAGAGCTGGAAAATGACAACACTTTTGAGATATGACCGTCCAATTTGGCTGCTTGCAGGAATTTTAGGTCTGACTTTTCTCTTTAGGTTGAACCAAACTTGCTCAGCTGTTTAACTTACAAAAGGTGTGTTTTCAATCTAGAAGGAGAATGCCTTGTGTAAATGGGTAGTTTATGGAAAGGCTTTGTCAGAAATCACTTTAATAGAAGCCTGTAACTAGGTCTTTGGATCCAGAAAAGAATTACTCATTACTGGTACTAGGAAATATTTGATGTGAAGTTCTTTTTGGCCCTTCTTTTTTGTTTATATTCTTTTCCTATGCATTTTTTGTTTTATTTGTTGGATTTTTTTTGGTCAAAGGTCCGAGAAGATTCAGTGTTTGAAAGAAAGATTGAAAGTATGTAGTTCTGAAGTTTTATCAGAAACATCCCATCAATATGTCTTTTTAAATTTGCCCTCTTCAGAGGCTATTTAAATGTATGAAATTTTTAGTAGGTCTCACAAAGAAAAAACTATTCTAGTCATCACTGTTGTGAAAGAAAATTATAAAATATGAGCAAAGAATATCGTTAAAGTTAAAATTCAGAACAAGAAAAGATGCAATTTAAGGCAGTTTTGTAATCTGAAAATTTTGAAGTATACATTTTGAAGTTCTGCATTGCCAAAGCATCTTTTGTCAACTCATACTTAGCAAGAAACAAAGCAAAACAAAAATGTTGGCAAAACATACTTGCTGGAACTTCATGTAAGTGTGCTCCTTCTGCTGCTGAAATTCTTGTTCAAGGGTTGGGGTTTTTTTATTCCACTCATGAGAATAATTGGTATAGAATAAATTTTAAACATTAGAAAGACATAATTCTTGACACTCCTGGTGTCTAGTAGAGACCTACAGGGACCTGTGGCTATAGTGGAAAGGGTTTCTCCTTATATTCTTGCAATTTAAATTGTGCATACAGTTTTAAGTGTTTTTATGGGAAGGAAAGATAACTATTTTTTTTTCACTCTACAGCCCATTATGTTGTACTGAAGCTGTCAAAATTTTAAATGTGTGTGTGCTTTACCTTTTTCTACACGTGGCTTTTCAGGAGTCTGGCTTTTTCAAATTTTCAGGTTTAAAAAGCAAAGATGTCATAAATGACAAACACATGATGGGACAGAAATAATAAAAATACTGCCAAGGCAACACACATTTTTCATGGCAAAACATTAACATTTTAGTATACAGTACTAACATGTGTGATTATATTTTTATGTACATTTTATGAGATGGATTTAGTTACCTTTGCAGAGAGGAGCTGAACTCTGAGCACAAGAACAATCAGTGATATTTGAATTGAATCTAGAAAGGATATTAAGTTAGATTTACATTTCTGCAGAAATTTCTGAGTTCTTCTTTTCCTCTAATATATGAGAATATTCAAACATTTATGTATAAATCCTCATTATAGCCTTCTAATGTAGGAAAATAGTGTCATTTTGCCTGAAGAAGGGCAACTGGCAAATTAAAAGATTCAAGTGTTTTAATTAAGGGCCTCATCAAGATCAATGCTGCTTTTACCTATGAGGCATTGTTGGTGCAAATACAAGTATTTATTAGATTGAGTAAATCTGTGTACTTGACAGATCTTCTCCTTGGATGAACCTTTTCATAAGGGGCTGTCTGTGTAGATAAAGTACTAGTAAGGAATTGCAAGAAAGTGTGGACAGCCATTCATTATATAAGTATTTCAGGCTACAATTGCTAGGAATAATTCAGCTTTATTGGTTTTTTTAATAATTTTTAACTTATTTGTGTTGAGGGAGCAATGTGTTGATGTATTGAAATAGCTGGTGACCTGGAACTTCATGTCACATCAACGGCAAAAGGAAATTACCTCCTTGTTGGTGTATAGACTAAGATAATGATTTTGTCTAGCATCTTCCTTACTGACCTGCTTGTTGGCTGTGATGAAGTCAGGTATCAGGAAAATGTGATATCCTTCACATTTTCTTCTTTGAGTTATGTGCATGTGGCTTAGAATGACTGTCTGGTTGGCTGTTAAAATTCAGATCCCATGTTTCACCTGCAAATGCCCCAGTAAGTCCACTTGAGTAACTAGAACAAAAAAATGAAGGACGGAACTCTTCTCTTTTTGACACAGCCTGCAGCTGAGTGTTCACTCTGAGCTGATACTGAGAAATTAGACATTCTCATTTTCTCCTTCCCTTCTGTTTCACAGTGAAATGTATTGGCTAGGAAGCCACAGTGAAAGGGCTTCTAACCTGATGAAAAGCTTTCAGAAATGTCCCTATGCTAAATCAGGAGGAAGTCAAGACTTTTCAGCTTGTTGTGAGAAATTGGAGACAGCAGCCTAGCGTAAGAACTACCACCTGAGACTGGGAAGAAGAAGAGTTAAATTAATTGCTTAAGAGCCAGGACTTGGCAAATCTCACTTGAATGACAGTAAAGTAATAAAGAGTGATAAAGTAATGCTCTTCACACAGGGTCATTGGCTATCTGAGGACAATGTGCAGTGCCTGATTTATTCCTACCTATGATTAAGATATTTTATGATGCAAATTTCCATCTAGAAACATCATAAAATTATGTTTAGAATCATAAAATGTTCTCTAAATATTCCAGTGAAAAATTTGCATGCATTATTGTTTACTTTCTGTAAAAAGACTCTCCTAGTATGAGACCTTTCCCCCAAACAAATAGGTTTTATTTTCATTTCAAAGGACTAGAATCCAGAGTGTGGCTTTTTCTTTTCCCTGGTTAGCTTGCTGCATGGTTTTTAATGTATCCATTATCTGACTGATCTTGAAGTGGCTACAGAATGATTTGCTCATCACACAGATGTCCGTGGAGGCTCAGTAGTCTGACTTTGATCACATACTGTAATGTGTTACCTCAGCAATAGACTGGGGACCATGGAGTTTCTCTTCTACACTGAAAAATTCATTAAGCAAGAGGATGGAGGCAGCCTAATCTTTTAATAATAGTCCTCTTAGGCTCTGTTACAGACAAACTCTATTAAGTAAGAAATGCTTATGGTGAAGATGAGGCATAGTCTGATCAGAGCCTGAAGCCTGTTCTCTGTGCTGAACCCTGGGTGTCCCAAGGCAGAGCAAAACTTCATGTCTCCAGGATGTGCTAGGGCCTTCTCCTGACAGTATTATGTTGAAATAGTGACTGCACTTCTGCATAGCATGTGTCCTTATGACTAAAGTCTGATTAGCTCTCTCTCTTCTCTTAATGTGTTTCTCTTGCTTGTTTCTTACCTCTCAGATCAGATTCCCAGCTCAACTGAACCAGGTATAACTTCACTTAACAGGCTGAATGTGCTAATAGACACTTCATAGGGATAATGCCTAAGATGTTATAGTCAAATACCAATATCAGAATCAAAAATAAATTAATAGCCTCGTTTTTACTTGAATCATAGTTTGATTAGTGTTGCTAGCAGTGCCAATATTTTACTGAGGTTTATTTGAGCTTCTAAGGAGCAAAATCTGAAGGAGAAATAATTTTTTTCTTCAGAGCAACAAAGAAAGGATTTTAGAATTTACAGAAATCCCCTTTTTCTTTTTTATTCATGCTTTAAAAAATTATTTTAAGTTTTATTTATTTGAGTGTGGCACAGGAAAATAATCTCCACAATTACTGTATGTTTATCAATGCTTGCACTCGTGCATGCTACCAGGCACTGTTTAAAGCACGTTTAAAGCACATTTAAATATTCCTACCCGCAAATGTCAAACTCCTACACAGGGTTGACATCCTGCTGTAAATCCTGGCCCTCTTGTCCCTCGGAGGGGGATGTATGACTGCAAGAGCACAGCCAGAGCAGAGGAAGTGTTCCAGCCTGGGCTCTGGCAAGGCGAGCGGGAGCAGCAGAGGACACAGGGAAGCCGCCGGCTCAGCCCCGGAGAGGGGCCGTGCAGGGTGGGAAGCAGCAGCAGGACTGCCAGCAGCACACTTGAGAGTAGAATACAGATATGTTTGTACATGCCTTCCTGACTTCTGTCTCCTGACCTTCCATTCCCCATCCGCCCATGCTGGAATTACCATAACCGGCTTTCAGGGCAGACACTTCCTCTCTCCAGCTGGCTAGTCATTGCAGGAGAGCTTCGTTGTATGAATGCAAAGTTAGTAAAAGTCTTCCTCATTTCCACTTCCCCCTCCTGCTGCCTCCCAGCTCCTGTTCTAAAACTTTGGCAGCCCTAAAATTGTGACACTTTTCCCTAGCCATGTTGTGTTCCCTTTCTTACAGCTCTCATTTCTTCTATGGTGCTGCACTCAGCAAGCAAGTAAGTTTTTCTAAGAGCCTTCTTTTTCAAAACCTGAAGTTGTCACCACCAGTTTAGCAGGTCATGCCTTCAATAGCACTAGTCTTCAATAGCACTAGACTGAGTCAGAGGTTCAGTTCTAAGAAGGAAATATATTGGTAGTACGGAACAATTAATAGGTTTTTCAAATATTTATGTATGGCAAGCATTTTAAGATCTTGTGTGCTTGCGCCTCTGTCTGTCTATGGACGAAAATTTCGTCTCCAGTTATTTCTATTTCATTAGCATCTAGAAGCTTCAGCAACGGCCCAGGATTCTTTAGTTATGTATACTGGGGAAAAAAAAGGTACCCTTTGAGGAAATCAACATGAGCATAGGAGAATTCTGCAAACATTTTGCTTGTTACAATTTGGTTTTCTGGATGTGTATTAAAGGCAGTATGAATGTCAGCTGTTGGAAATACATATGGGAATTTTTCATCTCATAAGACTTCTGTTCTAATTTTTATTATTAACCATAATTCTGAGGGAATGTACATGCTTAGGTGATGCAGACTGGAGTCTTTTTTCCCTTAACTAGAAACATTACTGAGGAAGCAGCTGCTGTAACATTTTCTGCAGCAAAATGCATGTAGAAATGTACAACATATTAATTAGATTATTTCAGTGAAACTACATAGGCTTTTTGCTAAAGACAGATTATTCTTAAAATAAAATTATATATGCACACACATGTACATATGTACAAACACTCACATAAAAATAGTGTAAAAGCAAAAACAACCGTGGCAATTTCCATTTCCAAAGCAGAATTAGAACCTGTAAGTAAATCAGCTTGGCCTTGTAGATGCTACTCTTGAAGTAGCCCAGCAACTTAGCAAATAGGGAGATGAGCTTAGAAAGTATAAGGAAATGAGACATAACTGCCTGAAATTAAAAAACAAAACCACTTTTTCTCTGGAGGACAAGCACTGACCCTAGGAGTAACATCAACAATTTTAAATCATGCTTAGAACCAGCATCTCAGCAGCAGAGCATCACAAGTAACTGTGCACAATATGTTTTTCCTCCAGTAAATAAATCAGTGAGAGAATAAATAGCATGGCAGGAAAAAACAGAGTGAGGCACATTTCCACCTGAGACACAAGCTTATCCTTTTCATAAATTAAGAGGGAATTAGGGTAGGAGAAAAAAGTTGAACATTCTACTGCTGAATAAATGCTTTAAATGTTTGTTACAAACAATGTTAAAGCAATCACAGGAAACGTGGGGTTCAGATTGAGATATTCATTTCTCCTGATGTATACCTAAGAGGAATTGTTATGAATTATGTTGTTTTGTTGGGTTTTTAAGTCTGATGTAAAGAGCCTGTATTGGCTTATCAAAAGCAGACTGAGGTTTACCCTTAAAACAAACACAAAAAATAAAATTAAAGCTTTCATAGACTGCAGTTAACTTGAGAACTTTATCTGCTATTTGCTAGACTATAAGCTGAGGGAAACAACAGGTACTCAGTGTTTAATCGAAACTCAGGTATGGCATGTTAAGTTGGCACATTTTTTTTAAATCAAACTAGACAAACATTTATCTGTCTTTTTGTTTATCCTTTGTTGATTTCTAGACATTTTTATCTGTATTTCTAATCAGACTCACTTTGATGATAAATATATAAAAGTTGCTTGTCTTGTGTCTGTGACAATGGACTGAAGATGTATCAGCATCCCAACAAAGAAACAGTTAGTATCTCTTACTTAGACCATTTGAGGGGAAAAAAACCCCCATACCAGTTTTTGGCCTCAACAGAAAAGCTGTATAACTAACCCTTAAAACAGGAGATGAGTGCCTTTGTTTTACCTGTGTTTTGCAGGAGACAAAAATCTCCTGCAAATTGTCAGATCTGCTGATAAGTAGACCTGCTCAAGCCTGAGAGCATGCTTGTTTTTTCCAGCTGGTCTCACTGATGAACACTATCTCTGGCTCACCAAGTTTGTCTCCTTAGATATAAATATTTAAAGGGCAAAGATATTTTTCTCTGACATTTTATTACTAATCACATAGCACTTGTATATTGTCCTCAAGATACTAGGAAAACATGAATCCTCTCAGCTGTCAACAGTGGCTGCATTTTAGGTCAGAAAATGCAAACACAAGGGGAAAAGTGTGCTACCTACCACAGGCTCAATGAATTGAATATCATCGCTTCTTGGTTCCAGTTTGTCCTTAGTTTATTGCACACAGCCCAAGCCAGCAACAGTGAAGAACAAGTTTCCTAAAAATAATCACGCAGCCAAAAATACCAATGCACAAAATACAGTTGAACTCCATACTTGAAGAGGGTAAAAAAGTCTGTGCTACATCTATAGAATCTTGATCAGCTTCCAGAGTACATATAGGAGATTTAAGTTCCTAATTAAGGCAGTTCTCCACAAGCTTCCTTTATATAGTAAGCATCCTTCAAATGAGTGATGGCAAACCTAAATCAGAAAAAGAAATCAAAAATCTGTTATCTGCGTTCAGCTACTAAAAGCTCTATTCTGCACACATTATTTCAAATTATTTCATGTATTTATTATTTTAATGAAATATAGATTATAAATTTTGTTAGCATTTGTCTACTTTAATTTGTGTATTTGCTAGTTCTGATTTCTATCACAAGGATTCCCTTAGTCTCTCAGCTTACCAAACAAATGCTTTTAAAAATTCTCAAGTGACTTGGCTGGGAAGCTGTTCAAGATGGTTTCTTGAGGAAGTAGGTGCTCTCTAGTCTTCCAGTTGAGAGTGGGGATAAGTCATCAAGACAAGCTAGATACTGGGGGGGTTTCTGCCAGTTACGTTTGTTTGACTGTCATCACAAGATGCTTAATAGCTGGGTATTTGCTAGTTATTGTTTAAAAGCATTGTTTGACTTCAAATGTTACTGGGGTTGATGCAGAACTTTATACTTCTCCTGAGCCATGAGGATTCTGGTAACAGTGCTTTGAAATTGCCAGGCAGTGTTCGGTGAATGTGGTAAAGAAGCAACGAATCCAGGGAAGGGTTCTCATTTGAGAGACAAGCATGGAGTGAGACATTTCTGTCTTCAGATACGGGCCTACAAACAAGCATAATTGAGTAGAATATTCGTGGCTAACCCTGTTCATCAGGCTGGTACCATATCTTTCCTTAGACATTACAGTACCATACTACAGTACCATACTACATTGGTCAGATAGTATATTCTACATGAATGCAGCAACGGAAACATTCCTAGAAGTCAGGAATTAGTCTTCTGATCTATTTCCATCATCAGAAACAAATGACAATAAAGAAGTGAACAATCTCAGTAAGACAGGAAAGCTTTTTCAAGCCTTTTTCAAACCAGTTCACAACACAAATGTTAGCTAGGAATTCTCTAATTTGGAACAATGCTCTCAGAAAACATTTTCTAAACTTTGAGATAGCTATTAATTAAGCTCAACTTTGGACCATCTTCAAGTGAATTATACATATGTCTGGGACTATTTGCTCTTTATCACAAGGTGTGTGCTTTCAAGTCATGTGACCATTTTTTCATCCTTTCATCTTTAAAGAAATTATACTGGATCAGAGCAGGTGGATAACAGCAGATCAACATTCTTTTCTCCCAACAAGTTTGATGAACTAGGAAAGAATTCAGGATGGAGGTGAGGGAGACCATGCTTACCACAACGAGTTTGACAAAAGGATGAAAACCCTTTTAAAAATGAAATAAGCAGTTCCTAAAAACATACTGTGTGTCTTTCTTCAAAAAGAAACATTTACTTTACTTAGATATGTAAATAATTAAAAAAACACTTTTTGTCTGCTGTCAAAAAATCCAACACAAGAACAACAAAAAACCCCCAAAACCTCACAAACCCATAAAGGATAAGATCATGTGGCTCAAACAGCTGCCTCTATAGTGGAATTGCTACGCCATAGAATAACTCTAACATTTTGGAGAGCAAAGCAGCTTTTTACGTCATGCTTCTGTTTATACATCAGGTTTTCATAAAATTCTCTCTCTTCCTTAATTCTTCACATACAGCTTTCCACCACCACTAGAAAACCTGATAATCTTCATCTGCTCAAATCCTCTTCTTTCCCTTTTTCCCCTCAAAGAAAACCCCTCAAAGTCTATTCTTTTTGCTGGGAGCTTACTTGCCAAAAGAGAAAATCAATTGTAAGAAACAGCATATGTACTTTCTAGGAGTAAATGAAAAGTGGTTGCATGGTCCCTCTTAACTCTTTCAGAATATAATAAATTCCTTGCTGTGAAACAGGTTTAAATGTTGTACTAGTAAAATGGTTTCATGTGCACATATTTAAATGCTTTAAGTCTTCTACTTTTGCCATTTCTCTTTGCCTTGAATGTGTGTTTCTTTCTTAATTTTGATTTTACCTATTAAATAGCACCAATGGTCCATCAGCTCTAATATCTTGCCTCTCAAAAGCATCTGAGCTTAGTGCTTCAGAGAAAGGTGAAAAAGTCTATGTTGCCTTTGAGAGGCTGAGATATACTCAGAAGGAACAGGCACGTGACTCTGGTGTCTACAGTCATTAGCCAGCTTTGTGAAATATCAGTTTGGGATTTCTCTTGCCTTAGTAAAAATAATATGCACTAAAGATACTGAGGGTAATCCATCACCTTGTAAATTCATAAAAAGTTGGATGAAAGAAACAAAATATAAGCTGACTTTTAGGGGATGAAATTGTACAATGCCTTTGTGTTTCAAATTAGAATTCAATAGAAGCTGGGGTCTGTGGAGTTTATGAACTTATATTTATTCTTTGTATGTTATATTATTTGTAAGTGCTCTCAAGTGCTGCAAATCTGTAATCTGTTTTCCTTAGTTTACAAAAAATTTGAAACACAACCTTTGCTTTGTGAAGGATTTCCTAAGAACTACATTTAACCTGTATTGTATTTAGAAATTGACCACCACAGCTAAGGGAATTACTGCTTGTGGAATTGCGAGTATTAACTCTCTCTTTTGGGAAGCACAAATTTTAAGAGTAGCCCACATAGAGAGAGTTTTGCAGGTATTTGAATATCAGAATTTGATGTAGCATGATGTTCAGAAACATAGCATTATTATCTGGATTTTTTTCATAGTAGAATTTTATAAATAACATTTATTCTGAAATTATTTGTTAAAGTGCAGCCTGGGTAAAGCAACATCCATGGTTAGTACAAAAAATTGCTTATTTTAGCTCTTGTTGCCCAGTGAACTTTTTCATACATAAATGACTAAATAAATTTGCTAAAAGCTTGATCTTGTGGATTTCAGGTTAAAAAACAAATGCTACCAGCATTATTTTTGTGTGTGCTCAAAAATTACGCAGATGGTTTCAACTCCAGTAGTGATTACCCAGTATGCTGTACAAAGAAAGTGAAAGTTATATGAATCTCTTTATTTTATTGAACTCTCTTTCAGAATGACACTCCTAGATCAGATCAATGACAGGTCAGTGATAATGCTAACACTCTGCACTGAAAACCAACACCTGCTCTAGTATTGATTTTCATTGAATGCGTAGCTGGGTGGTCAGTTAGCAGTGTGCTTTTGGAGAACCCTCCAGTGCTATAACCATATCAGCTACTACACAAACTCTCAGAGATATTTGACCTCAGATAAAACTTTACAGTGTATATTTATAGCTAGCACCAGAGTTAAATGGGTTCTAAAATGGGTTCGTGCAGTCATGCTAGGCTGCTTCTGAGGTTATCAGTTTAGCAGCTGAGCTTGTTTGCTTGTTATTATTGTGAGCAAGAGTTATGAGCTTTAGTTAAAGATAGAGCCTATCCACTCCTGGTCATAAACCAGGGTGGATAGGCTCAGGCTTTCAGCAGATCTGCCCTCTTCCTCTGTGCATTAATAATGGTTTCTTTGTGTCAAGCAGGCAAGCAGGCATATTGTTTCTTAAGAGATGTATCAGAAAACAAGGATCAGAAAATCAGAACTTCTCAAAACAATAAATTTTCTTCTTATTGGAACAGACTGTCTTTTAAAAATACAGCAAAGTTGTTGCATGTGTTTCATTCTGTAAATGAAATTGCTTTTTCCCCACCCTCAAATTCAGACACAGAGCTAAAACCTGTTTTTATCTGAGTGGCAAAGCAAAGGTGTGTTCTGCTTTCCTACGTTTCCTGCTGGTTAGCCTCAGTCAGGTAATAGACATGCTGGCATCCTGGTGCCTAATTCTTCTACATCAATTCATCTACATCATCTTCTACAACACCTAGACACTCAACCACTCTTCCTTCATGGTTGCAGAGATCTCAGAAAGGTGCAGAGCATGTCCACCATACAGACTGAATCTAAAACTATCACAAGGTCACTATGGCACATGCAGGTATCCTGAATCAATTTATCTTAATGCAAATGTTCTGCTAATTACCTCCAGAGATTGGAGCTGGACTGTTTGGCCAAAGCAAAAATGAGTGCCATGCAAGTGTGCATGCCCTGCATTTATCTCTAGGTACAAGGAAAATTCAAATACTAGATTTCTTGCATGATCTTTCTGCTTAATTTCTTGACTGTTTTTTTTCCAAAAATTTTTTTTTTATCAAAAATCCACAATACCTGCATCATATCAATTGGTTATTTATTTCTCTTTGAGTATGTATCACCAAAAATCTCCATTGTGGAGTCTGTGATGCAAGCACATGCACAAAGCCAAGAAAATTTGGGTTGAGAACATCCCAGGAACAACAGTGTTGAGGAGAGATGGCTGGAGTGAAATGCTGATGCATGAAACTTAATATTAAGCTCTGGCAAGTGCAAACTTGGCAAACTGTGATGTGCTGACCCAAGGGTCATGCAGACAAAAAGTTAAACTGCTCATTTCAATCAAAGTAATGGGAATAGGCATGTTACAAATAAAAGGATGCCATCAAGCTGCCTTTCTAGCACAGTCTACATGTCAATAGAATAGGTTTACATGAGAGTAACCTTCAGAACATTATTCCTTTCCATTGGTGTGTATATATATCTTGGGAATAGTTAAACCATAGTATTAGGAATTAATTGGACTGGTCACAAGATAATTAAATTTATATATTTAATATATTTATATATAATATATTTAATATAATTATATTAATAATATTAAATATATTTAATACATTTAATGTGATATTTATATTTCATATATATTTCTTTACCTGGCTATTCTTTGTAATGGGATAGGGTAGTTAGCTCTTGATATTTCATTTCCTTCAAAAAAGTGTGAAATATGGCCAGAATCAGGAATTCCTGTGTGGTTAACACTCGCTCCTTGGAGGTATGAGAGAAAGATTTATACTCTAGAATTACTGAAATACTTGGACGTGGGAAAACTGGTGCAAATAACTACTCTAACCATTGACTGTTTGTTTGAGCCTCTCTCCTCTCTGCACCTCTGAATTTACCTGTGGTCTTTGAAATGATAGCAGCTTTACTGGAGCTGATATGTCACTACTAAAAGAGAAGAGGCTTATTTTTTCCTCTTTTGGTATGAAAAAAATTATGACCATATGTATATGTGACATATACATATAAACCTGATCTTTAATGCAACACTGTGCTTATACTAAGATTGTGTTCATTTACATCATTAAAAAGTGACAGAAACACTTACATAAAAACAGAATAAAATATGTTGAGTCAACCACAGTGCAAATTCATGGTCATCATATTACATGGTGACAGCCCAATATACCTTGTTTGGTCTAGTGACTTTCAGTACATGTGGAAAATGTTAGAAATTAAACCTGCAAAATTCATTGGTTACAAAGCATCCTTGCTACATGTCGATACGGAAATATTTTGTGCCATGGATATGTTAGTGGTCTTCAGAATGCCATAAGGTGTTCAATACAAATTGAGGTGTTAGTACAGAGGATGTTCAATATCTTAAAGGAAAAGTCTGGTGTCTTTTAGTCAGCAAATGCAATTAAAATATGTTCTTTGCTATTGCCTTTGTGTAATGATATTAAGTAATTCATCCATTGAGAACCAGAAAGTTAAGAGTTTGATGTATAGCTACTTATTTAACTTTGTGTAAATGTGTGCAAGACTGGACAGCTGTTGTAAAAGAGATTATGTTTATCAAGTAACACCTATTTGTGGAGTGTGGCAGAAGTATTTGCCTAAACCAGTGAACTGAAATACAATTTAGCCATCACTTATCTAGAAATGGCACTTCCCCTTTAACAGTCTCTTTTTCAAATCTTAGAATCATAGAATTCTAAACCATAGAATGGGGGTTGGAAGGGACATTTAAAGGTCATCTAGTCCAACCCCTGCAATGGAAAGAACACTTTCCACTAGACTAATTTCCTCAGAGCCCTGTCCAAGCTGGCCTTGAATGTTTCAATATGTTGTCTAACACAATGTTTGGAAATGGGACAATTCAATGCCTATGTACAATGTTGTCTATCATGTCTTGCCTTTGATATATTCTTATTGAAGCTTCTATATATTAATTTTATGCATATCTAAGTGGAGGATAAAAAATACTTTGTTATCTGTGCTGTGGAGGAAGAATTTGTGCAGAGATCTGGTAACAGGATTAATTTAAGAAATGATTGCTGCCAAAATTATCGAACCAGATACACGTATTTGAGTTCATTATGATATTGCTAGGGGGAGGGGTTTCTGTGATATGCATCTAGATAGAAAAGGAAATTGTGCATTAAGGTTGTCTTCTTGCTTATGTACCTTACTATAAACAAATGTAAACTGCAAATATTTATGCATGCATGGAAACAATATCATCAAAGACTACCTAATGATTGGTATCAACATCTCTTCAGTTTCTTCTCATTTCCCAGCATGCCGTAACTGACATTTGTAGTTTGGGAGCCACAGTTATTCAATGCCTTCCTGCTAAATCGTGTGAGACATTTTTCTGCATAAAGACTTTTGGGGTGAAGGCTTTCCTAAATGGGTCTGATTGGGCTGATCAGGTACTTCTGATCCAGATTGAGTGACATAAAAGACTTCCAGCTGTTATTAATATCAAGCTCAGCAGCCCCCAGAATCAGCCACAATGTTTAATGTATGTTTTAGGGAAGTATTTGTATAAAGCTATTAATTGAAACTACTTGTAGAATCTATTCAGAGTGAGACTTGGTACTGATGATGAATGGCTTCATTCTGCTAGGTCATTATGGTCCTAAGTAATTTTGTTGGTTAGTACTTTTTCTTTTATACCTAAAAATCAAATAATAATGATGAATTGCAGAGAAATGAAAAAGGTATAATTGGCAAAATAGATTATTACACCCTGTGATTGGAGGTAATGAATTGCAGCAGGAATTAAAGACAAAGCTCTACCAGTTAAACTGAATTTAATCTGTTGAAGTAGTGAAATAGATATTTCTGTAGAGCTATAATCTTCTTGGGTTATCTAAAGGTAAAATGAAGTCCACATCCCACATGTGAATAAACTAGTAGTATTCAAGGGCCTTAACCCTAGAGGTTTGATTCATAACAAGTATTAGGTCATGACCAATGTGGTTAAGTGCAAAATCAAACCAGAACCAAAATCAGGCCCTGCCCAAACATGCCAAATAGGCTTTTGTCATTCCTTGATGTGTACAGCCTACCTCCAAAGATTCGTCTGGCAAAAAAAAAAAGTTCTGTTCAGAACAGAGAAATGGCGTGATGATGAAGGGTCAGCATCCCTTAGTTGTGTTATCAGAACTGCACAAGTAGGAGTTAGTGAACTGGCAGATATTCGATGTGGCCATGGCTCAGACCAAACTGAATATACAAGGAATGTGCATACTCTTGCTGCCCCTCAACATCCCCCCTCTTTTTCAGTAAATGCATTGAGGTTTAAGCCTATGCTCTGCAAAATCCTAATACATATAGCTGGAGAAGGAGAAGGACCCTTTGGATGTCTTATATCTTTGTGAATTGTTGAATCATTCAGTGATACAACAATATCTGAAATGGTCGGTTTGCATCTTTTTAATGTTTTATCACAATCTTGTCAACATGTGTTAATAAGGAGAAGGGCTAAAGAATTCTAGTAGCTACGGTGATCAAATTCTTTTAAAAATTAGTCACAAAAATAGTTTATTTTTATTTGTTGCAAAGGGGGGTAAATTGTGCTTCCTTCATTAATAGCTGGGAGGACTTGCTAAATAGGAGGTTTCTTAAATATGGATGCCTTGTTCATTTTGACTTTCCCCTTGCAAATATATTCATCTGAAGTCTAACAATTTTAGTCTTTTAGCTCTCTAAACAGGCTTTAGAAATAATTCCATGCATTTCTTAGCAAGGAATCTGTTAGCTTTCATTTAGATTGTGTGTCCTTTACTTTTCAATTTCTTTTATCCATTAAAAAATAAAAATACCCCAGCAATAGAGCTTTCTGAATAAAATCATTCTAGGAGGTATAAAAGTTTGAATTCACAGTATAAAAGGGAATGTTTCCCATGCAGGGATTGTGGAATGCTAATAAGCCTGGCACAACAACTTGCTGCAATTACAAGTCCTGTAATTCAAAAAGTTCACCTTGAAGTTTGCATATAATTTTGTAATTCATTGTACATGTAACTTTCATTGTTAATACTGACATTCTTTTTCATAACAGGAATGAGACAATCAGGTTTCAGTAGCAGCCTTCTCAACACATTAATTTCTTCTGGTATTTTTTTTTGTTCCAATGTCTCTATTTCCCTCTAATCTCAGTTACTGTGATATGATCTTATTTTATTTTCTTTCTCCTATAACTCCTGCTATTGTCAACACACATTGATTTTCCAGTTGAACACACTCCTTATTGAGTTTTTCGTATTCAGTTCAATTGGACAAATCTTCTTTCTTTTACAGGACTTAAAATACCATAAATTTCATAGTTTGGGGTAGTTTGTTTTTTGGAGGCGGTGTGGTGGATTATTTGATTTGGTTTGGTTTGATTTGTTTGTTGGTTGGCCTTTTATGGACAGAAGGTAAAGGCAGGGGATTCCAGCCCTCAACACTGCTCTCTTAAGACCCCACCTGGAGAACCACACCCTGCTCTGGGGTCCCCAGCACAGGAAGGGCATCAGTCTGTTGGAGCAAGTCCAGAGGAGATGATAAGAGGCAAGGAACACTTCTCCAATGAGAAGAGTTTGAGAAGAGTTTGAGAAAGTTAGGGTTGGTCAGCCTGGAGAAGAGGACAAGGACACCTAATAGCACCTTCCAGTAGCTAAAGGGAGCCTACAAGAAAGGTGGAAAGAGAGTTTTGACAAGGGTATGTATTGAAAGGACAAGGGGAAATGGTTCCAAACTAAAAGAGGGCAGGTTTAGATTAGGTATATGGAAGAAATTCTTTCCTGTGAGGGGTGGTAAAGCACTGGAATACATTGCCTAGAGAAGTTGTGGGTGCCCCATCCCTGGAAATATTCAAGGCCAGGTTGAACATGGCTTTGAGTAATCTGATCTCGTGGAAGATGTCCCTGGCCATGGCCAGGGGGTTGTTAAATGGATGGTCCTTAGGTTCCCTTCCACCCCAAATCATTTTGTGATTCACAATTTTTATCTACCCACTGTCTCCTCATCTCCTGTGATAGGATCCTGGATGTTTCAGATCAATTACTCTGAAGTTGAAGGTTTATGAAATCTTTGGGATATTCTGTGTAGGCACTTACCATTAAAAACAAGAATGGAAAGAAAACAAACAGATAATGCAGCAAACCATTATAATTAAGCATTAAAATATTTTGTGCCTCCTTTATTTTATTGTTCTAGTGGGTGAGGAATACATATATTGTTTGAGAAAATAAACCAGGAAATTCAGAAAAAGGTTTCCTTTTGAACTTAAATTGAATGTGTGTTATATTTCCAGGGATCCCCAGGAATAACCTTTACATTTCTTTTGTCTGTTCTTCAGCATTTTAACTGTGTGTATGAGGAGGTATAAAATGCAAAATCATAGAATCATATAAAATCCTGAGTTGGAAGGGACTCACAAGGATCATTGAGATCAACTGCTGGCCCTGCACAGGATACCCCAAGAGTCACACCCTGTGCCTGAGAGCGTTGTCCAAGCACTTCTTGAACTCTGTCAGGCTTAGTGCAGTGACCACTTCCCTGGGGACTCTGTTCCAGTGCTCAACCACCCTCTGGGTGAAAAACCTACTCCTGATATCCAGTCTAAACCTCTCCTGGCTCAGTTTCATGCCAGTCCCTCGAGTGCTGTCACTGGTCACAAGCCTGAGGAGATCAGCGCCTGCCCCTCCTCTTCCCCTTGTGAGGATGCTGAAGACCACAATTATGGTTCCCCTCAGTCTCCCCTTCTCTAGGCATGTTGAGCAAATGATGAGCAAAAAAATAAATCAAACGTTTAGACAATGAAATATTTATTTAATTGGTATTTAAAGACGCATTGTGAGGGAGGATAAGATATCTTAGTCTGATTTGGAAATGAGTATGCATCCAAGTAAGGTGTAATGGCATGCACAAAATAATGTTTCACATGTGTTAAAATATTGGAAAGTAAATCATTGGGGTCTAGCTGCTGGAAAGGTAAATGAGATTTCTTCAATTTTAGTTTCCTTCCTTCTTCTCACCCCTGCCCCTGTCTGTTAGGCTGTCTTGCATGTAAATGGTAAAATTTTCACATGACATCTTCAATAACACTCTTAAATTTTGAAAAATGTGTATATCTCCCTGCAAACATAGTGTGAGATATAAGCATATAAAAAGAAATTGAAGCGAAATTAATTCACCTGACTAACTTCTGTCTGAAAAGCATTTAATCTCTATTTGCTCCTCCCCAGAAGACAGCTGGGTACAGAGAGGGAAGATAAACACCCCTGTCTTTACCTCTCAGCAAAATATCTCAGCCATGACCAAGAGGGATTGCTTAGAGGCATGAAAGAAATGGCACAAAACATCTATTCAATCTTTGTCTCTTCTACCATCACCACTTAGTGCAAATTTATAGTATGAAGCATTTCATGACAATGACTTTTCAGGTGAGAACTGGGCTGATTTGCTTTTCTCAGCCCACTGGACAGGCATCTCTCAGAAGGTGGCCATACCTGGCAGTTGTTGCCTCGTTGAATTTTTACACAATCTAATGCTTTGTATCCCTACACCCACTGTCATGAAATTTAAGAACTTTAACACGTGAAAGCCATATCGTGTTACAAACTACTCTCCTGCTTTATCAATGTGTTTTTCTCAACCAGCATCAACTTAGGTGCTAAGAAAAAATCTCCTCAGCCTCCACTACCTACAGCAGTTTCTCAGCTTTGGATACTTTTGAGCACAGACCTCTTTCTCTCACCAGAGCTGGGTTTATACTCTGGCTGCAGTCACAACACACAGAGGAAACTATTACAGCTGTCAAGTTACAAGCTGTGTCCACAGAAAGGCCTCAGATTTCAAGAAAAACACTTCCAAAAGACTGAGGGAGTCATTAATTAAAACCTTTCTGCCTGCCCATGGAGAACACTGCATTTGGGTTACAATCTAAAGTCCTGATCCTCTGCAATTGTGGGAGGTGAACTGTAAAACAAAAGAGGTGCAGAGGTGATTTAGGAGGAGTGTCTCTCTTTAAAAGGATGTTGAAAGTCCTCTATTTATATACTTGAGGAAAGGGAATGAAAGGAGTGAGAAGAATAAAACCAAAGAACTAAGTTAAAAGGATTATGTATAAGAAACAGGATTTTTTTAGTGGCTCTGAGTACAGTTGAGCTGGAGAGAAGAACCTGATGCAAGCTTCAGGTATGCCTTTCCATGGTAATGGGGGATTTAAGAAAACAAAAAGAAAATCTATGTAAAATGAAATAGGATATATTTATGAGCAAGATTGTGTGTCAACCTTGTTTATAATAGCAGGAGACCAGATTAGGTATATCTGAAAATCTCATATTAATCCTATACTTTTAAGCTATCATTAATATAGCCATCAAAATTAAAAATTATATTTGGACAAGTCCTCAAAAGTGTATTTAATGTCTACTGTTGAAATCATTGGGAATGTAAAAAGCCAGTTTGCTAGTCTGCCCAGAAATTTGTATAGTAGAAAAGTGTGTTTGATTATAGAGTATTACACCACTGTAGATGGGATAGCATTGAGCAGCTCACTTGTTAGGTTGCTGTATCTGACACAGGCCAGGTATGAATGCCTTGATTGCCACTGGAAAGAAAGCTCGCAGGAAGCAGATTTGTGTTCTTGTCTTCAGTAGATAAAGAAGAATAATATACATGTGTTTGATATAATGGGAACAGTAAAACTGTCTAAAATATTCTCAGCAAGGCTGCACTCCAGGAGCTTATTAAAAAATAGGTAAAATATACAAATATGTTTTTACAATAGCTGCACATTGATGGAGCTAGAGTTGTTTGAAGAAAACTAGTGGGAAAAAAGATAAAAAATCAAAAAAGTGAGGTAATTGTGTTGTGCTGATAGCATGATTGTGTTGTGGAATGATAAATAACCATGTTTAAGGTGGATGAACCAGTGAAGGATAGTGATACAGAAACTAAGAAAGGGAGAGGGACTTGTACTTTAACTGAACACAGTCACAAATGCTGATTTTCTCTTTTATTAAATATACCATCTTCTCATTTATTTTTTTTTAATAGGAAGAAGCAAGTCATTTGTCACATCAGATGATGAAATTTTTTTATTCCCTGACTAAATCTTCCATCCGACAGCAATGTAAGTATACCATGATAATGAATATATTCTTTCTAAAAGGTCTCTGACATCTCTCTACAGGAGCTCTCTGTCAGATAAAGTTCAAATTTAGATAATTTTGCTAAGTAAATCTTTTGGGTAGGATTAAAAAGCACAAGTTGTCATTCTTTCTTGAATAAATACTACCTAACAATTCTGCAGTTATTTTTAGACTTTGAACAGTTCAAAATATGTCTTGGCAGGACCACCAAGTTGTAACCAGGAGCACAAAGGCCAGCTGAAGACTGCTCACCACTGGAGTATTGCTGAGGGCAGCAATCCTTCCCCATGGTTTGGCACTGGAGAGGCTGCACTTGGAGCACTGTGCCCAGTTTGTGGCTCCTCAGAAGAGAGAGAGGCTGAGATGCTTGATGGAGCCCAGCAATGGGACACAGGCTGGTCAGAGCAGGAGCACAGAATGGACAAAAAAAGGCTGTGAGAGATGGGATTTTTCAGCCTGAAGAAGGGGAGGCTGATGGGAAGGAGCCCTGATTGGTGCCCAATGGCAGTGTGTAGGGGAGACGGAGACAGATGGTTTTCCACAGTGTCAGGATAAGAGAATGGATGCAAGCTGCAATGCAAGAAATTCACATCTGTAATTGGAGAAAATAAATGTTCATAAAGAATTAGGGCAAGTTCAAGAATCACCACTGGAGATACTTGAAGTTGGACTGCGTAAGGTCCAGAGCAAAACTGATTTCATTCTGAAGTTTGATCTAAGATCTTCAAAGTAGGTCTTGCTCTGAGCAGAGAGAGTAGACTGAATAAACTCAAAAAGTCCCTTCTGTCATAAGCTGTTCTACCTTCCCAGGAAAATTCAGTTATCATTCAGATAAGGAGATATTTTCTCATACTTCAAAGGGGTAAGTTGAGGCAGCAGTTAAATAGGCTGCCTAAGGTCATGTCCTGCATTGTAGTATAAGATATGCACAAAGTATTCTATCACCATCTTCATCAACTGTTGAAACCAATTGTTGAAGCAGTGTTC
>JBBMKD010000001.1:19587253-19721141 GCA_037834095.1 Argya squamiceps | reverse complement strand
TCATCCCACTCAGGTTGTATTCTGACTCTGTCAGTGGTCTTTTGTATTGTTGCATTTATTTTATTTTATCTTTTTTTCCTTCTTCCTATTAAATTGTATTTCTGACTTGGAGCCTCTCATTTGTTTTGCTTTCAAACCACTACAGGTAACAAAGCTATTAGTAGCATCAGATTTCAATAAATGTTTGCTTTAGACCTTTCTTATTTCTCGTTTGAAATGTGCCTTCATATATTTTCTTAGAATCTGTGTTTATCCTAACTTACTGGGCCAACTGTTTTTTTCACAGACTACTGATCCATGCAATATTACAATACTGAATATACAACTGCTTGTGTATTCTTCTGGATTGTTTTTATTTACCCTTGCACATTTTCGTTTGTTGCAGTGTCAGGAAGGCATGACAGTTTCACTGCATGTGTGGATGAATACACAAAGGTTAATCATTGCCTTTAAGCAGACAAAAGAAAGGCATGTGAGTATGAGTTCATTGATTCCAGATGAAATCTGATTTTTAAAAGTTATTATTGTTCAAATAAATGTGAGGAGAAAAGTAAGCTAATCTTATACACATACATACATATGTATAAATAGATACACATATGGGACTGATTTGTTAAAAAAACCACCAGCATATAGGAAATGGAAAATGTTGGCTTTAGGGAGCTCCTGGGGGAATTTGCACTCACTGCTCCTCACAGCCAGGCTGTGTGCTGACACTGAAATCCTGACATATCAGTCAGCTCCTGAGAAACAGGTGCCACAGCCTGATTTGTAGGTGCTATTTAGTGTCTTCTACTGCCTTACAAGTGTGTTAAGATCACCTATACCAATTCAGCAACACAGTAGGTTAGAGCCTTCATGTTTATATTTAAAGGCTTTCTAAAGTCTCTAGTAAAGAGTAACAGCCTCCAGTAACATGACGGGCATATTACCTGAATATAAACTAATATAAACTAATGACATGTTCCTGTGAGTCTTGAAGATTTTGCTTTGCTTCATACTTCATGTAGCAGTGCAAAATATTTCCAAATTTAAAGATGTTGAAAGTGTATTTGCAAGTCCTACGCTCCCTCAAGTCAGTTAAACTGCAGGCCAGTGTCTCTCCATAAAAAGTCAGTCAGAATTTGTCTCATCCTGTTTCTAGTTTTAATTGAAAAACTGTGCCTCAAAGCAGAGATGAAAGAGTCAAATTGTAATCCATTTACTAGAAAGAAGCTCATGCTAGTTATGACAATAAATTTTTCTTTAAAATACAAGAAAAAACTTCTGCTAAGTGCTTGCACATAGCACAGCTGTAAATTCTTGTTTATCTGTTGTGCTGCAGTTTCTGTGTCTGCATTTCTTGTCTTGTTGTGATTATTGAAGAATGTTTTTTCTTTATTTTTCAGAGCTCTACAGTGCTGGCATTTATCAAGAGAAGACACACAGCACAGCCTTGCATAAATAATGGCTCTGGGCCAAGTACAGCTGAGGAGGTTGCCAGCACTACTCCACTGAAGTCAAAGGAATCTCACCATGGGTGAGTTTGGCCCTTGGCTCAGGTCATGGAGGACTTTAACATGACAATTTTCAGTAATGCTTCAGCTGGTTGAGGCAGTTGAGTCTGGGTTTGCTTTTTGGTTGAGTACTGTATTTTGTTTCAAATAAAGGAGCTGAACTTCTGCTCAATGGGGTGAATGGGGCTTTTGTAAGTGGACTACTTCTGCAGTTTCTGTCCTCACTTAATCTGCTGTGAGTGCTAAATAACTCAATTTCATAAGATGTCATGACAATAGTACTGGGGTCCAGTGAATTCCTGGGAAGATACACTGTGTTGAATACTTTGTGTAGTTTGCTCTAATCTTATGCTTAATATATTGTATTTTAAGTGACAAGATGCTGCCTGTTGCCTGAATGCCAGCACTCTTTTATATTGGTTAGAAATGTGCAAACAGCACTGATTTTTAATTGTGCCTGGTATGGTTTGTCTTGTTGGCCATCATATGCATCCACTTGTAGTAATCAGCTTCACAAATAAAGAACTAATTAATAAATAACTTCTAGTGTGCAAGGATGGCATAAACTGTGCTAAGCATGTAGCAGTAGGGCAGGTCAGTAAGTTTATGCCAGTATTATAAACACACTAAAAAGCCAGAGACTTTTCAGAGGAGGCCAAAACAGATTTGGATGTTAAATTTGGGGGTGTATGAGAGAATGTAAAGCTGATCCAGACGTCAGACTCATATTGCTGAGCACTGCTGGGTCAGTATCTCAGCATTAAACAGAGGTGTCTGTCACCTGAAATTCATTAGAGTTCAGGCTGGGTTTAATTGATCATTGTTAGATCATGATATCATCACATCTTTTTTAATAGTAGGTGTTTTGCTTAGAGTCAGATGTCAGGGTCATGTAGGGAAGTGAGAAATTGTAGCATATGTTTAAATCAAGTGGCCCCAGAGATATGTCTTTGGACTTGAAGAAGTGCCCACAAAAAGAAACCAGTGAGCAAATGTGAAGGAGCCCAATGACATTTCAGGGGGTTTTGTTTTTAAATATCAGACCTTATGCCAATATTTTCAAGCTTTGTGGGGGAGTAGAGAAAACAGAACTAAGATCATGATAGTAAAAACAAATTGTAGAAAACATTGTTTGAAGAGAAATTTAAAATGCAAACAAATGAACAGTTCAAGCTTGTGCAGCTTTGTATCATTTTACATTTCATAAAATAATTTTTCCTTCTCAATTGGTAAAAAACCTAACACCTTTGGAAATAGTATCATTTAAAATAATAGATTTGTTTACAAGTTTATTACAGTATGCCCAAAATTTGTATTTCAATTCTTTTAAATTTTAAATATAAAATTCTTGCTTGTCAGTAGACAAATGTTATATATTATCCTGAAGAAGAATGTCTATCTCTAAAGTGCGGATGTAACTAGTTCTTGTAGCCTAGTTAATAATTTGGAATCAATAGATAACTCTAGAAGAAATGCATCTAACCATAACATTGGAGAAAGTGAGGTAAATTTTTGGAGAAAAATATTTACCTCTTTCACAGAAACAACAACAAAAAATAAGAGCTATGTTTTTTAAAAAGCATGCTGTTTAATAGGAAAGATTTGTTTTATTTATTGTTTCATTAGTCTAATCTTCTTAAACTTTTGCTATGAATAGTCTCAATAGATTTTTTAGGGGAGAAAATACCCAACAACAACAACAACAAAATAGAAACTTGCATCTCCTTTTATGTAAGGAGGAGTAAAAACATTATTAAATCGATGTATATTCTATTTATGGATAAGAAAAACATTAGGGATTAGTCCTGAGGAAAATACATCCCCATACCTGTTCATTTCCCTGAATCAAATTGCCTTCACGCTGTGTGAGAGATGCTAAGAGATGGCCTGAGCAGCAGCCCCAGTGCTGTTCTGTCACACAGGCTGTGCATGGTACAGGCTCTGAGGCTCTCACAGGCACATCTGGCTTTATCCAGCTTTCCTGTCAGCCACAGCCTGGAACTGCTGTTTGCTCTCACCTACGGTTTGTCCCATCAGCTGCTGTCAGCCAAACAATTCAGATTGTGGGATAAAAGCAAACGGGAGCTCTGACTGTCTCTTCCTTAGAGGCAAGCTTCACTGCAGGCACTTGGAGTGTAAAGCCTTCTTTCTCTACTTGGCTCCCTACTTGGCTCTCTACTTCACTCTACTCAGCAGTGCTAGGGGTAGCAGGGACACCTTTTATCCTCCATGGCCTTGACTCTGTCAGAGGTAAAAAACAATGCTAGAATAAGCAGAAATGTAGCATGTTCTACAGTGACAATTTGTAATGATGTTTACCAAGCTATTTAATTTCTGACTAATATAAATGTTTCACTGGAAAATCAACCCTGCCAATATTAATGGACAAATTACAGGAAAAAAAAAAAAAAGAAACAACTACTTGAATAGTATATAATCTGTCAGTGACGAACTGTAGTAGGTAAGACCTCCAAACAGGAGAAACTAGGTGGTCCTTTCTTTGACTGAAGTCACTGTTGCCAATCTACTAAGCTAAACACACATTTCACAGCTTGTTGCTTCTTGAATACATTCAACTGAGTTCACTTTGTGTGCCAAGTACTTGTTCAGAATACACTGAACATAACATCTAGTTTTTCTGCCAAAACGGCCTCTGTCAAGCTTCCCTCCTGCATTTAGCCAGCTACAAAAGCTGTTCCTTTCTAGTGAATTCCAGTACCATCAGTGTTTTCCCTGAATAATTATAGTAAGTGCCCTTCTTTCATTGCTTTATAATGTCAGTGTTCAGCTCCCCAGTTTTCCAGAGGAGACAACAAGGCTATTCCTGCCTTGGCAGACAGAAGTCTTGGAAAGGATGCGCAGGCTAATACTCTGTTTGCCTTCTGTTACCTCTCTTCTTTAATATACTCAGGTTTGTGTCAAACAATTCATTAAATCGTCCTTAAAATCTTTCCAGGGAAGTGGGGAGATTCCTTCTGTTTGTGTTACATGTGCAGCCTTAAAGCAGCTTCCTTTTCAGGCAAGTCTGCACCTGCTTGTCTGTCATCTCCCTGGACAGTCTGGAATTATACTTGCAAATAGAATTGTCAACTTTTGCAAGGATTTGAACACAGTGACATGCATGCTAATTCTCCTGTTGCTTCTCAGCCTCAGGATAAATAGCATTAATTTCCCTTGAATCACTCAGAGGAACACTAATACAGGGCATAACGTTGGGTTTGGTCACTCAGGGTTAAAACAATAAACACTTTTATTAATAACTTTCCAGAGTGTGGTTACAGCATGCAACAGGAGACGCTTTTGGGAGTTCTAGTATAAATGAGAAAGTGATGCAGCTTGGTTAAGCCCTGTTAAAAAAAGTCTTAGACTAGATGAGGACAACAATTATATTAACTCTTTCATTGCAAATGTGAGGCAAGTGTATATTTTGGCAGCAAGAGGCAATCTGAAATCATGAGTTCATCCTTGCCAAAGCTGTATTTCTAAGGTCCCTTCATATTTAGGTGCCTAGCTGCAAAACCATACCAGCAATGCCCTAACCTTCAAGTCATAAGTAGTTCCCATTAGTAATTTTTTTTTTAATTGTTGAGTCTTGGTTTGCATTCCAAATATATGCAGTTCCCCGACTTACTGAGAGGTAGCAGAGGTTTGGCTCCACAAAACAGCATTGCCACCTTAAAGATGACATCAGCTCCACTGGATCCAGAGCTGTTGTGTGAGTGTGGGTGACACCCCTGTGGGGTCTGGTGAGCCCAAGAAGGGCATGATGGTGCCCTTGCACAGGGCCACTGAACTCCAGGGCTTCTGAAGAAACAAATTCATTCCCAGGTCCACCGGACATTCACATTTCTTCCCTTCTGCTAGCATCAATGGTGGGCTGGCACTTGGGAAGATAGTTCAAGGAGTTAAAGCAGCAGAAAATTAACCCTACCAAAACTAAATGTAACAGTGTTCTGTTTAATAAGTCTGCAAGAAGAATGTCGTCATATCTCAAGGACAGGTTGCAGTTAAATCTCCTCAAAAAAGCATTGTTGTGTAATTTGTGATGAAATTATGGGAGTTGTGGTTAGCAGGTTCAAATTTACTGGGTTCCAAGTCTATAATCATCATAAAGAAAACATTAATAAACACACAATGGGCCCTGCTTTGGCTGCTATTATTTATCTCATCTGAGTTTTTTAGTCTGGGTGAGGCAAACAAGACAGAATTTATTTATCAGCAATGTATAAATGTCTGGCCCTGCTATAACTGGTTGTTGTTCTTCTGCCTCTTTCCTCCGCTTTCTGAGGATGTTTAATTTCTCCAATTATTTATCTTAACCTTTGCTCCCTGGTCAGGGAGGCATACTTGAGTTATTACTTTTAGAGCATCTTTTCAGAAATAAGTTTTGCTTAGAACACCTCTGAAAACTCTCTGACACTTCTGAGTGAGATCACCACAACTTGACTTCTGTTATGGCTTAGACATGGTTTAATGGTAAAGCTGTAATAAGCCAGAGACAAATTGTGGAGGAATGGTACATTTCTAATTAGTTTCTAATGTTAGAAACCAAGATTAGAAAGCATTGTTATAGAAGAATATAAGGCTGCAAGTTTGTCTGGTTTTCCCCAGCTGCATCAGTTGTATTAATAGGATTTTACCTTGCCAGTGGGACTCTTCACAGGTTTTGCAAACAGTGGCTTCATAACCTTCCTGATGAACTAGTAAACAGAGACCTTGCTGCTTATGGTGAATCAGGGAAATTTACTGATGAGCAGATTTAGAAAATAGTTCTGCATCAAGGAACTTCGTTTATCTTCAGGTTTCAAATCAAGAAAAACTTTTTTACAAATAAAAAATTCAACATCTCATTTCATTGTAACTAGTTTAGCCTATTCTGTGAAAATATTATCTGAAGCATTAAATTAAATGGAAGAGGGAGAGGATATTGCATTCTTAGATGTCCAGGTTTGCATATCCAGAAGGTGGGAGTCATCTCCTTGCTGGCTTTACTGTCTTGAAGGTTGCAGTCTTCTCTGAGCATCAGAGTTATTTATGACCCTGAAATAGAAGAGAAGTTAATCAGATTTTTTTTGAAATGCATTTCAAAAGGAGTTTTTATCTCACTCAGAAGTTCAATAAATTTATTTGGGAGCACCAAGAACAAAAACAGTGCAAGAAACTCTGCTGTTTGCCTGCCACAATGAATTCAGTGAAGCAATTATCAAAGAGTTGCAAAGCTTTCAGGGCCTTTGCCACTCTGGGAATACTGTTGAACTGGCCCAGCCTACAACACAATGAGGCTGTTTGTTGCTGGCTCAGATCCACAGTCTTCCCCAACCACACTGTACAGAGATTTTGTCTGAGCTGTTTTACAGGTGCATTTTGAAACACTGATATGAGTTTCAGATACAGACACATAGGCCTGGTATCACACAAGTGGTATGCACAGCATACTGATTTCCTCATCTGTAACTCCTTTTTTTCCCTCTGGATTTTACTCTGTGGGCTGCTCCTCGTGCTTTTGCTTTTGGAAGAGAGCTTTTGTCTACCTCAATTTTATGTTATTTGGGGTATTCATATGTTAACGCATGCATTTAATGCCTACACTCATATTTATATCTATAGACACACGTACACAGAAGACACATGCAAAAGTTGCTAGCATGTATAAAACCTTAAACTCTTATTTTTCTTTTTTTTTTCTTCTTTTTCCCCCTTTCCTTTTTAATATAGACATTTATTTATGTTGGAAATCATATTACAGTAGTGTGCGTTGCCAGAACACTCAACATGAGTTTTTCATTGCCCCATATTATTGTTGTTTTTATATTGTCTTTCCACCTCTCACTTTAAGAGTTGCAAGAGACTCTGATTGCCACCATCTTTCTGCAGTGCAGCTCTGTTTGACAGCAGGTATTCAGTGTGTGCTCATAAGCACTGTCAGCTCTGCCTTCAAGTTCAGGGCTCACTACTGGCTGTTTAGAATGCATGTACACTGATATGCTCACTTTACCATGTCTTGTCTATTTTATCTGGTTTGTTCCTCCAGGTGTTGCCTTCTGCCCCATGTCACCCTTTCCCTTCAAGACTACAAAGGCATGTGAGTCAAAGAGGAGTGAGCACATAATGACTCCTGCTCTGTCACAGAGAAGCGAAGAAGGCCACTGTCCTTGCATATCTTGTACACTTTTCCTTTGACAAGTTATCAGATTTTCTTGCTGTCATTACTTGTTCCTTGCAATGAAGATGTCTACTAGCTGCTTAATGAGGGTTTGAATTACAGTCTCTGCATCCTAAGCAAAGGGTATAAGTATTTACAGTATTTGAATAAATATTCAGCAGATTAGGAAGTAACTAGGGGTGGAAAGCTGTTCTCTCACACACACAAATACACAGTTAATCTCATCTTGTCCAGGACCTAGAAATACGTTTATGCTTAAATCTTCATGTTTTTCACTCCAAAGCACTTATTTTACCAATCTTAAGAATAGGTAACAGAGTCTGGCTTGCTCTAACTTGACTGTGTAACTCAGCCAGTGCTGCCCTTTGAACACAGGAAATGTTGTGGTGAATTTTCTTTTCAAGGTAGCCACAGGTAGTGGAAATACAGAGATTTTGCTGTTTGCTACAGCAAGAGTAAGCCTGTGATAAAATTAACCTTTTTGTTTCTGCATCTTCTCTCCCTTTCTTTTGCTTCTTTCCCTCAGCCTCCAACCCAGTGAATTTGTACACAACAAAAAACAGTAACCTGAACTGCAAATTTCACATCAGTTATTGAATATAGGCCAATGTTGGTGTCATGATTTGTGTGTTGCTTGAGTCAAAGTTCTGCTGGCTGAAAACTGCTTTCCCTTAACCATATTAGCTCTGTCATCTCCCAGCAGCAACAAGTGGCAGCAAAAAAGAAACTTCAGAGTGCTTTTTCACCCACTGATTCCCATTTCCAGGTAGTCAGGTATTGTGAATTTGACTGAAAGCAGAACAGTTCTTCATGGTTTTATAGTCTTTCAGCCCCCGACTAATAAGCCTTCCTCATTGTCAAAGGGGACAGAACTGATAAGCTTGTTGTACATTGACCAATTCTCTTCTTTCTAGCTCAAGAAGGTAGGTTCTTCAGCATGGCTATGCCAGCACTTTAGGATGGAACAGAGAAGGGTCAACCGGGTCACTGTCATCTTGATGCAAAGGTAGTGTTTGCAGAAAGTTCAGGTAATTTGATTGCTGTGGGGCTGAAAAGGCATTGTTTTCCCAGGGCATCCAGAAATCACCTGCTATGTGGTCAGTTTAATAATTGATAATTAATAACTAAAAATTTTGCTGGGCTTTCAGACAATGTTAAGAATTATGCTTATTCAGTATTTAAATTGTGGGGTTGTTTGATATTTGTATGGAGGACAGAGATTTTGATTTCAAGAAAATTGAGCCGGTGCTAAACTGAAACTATATTATTCAACTTTTTTTGAGCGTGAGATTTTTAGACAGTAAAAAAGTAAATTTAAAATAGGAACAGGTTGTATTAATTGCCTCCTGAAGAAGTAGCAGCTGCCCTAGAAAACAGGTTCTAGACCCAGAGGAGAGTGAAAAACTCCCTTATGCTCACAAGGCAAGTGATTTACCGATTACATAGATTATAGCATGGGCTGGCTGTCCTTCTAAGTAAAACACTTTTTTTTCCAGGAAATGAGGCCAAACATGGAAAAGAGGACATTAACCCATTGTGTCTGAGATAGCTTCCCAGGATCAAATGTCCCCCTGCATGAACCTTTGCATGTATTTATAAAATGGTATTTTTCTTTGACAGGGCACAAATGGACTCAGCAGCTCAGTTATTACTATGCCAGAGCTTTACAACCTACTTTATGTGCTTCTCAATACGATTGTGTATTTCCTGTCTCTATACATTCTTTTCTAAGTGTAAGTGTCAAAACATTATTCTGCTCCTATTGTGGCCAATATCAGCTGGAATTTTGTCGTTTACTTTGAGGAAGAGAGGTCAAATTCATATTTGTTACTAAGAAAGGCTTTTTCACATAATATGAGACCCAGTGCATCACTCAGTGTTCCTGTGAATGAAGAAGCATCCCCAAAATCACACATAGTCAAAGGCAATAGAAAGAAACTCACTTTGTAAGGTTATGGTCTTTTCCATGTCCCACAGTGGATCTTGATGTCTTTTCTGCTCTAAAATCGTGTTATTAAAGGACACATGTGAGACAGCAGGTCAAATTGGAAGAAATGCATTTAGATCTGAAAAGAGCCTTCAGCTACAATGGGGTCAACACCTCAGAATACAAGAAGAAACATTTTTATAACAACACTCAATAGAATTTATCATTTCTTTGTAATTCAAACCAGAATAAGCCCAAAAGTAAGGGGTAGAAGGGAAAGTAGAGTAATAAATGTGAAAGAAAAAGAAACAGCAAGAAATCTACAGAGGACACAAATTGAAATAGTGTTGCACAGAAAAAGCAAATGTGCTTCTCTACAACAAATACAGCAGGAAGCCTAAAAAAAAAAAAAAAAGAGCATGGCTGCAGTACAGGGACTGTCCATGATAAAGTGTGACAGGATAAGCAGAGAAGATACAAAGACTCAAAAGATTACTACATATTCTTGAACTTTCTAGTATGTTTCTTGTGGACATGGTATTGTCAGAATTTTGATTTGAAAAAGGCTTATTTTTCCCATTATTTATCTGTTTCAGCTTGAGAGAGTTTTGTTTCACCAATTATAAGGTGTTTGTAGCAGAGATCTTGTAGTATCAGCCCAATTTTGTTACAGTGGTAATGCCATTAAGAGCATTCCCAGCTTTTGGGAGCATCATGTGGCTCTTTCCAAGGAACAGAGCAGTGGAGGTTGGAGGAGGTTATATACTGAATCATGAAATACATGGGTGTGAAGGAAATAGTCCCATGTGTCTTATTCCCTTTCTGCAAATCTACCAGAGCCAGGCAGGCCAGCTGGAGGGATTTTTTCACTTTTTGTATGCCTTATTTTATCCATCAGCTAAATACTTCCCTTAAAGCTAAAATTATTTTTAAATCCTCAGGTAGTAAATGTGACATATTCACATGCTAAACGTAATTGAAGGCCATAGTCGGCACCACTGTAAAAGCCACACCACTTGATGACCCCTTTTTTCCAAATGCACAGCCATTCCTACTGGACTCACCCCAGAAAGGCACTTTTAGAGTGGTGTTTTCCAGAAATCCGTCCAATTGGTTGGTAACTGCCTGGGATGCTGAGTGCTCCCTGCAGCCACTTAATACTGATGTTAGGGGCAAGATGCTTAAAAATGCATGGCAGATGGCTGACAGCAACGATGTGAGAGGA
The DNA here is from genome assembly GCA_037834095.1 of Argya squamiceps. Lineage (NCBI taxonomy): Eukaryota > Metazoa > Chordata > Aves > Passeriformes > Leiothrichidae > Argya > Argya squamiceps. The sequence goes on along the minus strand of JBBMKD010000001.1, from coordinate 19,710,330 downwards.
TTTATCCTCCAGGAGACAACAGTTTATTCCTGTTCTTTTGCTGGTGACTTTTGTCATATTGAGCAAGACAGCAAAAAGCTAGGGCAGAATGAAATATGATGTCTTTCCCACTAACATTTCAAAACACACTTGAGAAGGCTTTTGTTTTGAAAATGAATTATTCAGTTTTGCATTGTAAGAGGGAGGTATTTTATTCATCTGGATTGAAAATGGGAAGCATTAATTTTATTCTTGTACTTTTCAATATTGGTTTTTTGAGTTAATTGAAAAAATTAACTGGGGAGTAGCTGTAGTCTTCCTAGAACCTACTGAAATGAAATGTGCATATATGTATATATGGGATGTGTAAATATCTATGCATTAATTTATACAAATATGTACAGTGTACATAAATATACATATATAAAAATATAGAAGTATGAAAAAAAATATATATAAAATATAGAAGTATGCATGTAGCTATGAGAATTTGCTTGAAAAAAAAAATTGGGAATTACCCCAAGTTCAGCTTCTCTCTTCTGAGAGATTCTGAAATGTTAGAGAGGGCCTGGATTTATCAGGTGTGATAACCTTGCCTTGCCATATATAAAGTTTGCCTGTGTATCAGTGTCTCCTGTGACCTTTGATTAAGAATGTTACAAGATTTCAGATGGCAAGAAAAGATGTGAGAAGCCAAGTGGATAAATTGGAGGGGGCTCCTGTACACCATGTCATATTATTAGTCTTTCACCCAAGCATCAAGACAGTAACTATTAAAGCAGAACTGTGCAAACAGACCTTCTGGTGGCATGATTCCAGTTCAGCTTAAATTTTTGGCTGAGAGTAATAAATTTTCCTTCTGAGCTCTCTGGTGACAAAGGACAATTGTCATCCATGGAGGCTGAACTTTCCACTTCACCTTAAAAGCTGTGAGTGCTTTAATAGATCATACTTCAAAGTCCTTTCTTTCTGCAGACCCAGTGTAGAGACCCAGAGTGCAAATAACTTCTTTGGTTGATTTTTTTTAAGATTAAGAAAAGAGGTGCTCTGTCTGCAGTATGGCTTTGCGCACAAATGCCTACGTGGTCTCTTCGTGTTTTTTCCTGGAGCAGCAGCCCCATGCCATGTGTGCAGCCACTCCTCTTTCACACACGTGTAACTAAGGCACTCTGTGATAGAGGCACCAGACTCCAATTTTCCTAGACACCAAATATGAGACATTTAGAAAGTGAGTTCTCAGAGTGCCCTACTGTTGGTAAGGCTCAGAGACAATTCATGTCAGCATCACTTTGTCAGCTGGTCTTTGAAATCCTCATCAGTTTTAAATATCATCCTCAGGTATGAAGACAAGGGATTATTTGAAATTTATTAAGTGTCAATGAAAAGCTGTGCTTTAGGCAAATAATGTGTCATTGTGAAACTCGTGTTATCAGAGCCAGGGTATTTCAATATGACAGGGGTAAGCCAGGATGCTGGTGCTTCTGTTGCTTTGGAATGCACCCAAGCCAACATGTCATTCAGGGAAAACTGCTCCTGATGTAAGGCTGTATGGAGCCATCTGAGACTGAGTCACCCATTTGTTGACATCTGCATCTTCCTGTTTCAGTTACAGGCTGAACAAAGTTTAGCTATCTAGGCAATTCCACACAGGATTACAAAAGGCAAATGTCAGTTAAAATTACTCTTTCAGCTGTGATATATGATCTCACAGTGAAATAGAAAGTCTGAATGTGGCTGAAGATAAACAAGAAGATAAATCCACTCAGTTTAGAACTGAAAGGTGTAAAACAAGTAAATTCACCTGGAATTAACACAGTTCTTTTATATTAAAATGAAAATGATCAAACAAATGGAAATTTTGCCACTAAAAAGATTGGGAAACTGATCTCTTTGAGAAACAACAAAACCTCAACTGCCTAGTGTTTTAGCACAAATGGCACATAAATAAGAACATCAAAAAGAGCTGTATTCTTTGCACTTCAACTACACAGTAAGCATTACAATAGTAAGTGTATTAAGGGTTGCAACTGGATTAGGAAAATCTGAAAAAGGCATGTATTTCTCTGTTTTTATTATTTTATTTTTTTACTCATGGTCTCAGGTAGCTTCACTTCCCTTAGATATAGTCTCGGTGAAATTCACTCATCCTTAGGTCAAGAACAGGACTCTCCAAATTTAAGGGAAGATCTTGTGTTTTCTGGCATCTTTAGCATGAGCTCAGTAGGAAAGGAAGTCCCTAGACAGGATATTTGCCACTGGGTGATTACACTGGGAATGAATTGTGCACTTACAGCAAACAACTAATTAAAACCCTGAAGATAATGTGCAGGGGGCTCTGACAGCCAGCTGGCAATACAGGGGAGTGTTTGGATCTTTACCTAGAGCCAAGGGGAGCTGTGCACAGCCAAAGCATCTGCAGTAGTGGGAAAGATGGGTGTCTGCAGGTGTGTGGCACCACGTGTGCTGAAGGCTGATATCTCACCATCAGAGCTTGGCATGTCAGTGTCAAAGGCCTGGTAGCAGAGGAGGAGCAGAACTTGGCACTTGGGTGGCTGAGGAATGCTCTGGGGTTTTCTTAGTCCAGTCTTGGTGATTGAATGGTAAAAAGCAGCATGAGGTAGGAGCAATAACACCTTAAAACAGCAGAGCTCTTGTGGAGAGGAGCCAGTGAAGATCTCATGGTTTGACCCATCAGCATCAGGAGAGTGAAAAGAACAAAGGTACTGGACAAAGGCTTTGGCTCAAGCCTTTTGTGGCTAACTATGTATAAATGTGGAAAAATGTGGTTTTGAAAAAGAGAATTGAAGGGTTAGGGTTTTTTTTTTTTAAATACATTGTTAACTTTTAAACTATTTTCTATTGTGGGCTAGGCAGGTTATTAAACTTCCATTTTCTAATTCTGAAGTCAAAGTCCCTAACTGATTATGAAAGTGTACCCCAGAAGCAGACTGCAAAGCTCATTCTCCACATATGCATTTGGGAGCATCAGAACCTGCAATAATATAAAGGGTTATCAGTGGATGAAAATAGTCTGTACTCAGTTCTGATACTGCCCAATCCTATATATATAACGTGTGTGATGTCTCTCCATCAGAGCCTAGTATGAGGAGTTTTGAATGCTGCACCTGAATCATCCCAAAGATTCAGAGGAAGCTGAGGTGTTTGTAGGTTCCTAATTTGGGAGAAACACAAAAACACAGAAGAGATTGTTAGTTCCTATAAATAGTGACTACATACACAGCTTAATAATTCTCAGCCTCCCAGAAAATGCCTTATTACCTCTACATAAATTAAAAGTTAACAATTTCTAAAAGTAATTCTCTTTTTATTCTCTTTTTAATTTGCTTTTTATTTCTACTTCTCTAGTAAGGACAGCTACAAAACTTCCCTTGGCTACTTCTTCCCCAGCAAATCAGGAGCTGTTTGGGGGGATCTGAAGGAAAGTATTTTGGTTTTGGCTAGCAAAGCCTTTGTCTCCCTTCACTGGCATGTTTCCCTAGGACACCAGTCTGTCTTAAGGCTTTCAGGGAGTGAAGCATTAATTAAGGGATTTTATAATAAAGAGGAAAAAAGAAAAAACTGAACTGACTTTTAACTCTGTACCCCCTTAATTAAACCTCTGGCAATTGCATGTTCAAGGCCATTGTCCCCTTGTTCCCATTTTTCTTCCCATGCACAGCCACGTGTGGCTGTAGGCTGCGAAGTGCTGTACTCCATAGCCAGTATCATTTTCACACACTGTTACGGTCTGTGGTTCTTCTGGCTGCCCAGAGATGCTTTTGAAAGTGAAAAATACTCTGTTGCAGTGAAAAATAATGATATTCTAAAATGGAAGTCTGACCTGTCTGAGTCGGAATTAATTATTAGGAAGGCCAGGATGAAAGGAGTGAAAAGATAGGATCTAAAGATGAACCTATTACTGTTCCTGGGGGCCTATTGACCCACTGGAGTTGTGGGTCAAGGCAGGATGGCTCACTTTTGGCTGGTTAGAAATCATGTAAAAAAACTTATTTTAAAGCAATGCCTTCTATAAGCCTGGAGACTGTGGGCTATGCTGGGGACAGGGGAGTCCAGAGACTGAGAAGAGTTTTGGACATCTAATTGAGAGGAAGAGACAGATAATTTAAATTAAGCATTGAGCAGACCTGAAATACAATAGTTAGTTTTAATGGATGTTTCTGAAAGAAAAAAGCAAAAGGATGAACCTATGAGAGAAATAACTGGCCATATTGGCTAGCAGAGGAAGGAGGAGCAGAGCACGAAGGGCAGCCAGCAGGGAGAGAGTGGAAGCAAGGGATAGGGAGTGAGTGGAAGGGGCAGGGAGCAGCTTACCTGCAGGGCTAGCAGCACCTGGACCTGCATTAGCAAATCCTGCTGCTTAGCAAATCCTGCCAGCTCTGTCAGAGAGCAGAGCATCACTGTGCCATTCAGTCACTGGGGGAGTAGACAGGCAACCTCCTCCTGCCTCATCACTTGCTTCACCAGAAAAATAAAAGTCTTGGAAAATTTTGATGATTACATGCTTCAGCTTGATCATATACCTTGCCTGACTATTTTTGCTTTTCATAAAATCCCAGTCCTTGATTGATGCCTCCATGCAATAAAAATGATCTGGTGAAGCAGCAGAAAGGTCAGCCTAATTTTCATCTGTTTCTGGGTGAGGCTGGGGCAGGTATTTTGTAGCGAATTCTTTCCTATCAAACCCAGTCCTTGAAATTGCAGTTAATTCTTGACAGAATATCTTCACTCATGTCTTAAAAACAGTTGGAAAGTTTAAGTTTATGTTGCAAGCTGACAAGAGTGCCAGACCCTGTGGCTTTGCACTATCACACTTACTTGCACTAAGGAATTTAACAGGTTACAACTGAAATATCTCACTGAGCCTTCACCAAAAGCTTCCTCAGCCTTCCTGCTGTGACTCTTGCTGAGTGAGTAAGGATCTAAGATGGTGTCCTTTCTTAGTTTGAACTGGCTTTAGATTACTTCTGAAAATCGTATTTGTCCAACTGGGTAAACTGAGGCATAAGTCTGGGAAAGCCTTTTACACAAAAGGTTGTTTTCTCCCTGTTAGAAAAGATTACTGGAGAGAATGTCATGTTCTCCCAGCAGGTACTGTCAAAGGCTGATGTCTGTCTCTTCACAGGAGGCACAAAACAGTGTTAGATCACAGCTGCCTGAAAGCTTAGGCTAAGGAAAGGGAAAATAATCACCAAGTACCTTTTTAAATGCTGCATCTACACTTGCTGGAAAGAAAAAACAACCCTGTCCTGCAGAGCTGACATTTGAGGGAGAAGTTTTGTTATTGGTTTTCAGTGGGTTTTATGGTAAGAAAATGTCTTCCTCCGCCCTGTGTTTTCTACCTACCTGTCAATTGCCAGGGTACCTGCACCCTGCCTGCCTTCTTCTGAGCCTTCTTCTGCTGAGGCTTGACATTTTCAAATACATTTGAGTATCTGACTTGAGGGATCATTTAAAGTGGCCTGCAATTTAAGATGCTCCTGGAAAAGCAGACCTATTCGATTGGGCAAGACCCATTTGACTACAGCATGCCAGTACCACCTGGAATGAATTTTCTCCTTCCACCTCCACCACCTTGTTTTAAACTCTGCCAGATGAAGGTTTCTCACCCTTTTCCCTCAAGTCTCCATATTTCAATACGCAGTGGTGCCTTGTAAGTAGTGTATTGGCCTGGCAAAAATTTCATCCCTCTATTGGGAGGTATAACAGCTTCTCTTGGGAGGGCCTACTAATTTGCTTGTTGCCCAAAACAGAGTAATGAATCTGAGCACTCTGCACGTCAAATGATGCTTCACTTCAAAAGTTAGAGCAACCTGAGAGCAAAAGTAACATCAGAAAGGAGCAGGGAGCCAGCATCTGAAGTCAGCAGTCATGCTGCTGTTGTCTCCACTTCCCTGAGGTACTTTCTGCACATTGTTAATGCAATACTTGCCTGCTCTGCAAATGCAACAACTGCAATTTTGTTAAATGCTGGGGACTAAGACCTTGTTTCCCTGCTGACTCCACCATCTGTGCAGGTACTGAGTCCACGTCCATTTGTTTGCTTGCACTGAGTGCGTTTGGACATGGGACCACCTTCTGACACACGTGTCCACGGTCCTTGAAATGCCAGAGAGAGGGGCTACACAACAAAGAGCAAGGTGAATTTAATTAGCTAATGCATCTCTACTGCAATGCCAATACTTGCACAGGTAGATTTGGTATTCTGATTTCAGAAGTTAAATATATATTTTTGCTTTTTTCATTTATTTTATGTTTTAAAGTTTCATTTATGTTTACTTTTTTTATTTTGCACTGGGAAATACTGCAACACTTACAGGACTGCATAGCTAATATTAGGTGAAAAATATTAGCATCTTGTGTGGTGTTACTTTGTTTTTATTACTAATGCTAGTTGAAGTGCAGTCATTAAGATACATATATACATGGACTGAGTATGAACCAGGTGCGGGAAAGAACTTTGGAAAGGACTTAACATTTGTGCAGTCTAATATCAGGTAAAGCTTTTGACTTTTGTGGGAGCAGAGTTTGGCTCTGAGTTGAGTTGAGTTGAGTTGAGTTGAGTTGAGTTGAGTTGAGTTGAGTTGAGTTAAATAAAAATTGAGTGCTTTTATTTAAAACCCTTTAAAAGAGAATGGAGCCAATTTCCTGCTGACTGTTCTCAAATGCATCAAAATAGGTACTATTTATGGCCTTTTCACTCCTTGACCTCCTTGCTGAGAGCACCAATGTCTGTCCCTCTATTTGGAACTACTTTGAATTCAGCAATGTATCAAGGGAGACTTGAGAAAAATCTTCATTATTTTAGAGAACCTTACATTTAATAAGTGTCTGGCTGTACAGAAAAACAAGTCTCTTGTTTCTGAGGAGCTCACAGCCTAAACAGACCTGGCTGCAAGTGGAGCTCACAAAGTAAAATGCCAAAGCTAAGTGACGAAGGAGGTAAGTGGGATGGCAGTGATTTACTAAGACAATTGGTGAAAATGTGTGCCTGTCAAATTAGTCTTTGTATTTTATGGAAAAACCCTATAGCTGGACACATGATTGATGTCCTTTACTGACTGATTTTCTGGTGATTAATGGAGAAAAAGTCATGGCAGCAGGGAACAGCTGAAGAGGGAGGCATGAGGAAGGGTAAGTGCATGAGTGTTTGCAGGACAGGTAAGTTAAGCACCATCAGCAGAGGTGAGGAAAACCAGGAGACAGTGCATGGAAGTGAAAAAAGGATCAGTCATAGAGAAAAGTGAGAAAAGGAGCAGTCATAGAGAATTGCAGGATGAACTGGTGCTGCAAAACCTGGCACACTGGAAATGACCAGCCTGGATGGGGCCAAGTTATCTCCTTTATATAACCTTCACTGAAGATATTTCTACAAGGACTGTATTTGTCATCTGTTTTTATGGTTCTCCGAAGTGGCTGTTACTGTCACCAGACAAGTGATAAAGAAAATGTCCTGGGGAAGCTCTGCATGTGAGTAGAGTATTTACTGCTGAAAAATATTCCTAAAATTCTTTTCCTGGTATCTAAGTATTGATGTGACCCAATGGTGTCTGAGTGCCCTCACGATTGTGTCACCGTATCACTTTTACTAAGGATCACAAGGGGCCATGGCTGAGGAGCCTGCACTGTCTGGGTAAGCTCCTGTCAATCACAAAATTCATTTCCCTCGTCTCAGAAAAGCACAAACTAGAAAATGTGGTGCATGGCTCATGGCTTCCAGCCCTTGCCTGAATACTAAGAGTTAGTAATTTATAGATCTGTGATTAATTTCAGGTTTGCTTTTTCTTTGTTTTGCTGGCACAATGTTTTCTCTGGAGTTACATTCATGCTTCATCCTTTAACTTGCATGGTCCCAGGACACATGCACTAAGCAAAAAAATTCTTGTTCCCATTACACAAATGGGAAATGAATGTACAGAAAACCCTCAGCAGTTTGCCCAGATTCACAGAGTAAATCTATGATTAAATATTGCATTGACAACAGATCAGTGTAAGTGCAGTGACCAGATGTGGAAGGCTGTTTAATGTGAGGAGGTTTATGTCAAATATGCTCTTGCGAGCTGCTCTGTTAATTGCTACTGGACTCAGCACAGGTGTTCGTAAAGCAGGATTGTTGGAATTGGGGAGGCCAGAACACATTTATTTTGCACATTCAGATTAGTTTAGGCATGGATTAGTTTAAGATGTTCTTGGGTTTTCAGTACATAACAGTGTACTGATAGATATGAGAAAAGAGACCTTTTTTTGGTATTTTTGTGCATTAGATAGAGGAGTCCTTTATGCACTTATTTGCCTAAAAATGTTGAGTTTGCATCACAATTTGTCATGAAAGTCTCCAGTGTCCTATTAACATCTGACAGATAAATGAAAAATTATTTAAATGTCTTACATTTTCTGGTCTAGCACATAGAAATTTTTAATTTGAACAAAAGTATGTTAATTTGAATTTTCAAGGGCATAAAAATTCACAGTTTTTGACTATTGTTGTTCCAACTATTTTTTTTTTTTTACCTTCTACTCAGTTATTCTTTCAGGGTTTTTGTCTTTTTTTAGATTCCTGTTTGCCATGAAAGTCTCTCAAGAGCTTCATTTTGTGAACAGGGGTTCTATTAAATGTGTAATTAGATTCAATGAGATATACTTGCACTTTGAGAAGAGTTTTTCTGTCTTCCCTATAGTTCTAAACTGTCTCTATTGCAGTGATCAATACTGATTATAGCTGGTGGTTCAGGTCAATATGTAACCAGGAGTTATCCCTTGCCCGTGGCTGAGGCAGGTGTTAAGTCCCCAGGTGTATCACTGGAGCTGAATGATCTTTAGCCTTATGCTGCTTTGCTTCAGAACCAGGGCTAATCCATTTTGCTGAAGAAACAGGTGGCTGTAGAGACTCAGAGTAGCTGTTTGACCAGAGGGAAAGACAGACTTCAGATCTTTGACATTACTCCTGAACTGACTATGTGATTGCTGTATTCTGAAGAGAGAAAAGGATGTGGCTGGATCGAAAGTTAAATCACAATAATCTTTAATACCTTCAGTTATTTTTCCAAAATTTACCATTCCTTTTCACTTTTACATTGTGCTGTCTTAATCACTTTTTAGTTTAGGACTGGAAAATCTGGTATATATCCTTTCAGCAAAAAAATATGCATGGGCATATGGTCCCTTGGCTATGAAAGCTTTGTTTTGAAGAAGCCTATTTATGACAAACTTCATGACCAACTCTACATTCCCCTCCTTCCTACATACATTTGGTTAGCCCAGAGTGCTTCTCTGAGACAAGGTATTTTCTTTGCTGCTTCTTTTAACATAATGTTGATGTCTTTGGCAAAAGAAACTCCGGGAGGGAGACAGAAACTGTAGAGTGAGATTGGAAATTTCTTGAGTTGGTTGGATGTGAAAGCAGCGTCTCTCTCTGACTCAGGAGAATTTTGTGGAAGTGACTTGAATGTGCTAGTTTGTTATGAATTTAACAAAGTCTCTGTCCAAGCAATGTACACTGTTCAAAAACAGTCCAAACACTACCAGAATAACCATCTTGAATGCAAAAGAGGCTGAGCCAGACAGCAAAGTACAGCTGCCTGTTTCCAGATTTAGAAGCTACCAGAAGTGATACCTTTTCTACACCCATCACATCTACATTAACCATAAAAGCCATTCTCTTACTAAAAACATATCTATCAGCACTGCATAAAATCAATCTGATAAAAAAGAAAGCCCTTATCAAAATAAAGCCTACTGTTAGAAATCAAATTTTAATGGGATTCATTTTTTCAAGCAAACCAGATCAAGCATTTTCCCTCTTATTAAAGCAGAAACTCCAATTACGAGAGCTGTAATTAAAGGCATGTCAGTGGCACAAAGAATGCTCATCTGGTAGATTATCTAGACCTTTTACTAATGGACTGAGAGTAAAATAACATCCTAAGGTGTTTCTCCTACCCATCCCAACATGAGCCAATTTTCCTCTCAACCGAGGTGGTACATGTGGTGTTTATCGAAGTTTATTATTATGCTGAAATGGGCAGGTCAATATCCATCTTCAGGTGAGGAGAGGTGTCAACACAAGGGTTGTCACTGTGTGGGTCTTGCCTTTCAAATTACATTTTCACTTTGACTGAACTGGAGCTGCTGCAAAGGTTTGATGCAGTGAAACTTGCTTACTAAGGTACCTCTTCTTGGAGAAAGGGACAACCCTGGAACAGCATGCAGAGATGAGGAAGGATAGTCCTGATGTGGCTGGAACTACTTTCAGACAGGAGGAGTATTAAATTATCCCATTGCTGGGGAAGGAATTCTTCATGGTGAAGGAAAATCTTCCATCTTTGGGATGTGGTGGCCTCATTGTTACTGATTACTGGGTTTTTTTTTTTAATAAAAGCCTTCACTTATTCTTTTGCTTCTCCTATTCAATTACTGTTAACTTTGATTCAAAATTTGGTTTTAACAGACAAACAGGTTTCCTGTTATATTCTCTTTCCTCAGATGTAGTCTTAAATACTAACATATAACTGTTTAGACCATCTTTTCATGAAAACTAAATTGTATGATTTCATCTTAGGCTTTCTTATCCAATTCTCTCCCAAAATCATGCTGATTTCCCACATTCTCTTCTTGGCTTGTAACAAACTGTCATATTTTGAAGGGGAATTACCAGGAAAATGTCTCAGCAAACAATGTAGTCAACTCAGTAGCTGAAGTGCTTGAAACAAATATTTCTGGAGTTACCAAAACTGACAGGATGTATGAGTGTTGTATGCTGTGTGCTAAAGCAGCTGGCAAAGAATTTCAGGGAAACTTGAGCAATTCTGTTTCACTCTATAAAGACTTGCTTCTGTCATGATTTACAATGTCATTTTTTTTCCGTGCAGTAATAGTTAAAGTGAGATCTTTGCCAAAAAATGGTCTCTTATTTTTCAGGTCTTGGAGTGTGCAACACTAGAAGTGGAAGAATGAAAATTCCTTCAATAAAGATGTCTCCCAAATACCTGTGTCATATCTCTGGGTAGCTTGTCAGGCTCCTTTAGCAGCCAAAGCTATTTAAAGATTAATCTTTCCCTAATTCAGACCAATGCTTAAAAAAATTAAGAAGCATCTTCCAGCTACTTAATATATTGACTATGGTAGAGTTAATGGAAAAAATATTTGGCATTTTAAGAGCCTTCAAAGACTCAAGAGAGATGTGAGTTTAATTCTTCCCAAGCCATATTGATTCTTACCTCACGCTCAGTTTGGATTGATCTGTTTAGAATAAAGGTTTGGCACTTAAGACAATTTTAAAATGTCAAAAAAAAAAAAAAACAGTGTAAAAAAAGAGTGAGAAAATGCACATAGAGAAAACTGTCAACAGTATTGAAAAACATTGCTATTCTTTTTTGTACTGACTAGGCTTTATTTGGTATTTTTAAAAATTGGTTATCCTTGTTTGTTTGGGAAAGGGCCTCATGAGCAGCAGAGGGGAAAGATTCCAGTAACCACCACCAAGTGAGGATTTTCTGGCAGCTGCTGAAAGATCACTTTAATCCAGATGCAGGAAAAGGGACTTACTCCCTTTATTAGAGAAATAAACCCTCAATATGTTCAGCTCATGACCTACAGCAATCTGACAGGGCTGGAATGGTGCACTCCACTAGAGAGGGCTACAGTAGTTTTTTTTAAAGGTTGTCTCTTTGGCAACATTGGTTTTACACTGCCAAGTGACTGGGATTTGCAGGCTGCAGTGACTGCCTTGGTATTTCTCTGTGGCCCTTTAGGACAAAGGGCTAAATTTTAGTCCTTTGCCAAGTCTTTTCTTCTTCCCTCCCTTCTTTCCCAACACACACACTCAAAATATGTGTTGTCTTACACACCTTCATAAATAGAGCTGATTGCTGCTGACCTCCGACATTTCTGAAATGATCAGTAATTCTTTCTGTGTATCTGCTTGCAAGATTGACTAAGTGTGACTTTGGCCTTTCTCCTGAGGAGACCTCTTTTTGGACTGCTTTGAATTAAGAGTGGGATACACACTTAATGTGGGATACCACATAAGGATTAGGAGAGAAATTCCTTCATGCAGGAGTGCCTGAAGACCTGTGCCAGTGAAACAGGTAGCAAAAGCAAACAGTCTGTGAAGAATGCAGAGCAAGGGGAGACTCAAGAGTAATTTCACCAGGGGGATTGCAGTTGGGCCTAGAAGGACATTTGCAGTTTCCTTGCAAAACTATTTATAAAGGAAAAGCAAAGAGAGGGAGAGTGTGAGGATGTGAAGAGGGCAGGAGAGAAACCAGAAGCAGAGAATGGAACATACAACAGTTGTTTCAGGTGCAGACACCAGCAGGGAAAGCAAAGGATCTATCCAGAGCATCTGGAGCCTGATGGAGGAAATGGAGGGAGCGGATGTGCAAATATGCAGTCTGAAGGAATTGATGTGCATCTCACCCCTTCAAAGGTCTGTTTTAGACCACAGAGAATGGCCATCACCATCAGGCTGAGGTGACTTGTGTGGTAATTATGCAAAGTTCCTAGCTGAAAAGATATTGAGTTGAATGCACTAGCTCTTACAGCTTTAAACAAATAAAGAACATATTTGCACACATCTCTGAAAAAAAGCCACTTGTCAACCCATCATTGGTATGTTTTTGGAAAGGTGGATACAAGGAACAGCAGAGAATAGCTGCTCCATATCACAATCTGCTGTTTTTATGACTTCAGCCTAAACTTGCACCAGTTGTTTTCAGAAGGGTTGCTGCTCAACAGAAACTGGCAATGGTACTGAATCATTTGGCTATGCAATTGTTTACAACAGAAACTCTGAGCAATACAGGATTAGGAAAATACATTGATGAAAGATGGGGGAAAATCAAGTCTTCATTTTATAGTCTGTCAAGATTCCCTTGTTTCTCTTTTTCCCTCAGATCATATGGTAATGAGATTATTTTATTATCCCAGTGCAAATGTTGAAAATGGAAAGGGTTGGAAAAACTACCTTTGTGTTTCTGGAAAGTGAGATGGGATTTATTCATTAACAAGTTCATCTTTTTATTAGTATTGTATTTTCCCCATCAGAAAAAACAGGCTTGGCTCTAAAACCAAATTTCTTTGAATGAAAATTCTCCCAAGGAAATTGAAATGGTGATTTTTATGTCTATTCATTAGAATTTATTATTTTCGTTTTGCTTTCAGCAGCTGAGGACACTTGAGAATCCGAGGCGGGCTCCTTGAGCCGGTCGCGGCGCCGGTGCCGGGAGGCAGCGGTGTGTGTGCTCCCTCTAGTGAGCTCTGATCCCGAGGATCCGGGATCAGCCTGCCCACGGCCTCTGGGCAGCTCCCAGGGCTTCAGCCACAAAGAGTTTTCTTCCTCAGGTAACATTCATATCAATTCTGCTCTTTTATCTGTGGAACCTGCTTATACAGGCTGAGTCACTGCTGGAGCAGGGGAATGCAGGGGAATCTAGGTCTGCCACAGGTTTACGGGGCAGGTCATTGTGCTCTCACTTTTCTACACCTGTGTACAGGGCTTCTGAAAATCCTTTTCATCTTACTTAGACAGCTCTTTAAACCTTCTTTCAATGAACAAAAGATTTAAAATAAGGACAAAATAATCCCTGTGTGACACTGAGATACTCAGATAGGAGGAAACCTTAGTAGAAGATACTCCCAGAAAGATAACAGTCAGTGGTGGAGCACACTGCCAGTGCAGTGCAAGTCCAATCTGATGGTAAATTGTTCACATGTAACCTGCAGCTCTGCTGTTTGATCATACTAGCTCTATAGTAACATTTGTTTTATATTGAAGGGCGAGGGAAAAGTGCAAAATCTAGTTTTTAATGGGTATTTCTGTATTTGAGTGGTGTTGAGATAAGCATAATCTCTTAAGGAGAGCCTGGGATATAAATACCAAGTAAGAATTCAGATAACAAGTAATAAAACATTTATCTTATGTTTCAGATATGATTCTCTCCCATTTCATGGTTGGTAGGAAGAGTAAAAATGAGAAGGAAGGGAAATACATGTTGGTTTTGTCCCAGTTCATCCTCCAGCCTTCAAAACATGAAACATAAAAACGCAGGATCAAATTATTTAATAGCTGCATGTGATTATTCACAAGGTTATAGACATCAGAGTCTGGGTTTGCAAGGATGGATAAAGATTCTACGGAAATGGTTTCTTTGTTTTCTTGGAGAGAAGGGTACTTTCTGATGGTTCTCATAGCAAACATCAGTCTTGAATAAGCATGAGAAATACAGGCACAAGAGGAAAAGGAGTGAAATATTTGTTTGGAATGTCATATGAAAGGCCCTGTGAAATCTGGATTTGGATAATCAAGTTATGAGTTAAAGTCAGGGAAGTAGAACATGACTTTTATTTAAAACATATCAGTGACAAAGCTGTTCCATACTGCACACAAATCACCAAACTCCCAATGCATCTTGAGCTCTGTGCTGGAGGGAAACCAATAGATTTCACTGCCTTCCCTTTTGGCTTCTGAAAAGGGCAAAAATTGTGTAGCCTCCAGAGGAAACATCAGTCTTGGCAGCTCTGCATCACCTATTTCTGTTCAAACTGTAATCAATGGAAAAGACGTTGACCTCTAAGCACAAATTGTCCATTCATCATGATGCAATCTGAAGTTAGGTTAATAGTCACTAGAGGGTGATTTGTCTAAATATGTATATATGTTTATATCCTTATTTAAAGTCTATAAAACACTTTGATTATGGGCGTATTTTCAAATCTTTGTACTGGAGACCAGGCAGAACCCTAATTTGTTTATGGATATTGGAGATTATGAAATTGTTATGACCACTGGACTGGATTTTTTAAATAGCAAAACACATGTCAAACTCTTTCATTTTTCTTACACCTGTTGTTTATTTACAGAAATTCTGCTGCCATGTATAACTTTGTACAAAAATCAAGCATTTAATAAACTCCCTAATTTTCTGCACTGTCCTTAGCCAGAAATAATTTACAGAGAAGGAAAATGTAAAAAGAAAGCCAAGAATCTTACTAGGCAAAAATTTCCCAAATTTCAGTAGACATTTCATTCTTGTACGAGATAGCTTGATTCCGAGAAAACTTGTTTCCCCCCCCCATCCCCCCATTTTTAACTGGCAGGAAGATTTGCAAAACAAGGTTGAAGCTCATTAAGTTTTCCCCTCTCAGAAATCTTTACCAAAAGGCACAAGATATGTTTGAATCGCATAAAGATATACAGGCTTCATTATTCTGACTGCTGATAGTCCTTCCATAGAAGAAACTAGGCTTATCCATGGAAACCAGGCGTTCTCCAGAAGCACTCCTTCCTTCCCCACCCCCTTTTAGCCATACAAGGACTAATTGTGGTGTCAGCTGCCACAGGAATGCAAGGCATGTGTCTGGTGAATCAAAAGAATAGCAACTGCTGTCAGCAGCATTCCTGTTCCTCATCCACGATTGATGGCACAGGGAGCAGTTTACACAGTCTTTGTCCTGCTTAAAAGGAAGGGAGGGATGTAGCATTTTTATGATTTTTAAAAAGCTTTATTTCAAATATATGTATGTACACATATCTGTGTGACAACTACACTTATTTTTTGGAAGAAATATAGTATTTGTGTTTGCCTACTGCTGGCTACATTCTCTAAGCATGTTAGAAATCTAGGATATTTGGGGTTACAATGGTGCTATTTCCTTTTTACTAACAGTAGCTCAAATTTTCTTGTAATGATGTGAAAGTCCTGGTTCACTAAACAGAAGATAACTACTGTGTTTGAAGTAGGAATATTTTCTCTGCTCCCTTAGCTGAAGTGCTGTTCTTTGAAGTGTAATAAGCTAGGCATCAGTCCAGCATTTTATCTCAATTGTAATATCAAACTTTGCATGAACTTGTGAGAGAGTTGCATGTCTGGAAGGCCACCAAAGTTGGGCCCTAAAACTTTAAGCCACCTGCAAACCAAGACAGTGGAATAAATTAAATTTTGTAGTTCAGATACTCTAAACAGAGCCATCTAGAAAAGGAAGCCTGTGAATATGGAGCTCCTGTTGTCTGCACCTCTGTTTCATGCAAAGAAGGTACATATTGAAATGAGACAAAGTTAGTAAATAACATTAGGAATGAAGAAACAAGTCCCTGCTATTCTACGTGGTTCATTTTGATACTGTGGTTAAGAAAACCAACCAACCAATCAAAAAACAACAAACAAACAAAAAATCCAACCCAAACCAACAAAAAACCAAAACCTGTAGTTTTTTCTTATTCAGAATGCTCACAGAGATGAATTTTAGTGTCTTGTTTAGATAAATCACCATGAAGGAGCATCCTTGTTGCCTTTCCAGCAGGCTAGAACTGGTTCAAGAAGATGGGAGAAGTAACAACAAAACTTTTTTTTAAGTTATGATATTAATTTTTATGAGTTTAACTGCCAAGTCTTACTCAACTATATTGTATAAGTGAATGCATTCAGAGCTATAGGTAAGACAACTGAATGCAAATATACCCTTACAGAACAGCTCAAAGAACATACCTTTTTATTTCTCTTTCTCTGATTTAGGTGACTGAAGATGTCTGTTTCTACAAGCCATTCAAGAGGCCCAACTGCCCTTCAGACAATTGCTGAGATTTTGAAGTTAAGAAAGTAGCTTATGCTATAATTTTGTTTATGTATATGCCACATGATGGATTTCATTCTGAGGAGGTGGTTCTATGGTAGACAACACTCCAAGACTTTTGTCATACCTTGCTTGTGTATAAGCTGCTTCCATTTCCTCTGTCTGAGAGAGAAAAACTTGTATGTGGGGATGGGGTAGTAATTTTTACACACACGCATTTTGACAACTAATACTTGTAACATATCGAGGTAGTGGACAAAAGTTGCTCTGACAATTTCAAAATAACAGCCCTGGGATTCAGCATCTTAAATTTCAAAAAGTGACCATTCAGTCACACAGGAATGGAGTTTATATTCATTTAAAGCAGTAGGTGGTTTTTTTATATCCATGTACATCTTCAGTAGTCATTCTATGCTCATAGTGATATAAATCAGAATAGCACTTTCCTTCCTTCTTCAGCTGGGACCTGCTTTTTCACAAGTCACTACCTGAGTTGAAGATACACATCCATGTGTCATATAAAGCCTTACTGTGCCATTTGAGGTCTTACTGTAAAAAAAAACCACAACAAAATGTAAGAGAAATCAACAAACGCACACCATCACCATCACTCCTCATAGCAAAACCCTGTTCCATTGCAAACAGTCTATAGGAATTTTGTTTAGATGGCAATTTCAGGTTACATTCATAACAGTCAAGAAACAAAAGACATAAATAAATACATTCTGGCCACTAAGCTTTACATAACAGTTGGTACCATGCTGGGACTACTTAACAAAATTAGAAATAGAAACAGTTGACACATTTTTTATCACTTTAGTGAAGAAGAAAAACATCAGAAATTGGAGAACTTAGTAAAAATTTTGAAACGTAATAATTAAGTTTAGAGATAATTTTAAGTACACTTTAAGGACTGCTAAAGGGTCCATTCCACAGCTTCTATGGTTTTTAGCATAGATTTCAGTTTCTGGAAAACAGATACAATCTTTATAGCCTATATATAACATTGAATAGAATGTGTAGAATATATTATTGAGACTAAAAAGCACATTGTTTCAATGTTGATTATATTATTTAAAGTATAAAGTATGAATTATTTAATTCTGACATAACAATATATAGAGAGAAATGTTTTCATTTGTCTTCAATTCAGATCATGTTGCCCCAGAACATAGCATGAGGGAAAACATTATCAAGTATTAATTTTACCAGATTTATTTCAAAATACTAAGGTATGAGCTGATCAAGATCATCAAGATCAAGAATGATTTTGATATGTTTTAAATTTCTTTTTGTACATAATAAAAGTGATAATTAAGTGCATAAATCTAAATTAATGTTTAAAATTTATTTCTCCTCTAGGGCAACAGAGAAATAATGTCTGAAACACTGTGTGTGCAGTGCTAGTCATCCAGGCCCAAGGAAGCTGAACTCTAATTACAGCAGGAGAGGAGAAACTATTGGAAAAGTTATGTGGAAAGGCATTTTCTTTTCAAATGAAAAATTAAAAAGGTTGACTTGTTTATCTAGCAAAATCATGACTGCAAGAATATATTTCCTAGAATGTGTGGAGCAATGTGGGAAAAGAGACAGTTTTTTTAAAAAGGGCAGTGTTGTTATGAGGATAAATCACCTATGAATTAATTTGGGTTGAATATTACACAGATCTCCAGCAAGCTGCAGAGTAGTGGGGTCAGAAATCTTTGACCTTACTTGATGAATGAAGCAGGGAATTTTGATGAGACTGCATGAAATGAAAGGACCCAGCAACAACTTTACCCTTGTCTTCCTGTAAAGAGAATGAAAACTAGAATGAAAACTACCTAGGGATTTATTCTGAATTCAAGGATTTTTAATTCAGTTCACTTTCTCTTTGGCTAAGGCCCTTTGACTTCTGAAAGAGACTTTTCAAGTGGGAGTTGTAGCACAGGCAGCCAAGCCACACCACACAGAATGATTTCAATGTCTGTTGTTCGTTGTGTCAGCAGAGTCAGTGGTGTCTGCAGGAACAGGTGGGGAGCTCTTCTCTCATCCACACTGTTGCCCTAATAATTCAGTTATGTTACCATCCTATAACTATATTTTTTTTCCCTTTTTACTTAGAAAACCTTAAGTTAAATCTCAAACTGAATTGCTTTGAATGTTAAGTTGCAGCTTTGTTACAGTTTTAATGCGTGGTGTCTTCTAGGCTGTTTCTGGCAGGGCTCCTGTGTCCTTTAAACACAGGTGGGTGAAGGGTTTTTTTCTGTTGAGACACATTTCTCTATGAGCAGTCACAAGTGTGAGCTCTTGGTAAGGGTGGCAAAATCAATTCAAGTACTTTTTGCCCTCTTCTATTCTAATACTTGGAAATTTTTTTACAAGTTTATAGTTCTATTCTGTCTGACCCCACACAAGTTTTTCCTTCCTGCAGAGGAAGAGATTGCAATGTAGGAAGTTTTTCTGGTTTGTTTTTTACTCTGGTAGCTTCAGCAGTCTCACCAAGAGCACAGCACCTGAGAGAGTCGCACTGGTACAGTGAAGAAATGCTGAAGCAAAAGCTGGACCAAGCAACAGAGGAATCTCTTGATCAAGCTTTGCTGCCAGAAGAGTGTTTGTGTAACTATACCATTAACATGATGTTTAACCCCATGTTGTACAAGATTAATTGGATAGCTGAGAGGTAATAAAGTGAGTGCTTAAAAGATTGGGGACTGGGCATGTTTCCCAAATCCGCAGATACTAGATACTGGCTATTCTGGGAACTTGCTAGAATCTCCCTCTGATGGATATATCCATCTATTAAAAAGCAGTTGTGTAAATTTCCATGGCTTTAGTTTGTTCTTGCAGCTCAGGTGGAGGATTCCTAGGTACAGCTTATGATATCCAAGACTGATGGAATGGGTGTGACTGTAACTCCATTAATTTTCACTGGCACTAACACCCCTCTAAGAATGACCTGGGAGCAGGAGACTGCTGGCAGGAAAGGCATCTGTCCCATTTCTGGTGTTTGTCATATGCTGGTGACAGGCTGGATGGTATCACTTAGATTTGGCTCTGAAAATTAGGGAAAGCCTTTCAAGATGTTTCCACTTGATGTTATCAGAAAATCCCAGTGAAAGACAGACCTGAGCCTGGTTTAAGTTAACTTGCTCCACAGATGAAGTTGCAACTGATCAGGTTTATTTCCTGAGCTGTTCAGCTGTGATTAGGCAGCACTTTTTGGCTGTTGGATAGAGCAGGCCTTGGTCACAGTGTGTGTAGATGTTTTCTTTTGAACTAGAACTCTGTGGGTGGTGGTTTCATGGCAGTCCACAATGATCCACATTAGTGCTGTGGCTCTGCCCTGGGAGGGTGTACACACTCCTTGAAAGGCAGAGCATAATTCTGCCTTTGCTGCCCAGGATATCCATATGGTCTTCTCATACATCTCCAGTTCTTTCCTCTTCAGCTGCACAAACTAGGTAAAGAAGTAAGGGCAATTTCTATTAATCTGGCTTAGATCATTAAGAAAGGACTGAGTGGGACTGTGAAGCCCTGTTGTTATCCTTGGAGGCAGGTGGACCTTGGACACCTGATGAGATGTCACAAGCCAATGCTGCTGCTTGGGAGAAGGGAAGGACTTTCACTGAGCTTCATCCATGTCTCTTTCTGACACAAGAGGAGAGATTTCCTTAGATGAAAATGTCTGGATAGTCTCCAGTAAGAACAGTGTACAAAGCACCATAAAGAAAGGTAGTGACAGCTAAAACAGTCTCCTCCAGTCTTGCCAAGGGAGCAGAAAATGTCCTTCCTATTTTCAATGAAGGAAATACTATATAAAAAATAATTGAAAGGTTTTGAAAAGTACAATTTTGTGAGAAGTTATTAGTGGAGGAAGATACTCTTAAAGGGAAGCTATGCATAGGTCAGCACTGAATTCACTATTTTTATATATATATATTCAGCAGTCAATGTTAAATTCCTGCTCCTAACATTTGCAAGTGTATTGGAGATGTGCTCTGCCAGACAGTAGAAGCAGTTCTTCAGAGAGATCAGGAATACTAAACAGCAGAGTTCATTTAAATTAAATGCATTTTAATATGAGAAGAAATCAAATAATATGTCTAGAAACATAGAAAAACATTTAAAAATAGGGGGGAAAAAAGCAGTGACTGTGAAAAAGAGATTAGAGGGGGCATTGGATCAGTGCGACAGTCCCTACAATGACAGAAAAGGTGGCATGTCCTTTGCAGTAGGGAAAGAATGTATGGAAGCAGTAACATAATTTTATGTGTGAGTGAGTACCTGTTAGAACCTGGAAATGGTTTCCATTTTATAGTTTTTAAAAGGATATTAAAAAATGCAGAGTCTGAAGAAAGTAATAATAATTATTAAAGAGGAAGACAAAAAGCTGTATAATGAGATACTTGCAGATCAAGTTGTTCTTTATACTAGAGCAGATGGAGAAATTACTTGATTTGTATATAAATGTTTCATGGGAAAAACAAACGGATACAAAAGTGCTCTTAATTTAGCAGAGAAATACACAACAAGAAATAATAGCTGGAAACTCAATGAGACAAGCTCAAAATTAAGTATAAGGCAGGGAATTTTTATTATTATATTTATTTAGCTGTTAAGTAACCACTGGCAAAATGAACACAAATCAACAAAAGCAAGGGTGTGATATCTTCAAATTAAGAGCCAACTTTGATCTTGTCTGCTAAATACAGCTTAAATACAAATACAGGCTACAGACGGAGATTCTTTCTGTCCAGAACTTTGGTTTAAGTCTTATGTTGTATTTAAAATAATGTAAGCAGTGAGGAAATATTCTTTCACTCCTTTGTAATATCCTGGAATACATTACCTGCATGGATTCTTCAATTGTTTTCCATGTGTTTAGCATGGCTACATCTAATTACAAATTATTTTAATTGGAGTGTGTTTTATTATTATTGTTATTATTGATTTTAATTGAACTGATATCAGGCTTTCTTATTACCTCATGTAGTACACTGACTTTCCTCTTAGCTGGATTCTTCCTAATTCAGTAGTGTATTAGATCACAGTCCACCTGGTTTTTGGAGGCTGTTTTCTACAAGGTTATGGAAGTACACGTGAGAGACACCAAAAAAAAAAGGTGTTAGGGTTTTTGTAACAAATGAGAAAAGAGATACTTGTTCCTCAGGATCTGAGGGAAATGCAGAATTGCTAAGGATTCCAGTGCTGCCCAAATGCTGTGTCGTCTCTTCATTTCTAAAAAGTAGTGTAAGCATCAGTTCTTCTATGTAAAAGACTCAGGGGACTGCAATCTGTGTAGATTTTGGCTGGGATAGAGTTAATTTTCTTCCTGATAGTTCCTGTGGTTCTGTGTTTCGGGTCTGTGCTGGTAGCAGTGAGAAGTTTTAATTATTGCTGAGAAGTACTTGCACAGTGCCAAAGCCTTTTCTGCTCCTCTCACCACCCCACCAGCAACTGGGCTGGGGGTACAAGGAGCTGTGAGGGGACAGAGCCAGGACAGCTGACCCCAGGATGTCACACACCATATGCTTTGCATGTAAAGCTGGGGGAAGAAGGAGGAAGGTGGGACGCTGCTGCTTTTTTTTCCTGAGTCATCTGATCCATCATCCTGATGGATTCCTGGGGATGGCTGAGCTGTCTGCCCATGGAAATTGAGCAAATTCCTTGTCTTGCTTTCTTTGTGTGTAGGACTTTTGCTTTACCCACTAAACAGTCTTTATCTCAGTCCTTTACTTTTTAACTTTTATTCTTCCCATTCTCTCCCCATCCCACTGAGGGGGGAGTGAGGAAGGGGGGATGTGTGAGGCCTAGATATTGGCTGGGGTTAAACCACAGCACAGACTAAATTACTGAGATGAAACTATCCAATATTTGTACCCATAGGCAAAATTATGTGGTAGTGGATAAGCTGAGTTGCATCTGGTTTGAGACAGGCAAAATTTAAAGCACAGGCATAATATAATGACGAAAAGCTCGGTTACTCAACCTTCTTCCTCTCCCTTAAGTGCTGTGGTCTGCAATGCATTAATAATCTTTCTATCTTTACATTAACAGGCCAAGTTCTCCATCATACTCATAATTTTGATTTGAAGAGTCTCTGTGTTTGAGGTTTTTCTGTTTTCCTTTGGTTCTAGCTACAGTTTGAGCATCTGCCTGGACAGCTTTGGTTCTGCAGTAGTTAAACATCCTGTGACTTGTCTTCAGTTGTCATGTTCCAGGTCCTTCCAAATGGCGCATATGTGCTACTTAAAAGTTTCGTTTAGCTCATTAGTGATTCAAGTGTAGCTTGATGGTATGCCAGATGCTCTCCAGTTCAGAGAAATATACCCATCTGAGTGTGACTCTCTCCTATGAAATCTGCTTTCCTCAGACAGATCAAATTCTTTCATGGCCCTGAAGAATTGATTCAACATCCCCTTTTGTCCAGTTTGCAGAGATTGATTGCTGCTTTGTGCACTGCTCCCAGCCTCAGCCCAGGACATGCTGGAGGGTGAGTACTGGGGCATGTTGGTGTGGCCACTGAGAACAGGTTGCTACAGAGATCCCAGTGGGGTCTCAGGGAAGATGGATGAAATACAGCTGCAAAGCACCCTCTTGCAAGGAAGAGTCTTTTAGGTTTAAAGTGCATACAGTATCAGCTGTCTTATATACTGATTTCACTGAACCTTCTTTGTCCTTAGCAACATCACCATTGTAATACATCAAGTGAATGGCATATTCAGTGCTATTTTTCCTTCAGCCCTTAACCAATAAAGTGGCTTTCTCCTTATGCTTTCCCTACCAGAAGGGAAAATCTTGTGTTTGTAGATTGATCTACTTAAGGAATTTTGGTGCTGCTTCTTGTTTCTTAAGATTCAGATCTCTTCTAGACTGTTTCTTCTATGTAAATTTCTGGGGGAATGAGTGAGAAAAAGAAATGAAGAACTGAAGGGATATTTTAGGCAGCTGTTTGGCAATCTGTGAAATAATCTGAGGTCTTAGCCCCACAGGTGTCTGTGTGGCACTCCCCATCATTATTTTTAACGTTTTTGCCTTTTTACAAGCAAAGAGGGCAGGAATGTTCAGGGAGATTAAGCCAGATACTTTCCCATGCCTAGGTACTCTGGTTAATGGGCAAACATACTGGGAAAGAATATTGTGAAGGCTGTGCATAGGGTGCCTGTGCTCTCATTCCCCTACACTCCACCTAATTTTTGGAAGAAACATGTGGAAAGGACTTTCAGCTTTCAGATTGGTTTTTACAGAACTTTTCATGAGAATTGTAATCAATCCTAAAAATTCTTCTTTCCAAAAACCTTCAGATATATTTTTTTCATCATATACAAAAATAAAATAAAGGTATAAAGAGTTCATGGATGGGGTTTCACATTGGATTTTAAAGCTAAAGCAGTGTCAGGCTTTGTGTGAAAGTAATTTCCTTAATTTTATTAAGTAGATGATCAGTTACAGCCTTTATATCTGCATTAAGATTGGTGAACTGTAAACTTATGTGGTAAATTAGTGAGGTAGTACCTTTTAAACTATGAAAAAATAATATTATCTATACTGCCCAGTATGTCTGTTTACTGTAGGCAGCTGAATAAAACTCCTACTTTCAAACATAGCTGCCATTTTCAAACAGGTGGCTATGCTGAACAGATGATTGCATTTTGTTCACATGAAAATGTGCCAATGTGCTATTTACAGGATGTATTGCTGATGGAAACCATAACCTTGGTGACCATAATTGGGAAGTATAACAGTGGTTGTCGGGATACATATATTTTTGATAGCTATTTTCTGTTTACTGTACCTTTATTTTTTCTCTACATTTTTCTCTACATGGGCTGTTATTTAAAAACCCAGAGTCCACTGCCCACCCTGAAAGTTTGCTGTTCCTTGACTTCTTTGCCCTCTATCTCAAAATAAGGGTGTTATAACCAAAAACAGGTTAGACACCTCAGTTACTCCAGACTCAAAGAGTCTTTAAAAGGAGGAGAAAGCAGGTTCATCAGAGTGCAAATTCAGGGAATGTTTTCCAGATAGATATGTATATGCTTTTCCAGGATGAACTCTGTAAGAAGTCTGGATAAGCTTTGTGTGACTGTGGCATCTTATGAGCAAGAAGAAAGCTCAGAGAGGAAGGTGTGCATAAAAAGGCACTCATTGCTAATAAAATGGCTTTTATCCCTCCTCTCGCCTGCTCCTCAGATGAAGGTATGCACAGCAAGGAAAACTGGTAATAGATTTTGAATTATTCTGCACTAAATTTTACTTCCCTGTGATTTGTGGCTACCTCCTAGATACTTAAATGCTTTAGAGCAAGTGCTCTGCAGACACCAGCTGTACTGACTGGCTCAGGTGCTTTTTAATTTAGCTTAGATAAATACAGTACTTGCTTCAGATTAGCCTGGGAGAAAAAATGTTCCTCTGCTAGGTAAGAAAGTCACCTTGCTCAATAGAAGCCAAGTAGTTTTAGGGTTTTTTTCTCAGGAGTTGTTGGAGTCTTGCTCAGAGAAGACTGAGTGTCCCTAGTGATGAAGAGTGCCACCCCAATCTGCTGTGACAGTGAAAATCCTGCCTCTCTCCCAGCCTACAACACTACAGGGCATCATGATGCTGCTCTGGTGAGTGTTTTGCTGGCCTGGCTGGGGTCTGTGGAGTCCAGGAAGAGAAAGGGGGAATCTCTGCTCAATGCTGCAGAAAGTATAAGTGGTTAATTTTTTTCTTGTGCCCTTCATCTACAGGATTTCCTTGCAGACAGCAGCTCCCTTCAAGAGCTTGGCTGGCTCTTCCAGTCAGCAACTGTGCTGTGCCTGCACAAATCCAGCGTGGGCATTTGATCAAAAGCCAGAAAGAAAAAGTGAGAATTTGGTGCATCTCTAGCACCCCCTGCTCCACTTTCTTGGAAGAGAAAGGCTGTGCAGTGCTAATACCCATGTGCCAGCAGACTGGAAGCAAAGATAAAGCATGCAGGACAGACACTACTGTCACCATCATTGCAGAAATCATGGCCATGGAGCACATCGATGACTAAGTGCACCATTATCCTTGTTCTGCCACACTGTACATTGTGTCCTTGTGTAGCAACACATTGAACATCCACATTTGGTTTGGATCAGGTGTTCCTCATCACCTCTTTAACGTGAATGACTTTATCATCCCTCCCTTCCAGGCTTTACTTCCCCTTGCCAAGTGGTGTAACCCCACATGAGCTGAACTCCTGCCAGCTGAAACCTAGCTGGAAGATGCTCTCCAGCAGTTAGTGTGTGCTTTGTCCACAGAAGCAAACTAGAACAAACTAAAATCTCACAAGAAATGCACTATCTGAATTTTGAGTCCTTAACAGCAGATATTTTCCCTTTTGTTCTCTCCTATTAGGATGATTTATGTGCAGGTGTCAGGAACGTATACAAGAAATTAACTGTGTTTACCCAGTTTTCCTCAGACAACTGATTTATGATTTACTGACCAGCTTTTTGTTGTTTCCAACTTGCCTTTTCCCTTCTCATTGTCTTCCACCTACTACTTTGGCTGACAGCCTAGTCAGGATAGGAATTAAAAATTTTCTGATCATTGCATGACTATACGCAAGTGAAAGTTGAATGTTATTAGATGGTCAGTCAGTAAAAATAATCAATTGCTTTTCCACAGATAATGTGATTTTCTCTGGACTTGCAAAATGTGTGCATACTACTTGACTTGATACACCTTGTACTTTATGCCTCAATGTGCAATGATCTCTTCTAACAATTAAGCTGGGGATAATTTCTATCAATCTTCATAATAATCTTCTATTATATATTAACAAATGAGATAAGAAATTGTATACCATTACTCTTGTATTAGTTCTGTGAAGATGTCTTTTAAAAGTTCTAAATTGCACAATGCAGCCTAATAACTACTAACTGCCTACAAGTGCATGTTAAGGAATAAGTATGTAAAAGAAGAAGCACTTGTTTCAGCTCACAACCTTTTTGAAACAGGAGGGAAAAGAGCCCTTTTGTTAAAGTGTGGAAAACCAGCTTGTTGAAGTGTTATAATCTATCCATGTAAGGATTGGGAAGGATGATTTACTTGAATCCTCTGTAGAGGCATATTGTAATCCTTACCAATTGTTATCAAATTAACCATAGCAATGAGAAATGGTTACAGCCCAGGCAACACAGATAAGGCATGAACACAAAGAGATAGGCTTCCTCTGAAGAGACCATAATGCTATAGCCACAGTTAAATTGTTCTCTAACTCCTGTCAAGCTGCCTCAAGAGTGGGGAGTCAATAAAACATCCCTATCATAGTCTAGAGGCTCATTTGTATTACCCAACAAAATCAGTCAAAACAAATATTTTCTAATGGCCTTGATGTGGTTCCTCAATCATTTTCTTATTTGATATTTCTTGGACAATTTGTGATGTTCACTGGGGAACAACTAAGATGTTTTACACATGATGTTAAAAGATTTTCTCCTGGTACTATCAGGGAACATTAGGACTTCCTAGGCTCTGAAGCATGGAAGCTACTAAAGCATCAGGAATCTGGAGATCCTGTCTTTGGCGGTGCAGTAAACATACTGATATCAAAATGCTGAGCCTAATGCTGAAGTCATTAAAAAGCAAGAATGATTTCTTCAGTGAAAGCACACATTCCTAGCTAATAAATTGCCTTTTGAAAAGTAATGCCTGTCAAACTCATGAAAGTTTTCCATTACTCTGTGATCTTCCAGAAAGTGATTGATAAATATTTTTAACTTCATTTCTCATTGCACCATTTAATGAACTTGCTTGTGCTTGGTTGCTCCCCATTAAATTTTGTAGGATGTATCACCTGATTAGGTTCTTGTTTTACTTAGATGGTTCCAAATATGTAGCCAAATTACAAGTTTACGGATGGCTAAATTTAGCCCCTTGCCAGTTTTATTTTCTCACTCATATGTCATTTAAAGAAGCCAGCATACTTTTCCCACATCATGCAATAGTATAACAAGTAGCCAAAATTGCTCTACCTCTTCACACTGCACAAGAGACTTGATTCTAATAGGACCTGTAAAATTGACTCAGAAAACCTTAGGGAGCCTTGAGAATCTAGGGTTTATACTCGGGTCAAAGTTGAAGTAGAAAATGTGTTTTTTGTAGCCCATTACATCTCTGAAGGAAGCTCCATGAAGACGATACTCAGGAGGATTACTTTATAAGTGAGAAAAAGAACATACTGGGAAGAACTGGGTTTAAGAGCTGTCAGGAGGACCTTTGGTGTCAAACTTGAATTTTTGGGCCCAGAGTGGTGTCAGTCCTTAGCTGCTCCATGGGCTTCCAGAGCAAATTGTGGGTGTGGGTGATGCCTCTGTTTTTGGTGGTGGCAGACAATGGGAAATTATAGCAAAAAGATATAATCTAGACAGAGGGTCTCTGGGAAATTGATCTTCACTGAGTGCCTCGGTAGTGGGAGCTGAGACAGTTTCTTCAGGCTGCCTCAGGTTTGGAGCAAGAGCAGTGCAAGGGAATATCTAAGACCTCAGATGGACTATTCTGCTGGATTAGCTCCAGACTACACATAGTACTGCCCCCATCTCTGTGCCCCAAGCCTCAAAAAGCAGCAACAGGAAAATGCTGCAGCTCATGGGCTACTCACACAAATGCCAGAGGGTAGAGCTTGTTCTGCTGATGGGAACAACTGAAATCCTGACAGTGAGCTCTGGTCTGATATAACTGAAAATCAGGCATGGCTTCAGAAGGATGGGGTCAGGAATAGTCTTGGCTATGCTGCAGCTGACTTGAAGACTTTTGTGGGAGACTCAAGTGTTTATTTGTGACCAGAATAGGATCATTTTAGTAACAAGCCTTTAAAAATATTTCTTGCCAATTTTCTCCTTTCATCCACTGAAAGGATTCTGTACTCATCTGTATCCATCTTCTTGTAAAAGGCTGTCTCTGTTTAATGACTATGTTCCACTTCATCCAAAGATTAATAGCAGCACAATTATTAATTGTGAATCTATAGCCTTTTGCCAAGGTAGGGAGAGTGTAACTGCTCATAAACATTAGCTCCAGATGAAATGCCAAGTTCAAGGTCTCAGCTGTGAAGCTGTGCTTTTAATTAATTTTCAGATTTTTCATTTGTTCTCAGAGATACCACAGTAATCCGCAAACACTCATTTAATCTCCATGGGTAGAGCCCTTCTTTCATCCTCCTGGTGATGGTTTGTTTGCATAGATGACTGCATTCTTGAGTCCACTGGCACAACAACATCAAAGGCCTTTGAAAAGTCTAGGAGCCTTTTCCACAAAATCAGAGGACAGAGGGACCCGCCCCCTAGCAGCAGGATTTGACTGCAAAGACTCCCAGCCTGAGGAACATGGCTCAGAAAAAACCAAACCAACATCTAGACACTTTCATGCTGAGAGCATCCTTTAGCCCATGTTGTTAGCTATTCCATGGGTTTTTTATTCCTGCTAGAATAAAAATCCTCAGACTGTCAGATAATTTTTGAACAGTGATCAACTTTTCCGAGTTGATCTTCAACAAATTGAGATGAGTTTTTGACACTGAATGTTGCAGAGTTTTCCAGCCCCAGAATTTTCTTTTTCTTGGCAGTGATCCCATCTATTGGAATTGTTCCAGTTTTCCATGATTGATTATAATATAAATAATTTATAAACGTCAATGAATTGGAGAACCCTTCATTAAGCAATTTTAGGCATTGTGGGGTGCAAGTAAGTTGCCCAGACTTGTTGGTTATTTATGCCTATGTTTAATCTTGGCAGATGTGGCCTTTTTAAACTATTTTACAATGTTTTGTATTATATAAAATAGATGAATTCTCATTTTATAATTCTCTTAATAGAATGTAAATATCTAGCAAACATTTTAAATTTTCTCTGGTGTAATTCATCATATCTCTCTGCCTTGAAATGTATTTAATACTTGGTCAGGCACTTCTTATTAAAAATTCCATCTTATTGTTATTAATTATTTTGCCTCCCGAAATTTCACTGTGTTTTTAAGTTACCATACATTGCTCACATGACATAGCTGCTTCTCCAATTTTTCCTTTCTTAAATATTAATTTCCTCTATATTCCTGGAACTAGGTCTCCTTATCTGTAGGATTTTTTTTTTTCTGGTAATGTTTTTGGGTATTTTTTCTTTTTTCTTTATATATAAAGTGGTGGTGCTTGGAGGTTTCTAGTAGTGTATCAGTAATTCCATGTTTACAGCTCTTGAAGTTTTTTAATGATTCTGGTAACAACTATTCTAAGCAAGGAAGAAATGGCTTTTTAAGTTTTCCCCAGGGTGTATACTATGATTCACTTTATATTCTGGATGCACAGTGTAGATATATGGTGACTGTGATTTTCTTCCATGGGTGAAGACCAATTTTAGTTAATTCTTATTTCCTTTTTGCCCCTTAAGGAGAAATTCAGATTTGAGTCAATTTACATTAAACAAAATGGGTCCCTTTCATATGAAATTTGTCTGTTCCTTTTTTCTTTTCCTTTTTTCAAACTCAGATATTGAATTCAATCTTTTTGAGATGTGCAATACAATCTTTCATCTTAAAATTATCCATAACTTGTTCATTCTGCACATTGTAATTGGAATTTTAAGGAATAGTTTGTTTAGTTTTCCAGTGGGATTTTTCTCAGCTGGGATAAAGCTCATCCATCTCTTAATTTTACTTTAATCAGTTACAACTTTAAACCTCAAATGTTTTAAATGTATTAATCTGATTCAAATTAAACAGATATGTGCAAAGTATGGTGGGCCCCAGTGTGCAGTGTTGTATTGGAAAATGGAGATACCATGTGCCAACTTAGTAATATGTATTATTGGTTTATTTTAAAGTGTGTGGTCTTTGTGGAAACACAGAAACTTAGTGATAGTGGTTTCCTTGACATATTTATAAATTGTAATCAGGCTATGAAAAATACAACTATGAAAGTCTGTGCCAGGGACAAGGGAAAAGAAGCAAATTCCAGTTCTCCATCATAGCGTGAGAAATCAGTATGTCAGGTTTTTGTGTAATCCTCAGACAGGCCTGAAAAACATTTCTGTTTACACATTCACAGGCTCATCACAATTGGTATTATATTCCCTTAAAACGAAATAGTAAGGAGAATGTGCTTGAAAATTATTTTATACATGTTGATATTCTAGTCATATTCAGATGATGCTGGAGAAAAGGTCCCTTTAGCCTGACCCCAGTCTGATGTGGAGGTCTGTATCACACAGCTGCCACTGTGGGGCCAGTCTCAGCTGCCTTCAGCTTGCTACAGCTCTCTAAGCCTTGGTAGCAGGCAGGAGTTAAGGATAGCCTAGTAATTTGTGCTCCCCTGACTTTTTGTTTAGTTTGTAACTATTTCAGCACAACTCCTTTGCTTCACTGAGATTAACTTGTTTTGCATTTTTAAGCGTCTCAAAATGAAGCATAATAAGCACTAGGGCCCCCTATTTTCTTCAAAACAATAGATTTAAATAAATTAGAGTTCCAAACAAACCCATCAGGGTGTCAGCAGATGAATCTGGGCATCCCAGAAGCTGGAATGTGTTTCCTTGACACATTTCAAGAGCCAGGAGAAGGCTCATAGCATGACAAGCCAAAGGTCTGTGGGGGTGAGGTTGCAGAGCTCATTCCCTGGCACACAACAGAGCATGGCAACTGCAAAAATAACCTCATTGTGGCAAGGAGTTAGAAGTAAGCGAGATGCTGTAACAGGTAAAATACCAAGACTCTTCCTTCTCATTACATAGTATGGGTGAGCCATTCATTTTAATCTTCCCATAATTCCAGCAAGTTTTTCTTAAATCGGATCTGGTTTTTTCCTTCATATATGAATACTGCTAGCCCCTTTTGTTTATTGTCTGGCCTCAAGCATATGTATACATTTATATACATTTGTATACATTATACATACATTAGAGGTAGGTAGATAGATAGACAGATAGATATACACACAGGCAAGCATATATATGTGTATGCACATACATATTAGAAAAATATGTTCCTTTGTGCTTAAAGTTGCTGCGTATATAATGTCATGAGTCTGACATATTTTGTGTGGCTGGACTAGTGCTGCTACAACTACATCTTTTCCTTCTGTTTTAATGAAGGTAAATAATTGCTTTTGGGTCTAGGCAGCCATATGTCCCTTACAGTCCCTCTAACAATTGTGCCACCTTACCACCTCCCTAGATTTGTGTCAGTTGTTTTCACATGTTAGATGAATACTTACAAACTATAGCAACAGTGGGCACAAATATTGCTTTCCTTCTCATTACAATCAGATCCCAACAGCCTTCTAAGGGATCAAGGTGTATGTGAGGTCTTTTCTCCCTGTATAATGCCAAGGAAGTGAAGCAATTTTCATTTAAGTTTTAGGGAAGGGTGGCAGTGTCTATCCAAGATTTTTCCACAGTTTGCAGGGTCAGGGACAAGGTTGATATAAAAGCACAGTATCAATACTCCTTTGTTGATCTCCCAGTCCTAGAAAACTTAGCGCACTCTTTTAAATCTTAGCACTCTCTTGGGGAGGGAAAATAGGTTTAAAAGAGTACTAATATATCTGTTTCTGAGATCAGATAATGATCTATGTGTTTAAGCTTCTGCTTCTGGAAAAAAGAAACAAACTTTGAGGGTTTAGCAGTTTTACAGATGGTAGCCAAGATCCTGTCCTTGTACCCTCTATCAGACAAGGTCTTGATGTTTGTTTTACTGTTCATATTGCACCCTGCTCTGGAAGGACAGGGTTCTTTTATTGAAGATGAGTGATACTAACAAAGGGTTTTTGGAGAGGGCTGACAGCACCTGCTGATTTTAAACTGAATCTTTTCCCTTTGGGACAGTAAGGTTGGGGGTGTGTTAGTGGTAGCAGCTTGATGTTAAAACACAGTTGTGTAATCACTTAAATGTCCCAACATGGTTTGGCACAGGCTCCTGCTTCTCTCTGTGCTAGGGAGGCACTGAATACCAGCAAGGCAGAAAGCAGAATTCTGGGCATTTAAATCTGCTCAGCCAGCATATTTACCTGGCCCTGCATAGTGGAGCTGCTCGTGTATGGATGGTGAACCAATTTCCAGAGCTGTTCCTCTTCTCTCCTCTATACATACCTTACGTGGGCACCCACTGAGTCAAGAGATGAAGGAGATGTTTGATTTCCTTGTAAGAAATTAAAGAATACATTCAGCTGAATCTGATCACTCCCCACTGAGGAAGTATTTTTTTCACAGAGCTGTCAGCAGAAAGCAAGAGTGTTATATTCAGTTTATGAGCAGTGAGCCTGTTGTATCAATTATCCAATGTTTTTGGTGGTGGTGTGCCAAGATTATGCATCTTGGTTTGCATGGGTGTGACCAATCTTCCTGTCTCTGCCACCCTGAGCTTTGGACCCATTTTGCTTTAAAATTCAAGCTTGCTTTAGGCCACCATGAGCAAAAAAGATGACAGCTGCATCAGTGTCTGTAATTAAAATCTGAGAAGTTGAGTAGTGTGTTGATGGCAGCAGGGTTATTTTCTATTTTTCAACAATGTGAAAGAAAAGTCAGATCAATTATGCATCTTACTCCTACACTGCTAATAGATGGACAGACAAGGGGGTTTTTTCAGCTGACACCTACTGTGCTAAGTAAAAAGATTATTCCCCTCAGTTTGATTCCTTCATGTAATGAATGATAAGTACATGAATCAGTGGGGTAAAATGTGTGACAGATAACAAATATGTTACACACTGTAATTTTGCGTGGATGCCCTGACACATGGAAGTAGGCATGTGCTGGTGTGCAGGCTTGCAGTCACTTCTGATTGTGCCTTGATGTTTAAATAAGTTGTGCTTCCAACTGATTTCCCAGATGCTCTTAAAATTTTAGGATGTTTTCAGGGCACAGAAAACTCTTGATAAATCTTCTTAATGAGCCTTAGAACTGAATTTAGTGGGTCGTTGTTTTGTTGTTGTTGTTGGTTTTTTTCCAAGGAATAACACTCTATTACAAATTGTGATATTTGTAGTTATCTCCTAAACTCCCAAGAACTGCTTTGGCTTTGGCTTTCTGGGGAACTGCTCTCAGGTGACACAGAGGACAGGCAGTGTCATGCAAACCATCCCCTTGATCACTGGCTGTAACAGCAAGGCAACCACAGGGGCAAGGCTTTGCTTCATCACAAATCAATATTGCACTCATTTTAATAAATCACCTGGCTTTTTATTTACACCATGAGTGGTGAGGAGGAAAGGTAATAACTTTAACTTTTTTTCTCATGGAGTCCATGAGCCAATGATGTTCTGTGATATGGATTGATAGCCATGGATTATCAAAGCTGTTTGTAAATGGCCCCTTCTCAAAGCATTGGTAGATTGATTCTGACCAGTACAAGATCTTTTCTTCCATTTTCTTATTCTCTTAAATTGTTTTCTGATAGGATGGTCAACAACTTTGCTAATTAGCCCCTCCACTGACTCTCTTTAGGAGTACAAAAGTAAGATATATTTTTAAAAAAATCACTTTATATGCAGTATCTATTTATTTTTTTTAATATTCCAAAAAAGAACAGCTTATAGTCATGGGATGTAATTTTTTTAAGTCTATGGATTACAAAGAATTCTTTAAAAATGCAAATAATGTCTACAAGTAACCACCTCTGAAAGAAATGTCGTTAGTATGTGCAGAGTAGAGACAATTGATAAGGGAGTTACCTTGCTAAGGGAAAGAAAGCCAAAATAATTTATAGTCTGTGGAACATGAAAAGATTAGTGGAAGGGAAAGGAAATTACACTGTGCCATGAAATCAATATCCCTGTTGAATCCCTGTTTTCTGGTGACCAGTAGTTCAAACTGTTAGTTCTAGGCTTGCATTTTGGAGATCTTTAAAGATCAGGACTGTGAAGTCAAAGGTGGCATGGTTGTGAAAAGTGCTCTCTATATAAAATGGGGATATTAAATCTGCATCAAGAGTCTTCACACAGCTGAATCTCAGAAATATTTCATTCAGCACTTCTAGTCCTTTGAGTGTGTCATGTTGAGTCCCAGAGGATGAACTTTTGAGATTGGGAAGGATCTTTTAGGTCAGATGTATGTTTGCTTTTGTCTGCACTCTAGCAGATAGTGTAATGTATCTTGTTAAATGGGATTTACTCTGGCTAAGTCTATTGACATCTCCCTTTCATCTGCAAGATAGCTGTACCTAAGTGCTACTGCTGCTGTGCTCAAATCCTCAAGGCTATACTAAGTTTTTATTGACTCATTTCTGAAATTCCATGTTGTTCTTAAAACCAAAGTCAATCTCCTTCACTGTGACAGTACATCACAAGTGGGCAGGGGAGTCCTAGAGCACACACTGCTGCCCCAGACATGAGATCTGCCCCTGGCATACTGTCCCCACTCTGGAAATAATATTTTGATTAGAATAAGAACTTCTTGGTCCCCTGGGCTGATTTTCAGTCACAGTCAGGCAACCTGGCATTTTCTCACTCTGTGAGGTTCCCTGCTCATCCTGCATCTCTTTCACTAATCTTGATTCCTTAGGCCTGGAGAAATGCCATGGTCAGGGACATGCTCAGATTGCTCAGAGACGCTCAGAGTTGCTTGGAGTTGCTCAGGTTGCTCACTAGTTCAGGTTGCTCAGAGCCCCATCCGACCTGGCCTTGAACACTTCCAGGCATGGGACATCCCCATCTTCTCTGGGCAAGGAACCTCACCACCTGTGCCAGAGCCTCACTCATCCTGTGCCAGAGTCTCACCACCCTCACAGTACAGAATCTTGTCCTATCACTACCTGCCTTAGTAAAAAGTCCCTCTCCAGCTCTCTTGCAGGCACCTCTGTTTAGGTACTGGAAGATGCTATAAGGTTTCTCCAGATCCTTCTCTTCTCCAGGCAGAAAAACCCTGTCTCTCTCTGTCAGTCCTTGTAAGAGAGCTGCTGCACCCTTTGATCATCTTCATTCTTCTCTGAAGTCAGGTACACTTCTTTCTTATGCTGGGGATCCTGGACCTGGATGCAGCAGTCCAGATGAGTTCTCACAAGTGTAGAGGGGGAAAATCACTTCCCTTTGCCACTGCTTTGGATGCATCTCAGGATCCCTTGGCTATGCTGGGTCATGTCGAGCCTCTTGTCAACCAGCACCTCCAGATTCTTCTCAGCAGGGCTGCTCTCAATCCATTCTTCTCCCAGCCTATATCAGAACTTGATGGGACCATCTTGTTGCTCAACTGTGTCT
Organism: Argya squamiceps; assembly: GCA_037834095.1. NCBI lineage: Eukaryota > Metazoa > Chordata > Aves > Passeriformes > Leiothrichidae > Argya > Argya squamiceps. The sequence goes on along the minus strand of JBBMKD010000001.1, from coordinate 19,674,595 downwards.
TGGGCTCTTCTCCTTTCCAGAAGCCCCATTGCTCCAGTGGCAGGTCTGTTGTCACCACACCTTTCCTGGCTCCATACGTGCAATGAATACTGAGGGAAACAGCCATAGCATCTGTGACAGCAGATAAATGATTTCAGGTATGTCATTACAATTGGGTGCCAGTTAGTGAAGATCTGAATACCTTTTCTTCACCAACACTCGTTCAGGAGTTAGCTATCCGGTAGGTGGGATGACAATTCCTTTATTTCTTATTTCCTTCTCCTTAAGAATCTTCCTGGTCTGTGCTATTATTCAAGAAGATGTGCTCACCTTAAACTAACCTTCTCTTTGACAGCAGCCACTGTGGGGTGTGTCAGAGGGACACATGGAACTGCAAGGGTTGATATCCCAGTGCATTCTGTCACTGCCACGTGGGACAGGTGTTTTACTGAGACAACAGCCAAGGGACTATGGCAGGCTGTTTCTCCAAGCAATGGTGAAATGAAACTACTGAAGTAATTAAGAAGTTGTTTTACCATTCTGGTGATCCCTAGAGAATTTATTGCTTTTCACATTAAATAAGGCACAGTTAGATCTGACATACTGTCTTTCTTCAGAGTTCCTACCTGAGATTACGACAGTGAAAAAATTAATCCCAGTTTGATCCAGTTTAATTAAACCATCTAAAAGGAGTTGCATTGGTTTGAATGTTTTGATCTTGTTATTATTTTTATTTATTGCAACAATATACCATTCTTGGTTTGCTGTTTGCTAGAAATACAGTTATTTAGTTAAACTTTATATTCCTAAGTAAGAGTCTGGGATACATTAATTGAATAGTATTATTGAGCATAGAGGGTGTAACTGAGGCTGATTGCGATACTTCCAATATACGTTTGCAAACATTTTCAATCAAGCTCTTACTGTTCTGCTCCTTGGGAAACTATGGTTGTGGTAAAAATGTCACACCTGGAGTGTTTCTTCTTTTTTTCCAAATTTTTTGAGCATACCTGATTATTCTTTCATTACTGCATTACTGTTATTACCTATTCTTTAATAAGTTTGATTGAAAGTACAAAATTATTTTATTGAAATATTTTATACAGTTTTGCAAAGATGGAAATCTTAATAATGAGCTAATCACTTCGGAACACTCATACAGGTTAATAATTCAACAGTGTATTAGTCATGCCCATGCTAAAATAATTCCTTTTCTTTCATTTAGCAGAAAAGGGCTACTCTGGCCGACTTGGTAGCTTTATATTTATTCATATGGTTATTATAGAACCTGCTGTTATTATAGTGCCTGAAGAGGTTATTATAGTGTCTTTGAGTGCCTTGAAATTGATAGTGCATATTTACTTCAATAAAACTCAACTGGTTTTATTTCCATTCTATAGACAGAAAGTGAAAAATGTCAAATCTGTAATTCTGAGGTGGCCCAGCCTCTGTCCATGGGTTTTTACCAATCTTGATCTGTGACTTTGGATCACCCTTGATGCTACAGGATAGAGAAGTTGAAACATCTTTTTTTTTTGTTTAATCCTACCTATGTGTCGGACAATGCACAGCAAGAGTCCTTCCTGTCTATCAGGTAAGTTACTCCCTTGGAGCCAGGAGCAGACCTCAGTCACCTCTGAAGACAGAGTTCTTTGGTTCCCTAATCAGGCTAATGAAGGTGAAGGGAGCAAAGCTGTACACCAAGGGCTATCCCTGTACCTTTGTTCTGGACAGGTAGAGCAGCAGTTTCCTTAATCCTGCTTGTAGAGTCCTCCCAGGGGCTATTGGAACTCTGTAGTCTGCCTTTGCTCCCTCAGAGCAATGCAAGAGTTATGACTCTGAAGTTCATTCCAGTTAGAATTATTACAGTTATTCTAAATCACTGTATTTCACAACTAAATTTGGGTTGCAAGTGCAAAAAAAAAAGGTAAGACTGAATGATTAAATCAAGTCCAAATATATTGTTTTATTAGAAACCAAGTATTCTGCTCTGTAGTAAAATTCTGTGGTAAATGTTATTTATCCTATTTTTCAATAATATTATTTGACCTCAGCAACAAAACTGAAAAATCTGTTTTCTAAACACAAAACTGCCAATCATAACACTTGATTCAAACCAATAAATTTTAAATAAATATTTTTATTTAAGATGGGGTTTTTTGCCCCCCCGAGTTATCTTGTTTCAAAAATATTCCTTGGAATCTAGTTAAATTCATGCAATGATTTGGTCGGCTCAAAAAGGCATATTTCAGAAGAATATATTTACCAGAAAAACTTCACCCAGCTCAAATTATTTGACTTGAGATATCTTTATCTTTGGCCCAGTCTGAACCCGTAAGTGAACTATTTTGCCTCTTTTGGTACCAGTGACGAAAAAGTGACAGTAGCAATGCATACCTCTGTGGTGGAAGGGCACTGGCTGATTTTCTTCTGCTGAAGCTGTCATCTGCAGGCAAGTGATTTCTAGATCCATCTGTGCTATTTGTTTCAAGCTGTTCAGTTGCTTCTTCACAGTCCTGTGCTGGTTTTTTAAGGTGCTGACACAGTAACCTAATAAATCCTCTCTGCCTGCACAAAATCAGAGGATGCTTAAGTTTTAGATGTTGCTACCAACTTACATATTTTCTCATGGCTTTCAAATTCTTTTTGCTTTTCTGAATTTGACAGGTTTTCAGCTCCAGTAGGGGATAAGTATTCACTGAGGGCATTATAACTCTATCTTCATTTTTCTGCACTTTCCTACTTCTCATCCTCTGTTCTGATTTTCTGTTTCAAAAATCAAGTCACTTTTGCAATTTATTTGTAATGTATTCTGTGCAACCCTTGTTCTCCAGCATTTTTTGGAATTCATGTTGCCTTCTTAATTGACCTGTCATTTATGGACTGTATCTGTAATTCTTGGGTGATAGTTAGTAACAATTCTGAATTCTGATGAACAAAGCAGAAAATTTCAAATTTGCAATTCTTTGGAGACAATGAGCTGTCTGCAGGAAGGATGAAATTATTATTCAGACTGGTTGCTAAACTGTCCTTGCTCATGAAACATGCACACATAACTATGTATTTTGAGTGTGAGTTTGATTTGGGCAGCTCAATCTATTACATCAATGCTAGAGTTAAATTAATCTTTTGACATAGACAACTGCAATTTGAGATAAATTGAAACTGTGCTAGTCGAAGGCAAGATACTAGCATAAAATCCTGGCCTGCCTCATTGCTTAATTAGTTTTATAAATATGTATTTTTACAAAATTGAGACAATGGTTTTGAAGATCTTAGTTCTTTTTCACTCTATGAAGTCATTATCCAAGCTTATCTCACTTTTCCTTCCTTTTTCTCATGCAGAAGTTTTATAAGCAGATCATTCTAAGTGACTGGACTTTAAAACCAGATATGTAGGTGGAAGTAATTGCTTCTCAGAAGCTGAGATGATTTACTAAAACACATGTGTTTTAGTTTGCTTTTTTACTGTGTGTGTTCTTGACATGAGCCATTTCTGTTTGGTACACAACTGTGGTAAGTCTTCTGCCAAACTTTGTATCTTAATGTTGCTTATAGCATCCATAGTTATACTATTCCTTGCCTGACTGAAATTTTCAAGAGTAAACAGGGTTGAAAGAGTTACCATGTTAGGTTACAGGCCCAGTTATACTACTAAAAACAAAGTTGGATGGCAAATCAACATTTCCCTGACATGCCTTCTCCTTAGTCTTTGCGCGTGATCTGTTAATAATAACCTTTGCTAGATAGATCTCTACCAGAATTTTCATTATTTGTCATTCTCTCTGCCCTCAAAAAGAATATGGTAATATCTGTGCAAAGAACAGCCTGTAGAAGGTTATGGGAGGCACAGTTAGTTTTCCCTTGGAGGCTCTTAAGAAAGGGTTTTCTTGCTAGTGTTCTGATATTCCCATTTAAAGGATCACCTCGTTGCTATGAGGAGTGTCTTGCTGTTTAACAAAACCCCAGGAATTCTCCTTAAGCAAGATCAAACCCAGATGGACAAGGGTTTTTTACAATGTTCAGAATAGAGAGCAACATTTAAAATATTGACAAAAGATGCATATGTAGTAAAAAGGAAGCTGTTCTGTTAATCTGTTAACCAAAAAGAAAACATCCTCTTCTTTATTAGCCAGCCTGTTCACATTGGGAGATTTTTGGCTCACATTCTCAGGAAGGCATTATTTTCCTGTGTGATCATGAGTATCACTAAATGCAGGACCTTCCAAAAAATTGCATTTGACTTTGAACTTGGAGTCTCTACGTATATTCAAATCTTGGTTTCCACACATATTCAGATCTGCCTCTCCTTCCCTTCCCCATTAAATCTACACTAATGCAAAAAGGAAAGAACTTAGCCCTTTTTCCAGGAAACAATTACTGAACCTTTACCCCCTTTAGAGAGACTAAAGCAACTTCTGACAGATCAGGTGTTATCTTCTGAACATGACTGTCTCTATTAAATTTATTAAGGGCAAAATACCTTTCCCTGGCTCCCCAGCTCCCACAGCCTCTGAGCAAGTACATTTCACTGTGAAGTGTCCCAGGCATTTTATTATCAACTACTAAATGGACAGATATACTCCAGGCAAATAATACCCATTAAATGAGCATATGCCTTCCATTACTTGTTGTTGATTTAGAACAGATATTCTGTAAGTCAGCCACTTTAGAATGGTACTTAGTGGGTTTCAAACAGACCATCTTACAGCTGAGGAAAGCCATAGCTGAGGTTTCTGGGCAGAAAGAGTTATAGCACCAAAAGACCACTATTGAGAGAACTTTGGTGCCCTTAAATTGCTGTCTTCCCTTAATTTGGAGACTGGTCAACATACAGAATTGGAGCATCTCATTAAACAATTCATATTTATGCAGTTGCAGAGGCTTTAAGTGCAACACCCCATTTGATAATTGAGGCAGAAATGTCTGTGACTTTAGTTCCCCTTCACTCCACAAAAGTGAAATTATATTGATTCACAGAAACAGAAATAACAGGATCATTCCAGCAAGCCATGCTCTTGAAAAGTTCAACAAAATGAAATAAGTCTTATCTTCATGCTAAACCCTGAAAGATTTCCAGGTTCTCCTGTCTGTGAATTTAAGGTTTGGTTATGTCTGTGACTCTGCATTTGGAGACAAATGCTTCTGGCAGATGATTTCACTGTAATTCCTAAATCAAAACAAACTGGGAAATCCGCTGCAGTTTGTGTCAACATCTAACACTACACAGCATGTGTGAGTGCACAACATTACTTTGCATGCGGGCATGAGCAATGGATCAGACTAGAGAACAATCACCTTTACTCTAAAACTGTGCCTTCTATTATAGTGTCTTCAGTTTTAATGAAGATCAACTGTGACAAAGCTACATGGACTAATGGAAGTGCCAGAGTGAAATTGCTTTTTGAAAACAAAAAGCTGTTTAAAAAGTCGCAAAAGGACTAGGGGAGCCATGAGTGAATTTTCTACCCTAACATTTTGGCATTACTCTCTGGAACCTTGTGCTATCAGGAAGGAATGAAAAATTGCAGTTAACATCTACACCTGGCATTTGTCTCCATTAACGATTAATGCAGAGACTCTTTGCTTGGTCTCCACCTGTCAGGTACTCTTTAAGAGAAAAGAGAGCAGGGAGAAACCAAATAGATTTAGGCTTCCAGAGTTTGAACCAGATTTTCTAGTGAAATCTATAGGCAAGTGTTATACTCATATTCTTAAGGAAAAAAATTTCATTGTGGCCCTGCCTGTCTCTTCCCCTTCAGAGCTGCTGTTTCATTCACTCATCTACCATGGAAATTTTCTGCCTGTCTTTTCATATCAGGAGGTAGAAATCAATTTTTGTATTTGGCCCATCATTCAAAGATGATGGAAAGCCTATGGCATAGCTGTGTTTTGATAGAGACAGCTCACTTCTATGTCTCTGACACAGGAGGCAAAATGCTGCTGAAAGACAGAGCCTGAAGAGTCCTTCTCTCTTCTCTCTCCCTGGTGGAGATTCAGTGAAGCAGAAAAGCTGGAGGGTGGTTCCTCTGCATGTCTCATGGGAACATCCCACAGACTGCCAGCAGTGAGCCTGGTATGGCTGTAAATGGTTACAGATTCCCCATCTCCTCTTAACTCAGAGGATAATGTCCAAGAGCTTTGTCCTGAAAGCTGGTTGGTTTTCTTGCATTGAGCAGGAATGCCTGCAACTTAAGAAGGCAAAGTAGAAGAATCACTTCCATGAGCTTTTAAACACACTGATGTTAGAGGTTATCCATATCTTTCTAGTGTGTTAGGTGCACAGACTCAATGTGTGCTTGTTGTGGCTCCCAGGACCACTCCTCAGCTCCTAGATTTGGAAGCACACTACAGCAGTAACCCAGCTCTGTAGTATTTTTGGGAAATTATCCCTACAATGTAAAGCTGGGCCAAATTTTTCCAAGGGTGCTGGGGCATGCTATGGTCCTCTTCCATGGCTGAGTTATAATTACCCAAAGAAAGGTGATAGTTTGCTGTTTCGCCATGGTCACTGAAAATATCTTTGAAGGACGGCACAGAATGCAATAAAAGAAATAACAAGACTTAAGTTTGGGCCAAGGCTGTTGCTGAATAGAAAACTGAGAGTTGTTATGGCAACAGATGAAGGAGATTTTTTTTAACAAATTCATGTACCTGGACCTTAGAACCCTAATATAGCTGTAACTGTAAGAAAATCTAAATGGTACCTCTTAGGTTCTTGCTTGTGTGCTTGCTGCTTTTGCTCTTCAGGCTGACCAAAGCTGAGGGCCTGTATTGCTGCCATCATAAGCCCAAGCTTTCAAGACTCGTTGAGGATCTAAGCCTTGGATATATCAGCCCAGCCCATAGTCTGTTGTAACTGGGACATGGTTTTTGGAATACAGCCATTTTCACTGGAGCCCATACGGACCAGGCTTCCATCTGCTCATGAGGTGCTGTGCAGGCACACCCTAGCTGAGTTTGCCTTGTTTTGCTGTCAGCAGCAGCGTTCTGAAGATCACGGGGATTTAAAGCAGTGGCAGCTGCTGCACCATCTCTCACCTGGCACAGGGCATGTCTAATCCACTCACTAGTAACCAAATGTCAGCTGCCTGAGCCTGGATTTGAACTAGCATTCCTGCCCCTTGTAATGCTAAAACAGTAGCTACTACAAGGGTAGGAATTTTCCTCACACGCAAACGTAGGAGAAGGGATTAGAAACAGCCACAAACAAGGCATAGATGAATACATGTTCCACTAGAAGCCAACCAGATATTTGCCCTCAGGTTCATATTTCTGTAAACATGTATCTTGGCAACGTATAATTCAGTTTCTCAATATGATGCAATAAAAGCCGTTTCTCATTCATCTGAGCTGTCTTGTTGTGTTATGTTACAAATGATTACTGTTAATTCTGTGTTTAATTGTGCTTAGCATAATTTATGTGCTATCCAGTGGTTTTAACTGTTGGACATAGCAAAATATGGTTGTTTTCTCTTCTGCTTCCTTCTGCTCCTCATTTGTGGATGCTGAAATCAGCTGGACCTGTTCCATGTGAATGGAAATAATTATGGATATGTACAACAAATTCATTAATCTCAAGAAGGCATCTCGTGCAGCTATGCTTGGAGTACCCTTCACGAATTGTCTTCATCTTTCCTGTCTTTACAAAATTCCTTTCTTTCAGTTTTCCATCACAAACCTCTTCTCTGAGAATCTACCTCCTTTCTCTTGCTAATGGGGTTTGGAAACAAAATGTTTTTCAACTAAAATTGGCAATGATTACATGTTTCCTAAACCAAAATGCCTGTCCCAGATATTCTGGAGAAAGGGAAGCCCTGTGTCTTTCTAAAGCAATTGGAGCAGTAGGACTATTTTGTATGATGTGAGACCAAAAGAGAGCAATTTTGTCACTGTCCCTTACTTTTAAATATATTTTTCCTGGGTTCCAAACGCAGAGCAGTCAGGACACAAGTATTTTATTTTGTAAAGTTTAGTAGTCTGAAAATAATCCATGTATTTTCTGCTAGACTCACTTTTATTTTCTTCTTGGTTTCGCCTTTTTAATCCTTGTGAGCAATTTGTCAGTCCTTTATTAGACTAGGAGTAAACCTTGTTTCATTGGTGCCTTGAAGCCACTTTTGGATGATTCTGTTCAAATTTTACCCTCGAAGGCTCCCAAAGTGCTTGAGTAGGTGTTCACATGAAAAACCAAGGGAACAGGCCAGGTTCCTGCTGAAGTCAGGCAGCAACTATGAAGTGCACCATGATGGCTTTCAAAGAGGGTAATAGCCGTGCATCCAGCACAGCAACAGATGTGTTCATGTTTCAGTACATACACATATTTCCATGTCCTTTCAAGTCTGAACACAGGGACTCGTGTGCACAACCCTGTGGTACAGCTGATGAACTCCCTGAGGTAACACAGATGGAAATTGTTCCTCCACCTCAAAACCAAATCTGATAACGCCCTCATCATTGCCTTTTAAATATACTGGGTTTGATCGTGTCAGGGAATGTTTCCAGCTTATCCATATTCAATTTATTTTACTTCTTATTTACCAAAAATACACTCCTCTGTGTGAAAAAATGAGATCAGCACTTAATGGAAGGAAGCTTTTGAGAATGTCATAGCTATTGTTCACTGTCATCTGCCAAATAGAATAATGACAAAATAGAAGGCAGTGCATACATTGTCTAATGTGGTTAGTCTTCTAATGCTGAGGAGGTAGGGAAGAACACTGTCAGCAGATATAATGGACCCCTGGGTAAATATCTAAAGAGTGCAAGGCTACTATGAAATACAGAAAAACATACAAAATTAGCAGTTTTTTCTCTGTAGATTCTGCTTTTATGTATATATAGTATTTAATTATCTGGAGGAGGGACTGCAGTAAGACTGCATGGAGATGGAGTGATGTAAGAAGCATTGTGAGTTTGGTATGGTAGGTTATGATTAAATCCTTACACCAATTAGATTTTGCAAAGGTGCACTTCAGGAAGCAATCAGAATTATGGGAGGTAGAAACTCAAAAATCTATTAATCTTATAATGCACTGTAGACCTCTCAGCACAACTGTCATGGTTTAAATCCAGCTGGAAATTAAGAACTACACAGCTGCTCACTGGGGGAAAAAAATGCAGCCATGACAAAGTGACCTCAGTTAAGAACTGAGTTGTATCTTCTAGCCTGTGTTGAAGGGGGATCTAGTATTTTATCTGATTTCTGAGTTCTTGCCCACTTTTCTATGAAGGGTTTCATGGTGGGACAAAGAGCTTTCTGTTTGCTTTTCTTTTTTTGGAATGGGCCTCCAATCTATGCACTGAACCTCGTTAGATGGATAGTGCTTTCACAGGCATGCCTGGGAACTGGAGTTCATGATCCGGAAGGTCCATTGAGGTCTCTAAAAGCAAAAAAAATCCAAACCATAACCTACTATTTGCATATGCAGATTGATCTTCCCATCTTCTCTTTCCCAGAGGATATTTCTTGTATTTTCAGTTTGTCACTACAATTAGGGCTGGGCAGAACCATCTCAATTTTTAAATTATTATAAATTGCTGGTTAGAGCTGTTTTTAAAACCTCCCTTAATTTTTTTTCTGAAGTACTCCAGTAGTAGTGCTATCAATAATCATCAGGCCATAATGGAATTTCCATTAAAAGAGAGACAGGCAGAAGATTAGATGTAGCCTGGAAAATCAGCAGAATTGAAGTGTGCTGGAGAGAGGCCATACACTGTATGCTATGTATTGCTAGTGATTGGCCCAGGTACCTGCCTGCAGACTATTGTGAGCTGTGTATACACATAATCCCTACTCCTCCTAGTGCCCCCTATCAAATTGAAAAGCTGTGCAAAGTCTTAGGTTCATATGAATTAAAAACTCTCCCCAGCTAAAAAACATTTGAGGATGTAAAAATTCTTGTTTGTTAGCAAATTTCAGCTGCCCTTTCCTGATCTGTAATCCTACCACTGCTTATTTTGATTATTTTGATTTGAAAATCTCGTTTAGGAATTGAGGAGTTTTTCTAATGTCACAGTTACAAAACTGGGGTATATTAAAGGACTTTGTCCCTGGATAAAATTTCATAGTTTTGCTCTCAATATTTTGAACTATACTGGTGTCTTTTGTGAGTGGACCTCACTAGGAGGTCATAAATAAGTTTCACAGAAACATTTGAGTTCTTCATTTAGTATTCTTTATTTTCAGCCTAATCCAAAGAACAGATTTGATTTGCAGAGAAGAGAGTGGTTTTGGCATTAATTTCTAAATGAAACCTGAGGATGGCAAACTGTGTGTGCACAGATTCACAGTAGGAGCTGGGGCAATAGACTATCCTGTAAATGGTCCCTGGTTAAGTATAATTTTCTTTAAAATGTCCCTTTTTCTCCATAACTGGTGCTTTTGGATAGGTACTAATTTGCAAGCAAGGAAAAAGATCAGCTGTTTCAGTAGGGACACACATTAATTTAATTGCTGTTATTTCATTTTTCCCAATCAACAAAGTACAATATACATTATTTTTCTAGTGTCATAATATTCTTTCCAGTTCTGCAGCATTCTTCAAGGTGAAAATCTCAGCTGTTTTCTGTTTGTCTCCCACCTAGGCAGATTTTAAATCAGTTGTATCAGCAGCTTCTTCTTGCTGGCATTGAGATTATATCTTCTTCCCCCTCCCTAAGTATCCGAATGCCTTTTTCTGTTCCCTGCCACAGCTCTACTCATTAACCATGAGCCATGCAAAATTAAAGATTCAAGGCCTTCTAGCAACAGGAGTGCCCTAGAAAAAGCAGATTGGGTATCCAAACAGCTATGTGTTAGCAACAAAAAATATTCCACTCTGATTATGGAGATCTTTGCACAAATTTGGTTATGGCAGGATTTTGCACTAACTGACATGGAGTGAAAAAGTTATGTGGGAAAAAAAAAAGAGTAAGCAATTGTTGATGTGAATGTAGCAGACTTTGTTCAGTTTCTTCACTGACTTTAGGACTTAAGAGTGTAGACCTTCATGCAGTCCTAATTAGGATGCCAGGGGAAAGAAATTATTTAGATCTTTGTTTAGTATTCTGTAGAAGAGTGTCAGTATTCCAAGAGTGTCAGTTAGATCCATGGACCTCTCCAGGGAAGGAGGAGAGCTAGGGAAGCATGATGATTATTTAATGCATACAAATGCTGGACAAGAATAGTTATATCTAATGAAAATGCTGCAGGCATGATAGCTACTGTTTTCATTTGTCTCCAATTGCAGATGATATGTCCTGCACTTTTCCTCTTTGTGGGTGTCTTCTTTGGAGTTGTAAATGTACAATTAATGCAGCATAGAAATGTGCACTAGTTATATTATTGAAAGTTATCATGGCATTAGCTTTCAAAATTGAGTAGCAACTTGAAGTTGAAGCTGTATAAAAGACTTTTCTGTGAGGAACTCTATCATATAAAGCATTGACATTTATTTCAATATTATTTTATTAGAGCTTTTTAATTACTATGGACAGATAAGCAGGTCTGTCCATTATCTTTGCAGAACATTTGTATTAGTAATGTCACTCAATTTACAGTGATTGCCACAGAATATTCTGTCCCTATTAGGAGTTTAGTTTAAGCTGATATGCAAAACCCAATTTCTAGAGGGCAGAAGGTTTCCCCTTCTCTTCCACTGGGCTCCCAAATCACAGATGTTTTTCTCAGCTGGCTGTCAGCCCTCCCTTGAGCAATACAGCCAAAGGAGACAGAAAAAATCCCTCCCAGAGCACATCCATAATAGAAGTTCTGAATGCACACTTGGTGGACAGGACATTAGTCACCTTTTTTGTTTTAAGGTAATCCTGCTATTTATAAAATGTGAGACAATGTCATTTTGTAATGCAAAACTATACTTTCAATTATTTACAGGTACTTTTGTGAGTTTGGGTTTTTTCGTTATTGTTTTTTCTTTTTTAAGATCCATAACATGAAGCCCAGCAATTTATTTCAAAGCATGACTTTGGTTCTTAGTGGGGTACTTGTAGCTATGGTAGGGGATGAAACAAGAAGATATATTCTAGTTTACCCACCCTCTTCAAAAAATTAAGTGTCAAGTTCTAACACTGAATTTGAACTTGAAATAGTGACAGCTTTCTTGTAATGCTACAGAACTCACCAAAGCCCTATGTGTAATGTTCCTGGTTTGGAGTGATATCCAGATTTATATATTTTAAGCAGGAGTAATATTTTTTGTGAATAAGCTAAGAAAATAATTATTTATGTATTGTTTATGCTACATCATTCTCTGTTTTGTCTGTGAGAGAGCCCATCTCTGTATTCAGAACACACGTAATGAAACAATGAAGAAATTCAGGGTTTGCTGTAGCACCACAAGAAATACCCATTTTAGTTCGTAAATGAGATTTTTAAAGTACTGCTGAGAAGATTTCAAATATCTATATTGGCTGCAAACAAGTTTTGTCCTTGAATTATCTTGACTTCATTTAATTCAGGACAGTTCAATGTTTGCATTATACCTCCACAGCTCTCAGAATCTTACATAGAAAAGGGCCATTAAGATCCATTACACTCCCTCTTCTTTGCAGGTCAAGGCTGTATTGTTCCTTAAATTGCATTTTTCTGGCATTTGCCTGGCCTTGGTAAAGATTTGTTAGGCTGATTTTAAAAAAGGACAGCTACAGGAAATGAGCCACACAGAGTGAAGATGAGAAGGCTTCCAATTTTGGAAGCCGATAAAATTGGGTTGTGGTATTCATGCCAAAATGTGGCAGAAGTGTTTTGAAAAGTGCATTGGGGATGACTCCTGCTGATAAGTGTAGAATTGTGAGTAAGAATGTCCACTTGTGTCTTCAGGGCATGAAAACACGAGTACTTTATGAAACAATCAAGCTTTTGACCTTAAAGTTTTACAGTTATGCACTGTGAGGAATGAACCACCTCTTAGGATGGTGGTACAAAAGTGAGAGAATACTATATTGAACTCTTAGATGCATCTGTTCAGGTTTTTTCTCTTGAACTCTGAGTCTTAGATTCTATTCATACAGTTGAAAAAAATGCAAGATATGGTTCTCCTAATTTTAAAAGTAAAACAGATTTTGGGTTTTATATGGAAACTTGTAAGATTTAATTTTTGTCTGCTGACTAAAGGAAGTACTTTATCTGAGGGAAAAGTTAGGAATTACACAGCCAGCAGTAGAATGGTGGAAAATTGGATTTATGCAACTGAAGATACCCTTATTTTCTAATTCTAGTGCAATTATTGACAAAATATAAAAATTAAGATAATTTAAAATCTACCAGAAATAACTAATATGATAAGCATTCTGCTCAAATATCTGTTTTAAAAAGCTTTTGTACAGCTTTTTCTGGATGCAGTCTGTGGGTCTTATAAATAAGTTGCTGTTCAATGAGGAAATGGCACAGCTGTTAAAAAAACGGAGGCAACAAATGAAAGAGTTTATGTAAGTGACATTAGATAGTTTATTGTGATATATGACTCAGATTGGATAGTTGCTGGTAGGACTGTCTTTACCTAAAATTCCCTTCTTTCAGTATGTTATTATTATTACCATAATTTAAAATTTTGAAATTTTGAGCTAGTTTTGAAATATTAGCAATACCCTCCATGCTGCCTCAAACCTTTAAAGCCACAGCTCCTTCACTGAAATGTTAACTATTGGCATCTTTCATGTGAGCCTTTTATTTAACAGTCTCATCCTGTCTTTTAAAACTTTTTCTCCTAGATTAATACATCCTTTGTCTTCCTCTTCTCTGTAAATCAAGTGCCCCTGTAAGTCTTCATGGTCACCTTTTAGTTCTTTGATAAGCACTAGGAATGGGAAAAAACACCTAAAATACTATTTAAAATCATCAGTTATGGCATGTGAGGTAGTGCTTCTTGATGTGAGCAGGTTGAGAGTTCCAGTCTCCCAGCAAAACCACAAGGAATGCTCTCCACAGCTGAAATCCCTCTGTGCAACTGGAGCAGTTGCAGACAGTGGGCTCCTCATGCTGAGGTAACTTTCCTTGTGCTTACACACATCATATGTGAAGTAGTGTCACTTATTTTGAGTTTCTGTCATCTGGAGAATCCTGGATGCATGTTTGCTGAGTTCCTTTGTTTTGCCTTTTTTCTTGACAAGAGGGATTGGCTTCCGAGAACAGGATTCACACCAGTCTGTTAGCATAGCACAACATTCCATATGGCCACACATTCCTCCTCACTGTTTACAAAAGGCTGCCACAAATGAGTTGATGTGCTCATCCACCTCCTCTGAAATACTGAGAAGAAGATACGCCCTCAGGTAGGATGGGCAGGAGGTACAACTCCATGATGTGCACCTTCTGGGAAAGGGGTTGGAGCAGGGGCTGAGGGTGAAGTTAGAACTTGAAACAGAGATATTGCAACAAATCCAAACCTCAGCACGGTATGGGGTGCTATGAAGGAAATTAATTCCATTCCAACTAGACATAGTACACACACCAGGAATGTTCATTTCACAAAGAAAATAAATAGTTCATTCCCTAGACCTTGATGTTATCTACAGCCAGCTCTACAAATGTCCCTATAAGATCCCAAACCAACTTGTCAGTTTTCTCCAGCATGTAGAGATGGACATTTTCTGCAGGACAAATTCTGCCCTAATTGGTGACATCTGTACAAACACACGTTTGGGTGGGAATGATTGTCTCCTGAGGTTTGCTTAGGTCATTAATGGGCAAGAAGTAACAGCATCTCTCCCTCTGTAGAGTGGTCTCAGTTAACTGGCAAGCTAGAAAAAAAAATAGGGAGAAATTTCTAGTCATGGCAGTCTGCTACTGTGATGGCTAACAGTATATGGATCTGTACAGTAAAAAGAAAGATCTTAAAGCAGCTCATCAGAGAAGCAATCTACTTGGAATAATTACATGTAATTATACATGTAAGCTTGTAAACTGGAATTTGGTGGCTGCAGTTAGACATATAATTCACACCTGAAAATAAACCATTTAAAAAATCAGTCCTGTGTGGAAGACAAAAAAAAGAGTGACCACTCTCAGAGCCAATAATTGCCCATATACCTGAACAGCTGCTATATCCTGTGAGTTTCCTGGGTTTCCATCAGGCCTGCCTTCCATGTGGGCTTTCTCTCCAATGTAAAGGACCACAAACAGGGGCTACTTAACACGAGTGCTGCTGGGTGTGTGTAGAAAGGTGCTTCGTATTTTTTCTTCCCCAATATTTGAGAGAGAGCAAGCACTAGCTAGTACCCTGAAGCTCTTCCTTCAATTAATTACTACGTATTTTAACAAAAGGACATCATGGACCAGAAAAGAAAACAGGGTTGTGAAATCTACGTTTATTCCAGTGACTTACAATGAGCTTTTTTTTCCTTCTTATTTTGATTTTTTAAGTTATCAATACAGCACCAGTAGCTTCATTACACGTCAATTTCAAGCTGCCCTCAATTCCACTATTTTCTCTAACTCTTGAGGTGGTGTTTGAATAGGGCAGGATGAAGTATATTGCTCACATACTCATGGTTAATTCTCTATTATATGCTTCAGTGTGTCCACTGCAGAGGAATTTCAGTGGGACTGCAAACCAAAGCCAAGTGGAAATCAATCTCTGTTGCCTCTTTTCTGCTTTTGTCTCATGCTTTACAGGTATTCAGCTGTGTCTCAGCATCTCTTTAGCTTCTCCAAAGCCAGGAGTAAGCCAGCATCAAGAACAGTATTGCTTTACTTTCTTCACCTGTAGCTGTATCCTACAGGTCTCTCTAAACACATACTGTGGAAGTCATATCCCTGATATGTTATGGTTCAGGGAAATGGCTCCTCCAGCCTGCAGTGAGCTTGTGTCTATTGCTGCAAAGATACTCAGAGCTGGGAAAAAATATAAGGGTTGGATGGGAGTTCAGAGGTGAAGTGACTTTTCAGAAGAAGGAGAACATTGTGATTACAGTCTGGAAAGCGAATCATTTGAGGTTGGTTCTCAGTATATTCCTCTGATGGTGCTTGAGGCCATCTTTGTGTGAGGAGGTGTGGAGAACAGTTGGTGTTTCTCTGGATGGAAATGTGGTTTATTGAAGGAATTATGTGTCAGAGGTTTCCATTGTAATGGTATCAATAAAGGGTGAAGAGGTTCTTTGAATTTGGTGGGGGTTTTATTTTCCTTTGATCCCTTCAAAGCAATATGGGCTGATTTATTTGTCTGAACTGATATCAATGGTATTCTATTTATCTACAGAAAAAGTGCAGCTGAAGCTGGCACAGGTATAAAAAAAAAGTATTTCTATTTTAAGCACCTATCCATCAAGTGTCTTGCCATAAATTCATTGCAAGTAGAGAGACCACTAAGTGACACCTTTTCATCACTATCAAATTAGATTTGGACAAAAGACATTGACATAAGACTCTCTGACTTTGCCATCATTTGTGAGGCACAGACCTTTCCTATCTCTGCACATAATTTAAGACCACAGTTGTGGTCTGAAATGTAAAATATTTTGCTTATATAAAAAAAACTCTGAAGGTTTGGATGTCAGCTGCTCTTGTGTCTGTGAGAAATCTGCTTATGACCTGGAGGAAATAGTTAAAATGGCTCTTGCAGAATGTTGATGCTGATATAAGTAATTTTAAAAAAGGCTGGTAAGCCTGACTAGTCTATTGATGAGCAATTAGCACTGTGCAGGATTCTTTCTTCACCTCAGACAGGTTTTTTGACAAAATGGGACTGTACATAATAACACTTGAACTACAGAAAAAATTATAACTTCCTAATAAGGACATGGTGATTGCAAATGGCAGTCCAGAATAATGAGGAGGGATTGGATAATTAAATTTTAGCTGTGCACACTACGTTCTGTCTCGTTCCTGTCTTAGTTTGAAACTCAGATATGGGTAAGTTGCTTTAGATTAAAATAAAAACCAGTGCTCTCATCTTCAAACTCAAAATTAATTACCATTTTTTGAAAACTTTTTCAAGGCAGGGAATTGCAGGATTACACTTTCGCATGTTCTCACAAGTTCCTTTCTCTTGGCTTGCATGCAAGTTGCCAGTCATCGTAGAAAATGTATTGGCAGTACCTTCCTGACACTTCTGTGTGGGAGGTGTAAGAAGAAATAGAGAGTTCGGTCTTTGCTGCAACCATTCTTTCAAGAAGTGATTTTTTGAGGTGGAGTTGCTTTCTGGGAGCTAAGCAATGGGGGTTGTCAAAGATTTCCAAAGGAGAGAATAGCAAGAGTTATAAAATGGCCTTTAAATATATATTTATTTAAAATTTTTACTACATGAGCAATAGCCTGTTGTGAACAGACATATGTGCTGTGTTTGATCCCTCTTCCATCCAACTCCAGCCTCCTAGAACCCAATTTCTGTGCCTCAGGTGCCTTCAGGGAGGCTTTCCTGACTTGTGCTTGGAGCCCTTTGGGTGGGGGACAGCAGGAAAGCCAGGAGCAGAAAAGAGGAGTGATGGCCCAATCACAGCTGTCTCCTCCTCCATGACACCTAGTAGCCTTGGTAAAACAGGTTTCTTTGGACTCTGCACAAATTCTGCAAGGTCAAATGAAGAGTGGATGGTCTCCACTTCCTCTGACCTCATGGGGCCTCCCATCTGTGTCTAAATTCCCTCTCCAGAGCCCCGTCTGCCTCCATCCTCCCCTGTCCAGGCCAGTGGTGAGAAACACCAGGTGATCACAAAGACCCTGCCCCTTGTCTGAAAAACACAATCCCCAGTTTGACCCCACCCCAGTCTCCTCTGTCCAAGCTGGTGTGGTGCCTGTTTCTGCTCCATGTCAGGCCTGCAAATAAGCAAAACCTCACAGCCCTTCCCCATGCACATGATGGTTCCACCACCAAGTACAGCTTGGCATGATGTCACTTCCCATTTTTGGAGTTATTCTGGGCAGAGCCAGAAGCCGGACTTGATTATCATTGTGGATGCCTTCCAGCTCAGGAGATCTTGTGATTCTATGATTTCTTTTTGTTTCTTCCTACCAGGAAGGGAGATATTTACAGTAAGAGCCATGGCCATGTGTGTAATCCCAGAGCATGACCTGAGCCCTTTTTGGATAAAGGCTGGAGTCTCCTGTGTGGTCTCTTTTCAGCAGTCTTGCCTCCTTACATTAACCCTATCTAAGGAAGGAAGTAGCTCAGTGACACACTGTTATCATGGCTTGTGTAATTGTTAATACTCTGCTGGGTGACTAAATCACTTGGTCTTCCCTAGGATAGCCTTAAAAAAAAAAAAAAAAAAAAAAAAAAAAAAAAAAAACAGGTTCCAAGAGGGAGGAGAAAAGATGTCTTTTAGAGGAACAGAATACAAAATTTATTTCCTGGGAAAGAATGCTCTCTGTGCATGATCTTTAAAGTGTGAAGGTTTTAAAGGCACAGGGATGAAAAAGGTAGTAGTCCAAAATCCAGACATTTCAATGAGAAAGAGAACTATTTTCCAATCCTTTTAGTTCATTAATTTTTCCTACTTAGTTTCTTCAGTGTCTTGAGGCCACATGAGTTTCCAATTCCCAGACAACAGGATCAGAATCACAGTCTTTTCTGTGACCCCCATTCCCTCCACCTGCACATGGCACATTTCATCTTTTCTCCTTGCTGCCCTCCTGCTCACTGTGCCCTTTTGCATGAGCTGCCTGGACACTTGGCTGTCATCTCACAATCACTTGCCCCACAAACCACTGAATGAAAGGGTTCATCTGCAGCATCCAAAAATGGAAACTTTGGCACAAATATTCATAAGTCAGTTCCAAGGAAATGCAAGGAAACCACTGCAGTTCTATTGAAACTAAATCTAAAAGATCACCTTGTGCTTCTACTTCACTATTTCCAGCTGACTCATGCAGACACTTCCCCTCCTCACCTGTTCTGTGCTTCTTTGTGCCCCAGCTCCAGGATGCATCTGCCAGACATGAGCTCTTCCCAGCCATACTCACTCCCATGGATGCTCTGCTCTCCTGAAAGGAGGCAGGCTTATTTTTTGGTTCAGTTTTAAGTCTCCCAAACCATATTTCTTTCCAATGTGTTCAGGAAGATGTTTCCACTAAATAAAGACTTCCTCTCCTTTTTGGAGAAGAAGCTCAGGGAGTATTTCTGTTGCAAATTATGACCCATATTTGGGGTTTAATTATGTTATTTAACTGTTTCTACAGTTACCAAGGAGTTACACCTTCATTTTCCTCTGTTCTTTTTCCAGACATATCAACATTAACCTTTGAATGTGAAATGTGTTTATCTGCCAAAGCTTCTAGTAGATACCAGCTCAAAAATTGACTAAAACACTGGTCCAAACCACTAAATCAGAAAAATACATGCAGTTCAATACTAACTCTTGTCACTAGGCATGATGGTAATCAACTGATTTAGACTGATTATTGGCTGATTTGAGAGGTGTTTTGGGCTTTACAGAAGGTGTTAATATTGAGACTCGGGTTTTATTCAATGATGTGTTGAATGACTTCCAGGACTGATTTCATCTTGCAAGAAGAAATTCTTAAGTCATCCCATGTAGTTTTAAAAATTTGAGGCTCTTTTTGGAAGAATCTCATTCTTTCACAGTTATGATAGGGCTAGGCAGAGGAAGAAAAAGTGAGTGAATTTAATTCAAAAAATCTGGATCTTTGTGGGACAAAACGAAACTGTCCAGAAGCTGTAGCCTATAGAGTCACTGGTGGTAACTGTAGTTTCAATAAGGCTGTTTCAATAAGCCATTTTGCAGATTTAAATTAGTTTCATATCCTTTTGACTGACCTGATCTCATTTGAATGTATTTAAAGAAAGTATTTCCTCTGTAAGTGTGCCAAGTGCAGCCAAAAGATAGAGAGTTAGTGCTAAAAAAGCATCTCTACTAGAACATGGAAGGGAATTCAGGTAATTCAGATGGTTATCTATGCATAAGTAAGTAAAAATACACAAACCTCTCTTCATTCAACTTTCAACTGGAGTTCAAGTGACATGTATATCCATGCATGAATATTTGTGGGCTCAAAATTGTAATTGTTCTGCTAGACAATATGGTGAATGCCCAGTAGGACCTCTGCTCATTCCTCCTAAAAGCAAAGACAACACAACAAGATCTGCTATAAAAATTTCAGCTTGGCATTCAAGATAAAATATGATTTTGTAATTTCTAAAAAATGTAATATTAAAAAATGTATAAAAGCTGTAAAATTAAAATAAATACATAAACCAAAATGAAAAAATCATAACCCTGATTTTCTTGAAATTACTCAAACCTTCTTCAGTGACATTGAGCCCAGGTAAGAAATGAAACTGAAAAGCTGAGCTTCACTGTCAAAGGAGACTCTGCTAGCCTATTATTGGATCTGCCTACTGTAGCGATCGTTCTATTCTACCTGTGCAATCTTTGCATGGATTCATCACCCTCCAATGTTTCTGCTGATGAAGTACCTGTACAACTGCTATTGTTAATTATTTCTGGAGGCACAGTCTGGCACTGCCATACCAAATTAGCAGGACATCCATACATGCTGGAAAAATCTCAGACCTCATTATCGCCTTGTAATTCAATGACACTTTCCAACCTTTTTTGGAAGTCCATGTTCTCACTGTGAACTGTTATGCCATCTTAACAGCTAACTTTTCTGGGTTTGAAAAAAAAATCTGTGGTATATATATACTTGTATTAATGCAAGCTTGGAGAACTCAAAAGCCCAGAATTTAGCAATATCTTATTGGTCCATTCCATCTAGGACACTTGCCTGCTATGCAGTCTAGGCAGTGGGGAAAAGAAGAAAATTAATCAGGCATATATATATATATTTATAAATATATGTATATAGCCTGTCCTTGAGGAGACTTTCTACAAAACTGTTGTTTAGTCACAAGTTAATAACAATCCTGTCACAAGATAATGAGACAGAAACACTTACAATCCATTATTTGCATTGGACATAATGATTGGTAGGGCTGTTGCACATTGAGTGATCTTGTACTAGAAAGGTAATGAATTCACATCTGTCCTCTTTAGTGCCATGAGCCATTTTCTGTGAGCCTGAAACGCACACGTTTCAGGATGTCCAATTTTAGGAGGTGGTAAGATCAACTCTAACTTGATTGAGTACTGATGCTGCAGGAGTTGTATGAGAAGACATATTGGTTGTACCAGTATCAAATGCAAAGGACCGATCCAGTCTTTGCCAGCCAATTTATTGACACAGATGAGCTACTTTCAATCCCTTCTCAGAACCAGAAATGACAATTTCAAAGCCTTTCTCTGAGAGTTCTCTTTCTGGACTAATATTAACAGCAGTCTCAAGATAGCAGATTTTAGGGCAGATTAGTTCAATTTGAAAAAAGATTCAGAGAAAACTTGGCTTGTCCAGGCTGTTTAGTGAGCTTCTGAGACAAATAAGGTTATCTTTTTCTAGTTCTCCTGAGACTCATTTCTTCTAATCAGCTGGCTACAATGCAGGTGATGCAGTCTTCTGTGTTAATCTCTACTAACTCATTAATAGTTCTTTCAGAAGCTGATTTTAGGAGGGTGTGAGTAAATTTTCAGCATGTATTGGTAACTGCCCCTCCATTTCCAGCACGTGATTTTACATGTTACTTAAGACCTGAAAAGGAAGATTCTGTCAAATAATATCCTGTCCTCAGTTGTCACTGTTACCACTGATAACTTCAAAGCTTTCACTATAGAAAGAGGGATCCAGCTGATGAGCAATTCTCTCAAAATCCTTCATCTTCCATTTCTGGTTTCAGGCTAGCATGCCTGAATTACAAAATCTATAATTTCCAGAGAAGGGACCTTTTTGTCATTCTTTTATTTTGTAATTGCTGCTGCATATGCTGTTCCTAGTACAGTTGACTTGATAGATCAAGGTAGCCTGGACATTTTAGTGAGGCACAGAGCAATCTTTGGCTGCTATGAACAGTACCTGTAGTTGTACTTGGGCTAGATCTAATCCTCTGGCTATTATTAAGAGAATGAAAATAGACCTTAGCTCGGGGCAGGGAGGATGAGAAAGGAGTAGGGAACTGTGTAATCCTGAATAATGAAAAGAGAGGTTATGTTCTTATTTGTAGAAAAATTATTCCTGTTATCCCCAAAGTATAATACTGAATTGTTTGTACACTTAGCAAAAGGTAATTGTTTCAAGTGATTTAGGACTAAAAGCATGGGAGTTTTTAAATTTTTGTTCCTCTTAAGTTCATTATTTAAATGTTTTAAATAGACTCTTCCTCATTACTGCAAACCTTCTAAATTAAAAATCAGAAGTCAGCACATATAACTTTGCTATAATGTAGTTGCTTTATGAGGTACCATAGCAAAATTCAGACTGCATCCTGCCCACAGAGTAATGTGGGGATGTATAGGTCCCAGGCCATCAGAAAGCTTGTGGTGGATCTTTCAGCACTGATCCTGCTGCCTGAACTCCACAGCAAGGACAGCACCATAAATATTTTAACACAGATACCAAGAGGAAGCAGCACTTTATAGTTCTCGGTGCTGTGTTCAACCAAAGACAGTTTGAAGTTACAAATAAGAGGTTTTTAAGTAATTCTTCTAAATAACTACCAAATCAGTTATCTTTCAGTGTTAAGCAGCCACCACCACCATCCATGGTTGTCTTTTTAGTCACTTTTCTTTCTGTGGTTGTTTTCTCACCCTTACCTTCATTTTGAAGATGTCACAATAACTGCTTTCTGATTGCACCTCACACAGTAGGGCCTTGGATTTATTATAACAGTATTGACAGCAGTTGTAAGGATGTTTTTTAAGCCCTCCTTGAGTGAGCTCCCCGCTGCACAGTAGCTTTCAATCACAAGCAGGACATAGTTGAATTATTCAGATAGGATTTCACAGGCTTATTCAGTTCTGCCACAGAGGCAGTGACTGGCATAAAATCACCTTAGCAGTGGCTGCTATGACCAGGAATAAGGAGCTGAATAGGAAGTGTCACTCCAAGCTGACTGTCCTGTAATGCCTCATAGAGAAAGAAGCTTTTAGGGGTTGACCTAGAGGACTGAAAACCATCAGTCTGTCCCTTCTTCCTTCCCTATCCCTGTCTGGATTGACATTGGCATAGGAAAAGCTTGCTCCCCTTTGAAGGTGGTGGTTAAATTTGCATTACAAGTCTCAATGAGTACTTGTTCTATCTCTAAGGCAGTCAGCTGCGGCACTCAGCCTGTCTAGTGTTGCGGTGGGATGTGGCTCGGGCTCAAAGGGAGCAGATGTTTGCTGTGTTGCCTTATATTGATCACCTTTACAGATATCCAGCTTGATACCACTCATCTCTCATAGAAGGAATTGTTCCTCTTTTTTGCAGCTGGTGGAAAGTAGGCTCTGTAGGTTTGATGTAATATTGTTTGAAATACATATCTCTTCAACAGTCTTTGAGGCAGAACAGTAATTATTGATGTTTGTTTACTTAACATAATAGTCACATACAAAGACTGCTTATTTCCTGGCTGAACTTTTTGGGTTTTGGATAACTTTCTATGTTTACACTACTGAGCTCATATTTTCTTATGGATGATGCAAAACACTAACAATTTATTTCACACTCTACATGAAGTGGTTATGGCAATGCACCTGCCTTAGGTGGGTGGTTTATATACTTAATCAGCCAACATAAATTGCTTTGAACACAGCTCAGTCTTACTGACAGCCAGCAGCAGGTGTAGATTAGATGAGTATTTTGTCTCACCTGTTCTGGTTTAAATTAAGATAACAGAAGATCAAATGTAAAGCTAATCACAACAGTAATGTGATGCAAACTCAAAAGGTTTGTGTATTAAAATCATCTGGGACCAGGTTGAATCACATGAACTACAGCAGTGATGAAGTAGTGTGTAGAACTTTCATTGAATACCAGTTGCCACTGTTCTGTTTGAAGAAACCATTTCAGATTGCAAAATAAATGGTTCTTTCTCATTACCTCTATATACTCACCTGCTGAGTTCATAGAAAACTGTATCTTAGTACTTATTCCATGCTCAAAATTTGTAAAGTAGGTTATATATAGATTACTTGGATTCTATGGTTTTCTCTATTCACTGTGTTCAGAATGACTTGCTTTTCTCATTAAAGCCATGGAGTATTAATATTTTTCTTCAATTATTATTGAAATGACAGGTTTTCTTACTTCTCCTGTCATGTCTGACTACATTGAATCCCTCCTCTGTTTCCCTAACAAAGCAAGGGTCCTATAACCATGCTGTCTCAGTAGATACATGTTTATCCCATATGTCTAGCCACATATATTTGTAACTTGTGGGCTGTTTTCAATTCAACTTGACAGAGTAGGAGAGATTGCAAAGGCAATTTGATTCTTCTAAGACTGGGAAAATCAGGGATACAAGAAGCTGGAGGAATGGCAAGTGCTCTGAGGAAGGATTTGCAGCATGACTGACTTGCCACTCCCATGGGAGGGGTACCCTGTAAGAGCCTTGCCTGGCAAAAAGCTGCTGCTGAAGCTAGATATCAACCTGGACATCCTGATTTCTGTTGTTCCATAGATTTTAGTCACCCTGTTCACATGAGTCAGGAAAGAGCTGGAAAATCAGGCTGCCTGGTGAATGTTCTGCATCCATCCAGTTAACATCTATACAGAGACAAACCTGACTCTAGCTTCCTGTGACTCTTCTTCCTCTCTGCCTGTTCCCCCTCTCTCAGAGGAACAATGTTCTCTCAAGCCTCAGGGAGCTCTGGTGTTTGTGTAGCTTAGGGTTTTTTTCCTCAAACACTTGCAGTATTCAGAAAGTAGTAAATATTGCTCTCCATTGCACCAGAAGCAAAGGTCCTATGCCCTGACATCTGTAATAATTCCACTTCCATGACCAGCACAGGTGTACTTGAAGTTCTCTTTAGTTTAACACTATTTGTTGATTTTGCCATTGCTAAGGTATTACCTGTGTATCTGTGCTGTGTAGAAAAAGCAAGGAGATAAGACTTGTAGGTGGCAACATAAAGGTGTGTTGGAAAAGTCAGCAAAGAAGAGTCCAGGTTTACTTGTGTTAAAGTGCTGAAACAATATGTGAAGATAAATAGGAGGAGCAAATTCACAGGGTAAATATTATTCCCAGTTATTAATAAATGCCGATGAAGGTGTTTAATATTCAAATGCTGTGAAAGCCATTTGCTCATTGTCATGAGTAGTATGTATTTGATAACACAAAATAAGCACCTCATCCTCCACCACTACTCATGCATGCACAATTCTTCCCATTTAATTCAGCAAGACTAATTATCTGAATTACTGACATTAGCTTGAAGCTATGGATTTGCAGATTGAGTCTCCAGCTTTCAGAACAACTTCTTTAAAGGAATTAGTCATGTCTAAGTACAACAGATCAGTCAAATTGCATCCCCTGGCATTGTCTGATGTTTTGCTTGCAAAGCCAACCTTGTGCAAGACTGTCCTCGTGGCAATAGACAGTGGTTATCCTAATTTTATGGCTCTGACAACCCTAAAATGGCTCATAAGGGTTGGGTAGTTACCTCACTAGCTGATAGCAGATGGAAGCTGATAACACTTCACTTAGCTTTCCACCTCACCTGATGGACTTTTTCATCCCCACTCCAGGGATGTCTGCTGTCTATCTGCAAACCATCTCCTGAACTACCCCCATTGTGGTTTAACTTGCTGTGCAGGCACGAAAACTGCAGTTAATGCACAGATAGATTGCAAACCCCTGCCTTGGCAGCAACAACATCAACTAGAGAGATGGGCAGAAAAGAGCAGTATGTCAGGAACTAGTTCACAAGTGGTGTGGGCATCACTGCAGAGTTGTACTTCTCTGGGACCAGCAAGATGCTCAGCTGGAGCAAGTACGTCCTTGGAGTCTTACTGCATATCCACTTAAAATAAAAGGCAATGCTTATCCTTACACGCCTTCATTTTGCTATAAATTGAAGAGTTTCAGTAACTCTGTCATGTCTGTGCTTCTACTGAGGAAAATACTGGAATGTTTAGGCTCTGGAGCACTAGCTTATCCAAGGCTGAGCAGTGCAGAGGAGGCAGGCAGCAGGGACAGGGACAGGGCCATAACTGTGTTTAACCAGTGAGGTCTTTAGTCTATACATCACTTGTCACTCCTTATCTTTGAATGAACTGTTCATAATTAAGTAGTGTAACTAAAGAAGTGAAATCCTACATGGCAAGTACTGAACTTGCACCTCATTTATCTCTTTCATGTGTTTAATGAATTTTCAGCTTCAGCTAATGAATAATGGCAATTTCAGGCCCATTGCCCTACACAGGGAAATTAATGATGGCCTAAGGATAGTTTCATACCTAACACCAAGGTAGGGATTGCCACAAAGCCAGAATGTAGATTTCTTTCTAGAAGATCCAACATTATCTTCAAATTTGTTCCAGTTAGTGTACAGTCCCTATTCACAAAGAATCCTGAAATCACAACATGCAGAATCTGCTCTTTAGGGATAAAAAGCGAGCAAAATTGCCTTACTTCAAAATTGCCTACCCTGCCATTAGGTTACCATACACTTAGTTTTCCTTAACAGGTATCTTTATTCATGCAGAAATTTTGGCCAAGTTTGAAAAAGCTTTTAATAATTAACATTATATTAATAACATATACAAGAAACATGGAAGCCTAATCCTCTCTTCAAAGATGTTCTGAAATAAGATACATTAATGATTAGGAACCAGGAAATTTCCAAGCTCAAGAATGTGACAGAAAGAACATTTGTCACCACCATTTTCTTTTTAGGAAAGGATCAATGAATGTTTCCGTCATTTCCTATCTCTGTGGAGTAAGAAAAAACAACTCACAGTAGTAGCTGTGGGTTCAGTTGGTTTTGGCATTCAAGACCAAGTACAGAAGATTAAATGAGGAAAGAGAAGAGTTGACATGAATGGACGTGTACCTACTACTGGTACTTGAAGAAATTGAAATGCACTTGAACTTCAGAAGTATACCTGAAGCAAATGTACTCTACTTCTCTCACTTATCCAAAGTGATTGATTTTCATTTCTTATTTGCCTCTCAAAAATGTAGCTAAAGGAAAATACTGAGAAATAAAAATGTGGTTTTCAGTCACAGATGCAGGAATATACATCTTCAAACAATTGTTTAGTCAAAAGAATGTTTTACCTGAAACACTATTTTTAAATCCAACCTGCTGAAAGTTCATGGTTGATTTTCTTTAACTTATTCAATTTACCGTGATCTACATCTCAGCTCCACTTATGAATATAAAATATGCAGTATTTACACAGAGAATTAGTGTATTAATTTTTGGCTTAGACCCAAGTGGGATGAGATAAAGTCATCTTATCAAATACATAATGGCAAATACATAACATGCCATATCCTAACACGGCCAGATACAAGATGTGTCGGATTTAATAGCTTGTTGCTGGAAGTGAGTCCCAGACTGCTGTAGTAGCTCCATGCAGGATCTGATGTTCATACTAGAAAAGATGGAATAAATTTCTTTTTAGAAAAAAAAAATCACAGAATTAATTTAAAGATCCTGTTAACAGATACAGTCTTCAGATTTGCCAGCTTTTGCAAATGTTTTCTTCTGGAAGTATCGCCCCTGAACCAGATTCCTGCATAGGTTGTATAGGTTTTCCATTTCAGAACTATCATTAATCAGGAAAAATAAGGTTGAAAAGAATTGTTGTACTTTATCTGTAATGATTTTTGTAACTTCTAGCTTGATGGTTTTTTGCTACTATATGGCTTCTCAAAAACTCTGGATATCAATTCCTGTCACATTAGCATTGGGAAGTTTATTTCAGTCTATGAGTTAACTAGCCTTGCTTTGAAATCATAAACATATTTCAGTGGGAGTGCCTGTAAATGTGTTTATGTAAGTGGCTTTAATCTTGTCATATGACAATCATTAGGATTATCTTTCTGGAGGCATAACTCATCCTGGAGTCAGCCTGGCAGCTGCTGCAATCACAGCCATCAGGCACACGGATGCACAAACAGTGCATTAGACACAGTGAGGGGTTTCTCTATGAGGAATTTTTCAGATGGGAAAGACAGTGGGATTTTTTCAGAAAAGTGAGTAAAGTGTCTTCAGGTAAATTTGTCATAAGGCAGAAGTGACTGCTGCTATTCACCCATATCAGTATTAGAAATTGTGAGTGAATAACCTGGTGCCTCCTTCCAGTTGTCCAAGGGCACCAGCTGAAGCCTCAGCAGCAGGGAAAGGTAAATCATGGCTTTTAGCTACCCTGTCCTACTTTGCTTCTGCTGAGATTGAGTGAAACTGGTGCCACCTTTCAGCTGGAACAGTCCTGGAAAGCTCACTCTGAGACTCTCCAAGTCAAATTCCTATTTATAAAAAATAAAAGGTTTTTTCAAAAGCTGCATTTCAAAATAAAACTCATTTTCAAAAAGAAAGGTACTTTTAAGTCAATTAAATTCAAAGCATATTCAATTCAAAGTATATTAGGAGAAGAAGTTTACCCGTTTTTCTACTGATGGTTTCAGTCAGACTAACAGATTGCTGTCTTAGTAACTATTTTATATTCAGTAACTGAAACTGTATGACTCTAGTTCTATGCTCTCCTGTCCATTTTTAAGGACTGCAGTATCTACACAAGTAAATGTTCCAGAGGAATAATGTGTGTATTGTGCTTGAATCATTTAGTAATTGTTCCCTAAGTTTGACAAAATTTTGTCCCAAAAATGTGTCCAATTTTAACACAATCCTTAACAATTTCTCTGAGACAGTTTGTGACACTTCATTTCATGTACTCCTGTGCTGATCTATAAATACTGTTTTCACCAAATGCTATGTCTCATTCTCTGTTTTGTTCTGCTGAGGTTTTATGCCACACTGAATACAGTTTTGTTACTGAAATAGATGGAGGTTTTTATCTTTTATTTTTCTCCTCAGGAATTGCTTTCTGTCTGCTTTTTAAATCAACTCTATAGGAAGCAGTTTTGCTTCTGTGGGCTTTTAAAAGGATATATATTCTTTAACCTTTTAATGTGCTTTTCCAAAACATATTTTAAAAAGAACCCTCCACAATAAAATGACCGCGTTTTAATAACTATTAAACTTGCACAGTACAAACAAATCTTCTTTAATTTTTCAAGATATAATTGGATTTTTTACTGTTTTGGGTTATGACACTATAAACCAATTGACAGCAGTGTTCTATGGGTCAGTTTTACTCACTTAGGTACACACAGGCTCCAAGTCTATGAAATGCTCTGTTGAGAAACCCCACTGAACATGGGTCTCGAGGGATTGAAGGCAAAAGGGTCCAAGTCCGTGTAGTATTGTGCTGTTTCTCTCAAAGCTGCCCATGATTGACTAATCTGAAGTAGTTCAAAACAGAAAGGAATATTCTGAGCTTTAAAACTGAATAAATACAGTCTATGACAACTGAGCAGCCCTTGCCCATGTTGATAAATCAGAAAAATTTCCTCCCTTGATCCAAAGGATTTATGTTACACATTAATTCCAGAGCCGTGCTTTCTTTTTCTCAGCAGGTGCTGCAAGAGGAAGGAAGAAGATACCTGTTCAGCCAGAGTGTGTCCCCACGTGTTCTGGCTGCTGCTGGAGTCCCAGTAGCTGGGAGAATATGGAATGTGTCGTTTGAGCCGTATGAATTGATTTGCTGATTCTTCTGTCAGAAAGGGTGCTCCAAGGACACTTGAAACAGAAGCTGATAAGTATTTGTAATATCAGAAAAATGTGTCAGAATGTGCACTTCAAAATTACTTTTATATCCATAGAACAGGGGTTTGAATCTGTAGTTTATTTAATAGAAATCAAAGGTGGTCCTACCTTAGATTCGCAGAAAGAAACTTATTTTTAGGCCTGAAACTAATAAAACAAATACTCTAAAATCATTATTTTACTGTTGAATCTGAATTAAATAAAGTTACAATCTAATTAAAGCACTAATTTATTTTTAGTGCAAAATTTTGTTACAAAAATCCTCTTAGACTGTAATTGCACTAGTCTCAGGTGTGCTGAGAGCCTAAAGTTTTTTAAAATAACACAAACCCTACCTATGAATTTATCCATGGTTTCTGACCCTCCTGGTTCCTATGTGATATCTACTCTCATTAATATCAGCATAGAAATTGCATGGTTGGAAATTACTTTCTGAACATAAGATATTGCACTTCTAATCTCATTATTGCATTGCTTCAGATAGCTTCTGAGGTCACCACAGATGCAGAAGGAGTCCTTGCAGCTCTTGAAAAAAAAGAAAAAGGTCACAAGGCCTTCACAAGAAAAGGGTCAGAATTCCTCTTTAGCTTCATATGAAATGCCCTGGTACAGAAAAATTTTTTTTCTTTTAGTCTCGAGTGTTTGCAACATAAATTAATTTTGAGACATAAATTAATTTGGGGCTAAAAGAGTCTAAAATAGCACTTCAGTCCAAATCACACAATTTTTAATGAACCACTGCTAAGGGTGGAGCTCAGATCCATCAGCCAAGCTGAGGCCAGTGTCTGTAAGCAGCTGTGCTCCAATTTAGTAAAGTGGGTTTAAATGGATACCTGAGAGTGACCTGCACATACTTGGAACATATGGGCCAAGAACTTGGACTTTTGTCTATTATGTCTTAGAGCAGGAGCTCAGCAGGGCAAGCTATCACTTCACTCATCTCTCCAGTGCCCTGATCCCTGAATTTCTAGAGGGAAAATCTAACTGGGAGTATCAAATGTTTGCCATCATGTGCAATGTTCAGCTGAATATAGTTCACTTGTAATTATTGCTGGCTTTCCTGATCATCCACTATATAGGTGCTTTTTAGGTTTTTTTGAGTAGAAGAAATGCATATAGGTAGAAGATATGTGAGCTAGAGTGTTTGCTGTTCCCTTTCACTTTGTTTCTTTTCAGTGCCAAAAATGTTTAAAAATAAGATGGGAAGAAGCTTGGTTAGTAATGAACAAAAAAAGTGAGGGTGGTTTTCATCCTTGCTCTCAATATAGACTTCAAAAAATACTTTAGAAAAATTACTTAGCAAGCAATCACAGTCCCAGTACTTCCTTCCTGCTTCAATTTCTTCATATTCCAAATTACTATAATCATAAACTGGAGGTAGAAATCTTAGGGTAGGAAGTTTTCAAGGAATAATGTCTTCAAAAATATCACCAACTCCATGGAAAAAAGGAAAGTTCAGACATTTGGTGGAAGGCTGGGAAAGAAGAAAATATATTTCATGCATATGTCTATTAAGCTGCTATATTTGTATTCTAGACCTGTACAAGAGAAAACTAAGATTGTGCCAAATTTCAATATTTCTCTGGCAATTTATCATTTTCCAATAGAAAAATCTATGAGCTGTTAATCTCTCTTTAGTGAATTTGGGGAACTTTTTTTAATATATTAAATATTTTGTAAGTTCATTATTATATTTCTGAACTGAGATAACTGAACTGGGATCAGAAATTGACTCATTAAAAGGCTTCAGTTTTCTTTAAAAGTACATATAATTAGTAAGGGCCATTAAACATTGCATTGTATCACCAATATGTGTTCTGGCCATCCAGATCTGAAATAAGCTGAAAAAAAAAGAAGATCATTAAGCAGTTGCTTCTTGTGGTTTTTTTTCTTGCTGCCAGCATCTTCAAAAATGAGCTTGTCCTTCCACTGGTGGAACAGTGAGGTGTTATCTTGGCTACTTGGCTATCTCTTGGTGAAGAGAGCTGCATTTTCAGGGTATTATATGTCAATTTTTAATATACAGCTTGCATCTGTATCCAATGAGAAATGCCACCCCTAACAACGCTAAGTATTCACTTTTATTGAAGTGCACTTGCCTGCTCTGAGGAGAGGCAGGTATACCAGCTCTGCACTTGGCTTTTCTTGTCACTGTTGACACCCAGTTCTTATTCTTTTCTAGCTGCTATTTCATCTCCTGGGAGCTGTCTCTGCAGGACTTGTCCCCAGCTGCTGGGGCACTCCAAAGATGCATAAGTACCAAAAGAAAATCAGGTAAGTACCTTTATATGTCACTTAATCCTTCAGGCTTATCTCATTCTCTCTTTGTCTTGCTGTAAGGATCTTGCTATAAGTCTCTGAACATGGCAAACTTCATTCACCTCTGGAAAAACTCCAGCGAGATCATTTCTAGCACAACCAGAATTACCCCTGTTGGTCTTTCACTGTGGCTGCACAGACAAACAGGGTTGCACATTTGCTTGTGCTCTGGCAGAGCTCAGAGAAAGCTGCCAGGTGGTGTATTCACCACCACTTAGCTCTAATGTAGACTTGGGGTCATCAGACCAGGTGCCTCCATCTGAGTAGCCCCTCTGAATAGAGTGTAGAGTTTTCATCAAATTAATTATGTCTTGCTTCAATTTAAGTTTCTTGGACTGGGTGTAATTTTCCCCCTCCTTTTGAACAGCTTAGCAAAATATTGTGGAAGTGTTTGCTTTATAAAGGCAGAGTATTCCTGAAGGAGTGCATCTTGTAGAAGATTAGCATACAAACCAGGAGACTGGAATTTCAGAGCATCTGATGTGAGACTAGAGGGAGTTAGGAGCAGGTGGGTGATAATAAAATGGTTCATGGTGCATAAAGTTGAGCTGCAAAAAGATGAAGGATTTCAAGTTGTACTGAAACAGTTAAATCACCAGAAGAGCAACCAGACATACTGTATAGTGGGGTTTTTTTTATTCAGTACTGTTTTCGTATCTTAGAGAAATATGTGATTTGAAAAGAACTTTTGGATATAAATGTCCCAGTGGGAAAATAGGAGGAATGTGTGTGGAGGGTGAACTATGGCCGAGGTTGTATCAGCTGTTACCAGTTAGAGTGTTTTCTTTCATCATCTCTTGAAGATTCATTCAGTGTTCTCACATGAAGAGCAAATTATAGAAAAAAAATTGGCTGTTTTTAACAAGCAGATGCTTAGCTCATGTAATTATTGCCTTCAGCAGATAGTTTTGTCTGTCCTGTGCACCTAAAGACATTGTCCAGAGGGGAAAACTTTTAGTAGTAATTATTGCTACCATGCCTTCTGAGCATCTAATTTTGGATTACTATGATCTAAGACTAAACTTGAGGAGAGATGGTGATACAACCTTGTCATCTTTGTTAAAAAAAAACAAATGTGCACTTAATCCAGCATTGAGTATATAAAAAACCCAAAACCAGCAACAAATGTCTGATTATGAAAAGGCATATCAAATATCTTGGAATGTCAAAGTAATAAAAAATATCACAGTATAGCAAGCAAACTGCACTCAAAATAGAAAATCAACCTGGATACATCTTAAATTACTGTGCTTTAAAATCTCTTCATCCTAGACTTGAATAGAAGCATATCTCTCTTTACAAGAACAGTTTTCTAGGAAGCAACATATTCAGCTGGGTACAGCCACAAAAACTTCCCAGGAAGACATTTTTTCTATCAGCTGAATGTGCAATGATCCACTTTGTCAAAAAGGTGAGTATGGGATTAAGTTTTGACACATTTGCCTGCTAAGGGCCTATTTAATTGATATACATTTTCTTTTGTAAAAGTTAAGTAGCAAGAGCCATTGTATGCTAAGTAGCCTGGGGAGAGCAGGCAGGCCAGCATTTGCGCATCTAATGGCAGAGTTTAATGATAAGACAAATCTTCATACTTGCTTTAATATAGGATATGACTCTTTTTCCACTCTCTACCCCAAGGCCTGTTTTTATCCAGATCAGCAGTATTGTACAAGTGGTAAGGAGTGATCTCTAGGCTTAGGACCAAAGTTTATCACTGTGTCCATCTACCACAGGAAAAAGTGGTTTATCTCTGATTTGTTGTGATATTTGCAAAAAACCTGTCAATTATTTAGCAGCACTTCAAACACTCTCTGTGCACACTATTGTTTCTCCCTAGTTTCTGAAGACTTGCAAGTTTCTGACAACCTGAAAACATATTGCTTAAGTTAATATCAACAGAATTTAAATGTCAAAAGTTGGCAATTGCTCTGGCTCCTTTCCTTTGGGTCTAATAACACTTCTTATTATCAGCTATGGTGACTCTCTGGTCAAAACCTCAGCTCATGGAGTTAAGGCTGCCAGTCTTATCAGCTCTTTAGGACAGAGCTTGGACAGAGGCTAAACTTGGACAGAGGCTAAACTTCAACCTTGCTGAGGTGGCAGGTGCTGATGTGTTGGGAACTTTGAAAAAGTAAATCAAGTCTGAAGCTCAGGTGTGTTACCTAAGGCTAGAAATTACAAAGAATGGACCACCTCCCCACCATTTTTCAGCTATCTGACTTTCTAAATATAAATTCACAAAGTCAGACTCGGTCTGAGGACTCAGAACACCACAGTGCAACAGTGCAAGTGCTGAAAAAAAAAGTGGCAGCAGCTGCTTCTCTCCTCACTCAAGTATTTCTCTAGATTATGTGGCATTCCATGGAAATCAATATGTGGTTATCTGTCAGTACACTGCATAAATGGCTGGATTATAGCAAGGGTAGACTTGTGGATTCTGCAGGCCACCTCTGGCCCAGATATCACCTTTTTTCAGTTGAAAAATGCAATTATATTAAAGTCTAACACCTGTGCATTGCTTTTTGAAGTATTTTTAAAAATGTTTGTATGTACATAGGCTCTGTATCTAGGAGTGTTTGGATGCTGACAAGCCTTAGAATAGAATTAAATCAGTTCAGATTTGCCAATACCTGTTGACAGCAAGATTTAAAGTCACTGATTGTTAAGTGCTTCAACTCCGTCCATATCACCCAGCCACTAAAATTTTGGCCTCATCTGTTTCTTTTTCAAGTTTGAAGTAAAATAGATTTTATTCTTAAACAATTCTTAATTTTATATCACAGGACACAAGAGCTCTCTGATTCAAGAGTTGTCATTAACAATCCTTAGAGATACAGCATCAGCCTCATTCCCTCACCAGCATAGGCAGAGAAGTTGCAGACACTTAATTCAGAATTAGCTGCTGAATATATTCAATATGTGTGATGATGCCAAGAGTCAAGACAGTTTTCAGATAGGGGTAAGTAGCAAGGCAATTTGGCAAAAATCCTTGACAATCCTATGGAAAGAACTACTTCCACTGCAGCAAAGTGTTAGAAAAAGCACCAGTCCATTGGCCCACTCAGTGGATCCTGCTGAGATTTCCTTTCCCCATGCATATGTGGCAAAACACGCCCATCAGACACCTGAGAGACTTCAGCAATCATCTCAGTGCCAAGACATCACACCCCTACCCCATCCCTGGCTGCTGCACTCTCCAGAGGCTAAAGCAACAGTCTAGAGAGCCAATTCCCAGTGCTGACTGTGGTTTGCTATGAGGAGTGATTTATAGCACCTAAACTGAGGGCATGAAGAAGAATAAGGTCTTCATGAGAATCTTATAGTCTCTGTTTTACTTCACCACCACCTTTATTGTTGCTGAAAGGATTCACAAATTTTGGACCTAATGAAAAACTGAACTTATTGTGATCAATGAAACTTTTAAGAGCTCATTAAAAACTCATAATAAGTAGTTTTTCATGTATTTTGAAGAATAGAAATCTGGGAAAGAGAGTAAACAAGACAAGAGACATAAAGGGGATGAAAGTAAAGTCTTCCAAAAGGAGGGACTGCAAGCTGCTGTGCTCCCAGCTTGGCCTCAGGTGACACTGTTTGTGTTATAAATGGCTTTCAGTGGAAAGGAGGTGAAGTTCAAGAAGATAGGCAAATACCCAGGAATTGTCCCAGTTCACCTGCAGATCAGGAAGGACAAATAAGGGGAAAAGGTTTATAGGTGAGCTCAAACTTACAGAAGAGTCAAAGTCCCTTTCCATCTCCTTTTCCCCTACACAGCCTCACTGCAGCCAAAACTCAGGTTCATATGACATGGATGTGAATTCAACCCATGAGAGAGATTATACCTGACTGTGGTCCCAATTTACTAAATCTTTTTCAATAATTCACAATTAATCATTTTCTCCCTCATTCTGCCTTAGCTATTCACATCATGTATTTACTGCATGTGTATTGGAGCACTCAAATCTAGGAAATGCTTTTAATGCATGCATGTGGATAGACCATCTTGTCAAGATGCAGACAATCATTTGGGAAGTCAGCTGTCACTTACTGCCTGCCTGGTTTGTTTTAATTTTGTGAGAAACCAATTAATCTTGCAGCATGTGCACCACTGATCACTGACTGTACCAGCGTGTGCTGCTTTGGGAAGAGCATGTGGTAGTCCTGCCCCATCCATTTTCCCTCTGGTCCAAGTCTTACAGATTGAGTCTTGATTGTAGGTGCTCTGGTTACACAGTGCTGTGAAGGATCAGCATTCAGACAGCTTGAGTGCTTTAAAACAATCAGTCTCCTTAAGAAATTCAAGACAGACATTCCAGAAATCACTTGTGAAATAGATTATTTTGGGTCCTTATAAATGCATGTGAAATAGTTTCCTACAAACAATAAATGTTGAGATAAGAATAATATTTAGAGAAGATTTTGTAGAAACAGCACCAAGCGTTTTACAATTTTAACAGTTCAGGAAATCATCTTGTAAGAATGCCTTTCAGTCAGAAATGTATCCTTCCTCCTTATACATGAGCAGTAAAAGGCTCAAAAGTAGTCACAAGGAGCAGAATCAAACTGTATTTCACAGAATTTGCCATGCAATCTTGGGGTCACCCATTCTCCTGCCTGTTCTTGCTGCAGTGATTTCCAGTTAATTCTCTTCCATCCATGCTGTTCTGGTGGTAACACAGTGTTTTTGCCAGCTGACTATTTAACAAGCCTGAAGGGAATGACATGAGATAGGATGCCAGGCACTTACCTGTAAACAGCAGGGCAGACACCAAAATTTGCAACATTTTCAGGGACATGGCAAATTATTCAGAAAGGGTTTCCTTTGTAAAGTGAAGAGAGCAATACAGTTTTAATACTTTGTTATCTTTAGGTTTATAAATCATTTACCAGATATGTGTAAAGGGCTGGTTCAGGCAGAGGGCAGGGTACAGTGCTCAGTTCAGATTTGCCCTATATGCCACTGTTTGTACACTTTGGACTTTTCAAGCTGAGCCTCTAACGAGCCATAATGGCTCATTATTTTGTGCATGCATTTACTTCTTCATAAGTTTTATGATGCAAAATTGCATATTGGGCTTGTTCTACAAGCACTTAATGGGTAAGCCTCAGTCAATCAGTCTGTTGCATGACAATTTCCCTCTCATCCTGGTGGTAGGCACAAGCAGTTTATATTTTGGTGTGAATACGAATGGTATTTGAATCCACCTGCTCTGAGAGCATTGCCAGAGTATGCCATATATTTCAGCTGCATACTGCTTGGGTTAAGGAAATAAACCTATGATAAAACTGACTGAAAAAGCACCAAGCAGGGAAGAAGTTTGGTTTCAGACCTGAACCAGGCACAGGTCCCAGGGTGTCTTGTTCCTCCTGCTGCTGTTAGGACTCTGTAATGTGGGACACTGTGAGTTCATGCTCCCTTACCTTTCCCACCTGTCCAGTTAGCTGTTGCCTTTTTACCTACAGCTCACCTGTTGGCAGCAGCAGTTGTACTGCAGAGCAGTTTATCTCCATAAGCTCACCTACTCTGTTGATAACAGGGCAGAGCAAAGCTGACTCCGTGGCACGTTGGCGCACTCTGATCCACGGTCCGTCAGCACTGGTGTGCGTGTATGCTGAGGGCTTTGCGTCAGACCCTGCTGACGTTACAGGTCAGGGACTAGACTCCATGCTGGAGTACTTCATCCTCATGTTCCACTGTGAGAACCATCCAGGCTGGAGAGTGCATGGAGTAAAGGTTTGTCAGGAAGCAAAAGAGCATCTAGTTATGCAGTTATGAAGCCTAATAGTTTTATTATTACACACAGGTAGGTAGGAGGAGACACTATTGAACAGCAGATTTAACAGTGTAATCCTTAACCTTGCTATAGGTCATGCCACAAATTTAGTATTGTTTTAGTATTGTTCTAAAAAACAAAAAACAAATCAGTCCATCCACCCCAGGTAGCAAATTAAATATGGAGGCGGGTGTTCTGCATTCTGGTGCCATATCAACAACAAATACTAATTATCCAAATCAGTTTCCCCACTTCTGAGCTACTATTTTAAATGTTAGATGTCAGCTTTCTTTGTGGACTACAAAAAGGTGTAATAACTGGGATATTTGCTAATAGGTGGCACAGAGCTCTTAAGATCTGTAGATCCCCTAGAAATAAGTTCCAGGAAAGCATACAAGTTATCCTTTCACCTCACAAACTTTGTAGGCTGTTGCCTCAACCCTTTTCCACACTTTTCTCTTAAATGCACCTGCCTTTCTATTGTAGCTTTCCTCCCACAGGTTTTTCCTCACAGTTCCTGATATAATGACTGGAAGAACATGTTGGTGTGTCATTTTATATTTATCGCAGTTATGTCTTCTTTAATGTGAAGCCTGATCACAGAGACCACTGCTAGTGATATGGGACGGGTGGAGAGATGAGATCACAGGGAGGCATGCTGGATAAGCAACAAAAGCCCAAGTCATTTACTCCTCCTCTTTCATCTTAGGAAAGAAGAGGAAGAGATGAGAAAGGATTTTTTCTGGAACAGGAGTTGAAAAAGTAGTGAAACAGATAGAGGCCATAGATCCCAGTTGATCCTGAGTAACCTAGGTCCAGGCTCCTGGAACCTAAAAACAGCCTTGCTCCCATGATTTCCAAATAAAACCTGGAGAACGTGGCTTGTCTATATCCCTTACTGATGAAGCCTTTAGTCTGTTATAGGAAAAGTTCTCTCTGAGATGCACAGAATATCTTCTGGCAGTGTCAAAAAACATGGTGGGGAGGTTGCAATGCCTGGATTTGGCTCTGAGTTCAGAACACAAGGTTTCTCTGCTGTGGAGTGAAATAGTGGTCAGCCAGATTAGGCTATGATACGAGATCTGGAAAGCAGCTAAATTACAAATAGTATCTCCTCGGACATAGAGATCCATGACACCTGAACACTCCTCCAGTTTTCCTTTGTTTCATCATCTATTCTGCCATGATTGCTTCTTGTCTGATTCAGGCCTTGCTCTTGGCCCACACTCTGTCTTGTGTAGGCTGCCCAGCTCTGTGTTCTTTCCCTAAGACATGTCTTGCCTCTTGTGTGCTTTGAAATTTCACATAAAATGACGTTACGCCTGTAAAACCCAACATGTTTAGATTGAAGAATTTATAGGTCTCTTATCCTTTCCTCCTTCCTTTGGTGTCCTATTTCCCATATCCACAAGGGGTGTTCAGCTCTGAGGTTCACTCCCTCCCTACCCCAGCCCTGCTGTTGCCAAGTCTCACTTCTGCTCACGATAGCCAATGTTTTTCCTGAAGCCCTGTAATGTATACGTAGTTTGGGACTTGCATATGCCCTACTGGCTCACATACAAAAATTTTCAGAAGACAGATGAGTTCTTAGCAGTTCTTTGAGGGCATTATATAGGCAATCTGGATATCACTAAAAACCCATGAAAAGCATGAATTTATTCATTGGATGTAAAATTTTAGCTGTTAATCACTAACAGATATGCAGGCTGCAATTTTTGGGAAGATTTGTAAGTTGGCCCAAGGGTTCAAATTTTCATATGGAGGGATGAATCACTGTATCATTCTCTTATGATGCCCTCCCTTCTCCCAGACTTCTATTCCCTACTTTAAAGAATGAAAACTCAGTCAAAGGAGATGTCATCAGAATATTCAGTGCAAATTAAACATCCTCATGTACATCCGTATCTCATTTGCAGAAACTATCTAGATATGGCCTAAAGTGGTTCAAAAAAATTCAGCTTGATGCAGACACCTGACATGTTAATAAAAAGAAAAAAAAATTAAAACTCAGGCCAAATTATAAAAGCTTAAACGAGTTATAGGTGGGTGAAAGTAGGATTTATCTGAAGAGGCGTTTTCAGCAATCTACAATCCTACCAGACCTACCAATAAGGTGAAAGGCAGACTTCAAACAGCAGGACTCTGTTAGAGAAAGATCAGACCATTTATTTATTTTACATTGCATAACCTTAGACAGTAAATCACCATTTCAAAGGAAAGATCTGTGTTT
This sequence comes from Argya squamiceps, assembly GCA_037834095.1. Classification (NCBI taxonomy): domain Eukaryota; kingdom Metazoa; phylum Chordata; class Aves; order Passeriformes; family Leiothrichidae; genus Argya; species Argya squamiceps. Next base: position 19,634,695 of record JBBMKD010000001.1, on the reverse strand, counting down.
TCCCCCTTATAGTATCAATTATTTTTATTTAAGGAAAAAGAGTAAAACCCCAACCCTTTATAAATTGTTTTATAAGCTGATTATAAATGAAACAGTTTAGCAAGGAAAGGATAAAAAGAGGTTGGACTCATCTTAAAAACATCCTGAGGAAGTGGATGGTGACTGACTACACAATGAGGTCTCCAGCTCCTTGAATTATTTTTTAATGTATTTTTCACAGGTGGAGTAGTAGTAAAATATTTGAGAGGGTAGCTGAATATCCTTAAGATTACTTGTTGCTTCAAGTTGATTGAAAGCAGATAACATAGAAAGTTATTGGGAAGGAGAAGGCAGGTAGGAAATCTTAGTTGGGTTGTGAACAAAAAGCTGAACAACTTGAGCTGGTAAATCCATATTCTTTCTCTTCTTTGGCACCAGCTTATCATCTGCCTAGGAAGCTACAATCTTTTGGTTCAATTTCACCAGCTAAGTACAATGCTAATCTATAAGATTTTGTATATTGCTATGTAGCTGTTGAAAAATGTAATCTTCTGATGTATTTAATATTAAATTCCTCATTTGTTTTAGCTTGTCTAACACTTACCAGTTCTCTTTGTTCATCTCTGAGACGTCATTGATTTAAGTAGAAATGCCAACACCAGTGTTTAGGTCTTATGTATCTGAAAATGCCTGTTGTGTTGCTGTGGCATCTTATTGGAGTAGAGATTAAATAAATGCTAGGTAATATTTAAAGGAACATGAAACATACGGAAAAACCTCTCTTAAGGAAAAGGACTAGGGAGAGGGAGAAGAAAATAGTGACCATTGCTGTTGTGACCAGTACACCATGGCCTGTAAAACCACCATGTTGTAGCGCAGGACTTGAAACCAGAGACAGATAGTGTTTAGTGTTTCTTGACTGATTCTCAACACCTTTTTGTAACCACTTTTAATATCCATAGATGAACTAGGTGCACTGCTGAACCCTGATCATAATTTGGGCATCATTTCTTCTGCTATTTTTGTCTCAATTCTACATCCCTTTTCTTGCTCGGTGGAAAGGCAGGAAGGCTACAGCTTGACCTGTTTTCAGTGTGGGTGCTGCTGCAGTTCAGTAGAAAAGATGACCCTTGGCAGGAGTTTTGAGAATTCACTCCATGATTTTCAGTATTTTGGGTCAGTCACTGATTTCAGTGAATGTTTTCTACATTCTGTCCCAGAGCCTCTCAGCACTGAAAGTCTTGAAAGACACCTGCAGTCAGCCTGGCACTGGAGGCATGTATCCACACATGAACTTGGGGCAGCACTCTGATTCCAGCCAGAGCAAGTAGTGCAGGGGAAAATGCATCTCCAGAGTCACCACAGCTGACTGACCTACCTTTAGAAAATATTCCCCCTTTACAGAAATTGGTTATCTCCTACTTTTCCAAGGTGATGGTGTAAAGGCAGTTTGTATAAATCTACGTGCAGTGGAATTGAGTTAAGACCCAAAGGGAGGGCTAATGTGAGCAAGGTAACGGATCTTCTATTAACCACTGTTTCAGATATCTGTCATGTTTTGAAGTAAGCCCACTGGCACAGGGTGAAGTATTTAGCACAGCAGGACTGTGCAGTTTACACCTTCTGACTTGGAGGTGTGCTTTAGTTCAATTTTTTCTTCCAACCAACTACAGCTCTTGATAACTACAGCTCTCCATGTCTGCCTGTGCTGAACAGCACCACCAGTCCCATCCTGCTGCTCTTGTGCTTAAGCACTTCTTTTCCTCTTACAGTTATGACTCCCAAGGGCATAAGTAACTCTCTCTTCATGATGGGAGAAGGCATGAATGCTTTATCTCGACTTGTCTTCCCAGAACTGTGCTGTGTAAAACTCCTGCCTTTCAGTGGCATGCACCACTCAGCGTACCAGGTCCCGGAGCAGATTGTGCCCCTGTATTTGCACAGCACAGCCATGTCTAAGGCAGAACCCCCACACTGGTCTGCCCTCCCTCTGGGTTTCTGGGTGTAGATAATAGTTTACAGCCTTGCTCTTTCCATGACCACAGGCATTTCAAGCCCCCTACAAGTGTCACCCACTGGCTCAAATCTTGTACTCCTTTTCTTAACATGCGTTGAGTGACTAGCAAGTGCAACTACTGATTGTGGTTTCCTTCCTCTAATTGGTGCAAAGTTTAAGAAAGGATGCCAGCATCCAGATAAGTGGGTTAGAAAGCTAATCACTGCTTTAAATGGTCATCTAGTTCCCAAAGGCATGACCTTCATAATGACTATAATGTCTAAGTACATTTCTTGTTTCTGAGATTGTAATGACTGAACTTCTAACATTTTTTGACAGAACATTTCCTATGGTACAATGTTTTTCTAGAATTTCAGCAATTCATTATGCTTTACAATATGACTGTTTTGGTACCTGTTGAGTGCCTTATTTTCATGGGATAATGAGTGTCTTCAATGCAGAGTGAAGTCAGAGGAGCAACAAGTATGTGAATTGCCTAGATTTTTTTAATCATTGAACTCAAGTACAGGTCCCACGGTGGTACCAAGTGACCTGCTTAGTAACCCTCACTGGTAAATGAGACACTGGCCTTGTTCTCAGTTAACCTGAATGCAGCTGTTCCAATGTAACAAGAAAATACACTGGCATCAGGGTGCCCAAGAAAGTAGAGCAGTGTGTAAATCTCCAAGAGTGTCAGTGCTTTATTATCTGAATGCTTTCCTCCTACTCTACAGAAGATTATGTAGTCTGGGTGCCCTTTTCTATTTAAACTTCAGGTTTCTACTTTAAAACCTCTCATGGAAGCATGACCTGCTGTTCTCATGGCAGAAGCCAGAAATTGTCACAGCATTCCCGAGAGGTTGCTACTGTTTGATCTTGCTGCAGTGTAGATATTAGCTGACAGCTCTTGGAGCCATTCTAATCCATCACTCTTGATCCACAATGGAACAACTCAGCAAAGTTGAAGGCCTGCAAAGACAAAACACGTACCCCATGATCCTCTTGATGTAGCTTAAAGCAAAATCCAGAATTTTCTGTATGTTTTTCTTGCCTTTCTGCCATCAGTGATGTAGGAACTGTGGTAGCTGCAACTTGAAACAATTTTAAATACAGAATTTTTTTGAGGCCCCCTCCTCTTCTGGAAATTAATATATATTTCTTCCCCTGAACAGATTTGGGATGGTGTTTATGAAGTCAAGATGATCTAGGCAGGGCAGGACCTGATGAATCTGCTCCCTCTAACATGATCCCTTGGAGGCAGAGCATGTGGATACCATTTCTCAGCTAAAACAATAAAGCTGTTGAGAGTGTCTTGTGCTGTCACCCGCTTTTTACTTACGTAGTACAGCAATTCTAACAGCTATAAACAAATGTTTTAGCTTGTCATAGAGTCAATTTTTATTATTTCTTAGAAGCTGAATAACATGCAGCCAGAATAATTGACTTTGATGTATAGGACTGAGCATCAAACTGTAGCCTGCATTCTCATAGTCCTGTCACACAACTGGGAAAACTAGAGTCCCAATGAGAAATAAGAAAAATTCTATAGCTAGAGCAATATAAGGAGCATTTTAGCACTGTCACAAACTACAGTAGGAATTAACTGCTATTGCTGTGACTTATGCCACAGGTGTATTTAACACAGTCAAGCTAAATCCTTATTCTGTGAAATCCGTCTCTTAATCTGGCTTCGATCCTCCTGTCACCTACTGTTGCTGAATGTGGGATGAACTGATCCTTATGTGCACTTGAAAGAAAAGACTTGGATTTAAATCTCATTATGCTGGTAAAACAGGGATAGATGCCCTAAGAATGGAGCTACACAGGTATGAAACATGGTTAGATCTCTCTAATTATAATAACACGAGTCTTCATAGCTCCAGCTCTTCATAGATCATTCTGTCACACTATCACAAAAGCAAGGGGGTATTATACTAGATCCAAAATATATATATTAGCCTTACAACTCATAGAGAACATCCCTGGTAATTGCAGCACCATTTAAAGGGTTGTAAATGGATGTACAGAGTTCAATATTAAAAAATAGATTAAAATGTAGTTTGAGATAGGGGATTAAGTGGCTTGGTCTGCATTTTGCTGTTTAAAAATCCTCAGCAGAACCCTTTGCCTTATGCGTTTGAATCACTACAAAGAGCAGGTTGTACCTGACTCAGTATATCTAAAACTGAGGATATTCCTCCTGTTCATTAACGTGGCACAGTTATTTAGTACCGCTAATTACTTCTAATTCTTAAAAACATTCAAGTTTATTTATTTTAGCTCTATTCATTACTTCCATAGTGACTGCAGAGATGTCCAAAAATTAGCTACTATTATGTTTTTAAGAATGGTATATTTTTCATATTTGTGGAATCTGAAGTGACCATCAGAGTGAGGAAAATAGGAAAATATCAACTGTCAGCTGGTTGCTAAAAGCTTTGACAAAATCAACCATGCCTTACAAAAGTGGTACAGGAAATGGTAATGATCTGAACAAAGTAATATAATTAAAACGTTTTCAGCTTCAGGTTTGGGGCTTTTTTCATTGTTTCCTCATGAGAAAAAGGATTTTATTGGGTCACAACCTCCATGATTGTGTTTCCTTTGCTATTTCAGCAATGACTGGTGTCTGTGGCTAATCCATCTCAAGAAAATACCACAGACATTCTCTGCATTTTACAGGAAAAGTAACTGCTGCAATTTTATCATGATTTGCCTGATTGGTCAAAATTACAATAATTATCAGCACTAAATCTGGGAAGGTATAATCTATTTTGGCATGGTGGAGATGTAGGTTGAAGTCTCTTAGCCTCATATCTTCATTTCCTACACATACTCAACAAGCAGGAACACACAAATCAAGGTTTATTTATAATCTCTTGCAATTGTTTCATTAAGTGGCCACCAGTCATTTCAACTCACGAACAGGAGACACCACTGTTAGCTGCTAGATCATGTTGACTCACGCTTTACCACAGTTCTTCAAAGAAGCAAATTTAAAGTGTTTCCTGTCTCTAATGACCAAACACCTCTAAAATTTCTTTATTGTGCATGCCAACTTATTGTTTTCCATTTTGTTATTATGAGAGATGAATTCTTTAACAAATCTACCAAGAATACATGAGAAATTGCACAGTGTGCAAGTCACTAGTTGAAGGTACTTCATAACATGAGAGCAAAATAGCTCAGTAACAGTGCAGGGGGAAATAGTAATTTTAAAATAATTTTTAATGTAAGTTAAAAAACAAAAATAATTCCTAAGTTAATTATATCCATTTTCTTTTTAATCAAAAAACAAGTCATCTTCTTTGAGAACTAAAACAATAATTTTTTAAGTCATGAGATCTAAAAATTTACCCTTTATATTTCAAGAACTTTGAAAGTGCAAAGTGCCTGGATAAAAGACTGAAATATTATGTCAAGAGAAAAGACAGGAGCGAGTATTATTTAACTTTCACAGTAGAGGATTTGTATTTAAACAGGAGGTGGGAGAGAAATTTCTTATAACTATTTCCAGAAAGTCATTAAGTAAACGTGCCATGAAAACATGGTAAACAGAAACAGTGTTTTTGACAAGGTGTTAATTCATCAGTGTACTCCACGAGCTCAAAGACAGAAAAAAATTGTCCAAGCTTCTTAATGCCTTCCTGGTATTCTGGAGGCAGGGGAGGGAAACAAGGTTTGTTTTAGATGTACTTGTGAAATAAAGGACAATATAAATACTGTTATACTTAAATACCTCTCTGCTTTGTAAGAAGCTAGTGTTCTTCAAGTTGCCCATTGTCAGGCTGTGTCTTGAAGTTCATAAGTGAGACCATCAAATAAAGCAATGGGAGAGTTTCCTGCTGTGCCTTGCCTCTTGTCACTGACAAGTCTACAGAAGACACACGGGCTTACCTCTGCCTTGTCCCTTTCCTAAGAAATAAATGTAATGCCTTGTAAAATCCTTCTACTGTTCACTTTTCCCCCCAGACTACGTGGTCTTGATGGTGGTGAGATGTAAGGGATCTGTTAAAACATGTCATTAGGAGAAGATAGGAAAAGGTAACTGTGATGCGTCAGTCTTTGTGAAATCTCTTCGCATTTGGATCTGACCAGACTCTCACAGTTGGAAATGTGAACTCCACCCACAACAGCAGCATTCAGGTGTTAATAAAAATTATCAATAAAATAATAAAGTACCAGCCCTCAAAGGCACCCTCAAATGTCACATCATTCCTGTGATGCTGTAGACGCATCCCAGCAAATTCCCTTGGCAAGTGCTGGATGTTGCTGATGCACATTTAGTGAAGTGCCTGCCTTTGTATGAAAATCAGATTGAAATATCAGGATCCCAAAAGCTGCATAGCAGCATCTGGAAGGCCTAAAGGCTATTTTATTATTTCTTAAGTGTCCCTGACATGTTTAGCTTCCTGACCTTCCTCTTGCGTCAGTGGCATTCTCTCCTTTATTTCTCATAAAATATTCAGTGGCTTGCCTTCCACCTCTTAATCCTCTCATTGTCTCTCTTGATATCAACCTTAGCTGCTGATGTGACAGCTTTTTCTAATATATATATGTGAACTAAATGGTTTGGATAAAAGCCAAGAAACATCTTGCCTCTTGGAGAATTGTAGTAAACAGATATTTTATTAAGACCTTGCTACTCAGAGTTTAAAAAAAAATATCCTAGCAAACTACTGCCTGAAAGACAACTTACTTCTATGAATCTTGTGAAGGACACACAGTACCCTCAGCTCTTGGTCAGACCCACTTGCTTGGAACTGGTCAGCATCCCTCAGCTTCCCACAGATAGGTAGAAATGGTTTTAAAGTCGAAATTACATTTATTCCTTGGAGTGGCTTTATTCTGTTCCTGCAGATGACTTGTTAAAATGAAAGCTAAAGCTTTTTTGCCTTTTTGTTCTGCTTTTTTTCTGCTTTTTTCTTTTAACAAAGACTTTTATTTAGGAATCCCTCCCCATCTGGAAGAGCCAGCCCCAGATCTTTCTGGCACTGCTGGCCTCAGTCAGTGGCCACCAGGTGCTGACAGTGCCATGCTGCAGGGTGGTTTGATGTGCCAGACATCCATGTGCATCGCAGCTGCTCCCTCCTGCTATCCCCCCGGACAAAGCTGGGCCAGTCCCTGTTTGTGTAAGCGATGCCATCAATTTACTGAGGACAGCCCCAGGATGGTGCACTTGGAAGGAAGCCGAACCTGTCTTCACTGCTGCTTCCCTCCTCCTCAAAGGGGACCAACCCAATCATCAGTATCAGGATTGAAAGGAGGAAATAGCTCTCTTTCCCCCACTGTTTGCATCTCAGGAGGAGGGAATGAAAGGGGAAGGAGTTTGTTCTGATTACTCCTGTGTGGGAGAATCCTTCAGCTCCACCTCACCTTGATAACACTCTGTTAGTGTTGACATCTACACAACCCCTCAGAGGTGATGTTTTTCATAAGTCATAGAGGGATTTCTAAATAAAAATAATTTTAAATAGTTCTGTGGGTTGATGAGAATTTTAAGACCTTTGAAAGCATGTACCAATACTGGCAAACAGCTCCCCCAGGCAGCCTGGTGTGGTCCTCAGGCACTCTGGGGGCTGTGGTGAGGAAGGGGCAATCCCTGACATCCTGCTAGCTGGGGCACCTCCGTTTTGGGTTGGTGCTTTCAAACTCCTCAGGGGAGGCCTCTAAGGCCTAGTGTGTTTGCAGGAAGGGGAAACCTGCCCCTGCATCAAGAATCCAGCTGTGCAACAAGAAAAGAGAAGATAGATTAGGCAGCCCAAAAGATTCCTTGAGACAGGTTTTTGGTTAAATATGTTCTAGTTCTCTTCTCTGGGGATGTCACAGGGGAGTGCAGAGACCTTTCTTTCAAATGACTATTTAATTAAAGTTGTTTGGATTTGGTGGGTTTTTTGGTTTTTTAGTTTTTTGGGGGGTTTTGGGGTTTTTTTGAGAATGTATGAGTAAGAAGGATTCATTTTTCAACCTAAAGGTCCTGTCAGTGACTTTGTAGTGTTTATTTTCAGAGTGACCAGACCTGACATATTCACTAGTAAGCACAGTGAGCCCCTTCATAAGGGAAGTGACACTAATTGCCCCAGGGAAACATATGGAGAGTGTACTGGTCTGTGACTAGCTCTTCTATTTAACACTCCTGCCGGCACCCTGTCTCAGGAGTTGAAAGCTCAGCTTCAGAAATGTCAGGTGATGACATTTTCATTTCCTTTTGAAAACTATCCCACAGTCATATGGATCTTGCCTGTTAGAAAGCTTTTTTTTTCCCTTTTTTCCCTCTAAACTGTTTTTATCCTTCAAATAAGAAGGCATGTAAAACTACATGTTTTGCATTTGTGTGCAAAGCCGATTTCTTGTTATTATGGACATCAATGAGCCTATGAAAGTACTATTTCCAGGTGAGCTGTTTTCCACTGACCTTTCTATTCTTTGTCATTGGTAGGAAGGAATGTCAGCTCCATAGAGCTGAGCATTCTCAAATATATTCCGCCAGTTATCTTTCTGGAAACTGAAGTTGAGCTGATTTGATTGATTCCCCTAAAAGCACCAGTTTCTTACAATAAAGATCCAAACATAATTTATTATTATTATTATTACTACTACTATTACTATTGTTACTATTATTGCTAATATTGCTAATATTACTATTATTACTACACAGGAGACTTATAAAACAGCTCTTCTTATAGTTCTGTGATGTTTCAGAAGGCAGCCTTCACTTGTGCTCCTCCCTTCTTCCACCATGTGTGTCATTTCCTTCACATGCTGCCAGGAGCATCAGATGTGGCCTTGAACAGGGGCCAGGGTTTTTGCGTAGTTCTCATCAGATTTGAAAGGGATACCACGAAAAGTTTCCCTTCTGTACAGCTTGCAACAAAATGAAATATGCCCATATGTAGTACAACTGCAGTAAACAGCAGAAAATGGAACTAGAGTAGTACATCAGAACATTGTATCAGCTCTCATCTGTGGGTGTAAGGGAAAACTTCTAACCAAAAGAGTGTTAATTTCCTGAATGTTTGTTTGTTTTTTCAATGTGTAGAGGTGAGCTGCAAGCAACAGCTATTATATGACCTCAAGTAAGGTAATTACATAAGTTCTGAGCTGAATAGGTAAATTTCTCTCTGCTGCTGAGAGGTAAATTTATTTAAATTAATGGAATACCGTACATATAGAGTAATTTATAATAAAAGGAAAAATATTTCTAGATCAATAAATATGTGTACATTATTTTTGTTCAAAGAAAAAAATTAATATGAGACTGCGGGGATTGCTTTTAACTGTTTCTAAGATGACTGTGCAATTTTTTAAAGGGATGAAATGTCAGATTGATCTTTAGAGAAGTCTCTCTGACTTGCTTTAAACAGTAGCACCACCACATGTCAGGAAGTGGTCAGACGAGCAAAATACTCTTTATTTTAAGATTAACTCTTAATCCTCTGATTAGGAAATAAAAACCATAAAAGCACCCTATAAGAAAAATATTCAGTAATTTTTGTTAATTCTGTAAAAACAACATCTTAGTCCCTATGTGCAAGTCAGAATAATTTTCCAGTTAAATATCTTTTCTACTATTCCTCTTCCTTCTTTGCTCAGTTTTAAGTAATTTCTTATACTTTGGCTAAATTGTATAAGGTGGCAGAGTCCTCCCTGACTGTTGCATTGCCCTCTCTCCAGAACCCATATTTCATTACTTGTTTGCTGCAGCCCTTGCTGTGTTGGCCTTTAGGTTTATCTCTGCACGTTGGGATCCTCTGGCAGAAGAGGTAAAGTGAAAATCTGCCCAAAACCCCCAGGTATCTAAGAATTAAGTCTGGGACTCTCATGCTCTCCTAGAGAGGTAGCCACAATGAGAAATCAAAAGAGCACTTGAGAGCACTTTTTGCTCTGAATTCTCCTACTCTCTCATGGTCTACAGCTATTGCTATGGAAAGCTGACCTGCAGCAGTACAGTTAGAGCGTCAAAAAAATTGCAGCATAAATGAATGTATATGACCTTTTGCTTTAAAGTTAGTGAGGAAAGAAGATTGCAAGGGATTTTAATTTACTTTCTGAAAAATATGTAGAACTTGAATTGAAACATGATTTGAGCATTAATTAATGTGCTTAATTGTTATTGAGGTGTGGCTGGGACCTGAATTCCAGTCCTTGTATTTTTGCTTAAACCAGGTAAAGTGTAACCATTGAAGATCAGTTATCTGCACAAGGGTATATACGATCTAACTCCAATATTTTAAAGGAAACTGCCATCAACACCATCTCTTTGTGAGAAAAGAGTCCACACAAACTTGCATCACTGCATATTATATTTTTTTACGTGGTCCCACAGTTTCCTAAAGTTCTTTATTACAAATGGCTCTGATGGTGGTAACTTTCATTGGTTTGGAGGCTCTGTGGTAAAAATGTGCATAAGTTTGCCATTGTGTTTTGGAAGTTCATGTGTGAATACCATTCCAGTGTTCTGGTATCACAGTGGTCTCATTCACAGATACTCCTCCCTGGGAAAAAAGCTACCCGCTGTTGTAGTGGAGAGTCCTTAGCAGTCTTAAAAGTGTTTTCTGGCTTTCTCTGGCTGTGTCTGTATTTATATGTCTCTTTTTAAGACAACATTTGCCCTTTTTCTAGTAGACAAATACTGTCGTAATCAAAAAAAGTGTCTTTGATATGTCTGTTGTTTTGTACCACTGTCAAGTAAATAATGAAAAATCTGTCTCCTGGTATCTTTAAATCTGACACAGGCCGCAAATAAGCTGTTCCTAATGTGATGTTGCCAGGTATTCTTGCAAGACAGCTCATTGTATTTAACCCTTTAAAAGACATCAAGTATTGGATTTCCTTAAGAAACAGAGCTCTTTATTAGCTTCAGCAGGTACCAGTACCTCCCAGAGCTCCTAAATCTGCATGTCCACGTTCCCCTTACCACAGGACAGCAAACCAGGCTGGTCTCTGTGAGGCCACTCAGCTCTCTGATCTCAAGGATAAGATACTTGCTGCAAATAGTGTTTCCCCTTATGCTAGAAATACTGCCCTTACCTCTTCTGAATGGGGAATATCAATATACTCACGCTCCTGAAGTATCCAGAGCATTGTGTCAAATATAATGCAAATATTGGCTAACTTGTCATTAAATATTATATATATTATGTTATTAAAACAATATTTATGGTTTTCTATGATTAGAGAGTGGATCCAGCCATTGGAATTTGGCCTCTTGTCTCCAAAATTCCTCTCTGGCTTCTGTTGGCGACTTACAACAGGTGGAAGGGTGCACATGTTGGCTGTACTCTTTTTGCTGAGCAGGAGGAAAATGTGTTAGATTCCCACCAAGCTGAACAGATAATAATGTACACTTGTATTCTGATAACTGCTTTGTTTTGAAGTATTGTGAATGATAATAGCAGTAAGAAAATTACTTTATGTTTTTGAAATTCTGTATTGCAAATAAAATTTGAGGTATTATCTGATTAATGCTTCATAGGCACAACTCAGTAAATGAAAAGCCTGTTTGTGTTTCAGACAAAGCAAATTATTTCATTTATCCTGGAAAGCTTTCTAAATGAACTTGAAGATCCAAGATCATTAGCCACAATTGTCTCTGATCTTAAAAAGTTTTTCATTTAGTGACAAATTCCAAAAATCAGGCCAAATGAAGTATATTACTTTGAGTAGTCATAAACTAATGAGTTATCTAACTCAGTGTTTAGATTACAGTTGTGGCTAATAATGCAAATGAAGCTCTGGAGGACTTATTTTCTGGTTATCTCTAAGGAATCTTCCAGAAATGTATTTTTTCTAATCATCCTGCCTCCCATCATCTTACAGGTGTTCAGAAGAACGATGTCAACTGTTATTCATATTCTCACTTTGTATGGATGGCATTTCTAACTGATCTAGTTAGGAAAAGTTTCCTTGGCACACAAATTCTGCAGGGCAACCTGGGATTGAAATGGTTGTTCCCTTCTCCAGAAACTTTGGTTATGCTTGAGTTATAAGGAACACAACAGCACTACTGCTGCAAATTTAACCTTGATATATTAGGGTAAGTGCATCAGATGTATTTCCACATTTTTTTAAAATAGAGTAGCACCTTGATAACAAGCTTTTGACAGTAATCAGCTCTTTCTTAATTTTATTTCATGTGAATATTATTCTCTGAAAAAGAAGAGACAATGACATAAATACTACCCTTAACTGTTTTCTCAGAAAGCAGATCTTAATGAGGCAAATTGATTTTCCTTATTTGCCATATAAGCAGTTTGGGTAAACCTTTCAGTTAACTATCTCTTCAATCTGATCAAACTTAAAACTTATGGGTAATTAAGTGAGTGATGTTTCTAATCAACAGTTTTTCTAAATCAACAGATATTGTTTTGAAAAGTGCTCTCACTAATAGCCCTTCTTGCTCAAAGGCTGGGTCATTGTCTGCTGTTTGAGGAGGGAAGAGCAAATGGATATAACAGGCTGTGTCTGACACAAGAAAAAAGAGAGAAAGGTAGTACAGGTACAGTAGTATAAAGTCTTATGCTTTCACAAGAATTTCTTCATGTTTCTGGCAAAGACAAGAGACAGTGGGTCTGTGTCCCTGTGAAAATTCCCTGGTAGCAGAAGTCTGAAAAATAATTCAATCTCTCCATAGATGTGTCTCCACATCCTCACAGTTCGTATGCTGGTGTGTTCAAATGCCTGTGAATAAACAATGGCCACCACCAACAGCTGTTGGATATTTTCTCATACAGTCAAGGCCTCAAGTAAGAAACACAAGAAATGTTCAGCATGTGCTCTCCATCTGTAAATGCAGATTTGCATCTGCAGAGAAGTGATACCAGAACAACAATTTAAAAAATGGGCAAATATCTTCATGACTTAAAAAAAATAAAACACTCAAAAACATTTCAGGTGTGTTGGGGAAAAAATGATAAGCCAGAAACCTCAAAAGAAACATCATACTTTTGTAAAACCAAGGGTAGGTAACTGTGACTACAGAAAAACAGTTTCTTTTTAGATGTTCTTTGTCTTCACTGCTTCATGTCACATGTTGCGATACACCAAAGCAGGGATCTAAATTTTAGATGTGCTTTTTCTGTGTTTTGTGTTGCTTTTGGTAACTTTCCAACTCCAAATATATAACTCAGTAACAAGGGTGTTGATAAACTCTTATGAGAAAGGACTGTGGATAGCAGCAAGTATGATCTGGGGTGTTCCATAAAATTTTGTTTTATTAATATTAATAACAGTTCATGATGACAACACTGAGAGCCAAAAAAGATAAGGAATGTTGTAAGAGTTCCATTTGGGGTTGATCTTTTCCTGGAAGCTTGCCAAGTTGTCTTGCTTGTTTTTGGTTTTGGTTTTTGGTTTTTGTTTTGGTTTTCGTTTTGGGTTTTGGTTTTTGTGTTTTTGTTATTGTTGTTTCAATTCTGGTTTGGTTTGGGAAATTTTTTTGTAACAGAAAAAAGTTTCTTTTGTTGGACAAGTATATTGTATCTCTCAGCTGTTTCGTCATTTTTCCTTGAGGTAATGAAGTAGTGCAGCTGCTTCAAGCATTCCAAATACCCTTATTTTAGTCAATGTTTTACAGATTTTGAGAATTTGGCAGTGAAGGCCTAATAGCAGTTAGAGTGAGTCAAAAATTTTAGAAGGACCTTCCAAGACAGCACCCCTGTGAGAAGGACAGTGCTGTCAGCTGATCTCTAGTTATGCATTTGATTTCTTATTTGTAGTCATTCAATGAATATGTGGTAGAGAAAGGATCTGAACCCAGTTCTTTAGGCTGCAAGGTTACAAAAACAAAGTAGTGCAAGCATTCCACTGTGGGTTTGTAGCTGATATCCATGGGTTGGTATCTGGGTAATCAGCCAATTTTGTTACCTTTTTCAGGGGTAGCCCTTGAAAAGATCTTCACAGAAACAGTAGTTGGCAACATATAATTCAGAACTATTCATCACATGTCTTGAAAATGAAATGAAAACTATTAGCAGATTTCTCTTTGTTTTTATTTTCCTGAACAAAAACCCACTACAAATGCCACTCTTCTCATCCTTTCTTTTGTGAGGTTAAATATCTTGAGAATAATTCTTCCATTTGTGATTTCTCAAAGAAATGAAAAGTTCAAGAGTAAGAATGTTTCTTTTCTATTCTTGAACAACTAGTGTGTGGAGTATACTTCAGATAGTTGTCCTAGTTCTTTTAGAGTGACCAAGTGCCAAAGAACCAATCACAGATGTTTCTCCATTCTCATTTAAAAGTGAGTGGAGATGCCACTCATTTTTAAATAACCTTTTAAATACTGAGGCTAAATTGATGCAATGGTTTGGTGCCTTCTGTGGTATAAAAAGTACACAAAGCTCCCATTTTAATGATTATAGCTTTATAATCATATTAAAATATCATTTATGTGCAAACATTTTAATGTGCAGTAACAATGAAGTATCATTTATGATGCCATGTAGTCATTGCTTTTTATAGTGTTCTGTTCCTTAATTTTCTCTTTGGCCAGATTTATCATTGTTAAAATACTTCCAGCAAAAGCCGTGCCAAGTGACTCAGGCTACTACAACAACAGAAGCCAGCCAGACCAATTATATTTGAGAAGAATTCATGTAGATTTTATGTGGACATTTAAGGGTATTTTTGTCCTTCACTTGCCTTTGGGGCTGTGCTCCTTTTAATGTCTTTACATAGGGTGCAAGAACATTTGTTTTTAGCTGGTACCTTGTACAAGTGACAGAAATTTTTGGGTTTTTTTCCCTAACATTTACAGTTCTGATTTTACAAACACTTTTAAGTTCTCCATGATTTCTCTCAATTTCTTCCCTCATTGCTTTGGCCTGAATCAGCACAGGGTGTTAATTTAATTATGGTTTCCCCAGAATCTAAAAGATACAAGATTTGGGAAGAGAGATCGGAGTGCATCCTCCTCCCCAACTCTACTTCTGCAGCGGTAAACATGTATTTACACCACTAGTGGCTTTCCTAGCAGGACTGGGACCTAAAACTATGAGCTTTACTTCCACAGTTTTGGCTGAACTGAAGCAGACCTTAGAAAATAATAGCCTTCTTTGTGTGTGTTTTAAAAATTAATATTTTTCTCTAGGACTTTTAATGTTTTCTATTTTTTTTAAACTTTGAGGCAATGGAGAGCCCAGCTATATACAGGAACACTTTGAACACTGAGCTGCTGGGCAGGTGGCATGGCTTCGCTGGGCTACTGGGATCCTTTCTTCAGCAGACACAGCAGGAGCATGGTCTGTTATTACAGCAAGCTAATAACACCTCTGGAGGTGAAAAATAACACAGAAATGGTGCTACTTTTTTAATAAAAAAGAATATGGAGGTTTGGTTGCAAAAATGAAATTAAGTATGGAGGCAGTAACAAGTCTTTCTTGTGGAAGATAAATGGGACAACATTATGGCAATATTCAGGCATTTTCCTGAATATTGCCATATTCAGTGAGGTTGGAGGAACACTAGAGAAAATGTTAAAAATAACTGTGTTAGCTAGAATTTTTTGACAAGAACTACCTAGAGGATAAAAAAGGCAAGTTCAGCTCTTAAAAAGGAGGAAGCCACACTGGAAATAGGGAATGTTTTATTTAGTGATTAATCTTTGTATTTATTTTGGTGGTACTTTTTTTAGAGGAAAGTTCAAAATTGCTGGGATTTTTTCTTTAGAGAGCATGTCAGATATGACAATAAATCCTGATTCTCAGTTCTTAGAAGGAATTTCTTAGAAATCTTGAGCCTAGAGGAAAAGAAATAGACTAAACAGAAAGACTGTACCTAGTGACCAAGGGAGGCTGTGAAAAAATAAAAAGAATTGAGGCTGTGAAAGACAAATCTGTGGAAAAGCTGTAGGAGCTGCTGGTGTTCCCTGGGCACAGTCTTCATGCTAATCTCCCATGCTTTGTTGCAGGTTTCAGCAGGGAGCAACAGTGAGCACACAGGGAGAAAAGGGGGCCTGAATCTTTCTCTGGTTCTGGAACAGAGTGCCCTGAAAATGGGTGAAGAGCTCCCTGAAGCCACACTGAGTGAGGAGGAAACACAACCTTGTCTTTTGTGGTGAGTGTCCCAAAGCATTTGGCCAAGAACTGAGACCAGGAAAGGGCTAACAAAGCAACACAAGCAGGGCAGAGGAGCAAGTCTACCTCTGTCTCTCCCAGCAACCCATGCTTGTTTCCAACTTGCCTTTCACTACAACTCTTTTCACACTGACAGCAGTTCCTGTTGATTTAGTAACTCTGCAGGACAGCCATGCCTTCGACCTGCCTATCTATCATTAAATCCCTCCAACTGGTAAATTTTCATGCAGCATAGTCCCAGTATTCTATTATAGATTTTGCTTCTAGCCAAGCATAGTGAGTATTTATTTCTGTTAGATTCAGCTCTAGCAAAAATGCTCAACTAAAGCTTCCTTGCAAGGATTTGAGAAACTTACTGTGAGGAAAATTTACAAAATCCTCTAAATTTACACAAAGCTTGTGGAGGTCACTTAGGACACTTCAGTCTAATAACTCTGAGATGATTTTGTCTTCTTTGCTTATTATGCACATCATATTCGCAATATAATAGAGTTTTCACTTTGTGATCTGCAAATAAACTTATTTACATGTTAAATATTTCAGCTTTCCAGGATGACAATCACTGGAAGACTAGGTAGCTATTATTGTGTTTTGACCCACAGATGAGAACATTTCTTCAAGCTGAGAAGACAGTTGTAAATCACTTGCCTTCTTGTTTTTTTCTCTAGACTCAGGTGAGCAGATTTGCATTAGTGTTGCACTCTTGGATGTTTTAATTTTCAAACCAAAGCACTTGAAAGCTTTAATAACCTTTTTTGTCATAGTGGGAATTGACTTAGATGATGGGGTGACTTATAATTTAAGTAAAGTTCAAATCACATTGGCAGGCAAGTCTGTTTAAGCATAACCACCTGTGACAAAAAAAAAAAAAAAAGCTTGGCAGTCACTGCAACCTAAGGCAGCAAACATGGTACAAAATACCACCTTCATATGGCCCATTTGTTTCCCTTTGTCTCCAAAGTGTATAAAAGTTGCCACATAAGAATATAGGTCATTTATGCAGATCTTTTAATAGGGACCTTTAGTCTTCTAACACATCATTTACACAGAATTGCTCCTGAAGTAAATCTTTCTTTACCTAATTAGTGGACAGATTCCCACTCCTGCTGGGACCTGATCCAGCTCTCTCAGATATCAGCATAGAGACTCTGACTAAGTGTACAAGCTGAAGCAATCCATTATTCAGTAGCTAAGCTGTTAATACAGGTTCTTAATGGAAATCATTGGCCCTATCAGTCTGTACCACAGGTACATATGTAAAATGTTGCTGAGTCTTGTCCAGGAGGTCTGAGTAAAAGGGCTCTGCTAAAGCTGCTGCTAATTCTTCCATTGTGAGAAATGCAGCTCAGCCAAAAGAAGATATTATAATTTCAAAAACCAGACAAATAGCACAGTGTGGTCCTGGGTTTTCTGGGTGTTCAGCCTATGTCAGATCTATTCAGCTCTAACACACATAAATGCTGGTGGCATAGCTTCTGCAAGAGCTTTGAGTAAGTTTTTAGGAAAACTTGCTTCCAGTCCTCTTTGTTTGTGATAAATTACAAGTGTTGGCATGCTGCTCCCTGTGTGATATATGAACAGACTTGATTTTTATTTTGATCTGGTTGTCAGTCTTTATCAGGATTAAGTTTACTGCTGTTTTGATGCACATTTTCTTGCAACTTTTGTAGCTGTGGAGTCCAGGAGTAAATTTTTCAGTGTTTAACCTTGACCTTATTTCTGTCTTTTCAAGTTAATGGTGTTTGGCCAGTGCTCTTTCCCTGCCCGCTGCTTGTAATCTGCCTGCTTGCTGCGGGGTGAGGTGCAGATTGTACCTGTCATATACGCAGCTGGATTTCATAAATGATTCACACCTATTTTCAAACAAGTGCACTTTTCATAAAAGTCCTTGTAGTAGGTGTTTTATAAACTCAGCAAGCCAAATAAGTCCAACAATGTAAGTCAGAAAAGACCAAGGCTCTGCGTTTTTTTTTTTAAATTATGACCTTGCCTGTCCTTAAACCTAGATTTCAGTCACAAAACCTGCCTTTCCAGTTCAAACTTCTGGATCACAAACTCGTGGCTTTCCTTTTTCTTGTCTCATGTTTTCCCAGTGGATTTACTGTCACAAGTAATTCTTGCTCTGTGCCTTTATTTTTGTATCCCACTGAGCTTCACTAAGGGCTCTTTTAAGGAATTCTTTTGCTTAAGGTATATGAATTTAAATATTTGGGTTCATGATAATGACTTCCTATCTAGCAGTGTTAGCATTTCTCCTACTTCTTTCTCTAATTGTGATAACTGCTTATTTATAATAACTTCTTAAGAATAATAAATAATTGTTCCTTTTAGGCAAAGTTTTCCAATCAGAGTGTAAAAAACTTGTACAGTTACTACCACTTTTTGGGTAAATTCAGAACTTATCCAAATATCTGTGTGAATTTTGTAAACATTTAAGCTGAAAATAGATATCTAAAGTCAACTGCTGAGCCCAGTAGAAAGCAGCACACATAAAACTTGAAAGGTACGCTTGGTAGGGGGAGCAGTATCAAAGCATGGGTGACATTTTGGAAAATGCTGAGCACAAACTTATTGGGATAAAGAGGTACATTAAAGACTGCTGGCTTGAAGAAAGTGAATGTTCAAGAGTTGTGGTATTAACATAGTGAAATCTTTAGCTCCTGCCCTGAGGAGTTGCTTTTCATTGCTTGAAGTCTCAAGGTGGCTGCCTGCTAAGTAGTGTCAAAAAATGAGTTGCTGCAGGTTTCCTGCTTTGAATTGGAAAGCACTGTGGATAAGAAAGGATTGCAGGAACCTAAGCCTTTCAGTTTCTTCAGCATGAAGCAAGTTAACTGATGTCTTCTAGATGACCTCTGAAAGTCACTTGTAATTCTTCAGCAGGCTGGAGCCCCTGCTGAACTATCACTGCAGCTCGTGCCACTTAGTGGTCTGAGTCTCCTGGAACAATAATCATCCAGAGCCACCCTCACTGCAGATGCTAGGTAAATGTTAAAATACTTTTTGAGGCACCTAAAAATCATTCCTGATGAAAATAAACTATTGTTCTGTTCTAAATACGTGTAATAGTGACAATATTCACTTTTCCCATCATTTTTGGAGTCATATAATTTTTTAGGGTAATATTCATTTCATTTGCATGTTCCTTCTTTGTTCAATCACTTTTTAAATATTAAACCCATTATCCTGGTTCTCAGTCATATTTAATGGACTTTTATGTGATTTGTTCTATTTTAAGTACCTATTACCACTTCTCCTTTTTTTATTTATCATATTTGATTTTCCCCTTTTTTACTTCATTTTACTATGAAATCAGAATCTCTTCAGATCTTATAGTGTGCTGCTACATTCTTACATTTGTTACAAATTGAGAAAGCAATATTAGAATGAAATTAGGTCTAATCAACTCCATATATTACTTCCCTCACCCAAGAGTTTAGAGCTTTGTTCAATTGGTCTTTATCTGCTCCTTTTTTCCTCCATCAATGTATGTATTTCAAAATCTTATTACTTAGTAGGGAGAGGCAGCTTTAAGGCACAAAAATATCAATCCAACTGGTCTTTGATTGCCTTTAATTCATAAATTGTTTTTGTAATTTGCTCAGTAGTGGAAATGTCACAAAGAGTTGTGTTTGTTGTTCGTGTCAGCTAAATCCAGTCTGCTCTCCTTGTTTTTCAGCTCCTCCACAAAACATGTCAATTCAGAGGAGTCTGTCCTGAATGCTGCCAATACTGTTCAACAGCCCAAACACTGAGGTTTGAGTTCCAGGCTTTTATATCTCTTTTTGTTCATTCACTGAGTCCATAAGAAAGATTAAAAAGGGGTGCCTTATGCTATAAATATCCAACTTACAAGTCTAGTTTCTCTGTGTCCATGGAAATTGCCATCTTCACCCATTCTTGTCCATTTCAGGGTTGGCTTCCTTTGAGCTACGTTCCTCCCACGCCTGATATTCCTGCTGGCTTGGGATCCAAGTCTGTACTTCAGACTGTGTTTGTTGAGAAAATTCCTTCACGCAGACAAGTGGCAAGCAAAACACTCTATATGCAGGACTGAGATGCTCACAATTGTGTCTACCTTTCAAGAGGTCTGACTCCACATTCCCTACCCACTGATGTAAATGTTTTCTTTTTAGCATAACTTAAGTTGTTTAATTACAGCATGAAAACATTAGGCATATGTTCATTTCCCAGTATTATCAGTGTCATTTCTTGTTTGGTTTATGCACCACAACGGTTCTTTTTTTAAAAAAAATATCATTTTGTTTTGACATTCCAGGTTCTGCATATTTTTAGCTGTGCTATTGCCAGTGCTCTGTGGGTGTTTGGACTCTGGGAACCCTTTGGACTAAATAAATGCCTCATCATTCACATTTTATACCTGACATGTTGTTGAACACTGCATTGTTTCAGGTCCAATATTTAGATCTGGTGGCTTTCAGACTCAGAGAGAGTCATTCTGACTACCTATAGGAGTCTTTCAGGTAGCATGAAACATTTATGCTATTCATACTCTTGTTTTTCTGTGGTGCCACATTCTTTGTGCTTTTCTTAGTAAGTGCTAAACACAAGTTATTGATTAAGAACTTTTGCTGCAACATCTTTCACTTTTTTCTCCCCTGTCAACATGATCTCAAAGTGTAGGAAATACTTGTCTGAACTTCTGCTGTCTTAAAGTTTTCTGCAATAACCAGAATTTTGGCTCTGAGCCACGCTGTGAACCCACAAGGAAGAGATAGATGATAGATAGATAGATAGATAGATAGATAGATAGATAGATAGATAGATAGATAGATAGATATAGATAGATGACAGACAGATAATAGATATCTAAAATCAACATTCATTGAAATAGCATATTTGACTCATGCTTACTGTCCTTAGATTAAAGAGACTATTTTTTTTGCTAAAAATGTAGTTACATGATTATATTTCTTTGCAAAGTTAATTTTTTTAACCTCCCTGGTATTCCTCCTGCTCAAAGTGAACTTCACATTGGCCAATCTTTTCTTTAGTTTTTGTCAGACACAAAACATTCACCAAAAGGGTGAGCAAATGCTTGTTCACTTCATCATCCTTCGATAAACAGAGTATCTGTTGCTTCATCAAAAGCACCAGAGTAGCAGCGTCCTTCTGAAGTGACAAACCTTGACTTTTGTGCTAGTCAATAATAAAAGGCAGAAATTAACACCTTAAAAATTCCTGGGAGTTTCAAAAACAAGCTGCTGTTTCTAACAGGGCGAGTTGATTGACTTTGCATGACTTTAGTATGGCTTACTGTATATGATATTACCTGATCTTGAGCAGGGCCACAAGCCAACTGATCAGACACCTGTGACAAATCTGTTCCAGGGTGTACACAGATCCTCAGTTTCTCCAGTTCATTACACTGACTAATTGCACCCCTTCCAACCATTTCTTCTTACTACAGTAGGTGGAGCTGTTAGATTTTCCCTTGGCTAAGGTGTGCCATTGCTGGTGCACTGATAAGCGCAGCTTCCACTTCCCAGCACTGCACATATTTATGCCTTTCATACAAGTTGGCATTTTGCATCATATTGAAATTGCACATAAAAAGGAAATTCAAGTTCTGCGCTCGTTCTGCTAGTTGGGAAAAGCAATCAGTCTCTGTTTCTAATATGCAGTCATCAGCTCGTTGATGGCTGTTTTCTACTGTTCGAAAGAACACAAAACATGTCTAGGCTCAATTTTAATATTTTGGATTTTGGGGAAAATAATCTCCAGCACAGTACATTTTGCTTATTTTGCCAGTTGCTGGTTTGAAACAGACTCTTTGGAACAATTGAGAAATCGTTTAATCATCTCATTATTTTTTTTTCAAGTTTAGAATCATATCAAATCCACTGACAATTGTTAGTTTTCATGTTCTCAAGCAGTTTACTCTTTACATTGCCAATGAAAGCTCTTTAAATAACAAGATACTATTGTATAAATGGACATTTCTGATAATTTTTGCAAAATTGCTCTTAAAAATTCAGGGCTAGTGAAAGAAAGAAGAGGACTGGTAATGAGACTAATTCACTCTTCAAATGTTACAGCACCATTTGAACATTGTCACATCATCTCAAATCATTCTTAATTCTAAAAACCCTTTTCCATTTCAATTTTCTCTGGAAAGCTTTCTGCAAAAGCAATGAGAGTATCCAAATTAATTTTAAAGATCACAAAATTGCTATTTCCTTTTAGAGGAAGAGCTGTCTTCTACATTACATACAGATCTCCTGTATGCAAAATTATCTTAATGGTATCTCCTTTCATCTTAGTATTCTCCCTTGAGCAGTTTGAGTGCTTTCTAGTTCTCTTTGGTTGCAGCTCAACATTTCAAGCAGGCATCAGAAACATTACAGATTTTGGCTTCTCTCTTTTGAGTTCCAAGAGCTTCTCTGATGGGAGCTGGCTGTTCACATCTTTTCTCAGTGCATGGTATAACCCAGCAGTTCCTACCATTTTTCTGTAAATTTATTTTTCTAGGAGTTTCTAAGGTCCAAGAGTTTTTCTGCCACTTCCCCCATCCCTCAATGCATGGTGAGGTGGCTGCAGTGAGTGTCTCCAGTGTTTCCAGCCTTGCCCCTTCATCCTTGTCCTGTCTCTCAGGCACACTGCACTTCCCAGGGGTGGGAGGAAGTTAAGGGGCTGGATCAGAGGGATGGAGAAAGGAAGATTCATTTGCAGATTTAGTGTCTCTCTTGGCTAACCTGTGTTGCCAGCTCCAGGGCTCATATGCCCAGCAAAGCTCAGCAGCTTGTACACTGACATATCTCTTGATTAAGGTGTGCATCCCCTAGATAACTCTAATATAAACAAAGACTCGAAAAGAGCCAGTCTTTCATAAAATACCTGCTTTTTCTTGTTAGCTCTTGTACAAGATTTTTCATGATCTCTAACAGCAATTGTACATTCATTTCCAGCTTGAAATATAGCTGTCCCATTTCGAAAATGTAATTATCAACACTGGTGTTATCCAAGACACTTTATTTGTCTAATCAGCTGAGTTGTCAGGTTGAGTTAGCAAATCCATTTGTATGAATCACAGAGAAGCTTGCGGCCCTGGTGTATTTGTTTATGATATCTATTAGGTACCTGTGCTGGATAGCTTGGATGCAGAAATTACAATTCCTTTGCCACAGTCCTATGCAATTCATCATATACAAATACCTCTGAAAATCCCTGGGAAAATAGTAGTGCAGAGATGAGAAAAAAACTTGTGGATTGGAGTTGGGTGACAGACCACATTTTGAGGAACTTGTTTAACATTATAGCTAGTGGGTGCTGTGCATTGCAGAGCCACGTGTTATTGGCTTGTCAGAAGGTAAATTAGTCAAAACTGTGGTAATCCATTACAAAGGCCTTAATGTATAAAGCAACATTGTATGTGCTTCAAATGTCTTGAGGGGTTTGTAAAATCTACCCTTTGAAGGAAAGGTTATAAAGATTTGCTGTACTCCATAACATGTATCCCTTCACCTCAATCATCAATAAAAAAGGCTGCAGTGAATGAAGTTAAAAGGCAGAAACACAGCTGGAGATTGATATGCAGTATCAACCTGCTGTCACTGTTTTGTTGCATTTGGGCACTCTCACATTGCTGTTTAGTACGTGCTTGTGGTTCACAAAGGTGAGCTAAACTTAACTGACATTAAAATGCAGCAACATTTTCTTGTGAATCTTAACACTTTGATCATAGACCTCTATACTTCCAGGATGTTTAAAAACAGCATAAACAGTGATAAGTGATCACTATTTAGGGATACCTTATTTTAGAGAAGAATCTTGCTTATCAATCAATACTGTAGTGATTGCTCTTGGAACTGGTAAGTGCAAAAGGAGGGGAGAAAGTGTAAAGACAAAAATGAAAATTTACAAAATACATGAGTTTGTTAATGCATGGAGTTCTTCTGTATATTTCCAGTTAAAAAATAAAAGCAAACTTTTCACTTTGATCAACTGATTTCTTCATGGCAAATTTTGCCAGTTGCTGGACATGAATTTTAATAGCAACAATGAACAACTGCTTTTCCTGTGGAACCACATTTATTTTCTTTTCTCTTTCCCTATCACTTTTCTCATCCTTTAAGAAAAAAACTCAAACAAAAAACCCCAACAAACCAAACCCATAACCAAACCCAAAAGTACCTTTCTTTGAAATGTGTATATCTGTGTATATATATATACATATGCACATGTGTATGAATTACAAGTAACAAACATGTTATTACTTTATAATTATAGTAAAGAATTGAAATTGAATTTAATTCCAAGTTTCTTAGAAGAAATAATTGGAAAGCAATAATTCTCAAGGAACCAAAACACATTGTAGTTAATCCCTCACCATCTGGAAGCCATGAAATCCCATCTCTGGGAGGCAGCTGTCTCTTCATCTGTATGTACCCAAGTCTGCCATCCCATTCCCCTGCTCTTCCACTCTTGATTTTGTAAAGAATATTCAGCAGTCAGCATGCTCCTAAGGAACACTTTGGGTTCACTGAACAAGTGTTTTCTGATTGTTGCAGGTTGCATTATTTGCTACTCTTCCTGCATCTCCAGGTCTGCAACTGAACTGCCCTTCCTCACTCAGACTGTGGTTATTGTGAGATTTCCTGAAAGGTGAGTGGGGGAATACACCACTCAGAAACCTCTGGCTAATTGTTGTTGGGGTTGTGCATATGGCTGGGGCTGGGGTGTGGTGATGCCCCTCTGCCATCCACAGTGGCTGTGGCCACGCTCAGCACCAGAGGCAGCTCCTGTGGAACAGGTGCCTCCAGGCAATTCAGCCAGAGCTCCTGGTGGCTGTGCATGCCCAGAGGTGAAAAAGCACTCAGCATCTCACAGATGCGAAACTAATGACTTTTAAATCTAATATGGCCAAGTTTTCATGCCAATTATCAAATGAATGTTGCTATTTCCTGTAAAGATGTGCTTTATAATACTCGCAGCTACACTTTAGCTGACTACATGATGCAGGCTGTCTGGGCAAACAGGCTGTAAAAGAACCTAAGTGCCAATTAAAGCTTTGGGAAGCAGCTCTTTTGCACGAACCCAGTGAGGCACTGTAGCGTGCATAATCTCTTATACAAATCCTGAATTGCTGCCTTTCATTTCTAATATGCTGCAGCAACACCTGGCTTATAGGACCCAGGACATTCCTGTGGAAAATCAACAATGGCAGGCTTTTGGAAAAACACTCTGTTTATTTTTAATCTAATTGTTCCAAACCACACCAAGAACTAGCTGAAGGAAAGGTTCCTCACAATATCCCTCTGGTAGACTTAAGTGATAGAGAAGATCAACAGAACAGTTTGCTGTTAATTACATATTTACTGTTACCAAGCTGGAAGTATTCAGTAGCTTTGGGATCAAATTCTGTCAATCCTCCAAGACAAGAGCTTTAGCAGTTGGGCTGATTATAATTCCCTAAGTTTGCATGAACTGAATTTTTTATACTTCCTTATGTTTAAATCAATTGTTTTGTGGGAGACAATAAATAAATGTTTTTCCCCTTTACTTCCTTCCACAGTCTCCTGTCTCTGTTTGTACACAGAATAGAATTCTCTCTGCAGTTTCTCAAGGGATGATAACAGCAAGGCTTTTTTCCTCTGCAAACATATACGACTTTGCTGAATTAATAGAAACATGGAAAAGAAAGACCAGCAGTAGATTCAGGTAGGTAAACAATTGCTAACCATTGAATTAAATTACTTTCTAAATTATTTTTTCATAGTATTCACACTTTTCAGTATTTGAAAGGAGTCTGCCATTTCCACCTGTGTTTGATAGTTTATTGTATATTTACTTGTCAAAGCTATTGGTTTTGTTTCATATCTACTCATCAAAGCCATTGGTTTTATTTTTTCAATTTTTTTTTCTCATCTTCTCAGCCCACAGGACTGTTTTTGCTTTTTCTTTTTTTCTTTGTGGAGAGAAAATTCCTTCAAGAGGCCAACGTCAATGTATCCTGCTGTTGCTTTCAGTTTCATCTCCTCTACTGAAAGGTGGGAGAAAAGGCTTGGCAGACTTTTAAACTTATTTTGATTCAGTTTCCAACATGCAAACATTAAGAAGAAGCACCAAGTCAGCTTTCAGAATAAGGGGTAGCTTTGCAACCTGCATGAGATCCAGACTGTATTCTCTTTTTGCAGTAGGATGTAACTTGCTCTGCTTTACTTGATGCAAAATTAGATCTATTTTCCCCTGAAATAATAGTTTGCTCATCTGTACTAGTATCTGTACAGGAAAATGTATGAAGAATATGTCAGGAATTTGAATAGAAAAAAAGACAGATGCAAAGTATTGAAAGATTGGTTCCTCCATCTAAGGAACAGAGAAAAAATGCTCTGGGATAATTGTAATGCATGAAGAAAGCAATGTCTAAGATTTTGGTTCCCTTTGTTAGAAGTGTGGGGGAAAATTTTCCTCTGTGGCTGGGAGATTAATTTAAAACTATGTCAAAGTGGGTTCTGGAGCCCCCAAGTACAGCTAAGCCACTCAGGACAACAAGAATGCAATAGAAAATGCTGTTGGCAGTTTATAAAGCTGGGAGAGGAATATTCTGCTATTAGATTCCACCCAGTGTATTCCTGCACTGGTTTCTGGGTGCAGCCTGTACTTGCTTCTCTGCAACACTCTGTTAATTTATTTTTTTTTAATGATTATGATCTTGGTCTATAATCCCTAATGTTAGGAATATTTTTATTCATTCAGTGTATTCTTTTGGAAACCATGAAGTAAATGCAGAGCCTGGATTGTCTTCCTTGACCAGATCATCTTCAGAGTAGCTCTCAGATATCCTTGGGAATACCACATGAGGACACCAGTATTCTGTGGGAACATTGAGCTTTTTTATCTCCTCCTCAGCAGAGCTGTGACTTTGTGTTCTCTGGAACAAATGGAATCTAAAGCTATCTCAGTTATCTCTGAAAAACTCTACTTATCTTCCCTTTCAGCCAAGTGTTTTGATTTTTCATCAAGATTGCAGTAGGAATTCTTTGGTGGTTCATATTCTCTGTATCAGTTACCAGTATTCAGAAGTCTCTGACTATCCTTGCTATCAGAAATGGTAGATTAGTAATTTTTTTCTTGCTTTTTCTATTATTTTCTCTCACACATTGACAGCTATTCAATGTCAATGAACAAATTCTCTCCAAACACAACTTGGGAATTGCCATTACGCAGGACATATGTAAAGCATTTTTAAAAAATTAAAAAGTAACAGCCTGTTCATTTTTCACTATCTAGGAAAATTATGTAAGTCAAAGAAGTGCTATCAAATATTTGGAATAAATGTAGAAAACAGAATTTAAGGCAGATATTTAAATTGTAACATCTGTGGGATCAGAATGCATGAAAAATTACAACCCAAAGATGAACCACAATCTTAACAAGGTTTATATTTGGGAGTTTTTTAATCATAAGACCTTGCTTAAAAATTTACATGTGCTTTCCAGGAAACAGCAATTTTTAGTTGGTGACAAGACCTTTACCAACATTTGTAATATCTGAAATTTCAGATACCTAAAATTATGCCAGGATAAAATTTATTGCAGGAGAGCTAAAAAAGAACTAATTGAATCTTGCTCTCTGCCAAGTCATCCTGCCTACGAACTTGTTACTCCTGATTATGCTGTTTCAAGTTGGGGTTTTAGCCAGGGCAACATAAAAGCAGAGGCAATGTCTTTGTTACTCCCTCAGGCTCCAAAGGCTCTTCCTTTCTCTCATCTGCTATACATTTTCATGTTTTTGCTTCATTCACTGCTCCAAGTGCTTTGGGTTCCAGCTGGTTTTCTTTGAGTTTGGAGCTCCTGTGATAGTTATGGTGGGTGTGCCTTTGGATGTACTGTGAGCAACTCCTGATACACAGACTTTTACTGGGAATGCGATGCTGTTTTACACCACATTGACACAGACTCTGACTTCAGAAGGCTGAAAATTACTCCTTTACTTTTGGGATGTATCTCCCTTATATACTATTTTACACAGACCAATTCGTTTGGTGAAACAAAGACAAACCTCTTCAATCACATTGGTCAGACCAGAGGGACATCAAGAAGAAGTCCCTCCTAGGGAAAAGAATGAAAACAAAGTACAGTTCACAAAAACACTTCTCCTGTTTACAGAAAATTCCCTGGGATAAGAATTTCAGAAAACCAAACATCTCAGGCACGAAAACAGGGTTACAGGAGAGAGGCCCCTTGGAGTCATCCTCGCCATACATGCACGTGGGTCACTGGGAGGGCACAGCTACAAACAAGTCCAACCACTTGGCCCGGATGAGCAGGGCTTCTTAGGTTCTTGTTTTACATGTTTGGTTTTGTTCTCTCTGGATATCATTGCTAATCCATTAAATATATTTGGTAAAGTAGAAGGGAAGCACAGGAAGAGGGCATAAGTCAAAAATGGTACCCGTGGCAATTTCTGGATAATTTTTGCATGCTGAGCACAAATGGTAAACAGATAACTGATGTACTTGCTGTGCAGCTGTCGCCTTGTCTGGGAATATATGTAGGAACAAAGACCATTAAAATCCCTGACACCTCTTAAGAGGCATATTTCGTGTAGAAGGATATTAGCAATTCAAAAGCTAAACTGGGATCTAAGGAAGGTCATTGTCTGGCCAGCCAGCTTATTTTTGAACTAAGCAGTGTTTAATTTAAGAATCAGAAGGACTGGGATAAGCAAGTACAAACCTAAATGGGCAGCTGGTTGCTGGGTGATGTTGAAGCTGAGTCACCCTAAAGGGCAGCCCATTTGTACCCTCAATCAAGAGAGGAGAAAGGTGAAGACAATAATTAGAGAAAGAACACTCTCCCTGCCCATAACACTTTGGTATCAGTGAAATCAAGCCATTTCTGTTCCAACAGCAAGGAAAGAAAAAAGGAAAGGCAAATATAGAAAGATGTAAATTTTAAATAATATATGCCTACATATGCATGCAAATTAGCTGAAGCCCTTGGTGTGTCCAAGTGAAAGCAATGTTTTAAAGACGATAATCTGGTTTTTGTAGTATTTCTTAATTCCAGTGTGTATTACAAATTTATGCAGAATGAATAAAACCTGAGCTTTCTCATAACAACTCAGGAGTGAAAGTAATGAACGATCTTAGTATGGCTTTCTTATAAATAAAACATCCTGCTATGTTTTGTTTAGGGTCTTAAGTCCTCAGCTCTATATTCTGGTGACTGGAATAATCAGATTCTGTTTTTAAGGTTGTGATTTTTTTTCAATATAAGCATGAATTTGTCACTTTTGAAAAAAAACCTTTTTCTGTTTCAGATAATTTTTTTTCATGGTTTGGGCCTCTTGCATCATCACCTAGCTCTGTTTCTTGCCAAGTCTAGTTTCTTCATCCTTCAGTACCATCAAGAGTGTACTTTTGGGGACCAGCTTTTGGCTGCCTCAGAAGAGTTGCTGTCTTTTCTGTTTCAGCATACGTTTCCCTTATAGACCTCCCTCTTCCACCCTGGGCACAGAGGTGCTGTTGCAATACTTAAAAGCAGTGTCTAACAGATCAGGTGTGACAGAACTCCCCAAAATCTCTGTAAAAAGCTTTTCGCCCAGTTCCCTCCTGAAATATCACTGAAATGGTTGTTTCACAGATTTGTGTAGCTATAAAAGCTCTCAATTGCTATTATTACACAAGTCTCTAAAAATATATTGATAGGCTTAAGTCTTCCTATTTCTGATTCCACCCACTAAACTCAGCCCCAGCCTGTTTCTCTGGCTGACTACCTTTTTCCTCTCATCCACTTTCATCTGTTAGTTTGACTCCAGAGTTAAAAAAAAAAAAAAATCATCATTGCTATGGTCTCAACAATAGGGAAAAAAGGGGTGAAGGAATGAAATAGTTCCAGTGCTCCAGTGTATAAATCATAAAAGCTGAAGTGGAGTACCTGCTAACTTCATCCCAGTGCATCAGAATCCACTTCTGGTGTCTTCCCCACAGCTCTGACCTGTGTCTGAGAGCCCAGAAACCTGTGCTGAGCACACACTGGGATTTCAGGGACAGTAGTGTGGAGTGGAGGAGAAGGTGATGTTTGCCTTTTTAGGCTGCCGGTACCTCTGGGTGCAGCATTATGGCTTGTTTGCTTGTTGCTGATGAGATTTAGAAAACTAGTGGTAGTTGCTGAGTCATATGGATCGTCTCAAAAGCAATTTGGCTTTGGTAAAACA
This sequence comes from Argya squamiceps, assembly GCA_037834095.1. Taxonomy (NCBI): domain Eukaryota; kingdom Metazoa; phylum Chordata; class Aves; order Passeriformes; family Leiothrichidae; genus Argya; species Argya squamiceps. Next base: position 19,604,464 of record JBBMKD010000001.1, on the reverse strand, counting down.
TAAAATTAGACAAAAGTTCCTGCTTCTAAAGATGCACAGAGGCCCATAGCTAACCGGGTCAGATGTGCAGCACCCAAGGATGCTTTAAGAGGAGAGGGGCTGGACTGGAGCAATGAACTATCAGTTCTGCTGTCACAAGGAGCAAGGGTGGTAATTGCAGGGGAAACAGTCACACAGGGTGTGCTGTCATCAACTTTTCCTGCCTGTCTTCGGCCCATTATGCTGCACAGCAATGCTGTGGACATTTTGTGCAGAACATAAATTGACAGAACTGTCTGAACACCCAGAAAACTGGTCAGTCAAGTCCATTCATTTGGGACCAGGGCAGAATTTTCAGCAGTTCTCAATGAGCTTCAAACCTAGAGCAAGAAAACAAATGATACCTGTGTATGCCATGTGCACTTATCAACACTTCCTGTTGATAAGCACTGTGTGCTCCACATGCTTCACCAAAACAAAATTGTCTCATCCTTCTGAGACACATTCTGTTGGACACAATGAGAGGATGAGAAATATTTTCTGGAGAATTACTCAGTTCTGTGGTTTTTAATGGCAGTAAATCTTCCATTGTTTCCTGTGATCTTGAGATTCTCAACAATTTATTTTCCAAACCTAAATGCCCGTGTGTAGGGTTATAAATTTTTTGGAGTTAAAATATATAGAATTTAAACCCTAAAATTAAGTATACAAATTATTTACATAATTTAGGACTCCATTATAATTAATTGCTTTGATACAGATATGCCTATTAAATTGATGAGAGCTCCTCAAAATTTTTTTGGATGCCTCAGTAAAATTTCCCAAAACTTAAATGCATCTGCATTCAGAAACCTGGTCTGCCACTGTTTTTCATCATAGGATACTGGAATATATTTAGCTTCAAGAAAAATGATTTAGTTAAAATGTAGTTTGAAAGCTCCCATGGCACTGGAGGTGTTTTAGGGAATGTATCTTACAAATTGATGCTAAAGGATCTTCTTTTGCTTACATTTGTGTCTTGGGGTTTGGGCAGGTGGGAATAGCTTTCCTTCTGAAAAGAAATAACAACACATCTCTGGAGAGTTCTCTACTATCCATATATCTCCATTTCTATTTCACACTAGGCACTTAAAGCATGTCTTCAAATTACAGGTATGCAGGAGTTCACAACTTACCTACTGGAGTTTAATGATGAAGAGATGCTTCCCATGCATTTAAGGATTTTCAGAGGACTTAGCAGAAATGAGATAATCAATCTTGCTGCAACCCTTATGTCAGTTAGGTAGTTAATTGAAAAAAAAAAATACAACCCTGATGCTTCTGTGGCCTCTGGAAGAAAGCCCTTGAAGGGCAGCATAATGTCACACAGGCCTGTGTCCCAGCAGCTAATTGCTTCAGTTAGCCTCTTGTCCAGGTGTGTTTCTTGATATGGATAAAATTTGCTTCCCATATGTATATTCTTCAACCATAATCTCTGAAAACTACTCAAACATGTTGCTCATTCACAGGATAACTGGCTGGTTTTTGGGTTTGGTTTGTTTGGGGTTTTTTTAAATGCAAAGAGGGTAGCTTCATTTTGGAACATGTTTTGTTTGTAAGTGACAAGTGGTCTGTGAAAGCCTCAGAGGCCACTCAATATTAATGAGGCCAGGCAGCAAAAGTCCCCATTGGCACTCAGTGTGGTGAGCCAATGTAATTGGAACTATATAAAGTGAAACAGGGTTAGAATTTAACAAGGTAGTACCCCTAAAAAGTCATAAAAATAAAACACCTTGCTTCTGCTCTTTCCAGCACCTCAAGAATACATTGCCACTCTCTTATGTGATTCTTTCCACATATGTTTCATTTCTTAATGCCCTCCTTCTTAATTTTTCATCTCTGCCTAAAAATTGTGTCAACATTTTATAAAGGATGATTTGCTGATTTTATTTTTGACAGTTTTTGTTTGATCACTTCTGAAGACACACAAGAGACTGCAGCAGTTCAGAGCATTGCAGTATACCAGGACTCATTACTTCAAGAAAAGAAGAATGGAGGTAAAATTTTTAATCTAAGTCTAACCATCTAAATATAATATTGATCATCATTTTAAACTCTTTTTACAAGTATTATCTTACAGAAGTGTGCTCCCTTTAAAGTTTTCTCACTCTTCCTCACCTACCAGAGGCATGCAAGGCTGGACTCTTCCTATCAGCAACACACGGTGAGCAGAGGCCTTGACACTTTAGTTCAGGTTTAATTTTCAACCTTTTTTCCTCACAGCTTCCAGCCATCCCATGGAAATGTTTACTTTACAGATGGTCAGCTTGACCTACTGATTATAATAGGAAACTATTCCTATGTCTCAGTTTATCATAATATAGTTAAACAAGTGCAGCACAAGTCATTCTGAAGAACTGAGGAGACAGATGTTCCAAGTCAAAAGTTTAATAACACGTGTCTTCAAGGAAAACCTCCTGCAATAGGGTGGGTATTCTTTCCCCTCAAAGTCTCTGAAATACAATATTTTCTTGTTTAGGTTATCTGTTTTCATGAAGGAAACTATTGTAATAACAGTAAGAGTGAAGAACAAGACATTTAAATTGCCTTTACAGTAAAAAAGGAAAAAGACACAGATGGTATATGAGATTTTAAATGTCTCTATCTTATATATGTTCCTCTGCTTCAGTGTAGAGTCAAAAATATAAAATTATTTTCTTCATCCATTAGATATATATTTTTTCCTACACCAAAGATTGAAAAATTGTTGGAGAACTGAATATTTGACTTGCACTTAATGCTCAGCCGTATCAGTGGCAGAAAAGTCTCCGCTGTGACACAGAAAAACCAGTGATAAATATCAAGTGAACAGGACTCAGCAAAATTTGCCTTTCATCATCAGAACCTCACTGCTCAACCTCAAAGCAGCAGGCAAGATACTCATTTTCAGATTCAGAAAGCCATGATGACTTGAATAATAAGTTACAAGTCCTAAAATTTTATATCTGTCTTATTTTCCCAGGGCACTAGAATTCAAATGTAATTGATCACCTTCTGGAGTAAAACCAGTAGAACAGGAAGTTAGCCAGGGCTGAAGCCTTTGAGCTGCTGCTTTCACAACAGTACCACAACCCTTTGTGGATTTCTGTGGCTTCTGTGACACTGAAAGTGTTGGAATTCAGTGGAGTGGAAATGAAAGCCTTCAGTGCAAATTTCAATATGCCATTCTGACAGCAGATTTGCTGGTTAGTCATTTCTCTAATATCTTTAAAATGTTGGACTGACAACTAGAAAAATATTGATGTCTCTCACATAAGAAGCAACATTTAGAAAATATTCTGCTCCCTTTATTGCTATTTAAGTCACACAAAATGACTGTATGCAACAACAGATTAACTCAAATTTGACCAAGTAGGAACCAAAACAGTGTGAGCATTTAAACTACTGCTAGATATCAATGAACTTACAAAAATTCTACCAGGAAAAAACAAATCACATGGTTGAACTGGTTTGTTTTTAAATTTGGATGGGTGAAGGAAGGAAATTATTCTTATTTTGAATAACACATACTAATTATGCAAAATCCTGGCATGGAATGATTTCTGTAAGCAAAACCATACCTACATATCATCACTGACACATTTTTTATTAAGGGCAAAAGAAGAAGCATGTTATGTGTAATGCCACTTTTTTTAAGTCCAAATGGAAAATTAACTGTCTAATTAAATAATGTTTATTATCCCACTGAAGTCATCATGGAAAAAAATAAGTACTTTAAAAGAAAAAGTATAATACTACAGTGCTGTCAGATTCATGCTTCCTAATATCTGCTACTTCTCCTGATATTATTCTCAGGCTTCCAGTGCCCCTTGAGCATTGAAGTTTTCAGAAATAAGCTCAAATCTTTAACCATAGAAAACATGATCTTTTTGATTTCACCTCTCATCTTGGGAGCCTCTCAAATAATGTTTCTGTATTTGCTAATGTGTCATGCACCTTGCTTGCTCTTTACTGAGTAGTTCATGGTGCAGCTGAATTTCCTGTCCATGGTCTATTTCACACAAGCTGCGTGTTTGTTCTCCATTCTCTTTGTACCTCTGCATGAGGTGTTGCCCAGCTCTCAGTCTGCATTTCTCCAGCTGACCATTGGTGAGTTGTGGATAATGCTGGGGCTCCTGTGAGACTGACCTATATTTCTTACCATCCCATGCCTGCATTTCTCCAGACCATCTCCTGTGTCCCCACTTTCCAAGGTGCTATCATGCCATGTCTTCTACAGAAAATATCTGGGTAAAACTATTGTACCATACAAAGATAAGCAAAAATAAAGTAAATTAGGCATAACCACATGGCCATCAGAAAAAAATCTATTATAGTTAAGCTAGGAAATTGCAGGCAGCTCAAGAGAAACTTAGACAAAGTAAACTTGAAAAGCTGCTCTACTGAGGCCTTGCAAACTCAATACTGCTGCTAGGATGGCAATACACTATGTACTGGGCACCAGGGCTACACTGCACCAGCTATGAAATGATATATGTTGTCTCCATTAGTAATGTGATTTCTGAAAGGGACATCCTTCTTGGAAACATTTTGGAGCTACTTCAGCTAGTTTTTTATATGTCATATTTCTACAGCATCATATTTTCTCTCCTTGAAGGATTTATGGTCCCAGTTCCCAACTTTTTAATGAGAAGGCTGACAGCAGGTTTCAGTCATTCCTACTCCTGGATGGGCCATCATCTCTCATACTCCAAGTCATGGCACTTCATCTACCTCAAGTATTACCCATTCTGGGACGTGGCAGTAGGTCAAGGAATATGAAAAGCAGGCTCCTCTGTCATGGGCTACTCTGGAGGTTTGCTTTTGTTTTTAACAACAGTTGTTTGCTTACATTTATCTTGATATGTTAAATTAATATAAGGTCCAAGAAATGATTGGTCATGAAAGATGCAGTTAAGCATATTATTCAGAAGAAATTAAAAAATGGGGCACAGGGTTCGACATTAGGTCCCACATTTACAACGATTTGGTAACTGCTTTGGTTTGCTTTCTCTGGTTGTCCCCCAATTTGTGTCTTACATGGCGAGTTCAAACATACTCCTCTACTGTAGGAGGTAGAGATTCTAAGGACTTATGAAAAATCCCCAGGGCTTTGGAGGAAACTAATCTTTCAATTCATCACTTGAGTCCTTTTGATGTTGTTGCTTCTCCATTAGTTACCTTCAGTGTTGCTACAGTAATAAAGCACACCCAGTAAAAATATGCGTAGAAACTAAATGTTGAATGACTTTTTGTGTTAATGATTTTCTCTGTTATTGCTTAAATATATTGCTATACATGTCTAAATGTAGCTGTAGGGAATAAAATACACAGTATCTTTTGACAAGGCACAGCTGACAGCAAATTCCTTCAGATAAGTTCACTCTCAATAATTGGGTGTGGGTTTGTTCCATCTCTGCAAATATACATCAAATATTGATGGCTTCTGTTGGACCCAGCCTGACAGTGAACTTAAACATTTGAGTCACCTAACTCTTTCTCTTACGTTCATGGTTTCAGTTCCCAGGGTCTTATCTGGTGAGGGTAAATGGATATGTGACAGAAAACCAGGCAGCTTTGTGGGATTTTATCAAAAAACTGTTCTGTGTGGGAAGTGGAGGAGACACACATCCCATGGAGAGACCTGGGAACCCTTTTCTTTGGGCAGAGGGTACGAAGTCATGTTGGAGACCTGCATGTACTGTGTAGTTCTAGTCTGAAAATTAACTTTGTAAACTACATTTCAAATGGAACCTTGTTTCTGGTTGCTCTACTAAAAGAAATTAAGTGACAAGGAAAAGCTGATGTCCCTGTGATGCTCAGCCAGTCTCTTCACATCAGTGCTCTATTCTGGCTGTATAATTTTAGCACTGTCTTTACAAAAAAGTGGCTTTTACCTCCCTTCAGTGCAATTAACAACTAGCCTTGCTTGCAGATCTGGTAAGCAGTGGTACTGTGCATGCAGTGCCTGTGTCTGAGAAGTGTATGCTTCCTAGAGATGACAGCAAAAATTAAAAATGCCTATTTTATCATTTGATGTTAACAGGGATGTTGCAGAGTGCATTCAGAGAAGGATCTATTGTATAAAACAAAGCCTTTCTTCCACTCACTCTGGAGAACAGCACTGTGTGAGAACAGTGCTGTGCTTTAAATCATTAAAAATAACTTCTTGCCAAGAAGTGCAAGATAATGATAGCACATAATATTCTTTTCTTGCTGCCTCTTTCTCATGTATTGATTGGCTCTATCCTGTAGGTGTGATAGACCAGGGTGCTTACCCTCTATTCCTCTGAGCACTTTGAAGAAACTACATTTGTCAAATGACAAAAGAAATCATCTTAAGAGAATCAGTTGAGAGACATCAAAAAACAACTGGAAAATCTGCAGTCCCAGGTGAGCTGTTACTTGAAGATCATCCAGCTTTTGACTCATTTGTGGTTTGTCTTTGAAAAGGTCTGCTGAACTCAGTCTGGATTTGAGAACTGAGCAGTGGATATTTTTTGTTTGTTTTCTGGGCTCCCTTCCCTCCCTATCTCCTGGGAAGAAAAGATACAAAAGCAGTGTGGTTAAAGGGATTGTGGGCCACAGGTACTTGTCCCATGGCACCTATGAGGTACTATTGCCTAGTTAAAGATTATTTGTTTGAATACACTTTAAAAAAAAAATTACAAAAAATCTCTAAATTTATCTGTTTTCCACAAAAGGTATTCTGACTGTACAAACACTAAAACAATGATACTGTATTTAATGTAGGAATGATTTTTAAAGTTTGCCTTAACTCAAGTGTTTTCATATGGGCATTAGGAATCTGCAATCAGCTGCTGTAACCTCTTATCCAAATACAGTGCAGATGCCAATAACGCCTGAAATAATTATGCATTATCCCAAAACACCAAGTTTGCTGGGAATGAAACAGATGTTGACAAGTTTGAAGGATGTAGACCTTCTTCCTCCTAAACCTGAAATGTAGAAATCAGGGTTTGCTTTAAAGTAGTAATACATTTAGGGAATTTAGGTTGTAAGGAAGAGGATATATTGTTAGTTTACAGCCAAGCTGTTTCCTAAATGTTGTTAAGGAATTGTTTTTCTTAGTCCATGGAAGAAGTGGTCAAAAGCAGTTCAAATACAAGTACGTCTTTGAGGATCTTGAGCCTAAGCCCATAATATGGTTTCTAATGAGAAATCATTCATTGAGAACTGTTGCATTCAATCAAGGGGCAAACATTTGCTGTTCATAGGAATTTGCATCACAAAACTGTATAGTTTAGTGCTTCTTCAGATGACAAAGTTCTTGTTCTCAGGAGCAAATTTCTAGTAGTGTGAACTAGGACATCTGCTTGTTTCTGCCATATTTAGGGAACAGAAAATTGCTGTTTGGTCACATTTTGTGATGCATAATACCATTCTTTAATCCTGATTTTTGAATCTGTCTTCTCTTGAGACAAAAAGAGATCAGAAGACTTTCCTTAAATATATTTTATGTCTAATTGCTGTCTTAACAGTTGAAATTTTCCTTATCAACTAGATATGCAGTGGTTGCAAAGTTCTAAAAATTACTTGGCATGTTCATTTTTAGACTACCTTGTTCCATTTTTCAGTCACATTATGCTCTTTTTCAAACTATTCCACTATTTTCCAAGAAGAGGACTGACAGAGTTGTTATCAATAATCAGAGATGAAGGCAAAGCACTGCAGGTAATTTCTGCCCTTTGCTAGGTAGTGATAAAAGGACAGGAAATTGCTTCGTATTTTATTTGTCATTATAGCCCCACAAGTGTATATTAAGCTGATTTTGTTAAGTCATATGAAATCAGTTTTCCTGTGTCCATTGTGCTGTCAGCCCACAGGCTGTGCAGTGTCACACAAACCTTTCTGCCCTGTGCAGCAGCTGGAGCTGCAGTGTTTGTGCCCTGGCACCACCTGCTCTTCAGCTGCACAGGGGGTGCCTCCAGAGCCTGGGTCTCAGCACCACAGCCTGCTCTGTGACAGAGGAACAGCTATTGGAGCTTTCCTCAGAAAGGGGGACTTCTCCACCCCAGGGTTTCCAGAGTGGTAAGAGCTCTCTTTTCAGGAGCCCTATCCCATTGTTAGGACTCCTTTGTGCTTTGTCCCTTTGAACATGTGTGGTAGTTGAAGAAGGTGGATTTTGCACATCGTTTCTTAAACATTTGCTTTCTTTCCAACACTTTGGTAAAGTGGGAATTAAAGAGTGCACCATTCTGTGATTCCTCAATGCTTGCGGGTGTTCTGCAGGACATGGTTTGATGTTTTCTCACACTCATTTTCTTTCCCGTCTTCCTCCACCCTATTATGTATCACTTCAGAAGATAAGGCTCTCCCTCTACAGCATGGAGCCTTCTCTCTGTCTCACTGTTAACCACATCTTTGCCTATCCTGATTTTGCAAATTACCCCTTTTTGCCTGTCCTTGGTCTCATAACCCACGTGTTTATTTTCTCCATTGTGACATTTATCTACCTGTTGCTTCATCAGATTTCTCATTCAAGTCACTTCATTTCAGGGAAGTTAGTTCTGTTTAGGGTTTCACCACTGCACTCTGGGCAATATCTGCTTGGTTGATTGAGGATTTCTGACCACAGTTTATATAAGAAACAGATGCTTGGACACATCTCAAGTCTTGCAAAAGTTGCCAGCCAGAAACATGCTCACTTAAGGATGGTCAGTAGTTGTGTAGATTATCTTTGAACCTGTTTTTAATAAAAAAAACTGAAATCACTCCAGCTACAGGAAAGCACAATGACTCCACCTCTCATGATATTCTTTGCAAGGCTGGTAATGTTCTTATCTTTTATCCCTTCAGCTCATCTGTATATTTGATCATTTTTCTGCTCTTCTTAAGGGATTTACAAACAAGTTTCTCATTATCAAACATCAAAGTTCCTATTTTATACTTCTTTCTTCTCTAGAAAAAATTACATCTCCCTATATAGTTGATACATTTATCAGAAATTACCAATAAATTATGTTAAAAGTCAAATTCTTTGTATTTCAGAATTTCTCCTTCGATTTGCCAAATGCACACGTCTTCTTACTATTATTTCCTAAATTTCTTTCAGGAATGTTATTTCTCACCAAATTAACCAATTGGATTACTCTTGTCTTCATCTGGTTTTCTTTTTTTTTTCTGAAGCTTGTCTATTCCAGCATTGGTTGTCTTTGTTTTTGTTGTGCATATCTTCTATATATTGGTATTTAATTGCCTGGTAGCACAACCTCTATGTTTTATTTAGCCCAGTGTTTTCAGTTCTTACTTAATCCTGCCTCATTTTTGCCAAGTTGTTAGCTCTCCCGAAAGAACTGTGAGACAAGGATTTAGTAAAGTTAAGAGTTTAGAGCATGTAGAATATAGGAATGCACTGATGGTCCATAAATGAGGCAAATAAAGGTTTCATGAGTCACCATGCACCAGCTATCATAAAAATGCTGAAACTTTACTTGAAATTTTAATTTGATGCACTTGTGTTACTGCCATACTGACTATTTTTTTTTCCTTAGAACATCTCACATTTATCTAAACTATATAAACTATTGGCTTTTTAGTCTGAGGGCAGTATCTAGCTCCTAGAACTGCCTCACCAGAGGGTAGAAAGAGTGCAGACATTTGAGTCACCTCTGCTGAACTGAAAGCTTCCTGCTATAAAGGCATTCCTTTTGTTCTTTGGTCAGATTTTTTATTCCATATTCTATTGTACCTTCTTTGATTGAAATCCCTTGCCAATTGCTCTTGAAAAATCTAAATATAACTTCATCTTCTGAATTTGTTTTTATCTGAGTGGTAATACTTTCAAAGGACCCTTGCAGTTAAGATAAATGGTTTTTTCCACCATACAAACGAATAAGGAGTAACGCTTCAGTTGTGCATGGATCCAAAGGAATTTGGACAAATGTGTGCACTTTATCATGGTGACTTTATGCTACCTCTTTATACCACAGTCTTTTCAAGTAAAGCACCACTGCTTTCACTAGAGTCCCTTTTTTCTAAATTCTCTCTCAAACTCCAAAATCTTTTGAGGATTTCCAAGTGAAGAGGGGTTAAGCTCTTTATTGCATGCTTCTTGAAATTAAGTCACTTATCAAAGAATAGTAAATTAATTTCTAAAATGTAGTGATAGCACAATGCAGAAAAGTGATGCATAATATATACTTTTCAAAATGTAATGCAAACATTTATTCTTAGGAAACAAAAAGAAGAAAGAAGAGAAAATAGGCATTATTACACATGGTTTAAGTGGTACTCTTTTTTTTTCCCAGAAAAGAAGTATAAATGCATTAATATTTTTGAGAATTTGTGTTTGTTTTCATGTATAAATGTACTTTAGCTATTTTCTAAAAAATGAACAGAAATTTCATGTAAAAAATTTCAGCTGAAAACAGCTGAAAGCTGTTGCAGCAGTGTAACATATGGCTTGCCCTGTTCCTGTTCTCCCTTTAGAATTTTCTTATAGCCTTTCTAGGAACAGAATAGGTGGTGAAGAGGGCCCTTGGGCTGAACCAAATGACAAATTTACCTGTAGTGTTTTAGCCTCACACTTATGAAATTGATATATTCATTTATTCCATCAGGAAACTCCAAATATAATTTTATGCTGAGTGACCACTCTTACAAAGCCAGTACTCTTTGTGCAAAGAATATTATGGAAAAAAATTCTGCACATAAAGTGTTTTCAATGCATTGAAAATGTATGCAAAATAGCTCTTAAGGAATCCCAAGATGAGATATAATTTAGTGTTGAACTAGTGTAATCTATGAAAATTTACCATGCAAACTGCCCATATTTCTTTTCCCATTTTTGGTAAGTAGTTTTATTTGATAGATTTGCATTCTGCTCATCCTCCAGTCTTCTGGAGAGTCTAGTTAACACCCAACCTCAAGACCTTTGAGAAGAAAAAAATGAAGGGACATTTCATAGTCTCATTTCCTAAGATTCCTAAAAACAGAAAATACAGAGTTTGGTGGTAATGCCCAGGAAATTGTATGCCTGCAGTTTTTGTGTTGGCCCTGCATGGGAGTAGGGAAAGGTGGTTTGACATCACCAGAACATGCCCAGGCTGAATGATCTCTGGGAAAGGAGGTGTCCACAGCTGAAGTGACCTTTTGCTCCCACCTGCTTGTAAGGGTAGTTACACATTTGGAAAGGGGGGTTGCACCTTATTTCTGTTGTCGTTTCTTTGTGCTGCTGCATCAGGGGGCATGCTCAACCTGAGCATTAACTTAAAATGTCAGTAGCTAACCTTTTGAACAGTCATTCAGTGAATATTTACCATTTAATGACAGGCATATATAAAAAAGAGCCAAAATTTCATGCACCTTTTTCCTAGAGGGCTTTTCATTAGGACCACAAGCAGCTAGCTCTTCATTCTGGAGGCAGCAGAGCCCCAGGAACAAATGTATTTCTTTGTTTGATTTCATGCTTTCTGAAAAATACTTATGAAACACTACTAGAATAAAAACGAAAATACTCTGTGCACACAGTCAGCTTTTAGCTTTACACTGTGCAAAATAGAAGCTCGTCCCAAGAAAAGTCATGCTGTGTCTCACAAGGATAGTCTACCTCATTGGAAACCCATTTAGTGTTAGCAGGGAACTAGAAAAGGTCAAACTTTACACTTATTCATGAGTTACTCTGTAAAATAAAACATGGGTAATTCTTAAGTAGAGTAACCAAGCAGAAGTGGTGTGGGTCTCAGCATAGCTGGCTTCTCCCTCTCTCTGAGGAGTACATGAATGCTCACAAAAGCAAGCACCAAAACTATTTTTACTTGAGGGATTAGTTCTGTCATTTCTCTGCTCAGAGAACTGTAGGGGGAAAAGGCCATATGCAAAAGGTAGGCTCTAAAAGGTGCTGTACTCAAGACAAAGACTTTCCATCTCCAAAGAAAACTAGATCACCTGGATGGATGAGCAAATTGCCTTTTCTTTTGGAACCATGAGGATCATCCATCCCCATGCTCCTGAGATATAGTATTGCAGACTCTCATTCTCCACCTCACCTGTAACTCTGCAAAGTGTTTCTTTTGTAAACAAGCAGGTTCAAACGTGCTTTCAGAAGCACTGAAGATTGTGCAAATGCCATCAAAAGTGATTTGCCAGACCTAATTGGAAGTAAAATATTTATTCTTTCTTTGTGAGCCCTGCTTGATGGCTGACACACCAGCTCTCGTGGGAGAGGCGTGCAGGTGAGAGCCACAGAGGTGTCCCCACCAGGGCTGTGTCCTGGGCTGCCACAGAGCTGGGTTTGTGCAGCTCTTGTGCTGGGCCACCGTGGTAGCAGGCACTTGCTCCACTAAAGCTCTGTGCACTAAACACCAAGAGATTAAGGCAGACAAACCTCCAAAAGGCATTTCGCACAAAGCAGGGGCTGATGCAAGGCAGCCCCCCACTGAATCTTGTTTCTGACTCGTTGATGAGTGAGTTGCTTGGAGGAATTGTTCTCAGTATTTTTAGAACAGTTCTTGCACAAACAAAACAAACCCTGGGCTGAAAAGGCTGTTGGAGTGTGTATAGTAAATGCTTTTGTGCTTTCTTTTCCAAGAACTTGAGAAACTTCATTTCACATTCTGAGGTAGTTTTAATATAATTAAAGAACCACTGATTTTTCACAGGGATCATTTCTGTGCACAGGCCAGAGTGTCACTGAAACACAAGTTTTTTCCTTTTGTCATTTGACAGACAGAGGCACATGGAAGAGGAAAAACAGTAAAATAAAATAAAATAAAATAAAATAAAATAAAATAAAATAAAATAAAATAAAATAAAATAAAATAAAATAAAATCTGTTCTGTTAAACGCCACATAGGGAAGACCAAAAGATCAGATCAGACAAAGGGCAGTCTATGGCGCAGTTGCAGGAACTTCTGTACTCTGTAAGTGGTATTTCACTTTATAGGAAGAATTAACACATTTAATGTTGAGCTGGTTTGGTTAGGTTTTAATGCATAAATCACCACATTCCTTAGTACATCAATGGATGCTAACTTTCCTGGAACAATCTCCAAGTCCCCCAGAAACAGGTGTGTGCTCCTTTTGCTGTTGTTACACACCTATTTGCATGTAACTATTGTTTCACTCACATTTGCTGCACATCAAAATACAAATATAAGGTTAGCTCTAGCTGCTTTTATCATAGTGGTCATTCAGGGAGCCATCAATATTTTTCCTTCAAGCTTACAGAATTTGGTGTCTATTAAAAAATTTCTCTCCTAGGACCTCTACCCTGAACAATGATCTTAAAATTGTAAACATGGTGATTAAATTTTACCATATCTCATTTCTCAGTGAAAAGTTTTCTTGTAATTATAGATACTGGCTATACGGTTTACATCTTCACTTTGAAACCAGTTGGTAGTTCAGAGCAAGATGTGGATTTTTTTTTTACTGCTGCTGACAGAGGCTGTGTGAAGTACTAAATTCAGGAGCACATGTTTGGTATATACTGTATAGTTAGTAAGTTCTTTGGAAAAGGGCATTCATTTGCTGAACCACAAATATTTCCACTCATCTTTTAGCTCACAAATGTTGATGAAGCTCATCTTCTGCAATGGTAATTTTATAACAGTGATTGGATCTACTTAGGATTAACTTTTCTGAGATTTGGCTTTTGAAAAGGGGACTCATTGCATTGCTTCTGTGAAGTTTGATTATATTTATGTTTTTCCATTAGAATATCTCCCAAACCATTTTAGAGACAGCTAGCTCATTTTACTTTGCTACCTTTTTTAATTCAGAACAAAAAATTAACTTTTCTTCAATTAGTTTGTTCTCACATTCCCTCAAGTATCAAAAAGATAGAACCACTTTTCTTTCAGACAGCTGAAAACTCCACCCACGCACACATCTCGAAAGATTAAAGAAAGGGGAAGGGTATATGTGTGAACTAAGCAAATGTCTTTGTCTTGGATAGAGACCAGGCCTCTCTCACTACAGATTTCATTCCTGAAAGAAAGGGATCAGAATGCAAATGTATATACAACTGGAAAATAATGTGGTGCTATAGCTCCTGTAATTCACCTTGCCCAACGTTTCTGTGTTGTGCTAGAACAAATAGAATGTCAGAGAGTAGTAAATAAAGCTGTATAAGGCATGGCATGAGTAATGCTTTTAGTTAAACTGGCTGGGATAAAAACTTATTGATGCTGTCACTCTTCATGCTTTAGGATGCACACTGATCTCTCATAAAGGTTGGGGGAAAATTTATCCCCTCACAGCCCATTCTTCCTCCTTTCACTGCAACTTTGTTGAGTGTGAGCATGATTGTTTGCATTCTGGTTTGTTTGCTTTTCCCTATTGTTGACTCCAGCTGAAGATTACATGAAGTATTGATTTAACCTGATAAAATAGTGCTCCGTCATTTTAGCAGCAAGCAGTAGAGAGGCATTATGTAGCCATATGTGAACTGATTAGGCTTTCATTGGTTTTCTGATTTCCTGAAAAAGAGGTGTGTCAGATCTGTCTTAGGAAGATTAACCTGTCATTAACCTAAGTGCTAGGAAGAAGATAAAGGCTTGCCAGCCAATAAGCTGTTAATTGAAAACTTTTTTCCTACAGCAGTCAATCAGTGAAATAGAAAAGCATCCTGTTTCACTCACATTTTTCTACAAAAACTGCAAGCAGGATGTTGCACAAGAAAACGGTGCTTTAAAGAGATGCCTCTCTCCTGAAAGCCTGTCACTTAAATCAGAACTGTGAACTGGGGCTTTTTAGTATGGAGATATGTTCATTCATTACCCAGAAATGTGATTTAAGATCTCCTCCATGCACCCCAGGCACAGAAGTAAATGTCCTCTAACAATCTCAAGACTTTTTCAAGAGGAAACATATTCTGAAACGTGACACGGAGAAGGAGACATCCCAGAGATTGATTTCAGATTGTGAAAGCATTCAACATGCATGTTTTTATGGTAAAAATACCTCCAGCCTAGCTTAGCTCCTATGCAATTTTGCAGGTACCTCTTCCCAATCTAAAGGAAATCACCTGTTTTGTGAACTGCGGATGTTGCTAAAATTGATGTGAAAAACAGTGGTCCAGAAATTATCTGTGTGAGGAACTTCTTTAAAATGCCAGAGCTCTTCTATGGTAACAAATTGTATCAAAATTGAACTCAGGGGCGATGCTAAACCTCCTGCTGCTTAAAGAAACATCTTTTAAACTGGTGTTTTACAGTGCAGGTTGAAAACATTTGTGCAAAAAAATGAATTTACATTCGTTCTTGTAAACCAACAAAAGGCTGTGCTGTGGCAGGAAAAGTAACATGGGTGGACTTTCAATGTCTTAAAGCCAGTAATACTCTTAATACAGTGACTGAGCACTCTAAATCTCTGGCTTGGGATATCATTTGCCTTAACTACTTGTGGATCATCTGTCTTAAAGTGCTGACTTGTTCTTGAAAACATAAGGCTGGTGAAAGTCAACTGACAAATCTGATATATAACTTCAATTAATATATTCTTACAAGTAGTTACACAAATATAAAAAACTTAGAAAAACATCATACCCTCTAAAGAGCATGTTTATCCTTTCCTCTTTCTCTTTACCCTCCTTTCCAAAAAAAAAAAAAAAAACAAAAAAAGAAAGAAAAGGAAAAAAAAAGAAAAAAAGAAAAAAAAAAGAAATAAAAGCTATTGATACATTATATGAGGGGTAAAGACATCTGTTTTAACTTTCAGAAATGGAAATTTGATAGCCAGAGGCCAATTTCCAAAATTATGAAGAAATCCTGCAAAAGTAATTTATTGAAAATACTTAGAATTTAATGGTCCAGAATCAAGAGGGCAAAGCATAAGAAGAAGTTAAATCAGGCAAAGCTTAGACAGTATTAGTAGGTTATGTTCATTGATTTGTTGTAGCATTTCACCGCACTACACAATGGGATTTTTAGAGCACAATGAGCATTAAAAAAAATCCTAATGTCATTTTTTAATTGAACAAAAGAAATCTGCACCAATTTCTGACAACTTTGGTCGAGAAAGAGAAAGACTTTCAAATCAAGGAGTAATAGCAGTATGTATGGATAGTAGGTTTGCATTAGGAATTAGCAGTTAATTTAAGAGCAGAACATTCCTGAGTTGATTGAAAGCAAAATAATTCCATTAAGCTAAATGTCAGTGAAGTTCTGAGTGCTTATAGCACACAACTGTTTCTCATAAGGGATACAAAGCTTGGCATTGAGCAAGGCTCCAAGGGTGTGTTACATCTCTTATCAGACCATGGAATTCATCCATTTTGTAATATCACAGAAGCTGTTTAGGTTGCAGTCCTTTTTGTCAAGATGAATCGTTGTTGTGTTACTTTTGTTTACATTTTGTTCCATGTTTTTCCTTCAACTGAATAATTGTCTGTATGCAAATAACCTCATTTTTAAGAGGCAGCATGCATGTTAGAATTGCAGTATAAAGCAGTATCATCTAGCCCAATTTTTGCACATCATACCAAGTGTTACAAATGAAATTTCCCACCACGTGTATCCTTTCTGTAATAGATGGCCTGTTCTCCTGATATGCAAAGAGAAGTTGAGTCTATACACACTACTTGGTGCTGTGACAGCACCAAGACATCCTGAAGAAACTTTCTTGTGTTACACTATTTTTTTTTAAAATTGAAGAGGAATTTACCATAACACAAGTTTTACCCACCCTGCATCATTCAATCCTTAGAAACTATTCTGATTGTCCTATAAATGGTGAATAGCTATAAACTCACCCCAAATGGGTGATGCTTTAATGCTTTAAACATTAACTTTTCAAAATTACTGCATAATTCTCTCCAGGTATGCCACCCCCATAATGCTTATGTTTTGTGATTGCATGGGAATTTCTTTTAGCCCTTTATCACTGGCTCAGTTACACCTCTTAGACTGTGATTTGTCTTTCCTTGCATGGTTCTCTGCACAGTCTTTCTCTCATTTTTATGTTTTAAGCCACGCAAACTCTGGCACTTTGGCAGAATAAAAGAAGGCAGTAAATTTTACTACTACTAAGCCCAGGCTCTTTGTGAAAACTGGCCTGGGTTTTTTTAAGTTCCTGGATATCTGGCAATTTCACATGCACTGAGATCAGCCATTTAATCTGTCACATGGAATAATGTAGGGTAGCTTTGGTGGTGTGATGGTTTAGCACAGGCAGTTTTTTTGTTTTTTAGTCTTTAGGGAAGTAGTAGCAAATACTGACAGCTTGTCTGACCAATGGCAGATTTGTCAC
>JBBMKD010000001.1:19519081-19587153 GCA_037834095.1 Argya squamiceps | reverse complement strand
CTTTTTCTCCCGAAAATCCTATCTCCCAGAGAAATAAACCACTACACTTGATTTGGCGAACGTGAAACCACGACAGGTGGATAGTTTGCAGAACACATATTATCCCTGTTTCAGAACTAGCTGAAATATCTGATAATCATTATACCATGCTTTACCTCATTTTTATGTGTTCAGATAGGTAGTTCATTACTTTTAACACTTCTCATCATGCCTGAGTGGTGACAGTAATAGCTTCAGTATTGCTTTCTATTTGTAGGAACGTGTTGTTAAGAACTGGAGTAAGTTACATCTGTCCTGATCCTTTCCTTCCCTGGAAAGCAGGACATCGCTTCCTTCCCTCATCCCTTTAATCATCTGCTGGGCCTTGTTGGCAATAGCTGCATCAACACACTTGGGGAAATGGCAGAGCTAAGCCTTGGCAAAAGTGGATTGAAAACTCACTGTGGCCACAAGAGAGAAACAAGAGCACTGATTGCTCTTACTCATGCTGGGCCCTTTTTGTTCTCTGACAGCACCCTGCTCTTCAGTGGCTCTTTGTTTTCTTTTCTTTGATTCTGGGGGATGTGAGGTGAGTTTTGCTGTTGGATTTGGTGTTCTGTTGTCGTGTTTGGGGGATGGGAAGGGGGGTGGGGTTGGCTGGGTTTTGGTTTTTGGGTGTTTTTTTTTTTTTTAAGTTAGAAGTTTGCCTGTCTTGTTTTGCGAACTAATAATTCTTGACTTTCCTTGACTTGTACACCAGACATCTAGCTCCATGATTAACTTTTGTAGCTGGTCTGATTTCATTGTGGCTGATAATCAACTTTCTGTTATGGCAAGGTCTCAGTACTGTACAAAGACACTACATTAAACCATCTTTCTGGGGCATCTCTACTGATAAGCAATAGTGCACATGGACAGAAAATAATCAATGCCAATTACACTGTGAAAAAGAATCTGCTATTCTCAGATGGTGTCTACTATCACCTCTATAATAAAGGCCTATCACTAGCTCTATTACAAATCCCTTTTCTTCTGAAATACACAGCAGTTGTCTAAGACAAAGCTTTGTATAATAAACCTAATATCCAAGAGCAAGTGTGAAATCACCCACTCACTTTTCAGAGGCAATTAAACAGGGCAGTTGAAGCAGTTCTGTGCTATACATAAATGATGGGAAATTGCAGGCCAGTAGGAATCTGTACATCTGATCAAGTAGGGTTTTCAGTTTCTGTCTCCAATAGACAGCCTGCACTCCACTGAGGGCTTTCCTTGCAAAACCAGTCTTGTCCCTGCTTCTTCCTTTTGGACTTTGCATGTCCAAGGGCAGAATGAGCAAAGAGATTGACCTGGCACTGCCCTGGGATGTTCAAGCTGCTCCTGTCAGATTTTCACAGCAGCTGTGAAATTAGTTCAACCTCATTAGTTCAACCACTTCTCTTAGAGGTCTCTATATCGATATGATGTTATATAGTAACCATCAAAAGACAGACATATTTAAGACAATTAAGTCAGTCAAAGCACTTTCAAAAAGTTAAATATTTTTCACCTGATCTAGTAAAATTCTTTGTGTGTACTTACATATATCTATATCTATATCTATATCTATATCTATCTATCTATGTATATATATCTTTGTTCTATATTGTGGCCAGCAACTGGGTACTCACCAGCCACTCTCTCACACCCTCACCATCTCTATCCCCCAGAAGCTGGAGGAGAGAATAGGAAGAGAAAAAGTGAGAAAAAATTTTGGTTCAAGAAAAAGACAGTGTCATAATCTGTTTTATAGTAATGATGAGCTGGTGTTTGAAACAGTATTGGATTGAAATGGAAAATAACTAATAAAGAAATATTTATAGCTCAACTCCACCATTTTAAACCCATTAACATCAGCGAACTTGCTTCTGATGAAAATAGAAGCAAAGGTGTAGTAGGATGCAGTTGCACCTGATGAACCAGTAGCATCTGACTCTTGTTAGCTACAGCCTTGTTTTTAATCAAAAATAAGGTAGGTTAACACATAGAAAACCTGAATTTGTTGTACATGGCACTTTAGAAACTTTGCTTCAAGAGGAGTTTGAAGCTTTACTTTGGAATGAGGCTTTTCTTAGATTTTAATGTGATCTTAATTGAGTCTTATGCATGAGATTTTGCCTTCCATACCCACTGAAATGATTATTTTATTCTTTTAAAGATTTAAATCACAAGTGCAGTCAATTTTGAAAAACCTAATAATAATTTTACAAGCCACATTTTTCTGTAAATAAATGCCTCTTGATGGAAATTATATCTATAGAATTCTTGTTTATTCTGCTTCATTTACTGGTAATTTATTTTATAAATATAGGGTTAAGACAATAAATCTGACATTGTTGATGGAAAACAGCCTCAATTATTTTCAGAAAGAAGACTTTAAAAGCAGTGATTAAACACCTATTCTCTAAACTGCCAAAAAAAAATATTTTTTTTCTAAGATCCTGCTATTCACTCAGTGTGTTAAAGTCTAGAGCTTGTCCGAGGCTTCAGATCCCTTAATCATGCTAGCTTAGTTTCAGTGGTATATTTTTAGCATGTAGTTAGAACAATATAATTGCTACTTTATGCAGCTGCAATAAAATGTAGCTGCTTAACTCCAGTGTGCCAAACACAACATGTAGTCTTGCAAGGCTTGGAGCAACATCTGCTCTCATCAATTTGCTGTAATAAGACTCCCTAGGCCGGCGTGTTGGATGTCTGACCCTACTCTTGTCAGGGTGGTTAAATGCAATGTAGCATTCAGCCAGCTATCTTGTCCTTTTTTGGATGGATGAGTGTAAAGACATGTAGACTGTGCCTCTTCAGAGGTAAGATAAATGGAAAAGGCACTTCAGTAACACTAATGCAGGTACTAAAATAATATTATATCAGAATGAGGTAGTATCTGGACAAATAATTTTCCTGTAGTACCTCAATCATTTATCTTTATGTGGCATCTTGAACTGCTGCTGTGTGCAGCATCAATTTCTGCACTTTACAGCACATATCAAAACTGGGAATTGTTGCTCTGAATTTTTTCAAGTGCCTCTCTTAAAGGTCAGTAAAAGAAAGCCCGCCAAATAAAGTTTTTGTTTTAGCATACTTCTCAAATAATGTAATGTTTCTGAAGATGGCAACAGTCAGAATATTGGTGCAGTGAAATACTAGATACTGTAGTGTAAAATATCCAACATTTTTTAAAATCCAAAATATCGAACACTAGGTGTTTCTTGAAAGTTTTAGTCTGTTTAACTTTATTTTTGTGCAAAAGTGACTATTCATCTTTTGTTTGATTTTGCATGTTTAAGTTAATTCATTTCTGAGGTTTCACTCTTTTTGCTCTTTAATAAATTTATGACTTTAATTCACTTGTCTCTCTGCTACAAAAGCACTTGTCTTCTGCTGGATGAAAGAATATGTTGAGGGATAACTTCTGTTCATCCCTGACTGATACTATTGAACTCCAGTGGGCAAAGCAATTTAATCAACATTTATCCAGCTTGCACTGTGTGTATTACACTCTACCCTGCACAGCCAGGATGTCAAGGATTCCACGCATTTCCAAGAAACATATACTCTTGTTCCCAAAGCACAAGCAGACATTTAATACTTGAGCTGTTTTCACTCCACTTCTTCCAAACCCTTCCAACCCTTTTCCTTTGAGAGAAGTATTAGTACCACCATCATTTGGAAGGGCTCAAACCTACTCGAACTCTAGCAAGTTTTCTGTCAGCTCTTTGCTTTCACTTTGCTGTTATGCCTGATTTTCTTCTGCCTGGCTGAAGTGGCTGGGATAGTCATCCCTTGCTCCCTGTTTTCTGGACCAAGTGGGCTTTAGGATTGTGCTGCAGGGTTGGAGAAAACCAGAGTTCCCCAGTTCAGAGCCCTGGGAGCAGTGTTCTCAGCCCAGTGGAGGTTTCACCTCATTCCAGAGCCCTGACTCAAAAATAAGGACAGCATGGTCTCCCTGATTTCAAATTTTAGTTTGACACCAACTGTGGTAGCTTTAGCATATGTACAGCTAAGAAGCCATAAGAACTGCTGAGGAAAGAGGACCTCTAACTTTCTTTAAGGTTTTAAGTTCTTCTTTTTCTGCCCTCTGCTTATTTAATGTATTGAAGAAGTCTGTACCATCACATGGAAGCTGGTGCAGTGACAGCCTTCATGGGATCTTGGGGTCTTTCTTGTGCATGTGTAGGACAACACTGGAAATGCCACCTTTCATCCAAGACAAGCCTTCTTATGCAAATGTTTTAGAAATCCTTCTGTGCTCACCTCGTGTAAAGATTGTTTTTAATCATTTTTCAGTCTGTTTCAGAGCCTTATGGGCAAATAAAAACAAAATTTGAGCACTATGAAAAGTACCCAGAACATAATAAACCTCTGACCAAGTTTCCACCAGTTTGGGACATGGCCCCTATAGTTTTATACTAAGCAGAAATTCTCAGGCACTCAGTGATCACTCCGGAATGTGATTTTGTAACACTATGCCAGGGTGAGAGTTAGTTTTGAGGGTTTGGCTGTTGTTCGTTTCTATAGGGGCAGTTCATCCATGTGAGCAGTGTTTTTAATAAGGAAGGGAACTGAGAGAAACCTCCCTTCGCACGCTGAATTCCTATTTTACAACATTATATAACTCTAATCCCTGTTTCAGCACTTCAGCAGGATGAAAGTGGTGGGTATTTGGCTCTTTTCCTGTCACATCACCATAGTGTAATGGCGGATTTAGCAGGGTGAAGTGAGGATTTTCATCTCTTACTACCTCTTGTGGCTGTCTCTGAAGCCAGTAATAGTCATGCCTCCTGTGGCTGTTCAGGACTGGTGTTTAGGGGCCAAAAGATTGTTCCTTTTTCTGGACAGTGAGTTGACTAAGCTGCAAGTAGTTTGTCCTTGAATAAGGGAGGAAATCTTGGTTTAGTGCTGAGCTCAGTGCTCAGGAAATTGTATAAGTTGAATATGTAAGTTTTTGGCAGATGTTGCATTTCTACCAGATTTGGGGGAAGAATGAGGATTTGACAGTATAGCTTTGAAACATTGCACTTAGAATTTAAAGTGGATGCATTGTGGCAGCAGTGCTACCTAAATTGTCTTTGTAACTCTCCTTCAATTTTTACTGCATTTTTAATTTGGTTTGTGATGCACTACATTTGTTGTGCATGTACATCCATGTTTTACAAAGGGATAAAATAACAAACTTACTCACTTGGCAGATTTGTCTCATAAGACTGTCTGGTCTGTAGTAAAAAGCAAAGTGTTAAGACAGGTTCTGAAGACAGAAGCAGTAAGAGTTTTAGATATATTCAGCCCATTTACCCCCTGAAAAAAAGGGAGTGGTATACTAACCAAATGACAGAATTAGGGGCATATTCCACACTCCTGTTAACATTGACCATTAAAGCTAAGGAGCTGTAAGTCAGGTCTAAAGACCACCTGGTACCACAGTAGGTTTCTGCTCTCCAGGAGTCTTTTACACTGAACCACTGGATAAAGTAGAGTTTAGTAGATTTTTCTTCAAGTAAAGAAAAAAATATAGTCAGAAACTAAGATAAAAATGCCAAAACTTAACCAGGCTTTCTATTTAAGGATGATCAACTTGTGAAATAAAAAAGTGGAAATATGAAGAAGTTTTAAGGTAATTATTAGCAAAATGGTGACATTTCTGTTCCAGTGAATATAGCTGCTGTGGCCAATTAAGACTCTTAATATAATGACTCCAAGTTATTTGTGAGAGAGAAAAACAGTATCTTAATTAGAAAAAATGTTGAAGTCACTCAAAAACATTTAATTTTGACAGAGGAAAAACTGCTGTGCTTCGTTTTGGTATTCTTTTATTCAGTAAATGCAGTTTGTAGAAGAGCAAGAGCACGCTGCAATTGAACCATCACATTTTAATTCATGCATTAAGCAGTCTCTTCAAATGTGTGTTATAAGCATGATAGAGCAGTCTTATCATTATTATGTGCCAGAAACTGGGCAGATGTCCAATTGCCAGATACACCACCAGTGCTTCCCTAAGGTGATTTTTTCTGCCAATAGGGAGAAATGCACTAAACTCAGCTCTGTGGGAAAAGACAACAACCTTAAGGCCAGAAGCACTGGCATCTGAGTGCTGCCAGTGTCAGATTTGTTGCAGGTAACACTAAGCTTGCAAGCTGACTTCCCTTACTCTCTGAGCACAGTAGCATAATAGTTCAGTGTGTAAGGCAAGGTCTCACACAAGCTTGCAATACAGTTTGTAGGTCTATTTAACTCTATTTGTGATTTTGGTTGCACTTCATTTATTGAAATGACAACCTTGATTGCTTTGCATCCATCTTAAGACATTCAGTAATTCAAGCTGAGTTATTAAGCAATGCAGATTAGGCAATATGAACATTCTGTCTGAAACAAGTTCCTCCTTCACCCCTTTTCTCTGCTATTCTCCTTGCTGAACCCACAAGCACTGTGCAAGCAGAGCCTTGAGTAAATACACCCAAAAATGTCCAGTGGGAGCTGCTGCAATTTGCAGCAGAAAACAGCTCTTCATCAATCCTTCCACAGATGGAGACAGAGTTGTGGGAGGGGACCTCATCCCCAAGATGCCAAGTGACTGAGTCAGGTGTCAGATCTGCACACACTCTGGCACCAGTATGGTTTTACTGCAGCTCTAAGACAAATCTCTTTCTGTGCTGCAGCTTCTTATCTGAAATAAAGGAATGTTTTTTTAAAAACATGGACTCTTTCCATCACTGAAATACAATTAAAATAAAAAAGCTTTCTGTACTACTACTGGCACTGTGTGGAAGACACATTGATGGTGTCAGATAGTACAGATACAGTGTGAAAACATATGGAAGGGCAAAAGGAGTTGGCCTGCAGTCCAGTTCTTTAATTTTAATCACAGTAAATTATACACTATGGTGGCCAGATGGTTTGGTTTCACTTTATACAGCTGGTTGAAAAATCCAGAATTAATTATCATAAAATTGAGAAGTTTTCAGCTACTTAAAAGTGTACTAAATTAAAAACTGCCCATTAAGGACATTTTCTGCTGCTTCTTTTAGTGGAATGGTGTGCACTGTAGTCTTGTAAGCTCACTTTGTATATATGATTTTAATCTTTCTCTCTGACCAAGTTACAAGAAGTTAAAGCCTTATGGCATTTTAAAGCATTGGTTTAATTTGTTGCACACAGTTTTTTTCCCTCCACTGTATGAGGGGGATAGCTGCATTACAAGGTTCTTAGTAACTTGCCCTGACTGAGTGACCAAGACATGGCTTTCCTGGCCTTGGTGCTTTGGAAACCTTCATCACTGATGTATATTTGCTTTCGTTGTCATTGAACTTCTCAGAGATCTGCTGTTGTTTTTTTCCAAACATAGGCTATGAAAAAAACAGTTTGCCTGCACACCTGGAGGAGATCTTACATCTGTGTTTACAGTCTGGGAACCCACAGTTGCCTGATTGTATTCACTCAGAATGCAGAGTTCCTGTTCCATGGGAAACCACTGTCAGCCTGACTGTGGCATTGTCACAATTTTTCCAGTGAGTTTTGTATGGGAAGTGATTGTGAAATTGTGGTTGGAGCAATGTACAGGCTGCTGGTGGGGAGCTGCAGAGTGGCCTTGGTGAGGAGTGGTGGGGATTGCCCCATGCTGAGCAGAGCCAGCTCAGCTCATTCCACAGGAGTGACCATAAGGCACAGCTGCACCCCACAGCCACAGTGGCAGTGCCTCAGGAAAAGTCTGTGCCAGAAAGGGCAAAATCCTTCAGTCAGTGAGGAGTGAGGGGAGGGCATGGAAAACAGCCCTGAAGACACCAAAATCAGAGGGAGGAGATGTTCCAGGTGTCCAAGCAGAGATTCTCCCTGCAGGAAGTCACCCTGGAGCAGGCACCCACACTGCAGCCCGTGGAAAGAACCACACTTTGGCAGGTGGACATGCCCTGAAGGAGTCATGGTCCATGGAGAGCCCATGCTGGAGCAGGTTGATCTTGAAGTGCTGTAGCCCATGGGAAGGAGTCACCCTGCAGAAGAAAAGAACGCAGAGGAAGGAGAGAAAAGAATAGCTGACATGGACTTACCACAGCGCCCATTCCCTGCACTGCTTGGAAGAAGGAGTAGAGGAGTAAGAAACAAGAGAGTGAAGTTGAGCATGTCAAAAAGAGGGATTTTGGGAAAGATTTTGGTTTGTCTTTCTTTATCTGATTGGTACTCTATTTTAATAGAGAATAAACTAAATTAATTTTCTCCAAGTCAAATCTTTTCCTCATGAGACTAATGGGTAAGCACACTCCCTCTCTTTAACTTGACCCTTGAGCTTTTCCATCTTCTTTTCTCCCCTGTTTTGCTGAGGAGGTGGAACGAGAGAGCAGTTGGGCAGGAATCTGGCAACTGGCCATGGACAACCCACCACTATCACAACAGAAATTGTTACACTTGAGAAGTCACTCTGGGTAAGTACAGCTACTCAGCTTGATTATTTTTACCACTCCAAGTTACATGTGCTTAGTTGCTGTGTTTTGCCTCCATAGACAAATTGCCACCCAATTGTTTCTACAACTGTGCAGAAGTATGGTGAACTCAGAAGGCAGCACCACAGCACCATTCAGAGAAGCTGCAGCTCACTCTGTTCTCCCATTAATAAGTTGCTTTCCTGCAGCTTCTGCAAACTGCTAACTTGATTTAGAATTAAAAGCTTTCAGACACCTTTAAGATGAAAAGTAAAAATCAGATATTTACATGCAAAGTTTGAATTGTTTCCCCATCAAGGAGTCAGGAATTTTTTTTCAGAGATCTTCTCATATTTTGTCCTACACTGAATTAAAGGAATGTTTACTACTGTGTGTGCTTACTGGGAGCTTATGTTACTGGGGGATGCCAGCAGCTGCTTGTCCAAAGTGCACATTCACATTCTTAGAAGTTTTTTCACAGCAACAAATGTCAGGCTTTTAAACTTTTCCAGGAACTGCTCTCCAGTATTAAACAGCCTTTTACCCTTCTTCTTTTGAGTTTCTTTTTAGATCAAAGAATATGAAACTTGTAGTGATGCCTTAAGTTTTAGCATTCATGTATTTCAGATTCTATGCTGCCTAGGGGTGTAGTTCTGAGCCTCATATTAAGTATTAGTCAGCTCTTCACAGAGTAGGTAGAGCAAACAAATCTTTCCCTGCTGAAGACCAAGGACTATGGGTACAAGTTTCAGGCCCAAGAGCATAAACAATGGTAGACCGAAGAAAGAAAACAAGGATGAGACCTCACAACCAGAAGCTGTAATTGGACAATTAAACCCCAATGTGCAAATGGACCAAAACTTCTAAAAGTGTAAGACCTCGTGACTGTCCATTTTGTGACCATTCTAATTCCACCCTGGATGTAGCCCTGGCCAGGCTGTTGTCCTGCCTAAGGTGTACCCTTAAAAGTGTTTCAATAAATATCTACTTCTTTCTCTGGCTTTGTTCAGTCTCTGTTTCAGGTCAGCCTTCCCAAGGCATCAATAGTACTAGAGGGCATATTTATTTTTTTTCCCGGCCTTTTACTCCAGTACTGCAAACTTATTATTTTAAAATGTTCCAATGTCACCTTTAAGGCATAAGAGGACAAATCAACTGTCTTTATTCACCAGCTGATTATTAATTTGCTCAGCTAGGGCTTCTATACCCTCCTGAATTTAATTACTATTCTCTCCTTTCTCTATTAGCTTTTGTTCAGCTGTTTCTTCTTTACAATTTTTTTGACTCCTTTTATAAACATGCAATACCTTGTGAATGTAAATACTAATTAGTTTTCTTTCAAAATAAGATTCCTCCAAAACAATGGAAATCATGCTATGTCCAGGTAAAAAATTTTCTTTAATGATGCTCTACTGAATAGTTGTTACAATGCTTTGTGGATGCTCTTTCCAAGAAAAAGAGCATGATTTTATTTCTATTCTTGAATTTATTAACAAAAGTATATTTAATACTTCAAAGAGGTGACTTAGATTATGTGAAGTAGACAAACAGGTCAAGTCAATTCAGAAAACCTGAGCAAGGCCTTAGCTTTCAGTTATTGTTGCAAAAGGCTTTGGCAGTCAAAACTAGCAAAAGATTAATGAAGACAGAATTTATTTCACTTAACTGGTTTCTGTGATTTTTTTTTTTTGGTGGGGGTGGGGGTGAATGCATTAATTTCTTTGCTCATAGCCTGGAAAATTGGTCTCAAACTCATTAATGTAAAAGCAAGGATTAATTTTGAGTAACTCTTCAGACTGAGAGGAATTGCTCTAAGAGTTGTAACTTATGTTTTAGACAAATCATATCAGCATGGTGATTTTTAGGAACTGTGATAGAAGAAAAACTAGTCTATTAAAAGGTCTTAGTCTAACAGCTGAGGGGAACCTACCTGGTTTCACAAACAGAATATGAAACTCTCACTTCTTAAGCTAAAGAGCATATTTCTTTTCATGAAATTAAACCATCACACAGCTTTGGAACCCCAATCTGTTTTCTTCCCCTTAGTTTCTTTTCAAATTGTGATTGCAAGTCTGAGTCAAATTTTTCAGAGCTTAGAGTTCAATTGATTTACTCTTAATAGTGAATGCTGATATTATGACCTCTTCCATAATGATGAAAACACTTTAAAAATGCAAAAAATAAGTCTGCAGTAGATCAGAAAAAATGTCTGGAAACTATGATCTTTGCACTGTAAACGCTAACAGATTTCCTTGCCTTTATTTTAATTGCATGTGCTGATTAAGCACGTGCATTCCTCCTTTAAATACACTGGAGTTGTGCCTCACTAATAGAGTGCAGCTTCTCAGTGTAAGCCCTCTAATGTGTTTTTTTATCAGTTTTTCAGACTAAAACACAAAACGATACTCTTTGACAATACTCAGTTAAAAAACACTCGAATAAATGTTGTGCCTGCTGGTATTTTTTCATATCTTAAAGTTTGTCAAGAATTACAGTAGCTAGGAACTACCTTGAGATTGCTGTGGCAGCATGACACAACTTTAGAGCACAGCCAGAGCTCCATAGCACAGTGGTGATGAAATTCCTCTTGAGGAATATAAGCTATAAAAGGTTGAAAGACCTTCAAGACCTTTCTTTTAAATTAAATTCCATGCTGGTTTTATTTTTATGCATTGCCTCTCAGGATGCAATATCAAATGCTGAAAGTAAGATAAATAGATATTATTTTCCTTTTTGTTTTCTTTGTCCTATCCCACTATTATACCTTTCTGTCAACTCTTCAGGATCCTTCTGACAAAAGAATACAGGAGCAACAAAAGTTACCATATTTTTGCAGTCTGAACTCTCTAACAAAAAATTGGCATAGGCGCTGGCCAAAGGTTTTGGATATGGTACAAAGTTCCTGGAATCACACAAGTCCATTCTACATTGGTTGCTGCTGACCAGGCATGAACCATGGATGGACCTTACAGGCCACTCTTTGCATGTCCTCTGTTAGGGATTATTAACCATGGTGAGTTACTAGCTTGTAATTCTCTACATGCTGATGAATATTTATAGGAGTTCTCAGTAGTTCTCACTAGAAATATATTTTAAAGGGACTTTCAGGTTGTCTATATTCAGGATATAGGTTATTAGGATATAAAATGAAATGGTCTGTTTAGATTTAAAAGGTCTCATGCTGTTTAAAAATGAAAGAAAATTTCTATCCATCACCATGTCCACAAAGCAGACTATGCTGGCAAACTTCAGCAAAGCTGTGAACTGCTAACATAGCTTTTCAAGGGAAATTTAGTAGTCTGAAGGGAAAGATGGCAGAATTACTGCAGTCCCTTCACAGGGAAAATTACATTAAATTACATTTAATTTTCAAGTTTTTCTTGTTATTTAACAAAAGAAGCAAAATGTTGCTGGTTCTGGGCTTCCAGAGTTAGTAGCATGTTCAGCTATAAGCACAGATGCACACAGATAGCACAAACATCCATCTTTGGATTTTTCATAGGGAAACATCCTTTGCTGCACTGGACTTGACCATGCTTGTGCTTCCCACTGAGTCCCTCTGGTTCATGAGGGAATCTGATGCTTTGTGTGCCACGAATTCCTCTGCCTGTTCACATTGCACTAATCTTGCCCCTTAGATAATCCCAGACTCTATCCCAGGGAGGGACTGACAGATTACATGCAATTAATGCTATCAAATCAAATTGTGACTTAATAAATGTCAGAATTCTTTTCAAGGTGGTGTAAGCATGTTATATATGTTCTTCAAATTGAGTTTATATAATCCCTTACCAAATACTATTTGTTAAATTGTTTCATTAATGCCTTTTGGTGAATTTTATAATATTTACTATCCTTCCAAAGAAGAAATAAGTTTTATTTATCCTATCTCTTTTTTCTACTTAGGTAGAGGAAAGGGGATGGTTGGCCTTTTTTTTTTTTTTTAATACAGAGTATTGTGTGTTGTGTAAGAGTCCCAGGAAGATTATGTTGTCACCTTAATACTTTATAAAGGGCTTTAGTAGCATTAAAATATTACTTAAGTAATCTTTACAACAATTCAGAACCCACTTACAAAACTAATTTTAAAAGGCATTTAATGAAGTTTGAGAACCACAAGAAATTATAAATTATAAAAAGAGGAAGAATTAAAGTTTAATTGCCATCTAGTCATCTCCTCAGTGTAGGCTATCACAATAATTTGTTCTCTTATTAGTTGATATCAGTAGAACCTTGTTGTCCCTTTATGCTTCATGATTTTGGTAGCAGACAGGTTTCTGCAGAAGTATTTTTGTCATGTAAGAAAACAGATACAAGACCTAAACCACTAACAAGGCACTAATTTACAGGTTCATTATTGTGTAATCAGAGTTGTGTATTTTCACATACAAGCACACTGAGAAGCCTACAAGCAAATTAAATCAGAAAATGTCCTAATAAAGAAGCATTAAACCTGTGTGAAAAAAATATAGGAAGATGCAAATAAAAACTGTAGAGAAAATATAATTTACATGCATGCTTTTATGGTAAATAAGCAATTTATTTATGGTAAATAAACCAGGTTTGCCTGCATTGTACCCAACATCCATCTAAGACAGGACCTTCAGAACACTGTAATTTTTCCAAAATGATTGATCTTCAGTCAGTCAGTCTGACCACCAGCTGGATAAAAGTAAGCCAGTTAAACTCTCTCTGGGTCATGTCTGCTATAAAAATAGCAACACTTCACTAGACAGGTCTTAGAGACTCAGGTCCACTCTCCTGTCTCTGGCAAAAGCCAAGAGCATGTGCCTAAGGAACAGGACCCCTGTCACCCTCTCTGCTTCCAGCAGCCTATGGCCACTCATTCAAAGAAGAGGTTCAACAAATGGGATAAATGGGCTTTTCCTCCCCAAAATGATCTGGGTTTTTTTAACTCCTATTTACTTTTAGCCTCCATACCACCTTGTGCTAATCAGTTCCACACTATAATTGCACAAACATTATTCTTTTTTTTTTAAGAAATCAAATTCTTTCTCAAATTATTTTGCAAGAATGTTTCAAAGAATTCCAGAGAGACTGCCCTGAGGTTAAAGGAAAATAAGACTTTTCATTTCAGTGACCTGTGGTTTTTATGTCTACAGATAAGACCATTGCCTGTCACTGTAGTAAGGGGATCAGATAAAACGTTTAAATGGTGCTGTCTTCCTACACCTTTAAGTCCAAATGTTTTTTTCCTGTGTCTTGCAGAGACTGATGGTGCTAATATCTATCAAGGAGAGAGACTTAGTGTGAATTTTGCTTTGGGGAAAAGCTGGGGTTAAAGTTTAGTCTCTTGAAGCTTCTCCCTTTAATAGATGTGGATTTCTCTGTCCTGATATTGTTGTCCTCATTG
Source organism: Argya squamiceps (assembly GCA_037834095.1). Lineage (NCBI taxonomy): Eukaryota > Metazoa > Chordata > Aves > Passeriformes > Leiothrichidae > Argya > Argya squamiceps. The sequence continues at coordinate 19,573,356 of JBBMKD010000001.1, read as the reverse complement.
TCTGCAATTCCTAAGTTTCAAATGCTTCATTAAACTTTCCCCTATATTTTATAGCATCATCCACAGAAAACTTGAAATTTCCTAGATACAGCCTATCACACCTTTAAGGGTTTTTATTTCATAACCTATGTTAGTAGCCTTGAGTCCCCACCGTCACATACAAAGGTCTGAGTGCCATCTGTAACAGGTCTAGGAGGTTCCAGGTGACCTGGGTGGTTCTTTACAATCATTTTCAGAGGCAAATAAGCACATGCCTCTTTGATAGAGACACTGCTCAGGCAATAGGTTTCTGTGTGTGTAACCACTGATGCTGGATTTAAGTCATTGGAACTAAATTTTGTATTTAACTGTAATGCATAAATTCAGGTTTTCTTCTTTTCAGGCCTCACATTTATGGCAGAATTTAATATATATTTTTTTCATCCTTTCTTGAAGCACCTTGCATTCTCAAAGTCCTGGGAGTCCCTCTTATAGATGTTGCTTTTCTTTTCCATCTGTCTTTCCTCTCTTTTGTATTACATTGCCTGCAGACCTACAGTGAGACTTCTCTGCTTCCACATTCTCCTTCATTCTACTTCTGGATTTTACTGGAGAATAATCCATGTGAAAAAATGTACTCCCCAGCATCTGGACATTCAATAAGTCTGAGAAAATTGTGCTTTAATTAGAGAAGTAACTTTTCCTCAGAGTGAAAGTGAGGATATTAAATGGCTAAAAAGAACAGTGTTGCCAACATAGACCTTCTAATCTGTGTGCACTTCATCACTATAATCCCTCTGTAAAGCTATTCTAGCAGGAACATGGCCAAGAACTCCTTGAAAAGCAGCTTCTTCTCCTACATGCACCTAATTCTAGCTTCCATGTTTCCATTTCAGTCTGGTTTATGGCACTGCTTCTTCAAGTCTTCTCATGTTTTCTCTTAATTCTTTTTAAATAATGACCTTTCCTGATAAGCATGTCATGCTTGTTCATATGGTTATTTTTTCAAATGCTCCACCTCCAAATTTGATGGGGTTTTTTTCCAATTCATCAAATAGATAATTTAGAATAGTTTGATTATTATCTTGAAGAGTTATTTAAATAAAATGTAGATTTTTTCTGACATTTTAAACTTGTCTTCCAGAAGGAAAATAACAACAGAGTTTGGAGAGTCTTCCATGCCATATGAAAGAAATATAGACACTTTCAAGGACTGAGATGGCTTATTTTTTAATATTCCCTTTTATGCTGTTGCTTTTTCAGAAGAAAGTTTGAAAATGAAAATGTAAAAAAACCAATTGCAGGCCACTTTGTTTACTAAAAAAATGTCTACAGTTTCTGAAACCTGTGGTTCACACCTTTGATTTTTTTCCTTTGGACACTGCTGTTATTTCAGGAGGTCAGGGGGGTGGGGGGAGGGATTCTGAGTAACATTTGAGTTCTTTAAAACTCCTTCTTTTCATTGAACAAGAAATTTGGTAGATATACACTTGGGAAATTCTGTGTTGGCATTTCCAATGCCTAACTATTGAAAATTTAGATTAGATGAAAAACAACAAAAGACTGAAGATTGCCATTTTAAGCTACGTTTCTTTTGCTTGCTGTTCTTTGTTATTAAAAATATGGCATTCTTTGCCTGCTAGGGATATTTTGAAGTGACATATTTCCAAATACCACTTCACATGTTTCAGATTCTGGTTTTATTCAGTCTTTCATAAAGAAAATTCCTGCTGCTTCTCAGTATTGAAGGTCTTGATCTTATAACTGACAGAATGTTAGTGGGCAGCTATTTTTGCTCTGGGGAGACTGTATAAAGTGATCCAAGGAATGAGGAGAGATTAGGAAAAAATCACCTTTTAATGATACAGACAGTATATGTCTCTGTTGAAGTTCTCCAGGCATCCATGTGCACTTTTTTCCCCCCTTCTCTCTCTCTCTCCTCAGCAGCATTGCCCTGGCTGGCTGCAGACTCTGGTTTATACAATACAGGTGCAAATATATGCTGAAAGTCTATTCCAGCAACAGCTCAGTTTGTTGCCCTTTTACACTGAAGGCTTTTACCCATTTCTGAAAAATATCTTACAATTCTGATGATTAGCACGTCACAGCTCTTTATTTGCCTAAAAATACTGGGGGGCCACCGGAGCCTGCATGCCTTGTGGCCCTATACCTTGTGTATCAGGGGCAGCTTGCCCAGCTGGTTCTGCCACCAGTGCACACCCCATGGATGCACCACCATGATGCTCATCTCTCCTGGCACCTGAAAACCAGGTCTTATGACATGTCCAACAGTAGTGTTCAGTTTCTTCACTGTCTTGAGACTAAATTTGTCTCTTCTGACTGTTGACACTGCTTCTGCAACTGAGCAAGCAGGAGCCTTGGCCCAGAGGAAAATTCATCTCATGCAGCTGCACAGCACTCGAGGGAAATGGGACTGCACCTTGCTCTGCAGAGCAAAGCTGAGTGGTGAGCACTGCTCACCTTCCTCTGGTGAGACATCACTGCAGTGCCACTGGTGGGACACCACCTGTGCAGCAGCCTCAGGTGTAACAGCTGTATTTTTACATTCTACCAGTTTAGTCTCTAACTACTGCATGCCATAGTAACTGCTGTAGGGCTTAAATGCTGTAAAACTGTACACAGCTATGTACTGCAATACAGCACAGACATTATGACACTGCAAGCTTCCACAAACAATTTGAAGCAGCAGAAGCAGCAGTCTTGCACCCCCTGTAATGCTGGCCACCCTTTTCCACCCTCACTTTATCTGTTCTCTTGTAGAACCCAGCATTGTGACACCAGGCAATGCAAAAATGTAAGCAATATTTTCTAAAGCTAACTATGTTTATTGGTATTCAATCTTATTGCAAGCTCTTGCCTGGATCTGTTCTAACACTTGTTTCCAAGTGCAACCACAAACACTTCTGCTGGCCTAAGGGAAGGGAACGAGCAATGGCAGTGGGGAAGCAATTTTCAGGACAATATTGGCTTACAGCAGACTCAGATGCTTGTAGAACTGCTGTCTAAAGACAAGAAGTTTTTTGTGCTTAGTGTATGGCCACTTTCAGTTTCTTCAGGTTATCCAAGTCAAATTGTGTTGCAGTTTTGACCTGTAAGGTAAGATTTGAAACACCATATAGACAGAAATAATAAAAAATTAAAAGTCACTTACTCAAAGGCATCTGCACAAAATGTATCCAAGTACTAAAATGGTTCTAAGTTTTAGTTTAAACTTTATAAATTATTAAAATGAAGTTTTAGAAAGTACCCTCAAAGTTCCTGCATGTTGCTTTTTCAATATTCATCCAGTTTAAATACCTTCAGCACCACAGATGCAAGTGCAAGATGAGAACTGGTATAATCAGTTCATCTGAGGCTCTGCAGACTGACTGTGCACAAAGACTGTAATTAGCTGCTAAAACCACAGGGTACTAAAACTGGGTGCCAGTAATCTTGCTAGGGTGCTATATTTACTTAGTCTATCTTGGTGGTGATCTGTAAGAGGTTTAAAGTAGCTCTCAAAGGCAGAGTTGGTGTTTGAATGATCACTGTTGGGAAGCAAGAATCAGCATTTGGATGAATAAATACTGAAAAAGGTTACCTGGTATGTTTGATGCAATGGGTGCTGCTGGATCAGCAGATGACATTAATGCTATGGAAATTCACCACTGGTACACAAAGTTTATGAAGGAATGCCCATCCGGACAGCTTTGCCTGCATGAATTTAAACATGTCCTGGATCTACATGGACTTACTCCTGAAGCTAACAACTATGTTGAACAAGTATTTCACACATTTGACATGAATAAGGTAAGAATTCATTCTTGACTTCTGAGCTTTCTTATGGTTGTATCATTTGATGCACTCTGAGACAGGTCTCAGAGAGCTGCAAGCTCTCTACTCAGAGGCAATGGAAGTGATTTAATGGAAAACTCTGAGCAGTTAAACAAGAGTGGCTGGCAAACAATCTTGAATGCTCTGCTCCCAGTATATTTTGCCAATTTGAAAGTTTCATACAGTCATTCTAATGCATGCTGATGGTTTCTCATGTTTGAAAACAAGATTTTTATTATTATTTTCAGTGTGCATTAACAATTGTAATTTTTATTTATGTAGCTGCTTGAAAAATCTTTCTAAGGCAGTGGGTGTTCAGCTGGATCCATAGGTATTAATGCTTTTGGATTATGCGACATAGGCACATTAAGATTCCGTCTGTCACGGGATTCATTCTGAACACCTTCTGTGGCCTAATTTGGTATCAGTCAACCCCCTTTTCCAAAGGCACATCCGTTTGGTTTTGATCCATCATCCCAATTTTATTGTTTAACGTGCTCCTAAAGGTCCTACTAAAGATCTGTCCAGTGGCTGTTCGATGCATCGCTGTCTTATGTTATTCCAACACAGCGTTCATACAGGCTCCTTCTAGCTACAACACTCACCCTGAGTAATTTTCCCCTTAAGCCAAGGTAACACTTTCTACCAAACGTGACAAAAGAAGTGAAGAGTCAGCTGTAATCCCTAAAAAACCCACAGAAATTAGGTTTAGGCGGAATTGTCAATAATAAAAACTCTGCTTTCGGCTAATAGAAGAGATGGGCCCATCTTGGTATAAAGAAGTATTTTAAAAAAACAATAAAGCATTAGTGTTCTCTACCCACATTATTTATCTCAATGAGTACAGAGATGTATTAAAAAAATTTTATTACATTTCACAAATTACTTTAACAGCAGGTTAAAACTGGTCCAAATAGTAACCATAACTGCTCCACACATTTTCCTGTCCAAGAAATTGCCTTTCTGTTCTTCATTATGGAATTAATTATACTTGTTTCAGAAAAATGCTGAGAATATAAGGTACCTCATGTGTTTTTACTTGCAATAGTACCTCTATTACGCATTATGTGTTTTCATATATATCTCCACTCCCAATTCAGCTTGCTTTTTTGGAGTTACGTAATTCTTTCTTCCATAATCCTCAAGGACTCTTCCTATAAAATCAGGCTCCTTGCATGCTCTTTTCTTCCCATGGCCAATTACCAGCTGGTTAAACACACTGAAATTTGATTAAGTAGTATCACCTAACTCAATAAATGTGCTAATTACAGATGATGAGCAGACTTCCAGTCTACAAACATGAAACCTGACTGGCAGAAATTGTTAATTTGCTGTGTTCTTTTCAATTAAAATTTTGATGCCTTAAGTTCCCCAGAAAAACTTTATGAATGCTAACCTTCCTTCACAGTGCACAAGGACAGTGTCTGAGCTCACCCAAGAGCTTTTCCAGTTTAGCATTAATGTGTACTGCAAAAAAGCCCTTGACACTTCAGTGCTCTTGAAAAGTGTGGGGAGCTTTGGATGTTGCGGATTTTGACCTTTTATTTTATGGGACAACATCTTTGGATTTGCTGGTATTTTAAAAGTTCCTTATTGCCTTTCTCCCACTACAAGTAGCTTATCACCCATGGAGTAGTTTGATCAAGTTATCTGAAGAATATTAAGATGTGTGCCTTAAACTTGTCAGGTTATATACACTATATATAAGTTTGACTCTCACTACCAATCAATCTTTCATCTCCTTCTCTGATATCCCCAGAACATTTTAATCAATTCGTATATTTCCACAAAATTTCAAAGAGTAGGCATTTCAGTTGATCAGTTCCTAATGTTTTCATAAAATTTGGCAGCTGGGTAGCAGGAACACACCCAGAATGAATGCCCTATTCATACAGAATTAAGCTTTTACTCATTCTTTAAGGCAACAGTTGGCTGACAAAATGATCAGGCACTTGTTTCCTTTTGCCTAGAGAAAATACAGGATGGAGCTGGGGTACCAGTGTTTGGGGTTTTAGGGGACAAAAGGCAGTTTGTATGGCTCTAGGCTTTTGTTTTGCTATTCCCAGAAGGGCTTGTTTAATTAATGTTCCATGTTAGACAGAAAAAGATGCTTTAGTTTTTTTATCAGTTTGGAAGTCTTCCTCCACTTTAATGAAATTTAACAATGATTTGGCCCTCAGGACTTCATAAAATCCACTGTAAAACGGTTCATGCTAGGCTTAAAATCTCATTATTTAATAATGTGCTCCCACTAAATATCTGATATTCATTTCCTGTTCTGCAAGGTGCTGTAACAATCCTCCACGAGCTACTACTAATCTGAGGCATAGATTTTATTGTGTGCTTTCTTAATTGAGCTGTTGCTCAGCTGCATCAATAGGACCAGGCAAAGTTATTTAGAAGGCAGAACAGGAATGGCACATTTAGAATTGTCAATTACATAAGATTGTATAGTCTATATCCATTTGGAAAGAAGATGAAGAATGGGGCTTTCATTCCCAGAAAAACAGCTGGCAAGTTTTAATCCCTGACCAATCTATTTGTATAATTTAGTAGTTGGAAAGGTTTAAACACTTAGGGAAATGAATCAAGTGAACCAGAATATTTTATCAGAATATTTTACTTTTCTCCTTTAAATACTAATTTTAAAATAATCTATTTTTCATTAAATGGCAACAGTATAGCTACATTATTCAGATACAATACATAGCATCTAGATAAGCTGTAGCTCAGTTTTATTCTCCTCTTGCCTTGAATAAAGCCTCATTGAAAACCCTGTGGCAAACAAGAACCAGGACCTCTCAAAAAATGTGCCAGGATTTCTTAAGTTTCCTCTTTGGCATTCACACTGCTTCTAATCTATTTAGTTAGTCATGATGTGTATATTTATTTATCTGCTGTAATTTATGTTTCCTGTGAAGTCATTCTGTGAGGCTTCAGGCTGCCTTAGGGGACTGATTTACGTAACAAGCAGAATGAACTGTGGCCATACCGGCTTGCCAAGAGAAATGCATTTGGGAGTTTTATGGCTTGGCATGGCTTTCCCAGGAACAGCATCCTCACAGTATTCTTGGTCATTCCAACTGCATCAACACTTCTAACAAGAGCATAGCTCAGGCAGAGTACAATAGAAAAGCATTTGTCTTCTGGATGCTGGTCTTAACGCAGAAATCCAGCTCAAGACTCCTTTCTGTGTTTAGAAGAGACAAAGGATCTTACTTCAAGATGACTCAGCTTTTTCCAAGTTTCTGCCCTGCCTTATACATCAATGGAAAAACAACTTAACTGAGTCAGTGGAAAGTAACTCTTAACAGAAGTTTTTTTTAAAATCAGTTTCTGAAAAAATCCTACACGTAAATCAAGGTTCTGAAGTGGCATAACACGTACAGATGCAAAAGGCCATAATGCCATTTTATTTTGATGTTGAAAATTGCAGCATTATTTTTCTTTTGTTTTCTTCACCCTGCTCCCTCCAAACACACTCTGGCCCAAATTCTGCCTGTTAATTTTCTCTGATAGAGGATCAGATTTTCTCTGCTGCCACAGCGATAAAAATCACTGCCAGAGCTGTGGCATTAGTGGATGAAGAAAAGAATTCAAGATGAAATTTCTTTATTTTGCAGGCATGCGTTTAGATTTTAGGAAGCGAGATTCCAAGCAAACAACAAACTTAGGTGCCTGCAGGCTCCTCCCTGAACCTGAAACTGCTGAAGATTACTCTGTCACCTTCCTGTTTCTATGATAACAAAAGTGCTATGCTTTAAATATTCAAATTTCTATCACTTTATTATCTGAAAACCCATCACTGAGCCTGTGAACAGAATATGTGTGTTAAGTTGATTATGCAAATGAAGGTAAATTATTTCTTTTTAGTGTCTCCCCATGCTCTTGCTGTTTCAGAATTATATACATAAAGGCATGTTGCTAGTTCTTTTTAACCTTAGGATTATATTAGGAAAAGTACTTATACCATGCTTGGTTAAGATGGGATATTAAATCAAAGTATGCACTTTTAATTGGAGAGTCATGAAGAGTCTGTTTTCAGTGAGAAGTCCCCAAATTTCACTAGCTCTGATTTAAACCTGTTTTTCAAGTGCTGGTCATGTGAATTTCACCCATGTATGTATTTAAATAACCTGATATTTTCTGTGAGAAATTTCTGTGAGATCTGAAGATTCTTTTTCCCAATGCTAATGATGCTGTATGATCTGTATGAAGTTTAGCAAGAGAACCAAGGCTGCAAACCTGACACAAACTCTTATACAACATGAGCATAAATGTCATGTTTTGTCTTCAAGGGAGTCCCTGCAGAAGCACCTGAGAACATGTCAAGGTCACTCCAGACAAAAAGAAGGACCCACCTATTGACAAGGTTTTCAAAAATCTCCTAAATGAATTTGTTTCCTTGTGGGTGGGGTTGGATGAGAGCCTTAAACCCCTCAGGTTTTCCCCTTTCACTACTAGTAGGTGGTGTGAATATTTTTGTCTTCACTCTCCTTTTTAAAAGTTATTTTCCCCACCATTTCTAAAGTAAATTCTGTTCAGAGCTGCATTTTCAGACAGTTACAATTAATATTTTATGGTTTTCTTCTTTATTTTATCATTGCAATTTTTATTCTTATTTGGAAAGCTTGTAAAAGAGTTATACAGCCGTTTAACATCCCTATTCACCTCATATAAAAAAAACCCCAACTTTTAAAGCTAGGTAGTGGAAGGAAGGCAGACTTCAATTTTGCATGCATCAGAAAGAAGGTTTTGTAACTACAAGAAGATAAATGGAAAGAATTGATAAATGGAGTGGAAAAAGCACAGTGGAAAAACCAGGAATAGATAGGAATAAGTAGATAACAGCTTTTGAGGGGAGGAAAGAAACAAGTGAAATGTAAAACAAAAAGCAAAATTTACAAAATCAAGGCCCAAGTATAAAGAGATGGGAATAAATGTTCAAGGAGTGGAAGGAGGAAATAGTGCCTCATCTCTTCTTTGTACATTAATTGAAACTTGTGGAACTCAAATGCCAGCTATGGAGAAAAAGTGTTGAAAAGAGAGTTAAAGTCTTAACAAGAGATTCATTCTCCATCAGAAACAGAGCCGATAGCTGGACAGAAACAACATATGGCAATAAATGTGGTTGTTTCCTCACTGCAGTGAGAGGGGGTGTGCTGGCAGTGGCGGCCACAGGATCCAATCCCTGGAGGTGTCTCTCCACAAAGCCCCTCCAGTGTCCCAGAAAAGCACTGGAACAGGGATTGCTGGACAGAAATACCACCGTGCTCCTTAGCGAGAACACGAGCCCTTGTCTTGCTAGCCCAGGCCACTAGGAGATGCCAGTGGCTCAGTGTCTGCTCACCTTGGGAAAGACTTCAGGCACCAGGAAGGAAAACGCCCCCATCAAAACAACGGCACCTAATTAGGGAAGACAGCCTCGTCTTTTAATTAAATGTTTGCTGATGACTCTGTTGGCTTGGCTTTCCTTTTTTCAAAGTGCTTAACTCAGAGGATTCTATTGCTAGTAGGGAAAAAAAAAAAAAAAAAGAAAAATAATTTCAAATTTTTTCCAAATAGCTGTGCTGTGTAGGTAGATAAAAACAGGAAGCCAGGACTTAGAGTTGTTTAAGGATCTATATGTAGCATTATTAACTGGAAAAATCCAATTTGTCTAAGCTGAAATGCTTCGTGAAAACAGCCGGTGGCATCAAAGCGTTGTTGGGGTGACCGTTAATTTAGACCTATTGCCATTAATATGAAGATTTCTGGGGATCCTCCCATCTAGTTCATTAGCATGAAAAAGTTCAGTGATTTTTTTTTCTTACTTCTCCCAGTTAGAGCCGGGATATTTCATTGGCTTCTCAGATTTTCCCTGGATGAGAGGACTCTTTCTCTTCATTTGCAATGAGACCACTGAAAAGTAGCAGGTTAGCAGTAGCAGGGATTGTTATTCCCACTTGCAGTTCCCTGATGCCCACCAGAAAAGTTGCAGCCTAAGATCTTGCCCACCATGAGTTTAGGAAAATCACTACTAAAAGAAAGTATTCCTGACTTATCCTCCTGACAAAGGAGGATCCACCTCTTCGGCAACTAGAAACATTGATGAAAATAACAGCTTCAGCAGTGGCTCCTCCTTGTAAGTCATGAACTCCAAATGGAAAACATAAAATTGGTGTTTCAGAGCACTTCCCATAATCATTAAAACTAAAGGAACAGCACTACAAATGGTTCTGTGGAAGGATAAGACTTGTTATTTCATTATGCATGCTTTGCTGGTTATTTATAGATATGGGCACACTGTGGCATGCGTGGCTAACAACACCCACAAATTTACGTCTGTAACTGGTTTAATGACAAAAAAAAAACCCTCCTAGACTGGGCTCTGCACAACTAAGATAAGCACAGTTGACTTTCTCATCACCAAGATGTATATCATTGAGCTATACTCATAATCTCCATGTCAGGAATAATGAAGCAGTACTACAAAAAGAAATCAGACATAATAATAGGCTCTTATAGATGTATTGTTTTAATGGTCACTGCCTTCTTTTTCAGTTTTAAAGCTGTACAAAAACTCAAGGAGTTAATTGTTTGTACAACTACAGTAGCAGGCACACAAGGAATGTGTCTGTGAACTAGCAAAGTTGGGCCAGTGCTTGATCAGTGTTTTCAATGAGAGAATAATTCAGCAAGTGTGTCCCACAGTGGTGCCAGGGTTTAAACACTTCAGAAAGCAGCAACGACCTCTCTTTTCCCCATGCCCATGCTTGAGTTAGCAAGAATTTGTGAGTCCTCTTGCCTCAGATTAGGGAGTTGTGTCCTACTAGAAATTTGTCTCATTGGGGCAAAATCTTTCTGGTTTATAAAGTACAGCCCTTAAAAGCAAGCTACATTCTGATGAAGATAAAAGCAAGAAAGGTCAGCTTGGTCTTCCTCCTTGTATAATGCATAGAAGAAACGCAGAATTGAGAAGCCAAACACTCATTCAAATAGTTAGATAACTGTAGAATGGTCCAGAAGGAGACGATGGTGATGGTGGAGACCTAATAATTTGGGTCTTTAAAATCAAAAAAAGCAAACAACAAAAAAGCAAAACCCCATAACACTGGAAGCCTTCATAGGTAAATTTTCTGACTACAATAGGCTGATCCAGTTCTTCTGGGAGGATAGCCTTCTCTTTCCAAAACTTCGTGTCTTGGCCAGATGGCTCCCTTTCATTTGGGCTGTCTAGGTAGTCTCTCTGAAAACATCTCACCCTGATCTGCTTGATCTGGGAGGGAGGTTGCCTCTCCCTTAAGAGACATAAATGGACCCTGAAGTTGGCTACAGATGATGAGTGGCCACATGCCTGTGGGGAGTTGGAAGGTACTAGAGGGAGATGACAGGACAGGGGGAAGGAAACCGTGCTCAGGGACATGGGAATGCCTGCAATGGTACTTCCTCTGGTCCTGCCCACACAGCTCCCCTCTGCCACTGAAATGAGCAGTGGCAGATCTCCATATGCACCTAGCACTGGAAGGATCCAGCATCCGATAGCAATGGAGTGCTGGAAAAAAAGAGGTGGAGAAAGGGAGACATGGAGCAAAGTATAGAAGCATTAGCTGAGTCACACAAGCAAGAGATGTGGCTTTTTTCAAAGACATAGAAATTGTCACATAGAACTTGCTGAGGAAGGAAACAGAAAGTGGGGCTAGATTGAGCTGGAGCAGATGCAAAAAGTTGATTGGCAAAGATGACATGAATTTAGACAAAAATCTGTAGATAGGCTTTTTATTCAAATACATGTAAAACTTGGCATTTGCCACTTCATGCAATAGCAGTTCTCTTTTTTGTATTACACTTCAAAGAGGTAGCATTTAGCTGCATCTATTAGAAGGAAAAGATGTGTGTCCTTGTTTCACAATACAGGGATATAGCATGGGCTGCCTACTGCCAAGGTACCACTGTTTTCACACTACCCAAGAGAAAGAGAAAGTAATCTTTATTATTTTAATTTTCTGCATTTTTATATTTCAAGTTAGTTCCTGATCACCCTCCTGTGAAGTTTTGTTTTGTTGTGATGTGTTTTGTTTGATTTTTTTTTAAGGCTCAAATTCTATTTCAACCTCTTTCAAAAAACTACCTTTTTTCACTTGTAAAGAAATCTAAATCACATGATCCCATCTACAACTACAAGCTTTTATATCATTTTCAAAGCAAAACTAAGGAATCTGACCTTTTTTTCTCATGGTTCCCTACAGAGACAGTTTTGCTTTACCTGCAATGTACATTTTCTCTGTGCTCATGTTGTTGCATGTCCTTGAACCAGCAATCTCTATTATGGGACTATAATTTTTGGTGTATGTGCTTAGTCCCACTGTTTCCTGTTTGTATGGGGTTATTTTTGATTCCCAGAATATTGTACAGATTCCAAAAAGCTTTTAGCACCTCAATAGATACTGTAATTTTATCTCCACCTTTTAGAATCAGTTTCATTTGGTACAGATAGCCCATTAGGAATTGTTTCACTGGGTTTTCTATACACAAACTAGTCTCTACACCCATTGTTTCAGCATTCTTTGAATTATTTTTGCTACATTAATTTATTCAGTTCGGCTCCACGTTGTTATCAATTTTCCTATTTTTATTTATAAATAGAAATGCTCTAATGCCTTTGGCTTCTGGAACAGGTGATTTCTATAGAATTTCTACTATCTCAGCACATGCTTTGTCTGCAGCTCATTAAGTACCATCAGACTATGCAGAGGGTTATAAATTTTAGTCTTTTTGTGCCCCATAAAACTCACCTTTCATTTTGTCAGGTGTTATATCAACGAAATTATACCATTCTAGTCTCCTACTAGGGGTGAGGGATGCTGTGAGACTGAACTATAAATCAGATAATTTTTTACCCAGGCATTTTTGCTGTCTTTACAGGTGTTTCAGTTATTCTTATTAAGGTAAAGGGATTCTGAAAACAGGTATTACTTTAAAAGCATTCCAACTTTAACTTAACATTCTCTTATAAGTCTTTTGCTAGAATGTACAAAATCTGACAAAAAGCCAAACTTCTAAGGCTCTTCTTTAAGGCAATGCAGCAGTCTCTTCTGTCTCAATCACCGTGAGCACACTTCCCCAAGACTTGCTATTTGGAAGCAACAAGCAGAAGTAATGCATGGAGTTTTGATGGGAAGAAAAGAGGAGTGAGGAGAGAGGGATCAGTTTACATGAGCAGCTTCCCAGTTCCCTGTGCCTAGAGTGAAATCCAGTGACCAGTGTCTGTACAAGGTCATATGAAGAGGTGGGAGGGAGCTGTTATTGCCCAAGTGAAAGAGACAAAAGAGGAAGGATGACTAGCACTGGGTGAGTTATTGATGGACAGTCCTTAACCTAACCATATCATGTCAAATTTTCAGCCTGCTTAAGTCTTGTTCCTGATACTCCATTGTCTTGGTTTCAGCTGGGATAGGATTCATTTTCTTCCTTGTATCTGGTACAATGCTGTGTTTTGGATTTAGTAGGAGTAATATTAATAACACACTGATGCTTTGGTTATTGCTGTGTAGTGTTTATCCTAAATCAAGGACTTTTCAGTGTCTCATGCTCTGCCACTGAGGAGGGGCATAAGAAGCTGGGAGGGATCACAGCCAGGACAGCTGACCCAAACTGGCCAAAGGAATACTCCACACCACAGAATGTCATGCTCAATGTATAAACTAAGGGGAGTTTGCTGGGATGGGCCAATTGTTGCTCAGAAATGGGCTGGGCATAGCTCAGAAGGTGATGAGTAATTGTATTGTACATCACTGGTTTTTCTTGGGTTTTATTCCTCTCCTGCATTATTATTATTAGTTACTATATGTATTTAATTTCAATTATTAAACTATCCTTATCTAAACTCACTAGCTCTACCAGTCTTTTTCCTATTCTCCTCTCCATCCCACCAGGGGCAGGATGGGATGAGAGTGAGAGCACAGCTGTCCACAATACTCAGTTGCCACTTGAGGTTAAACCACAATACCTGTCTTTGCTGTTTGACACAATCACTGCTCATTCCTTTAAGAGCAGGGCATGATGGCTGAAGAAGAAAGTTCAGAATTGTCGTCAAACTGTGCATCCCCAAGAGGTCTTGTCTGCTCTCCTTTCACCTCCCTTGTCCTTGCAACCCATCCCCTTCATTTACCCTCAGTGTTCTAGCCAGCACACACCTGCACATGAAATGCCTTCACAGGGTGTGTTCCCATTCTCTCTCTGTCACTGGGATCACACAGCTGGTCCAGGGCTGGGACATGGTCTCTGGAGGAAAGGCAACACACTGACTTATCCACTTTTCCCTATGTGCTTTGCTTACTGAGCCAGTTTTGGTTAAACTGATGGCAATGTCTGGATCTTGCTGTTTGATCTTCAGAGGTTCATGGGCACCTGAGAAGCGTTCAAGCTTTCTTACTCATATGCAATATTTTGAAGTATATGATAATAAACTTGTTGCTGTCCTTGTGGAGAGAGCTGAAGAACAGACCATTAGGAGTATGGGGGTCCTTCTCAAAAACTGACCTGATCCTATAATATTGATTGCCCTCAGGCTGAATTCAGGCTGGAGGATGGTAGCCATTTTTCATGGGCTGTGCTCTTTAACGCCACTGTGTGATTATAAATTAAAAGGATGAGGGGCAGTGTCTTCTTTCTGCGTCACTAACATCCTATATGTTCACACTGGTATTTATAGCTCCTCTTTTCTTTGTCTTGTAGTAACGCTCCTGAGCTGCTCATCTCCTTGTATAAAACCTAATCAGTACAGAAGTATTACTGATACCTAACCCCTTCCCTGAGCTTATGGAGTAAGAAGGAATTCAGTTCCTGAAAGCTGTAAAACAAAAAGCAGGACTACAGCACTGACCAAGAACAAACCTGTTTTTAATTTACTTACCAGACCAAGTTGATTCCTGTTAAGGAAGTTACTGTAAAAAATTCCTCTTCCGTTTAAATTCTTTGAAAGGCCAGTAACCAAAACTGTGTATTTTATCTGGAAACCCACGCCAAGAGGGAAGAAATAAGATGCGATTTGCACACAAATACAAGATCCCACACAGCATATTTATGATAAAAAGTACATTAAGGAGGAGTCCAAAGGGCTCAGTTTTCAGAAAGGCTTAATCCATTTACAGCAAAGAGGACATAATAACAGGCATTGCTGTTTGCACTCTCAACTTTTCCATCCTTATTTGCAGCAAAAATTATAGCTATTCCTGACAGATATTCCAGAATTATACTCTTGTGTGTAGCTAATGGCTTGTATATAATTCAAAATCAGTCACTTTTAGAATATCCTCTTTATTTTTTTTAATAACAGATATGTTTGTAGTCAATGGAAGAGTGATGAACTATAATTTGACCATGGTGCTCTTTGCTTCTACTTTAGCCACAATTTGAAATCCCATCTATTTTGGACCTGGGCATTAAAGGTAATCTCGTGAGTAGAGATAGGCACTACACAAAAATAGAAACTAACGCTGTAAGATGTTTAACATAGCCGTTTAAAAGCCATATTAACCCGAGTTTTGGTCATGAGCAAGACTTTGAACCTGGGAGATAGAAATGTGAACACACAAAAAGGAACGCTTACTGTGTGACAACATGGGCGCCCAAGAATCATTACCAGATCCCCCTGCACAGATGCACCATTATTACAGCAAATTTATGAGAGAATGTCCATCTGGGCTGCTTAGTCTGCATGAATTCAAGAAACTTTTGGATCTTCAAGGGCTGGATCCACAGGGAGACCTATACATTAAACGAGTGTTTGATATCTTTGATCTGAACCAGGTAAACCTTCTTTTCTTTATTTTTTTTAATCTCATACTATTGCCTTTTTTTGACTTGTAGCCTGCAGGCTCTTCTTTGTGCTATTCTCCCAAAACTGCTCTTGTGGACAGGTTTGCCATTAAGGTGCACTAGAGGTGGAGAAGTGAGACTGTGCTTTGAGGGTTTGGATTAGGACTTTTGTTAGTACTTTCTGGGGACATTTTAAAAAAATGTAGGGAAACAATTCTTAAAAGAGATGTAATGTCTAGTTCACTGGTTATTCTTCTATTCATTGCTTATCCTGTGCTTGTATATAAGCATATGAAAACTTTGATGTGCTCAAAGTTAATAAGTTCTTACAACAATATCAGACAAAGGGGAAATATGGTCTGCACTTAACTGAAGATGAAGTGCAGTGTATATAAATGGATTTAAATGGATTTTCTCAAAGTACCATATTGAACATGTGGAAGAGGGGATAACAACTCAGATGAGGAGCTTTTACTCAGGGTACAAATCGCAAGACCAAATACTACTGAATGAAGAGGTCAAGCAGTTTCTCCAGGCTATACTTCTAATTTATCCTCCTTTATACTGCAATTACTGCTCATGATTGCAATCAGCTCTCTGGAATGTAGCTGACTCCCAGACAGAAAAGATATATTTTCCTCAGTAGTATAGACAAGGCTGAAGACACAGCCATCTAGTACTTCTGTGTAGCACCCTTTTCTAGGTCTGTCTTGAGCACTGCCTCATGTTTGTAAGGTCCTGGAGCTGGCCACCCTGAGCCCTCCACTCCTTGTGATGCTGAGTGGCCTGAGGCACATGCTCTGCAGCATTGGGAAACCTTCAGGTTTGTTGAGACCTTCAGATTATGGATTAATGTAAAAGTGGGGAGAGTGGAATCAAAGCAGGTTAGAGAAAGAGCATTTGCTTACCCTTTGCTGTGGCAGTAGCCAAAGACACTGAAAACAAAATAGGAGTCATCTGCTAATTGTTGCTACTCTGTCTGGTGTTACAGAGTTGTGCCATTCTGCTCTGCAGGCTGCCATCACTTGTATATGCAAAGTGGTTAAGCTGCCAGAGACTAAAACAACTGCTTTTATGAGAAGTACAGGACAGATGCTTGGGGGGACTTAATACACATTTTAAATGTAGATGAGAGGTATGTATGGCGTCAAAAACCGAGAGGCACGGAGAGGACTGTCAGCTGGAGAGCACACTGCCTTTTCAGCATGACTTTCAGGATTGCTGCCCCGAAAGATCTCAGCTGCCTCATCTATGTGACTGAACTCCCTGTTTTACTTTCTTGCTGCATCTGTCTGGGCTTTTGTCATCTTCCTCAGATGAGCTAAGATCAACACAGGCTGAGGAATGGGGTAATGACCAGGAATTCAGTCTCAGAGGAAAACTAGTTCATCACCCATCCTGTTGCTGACCATCACAACTTTCAGGAGCACATCCCCGGGGGACTGCAGGGTATGGCTGTATAGTCAGCACAGGAGAAAGCGTTTCCCTCTACTGTCTTCTCCCTTGTCTGCATTTTGTCAGTCTTGGGGTCACAGATACCAGACCAGTTAGGGGTGGCCTATTTGATTAAACTAACTGAGTGGGTTGGAATGCAATCCCTTCACCAGAGAAGGTCATGTGTGTCCAGATGGTGTCCTAGTGTAGCACCTCTACCCATCCCTACAGATATCCCTTTTTTTTCAGGTGTTTCATAACTAGTTTCACTAAAAAATTCAGCTTTCCACATAATGTGGAGTTGAACTGTGGTTACAGCAAGGATATCCCAACCTATAGATCAGTTTCCAAGCTAAAAGAAAAATGAGGAAATAAACCCCCAGAAAACAGAGTAGAGAAATAGGTATTAAACAATAGAGCAGCTGGGAATCAAGCTAGAGTGCAGCAAAGCTCAGAAATCTATGCTGATCAATAGCCTGTGAGCATTTCTAATGGTATGTTAGATATTGAGACGATCAACCTTGCTAGGGAAGGACGTCAGGCAAACAAAACTAAAACTCGCATATTTGAGACTAACAGATATTTTTATTCTGAAAAAAAAATGGAAAAGAGCAATTTAAGATGCAAGATGCAAGATTTATATCCCGTGCCCATGGCAACTTTTTACAGAGCTTTACAGATTTGCTGTATTTTAATCTCTACTCAGTATAATGATTGTACTCCTTTTTTTTTATTCCTTACCAAGATGAATGGCCATTGTGTTTAAGGAATATTTTTAGAAATAAGAAGCAGCAATCAAATGCTTTTCAAATACATGGCTGTGACATTTTTTATGTGATTAAGCTGATAATAAAGTGGCAACAGCCAGCTTCTTGTGGGGGGAAGAAAGTAATGTTGTTTATGAGGTAAAATAAGAGGATCTCTTTATTCCATATACCCTCTTTTTGTCCTAGAACCTGTAGAAAGGTTTCTCTACAGATTTTTCTCTGCCCCAGGATTTTTGGCAAAAATGTCGGATTTGATCCTGAAAAGCTTTTAGTTAAGTACAGATGCATGAAGAATGGTCAGTGGATGGCTGACTGGGGGTCATGGATACTGGGGGTATCACACTGTGGGCTCTGAAATTGCAGCTATTATTGTACAAATAAGGGGTCTCTGACATTATGTAGAACTTTCAGGCACTGTGCTGTATTAAACAGATGAGAATCCTCTCCAAGCCACAGCAGTTAGTGGACATAATAATGCATAATGCACAAATTCAGAAATAATTTTGTCATTTTTGCTTGCATTCAGTTCCTTCAGTACTTTAACAGCTTCTGAGGTATGAAGATCAAAATTTTGTTTCCTTTTCTACTGCATTCTTTTCTGGTTTTTGCTTTTTAATTAAGGGGTCACTATTTCAGTGAGTGGTGGAATATACAAAACTTCTCAGTAGAAATTATTTCCTTCCTCTTAAAAGTGCCCTTTATATATAAGTGCTGTTATAATTAGATGGTTGGCAAACTTGAACCTTCTCCCGTGCTTCCCCCAGCTGACTTTTTACAGATACATAACCTGATTTTTTTCCTGCTCAAACCATGGTTTAATAGTGGACTTTTACAGTTAAAAATTGTTATGACATCTATTGCTGAAGCTTATAAAAATCATATAGTTTAGTGACTAGTTTACAGTTGATCTAAATCTAGAGAAATCCATTGTGGAAAACTTGAGTCATTTAATATGGTCTTCTCAGCATAAAATATATTTTTCACATGCAGGCTTCCGTTTTCTCAAAATAGGAATCTGCTCAGAAAGCTCTGCTAAAGAGTTAGTCCTGTGATTAATCTACAATTCCAATTATAGCAGCCTAATGCCTCAAGTTAATCTGAGGACATCCATGTTTGGAGGTAGATAACATAGAACAAGATAGTAAAACACTCCTGAGAGGTGCATAGATTTTCTTCTCTGTGTTTCATGTGTGACCAGTTTAAAACCTCTAGCATGTAAGGTGTGGAATATTAACCTCATAGGCCGCCAGTTGGATTGTTTGATGTAATTACAGTTGTAAATTCCACCTTCTCATCAGTTTTGCTGCTTCCAGCTGAAGCCTGTTACAGACACTCTTCTCCCTCTTAGGATTTCCAGTAAAACCCCTAAACTTTCAGTAAACTGAAAAGAGTTTAAAAAGAATAATAGCAGCATGGTAAGATTTTTTTGACAATTTGTGATAGATTGAAAGGCCAGTCAAAACTCATTTCACTCTCAAGTCATCCATACAAATACCAAGAGGAATTCAGTTGCAAGCCAAACCTTATCATTCCCTGCCTTTTTCTAGGTTGGAGATAAAAAAAGTTCAGCTCCCCACTCATGGAAATTAATGGCTAGTGGACAAATGACAAGGAAGGGGACATCACAAAGCAATTAAATGCTATGTGGAGATTGTGGTCTGCTCCGGTGTCAGCAGCAGGCAGATCATTTTGTGCCAAAGAGACAATGGTGCTGTGGCTGTTTGGCTTCTTGGGCTCAGTTATTTCACATGCTAATGTTTGTACAGGTACACCTGTGAGGTACAGGGACACCTGTGAGGTACAGGCACACCGGTGAGGTATGGGTACACCTGTGAGGTACAGGCACACTGGTGAGGTATGGGTACACCTGTGAGGTACAGGTACACCCATGAGGTACAGGTATATCTGTAAGGTACAGGTACATGTGTGAGGTACAGGTACATTTATGAGGTACAGGCACACCTGTTAGATACAGGTGCACCTATCAGCACTGTACAGGTGTTTGTGGCTCTGGCTTAACAGAGTGCACCTGTTCAATGCACAAAGGCCATTTCCAGGCAGGGCCTGTTTCTGTACGAGGTTAGTGACAAAGGCTGTGTCTGAAAACCTTTCTTCTCAGGAACATACTAAACGAGCACTAACCCTTCCTAGTGTGTCTCTTGTGCAGACCACCAGTGGTTTCAAACCTAAGTGACTATTTACACCAAGAACACAGATGTCTTTAATTTTTTTGAGTTTCTTAAAAACAGGGACTATCATGTGAAAGTTTTTCAGCCCTTCCTTGCCCTTTGTGGGATGTTTTGCTAATAATTAAACATACAAACAAGCAAACAAATAAATATGCTAGTGAAGTTTGAAAGCTGTTCTTCATCATTATTGGCAGCTTTGAAAAATAAAGGTGTTGAGCATTCGAAACTGTAATTGAAAAGTTCACTTTCCTTGAGATTATCACAAGGAGTGCAGAAGGTAGCATTTCAGCAAACATTTTACTGATGACTCATACATTAATACTTGTAAGCATTATTTATATAATGACATTGGCAGGAGAATAAGTGGTAGGTTTATCTTTTGCCACAGCTTTCCAATGAAAATTTCCAATAATGTGTTTATTAAAATAAAAGTGTAACCAAATTAATTTTTTTAAGGATTCCCTTTCTTAGATTTGAAGAGTCCCTTCTTAGGGAAAAATTATCTGTCTTCTGTGCCCTTAAGCTATTTGTAATACAAAAAGGATAAATCTGCAAGCACATACAAATATTTTTAATTCTTCCTACTTTTTTTCCTTCCCCTGCGTCTCAGTCCACACATAATTTGCAGTCCTAGTTCATGCATCCTAATGACAAATTTTAGAGAGGAAACAGCTATGTTCACCTATAATATCTCAGCAGTTGTCAAGTATACTGATGTATATTTGGTTTTCATTGAGAATATGTATCATATTTCAGTGCTATTATATCAGTCAAAATGAGGTTTCACTGATGTTAAAGGAGAAAACATATCTAGGAAAAAAAAGTCTGGTGTATCCATAATACATTGGATATGTTATTTGCTCTTAGGCAGAAATAAGGAAAAATTCTACAGTCAGCACTGCTACTATTTAACACTTATTCTGAAAAATCTTCTTTCTTTAAATCAGAAACCCAGATCACTGTCATCCATTTCCTGTTAGCTTTTAGATAGGTTTTGCCACCACGAAAAATAAAAATTGAACACTGTTCAATTGATTGATTGATTGAGTTTTTATGACCTCTGAAGGACAAAACTTGTATAGCCATTTAACACGTGAAGCAATGGACTGAATATTGGGATGCTGCTGTTGTAGTTCTCTTGCTGCTTCTTTTGGCATTAATTGAGACTAGCTACAGGAATAAGTGTCTGTTGCTTTGTAGGAAAATCAGATTTTAAAAGGTAGGTTTACTGTGAAGAGTAGAGAAGATTAATAGGTGTGTGATACTGAAGGAAAATTATGCAAGTTTGAGGATTTTCTGTTAAAATTTATAAAGCATTGGACAGACCACATCAGAGAACACTATCTTCTGCTACTTCTTATGCAGAGATAAAGTTGGTACATGCACAAAAATGGACACTCCACAGCAGTTTTAGAAATCTTTAGATAAGGAGCCACCAGCTGATGTCAATCTTTAATCATTTTTCTACTTTGTGTTTTTCATTTAAAATGTAAAGTAGTTCTCTGATAGAGTTCATCTGACATCATTATGCAGATTAGAATGATAAAAAAAGATTTTAAAATGAATCCATTTAAAATATTAAGAAGAAAGTTTTAAAAGGATGTTTGATGTAGAACAGATAATAAGAAATGCAAAAATATCTTACTTCAATAGAACTTTGTTGTGCGTAGAGATGACTACATAGCAATGTAAACTAAATCTCGAACCTTTTTTTTTCTTTTTTCCTTTTTTATTTCCTGAAGAATAACTGTTTCCCTTCATTCCTTGTACTTTGAACAAAGCCAAGAAGACAGACCACTTTTCTTTTTTTTTCTCATTCTAGCTCCTTCCCCACTGTCCTGTGGTGTCTTTATAATTCAAATTTTCATGTAGACTTTTCAGCATCTGATTTTGTGTTCTGGATATAAATAGATGTTATCTTTTTTTGGTTATAGGGACATGAATGTGGTTAGCCAAGTACAACATCTTTGGTATTGTAGTAGAAGAAAATGAAAGTCATTTGGCCATGAAGTTCTCTATTAAAGCAGTGTTTACACTTCATATTCCATGAAAAGCATACAAATGTCCACAGAAAGATGTCATATTTTTCAGAGGTCTTTTGCTGCTTATTGTAATTTATTCTTCATTTGACCTTCAGTTGTTGTATTTTTTCTTCCACTTTTTCCACCTTAAAAACTGTGAGAGATAGAGGAATGTCAGAGAGCAATCCTTCGAAACCTACTTGGAACGTAAATCTTAAGCATTTCCACTTCTTGTGGGATTAACTATAATGGCCCAGGATAACTTTGCTAACTGTCCTTTCCTGGAAAATATCATTTTCAATTGGGCTTTCCTTCGCAGACTGCCTTGCTCTGCCATGTCCTCAGAACTGGGAAGAGCAGCTGTGGTACCAATTCTCAGGCTGCCTAAGGAACAATGTAGCCCCTTTGCTACATCCTTACAAGTTTGCAGGTATTACCAAAGCGGACACAATAAAATTGGGTGCAATAGTTAATAGAAAGTAAGGATGATAATCAGAGAAATACTTTCCCAAACTTTCCTGAACTACTTTCCTCTTTCGTGTCATAAGTCTCTGAATAATTGAGAAAACATAACTTCAGCAACACACATAACTTCAGGGATGTCTTCAACCTGAAATAACTCCTTGGACACTTTTCTTAGCCTCCTCTAACCAACCAGCTTAGCCAAGGCAACAAGGTTGCAGCAGCAACATCTGCATTACACTATGGGGCCAAGAACCATATAAACTGATTTTGCATCAAGGCAGGATGTTTTACATTAGTCCTTTTCCATGGTTCTTGTATTGGCCCAGTAGTTCCACTTTGCCCCGAGAAGTCCAACTCTTGCTTTTTCTGATTTTGAAGGCTTTGTCACCCTTATAAATGTCCCCACAATAAGAAAAGCCTAGAAAACTTATTTTTGTTTTATGACAGTCTTTGCTATCAAGTTGTAGTCAGCAATAAAAACCTGTATGTGAAAAAAATTAATCGGCTTCTAAACCAAGGGCTGGAAGAAAATTAGGCTCTAGATATGTCTTAAACAGAAAGAATTCTTCTGTTGGAAGATCAAAAAATCTATAGCTTCTACAAAAATCTACAGCTTCCTGATATATTTGGAGTTTTTGAAGGTGACATGTAGAAGTTCTGTTCCCAGGATTTTCCTGTTAGTTTCAGACATAATCCAACAAAAGCAACAAAAACAACAAAGCCAAATCATTTGCTTCTCCTTAATTTGGAGTAATGTTGCACAAAATTATCTCAAATGTAAAATAACTAGTCTGATTACTGTAAATGAGGAGATTAAATTATGCTTTGCTGTGTTCAAGGCAGTATAGTTATCTAATTTTTCTCAGTACGATTAAGTGCCCTTGAAAGGTGCAGCGCCCTAAAATCTCTGCTGTGGCTAAGGACCTCAAAGACGAGTTTAAAGAGGAGATTAGGAAGGTGAGGGTGCAGGTAAGGAAGAACAGTGTGGCACAAGTGTGAGTCACAGACCCCAACACAAGAGCCTGATGCCCCCCAGGTCGGGAGAGGGGGTACACCCCATGAGCTGAGCTGTGACTTTTCCTGTGTGACCATGGGGGAGACATGAGAAGGTGGGATGGGAAACCCACTTCTGTCCTGGCAGCATGGGTGAATCAACTCAAGGAGGGAAACACTGAGGGAGTTCCGCTAAAGTGAAGGTAGCTTCAGCCTCCTATGGCCAAGCTGCCAGGTATCACAGAAGTGAGGATGAGCTGTCAGATCCCCTTGAACATCTACTGTGTATGCCCCAGAAGGAAATGATAACCAGAGCTAGAGGGGCCCTGCCTCTAGCCAGGAAGAGGCACGGGAAAACTGGGTCTTTTGGACAGCGTGGATTTGATGGCCTGGCACATCAGAGCCACAGAAAAGTGAAGCTTTGGTCGATACTGGGGCGCAGTGTACCCTAATGCCATCGGAACGTGTGGTGGCAGAACCAATTTCCATTGCCAGGGTGACATGGGGATCACAGCATGTGACTCTGTTGAAAGCTGAGGTGAGCCTGCCCAGGAAGGAGTGGCAGAAACATCCAATTGTGACTGGCCCAGAGCCCCATGTATTCTGGGCATAGACTTATTACGAAGACCCAAAGGGACTCAGGTGGCCTTTTGGAATAGCTGCTGTAGAGGCAGAGAGCATTAAGTAATTGAACACCTTGCCTGGACTGTCAGAGAATCCTTCTGCAGTTGGACTCCTGAAGGTGGAGGAAAAACAAGTACCAATTGCCACCTTGACAATGCTGACAGCACCAGATGAAATGAGATGCGGTCCTCCCCATCCACAAGATGATCTGTGAGTTGGACAGCCAAGGGGTGATCAGCAAAACCCACTCACCCTTCAACAGCCCCATCTGGCCTGTGCATAAATCTGAAGGAGAATGGAGATTGACTGAGGACTATCGTGGCTTGAATGAAGTGATTCCACTGCTGAGCGCTGCTGTGCTGGACATGTTGGAGCTCCAGTACGAGCTGGAATCCAAGGCAGCAAAGTGGTATGCCACTATTGACATTGCCAATGCATTTTTCTACATTCCTTTGGCAGCAGAATGCAGGTCTCAGTTTGTTTTCACCTGGAGGGGCATGCAATACCCCTGGAACCAACTGCCCCAGGGGTGAAAACACAGCCCCACCATCTGCCATGGACTGATCCAGGCTGCACTAGAAAAGGGTGAAGTTCCAGAACATCTGCAGTACATTGATGACATTATTTTATGGGGGAACACTTTAGCTGAAGTGTTTGAGAAAGGAGAGAAAATCATCCAAATTCTCCTGGAAGTTGGTTTCTCTATCAAGAAAAGCAAAGTTAAGGGAGCTGCCTGAGAGATCCAGTTCCTGGGGGTAAAGTGACTAGATGGACAGTATCAGATTCCTCCCACCACGGTCATCAATAAGACCACCACGATGTCTCCACCGACCAGCAAGAAGGAAATGCAAGCTTTCCTAGGTGCCATAGGCTTTTGGAGGATGCACATTCCTGAATACAGCCAGATTGTGAGCCCTCTCTACCTGGTTACCTGCAAGAAGAATGATTTCCACTGGGGCCCTGAACAGCAACACGCCTTTACCCAGATCAAGCAGGAGACTGCTCACGCAGTAGCCCTTGGCCCAGCCAGGACAGGACCAGATGTGAAGAATGTGCTCTACTCTGCAGCCAGGAACAAAAAGGTCCCAAAGCCTTTGGCAGAAGGTGCCTGGGGAGACTCGGGATAACTGGGATTCTAGAGCTGAAGTTACAGAGGCTCTGAAGCAAACATTGCTGTGATAGTAAAAACTTATGCTGTAATAATTTGTCATTACCAACTAAAAGCCTACATTATCATTAAAATCATCACTTGCTTAATGCAAGTACAGTGAAATTCGTATCTGTAGGATTTAACATTATGTGTTTTGAGTTATGATCTGAAAGTTTTACACCACATGAGGAAGACATGACTGAACTCAGACCACAGCGCCCCCTGCAGCCGCGGGGGAATCATGGCACCTGCCCCGCCTGGTGGGGATCCAACAGCGCCCCTGCCGGCTGTGACCGTAACTGCACCAAAGGGGAAAGGGCTCGACAGCCAAGAGAAGGCTGTGGTTGGGAATCTGTTTTTTGTTTGTTGTTAAGGCTGTGGTTGTTTTTTGTTCGTTTGCCTTGTTATACATATTAGCAAAGAACTGTTATTCCTTTTCCCATATCTTTTTCTGAAAGCCCCTTAATTTCAAAGTTATAATAATTCAGAGAGAAGGGGGTAATATTTTTTCCCATCTTCCTTGCCATCTTTCTTTTAAAACAAGGCAACTTTTCCTGGAGGTTTGTCCTGCTACGCTTTTGAATTTGTCAAACAAGAAAAATCTGCTAGCATTTTTAGCAAGGAATTTGCTGGAAAATGTGTTGTCATGGCTGCACTTTTTAGTGTTTTTCCTCTCTTGCCTAGTGCTTTAAGTTGGGAAAGATGTTCCTAAAAGCACATGCAAAGGCTCAAAATCAGGAGAGCAGAAAGCTAAACTCCAGAATCCAGAGGATGGCTGAGGGCAGAGGGCTAGCTCTTTCCAGTACAGCCTTTCTGGGCAGAGGCCCCAGCCTGGTGACCTCCCTGTCTTTTCCAGTAATCTTGAAAGAAAATTGTCAATGATGGCAGGGAGTTAGGGTGTAGTTGTTAATTTTAAAGTAATAAAATTGTCATCTTAACATTTTGGATTTCACCAGGTTTTACCAGGGTAGCCTACCAGTCTGAGAGCCAGGTCACACACCTGGCTCTGCATTTCCAAGTTCTCCAACACAAATGTCCTGGTAATTTCTACATCCCCAAACCTTGCAGGTCCTCTTCACCTGGGCAAAGCAGAACCTTGTGTAACATTCTGGTCAATACAGCCTCATCCCTTTATGTAACAGTGAGAATGGAACGATTACAAAACCACTTAACGACCTGCAGCTCCTAATTCCCTGCTTTGTTCCTCATCCTTATTTAATAATCTTTGCTTGCTGAGGTCTGCCCTGCCCCATGACAAATGCCAGCTCTGTTTACTTACGAAACCTGTGAGTCTAGCCAAACTCCAGTATAAGATTCTGGAGAAATATCCAAGTAACAGTTACAAGTAGCCCTTTATTTCTTTAATAATTGCACATGCAACCTTTGAGGACCAGATGAAAGTACTCAGAAGCAAAAACAAACCAAGGATGGTTGGACTCAATGATCTTTGAGACCTTTTCCAACCTACGTGATTCTATCATTCTCTGATTCCATGAGATGGAGGAAGAAGAAATAGAGTGAAATTAATTCTCCTTTAGGTTTCTGAGGGCAGAGAAAGCAGTGCTATATTTGAAATTGGACCCAGTGAGAAAGAAAGAAGCATGTAAGATTAGCTATAAATTTCACAGTTATTCTGAGCTGTTTGACCCACACCTCCTCCCTCTGCCTTAAGAGGTTTAAGGACTATTCCGAAAGACAGGCGATTGGGAAAGAAGGTGGCTTAATGACCTAAGCCCCAGGTTTGAAATACTTGGACCATCTATGTTTGCACACGCATTAATCCTGATAAACAATATGAGCTATTCTCCTGCTGTCAGACTTAGTTTAGAGATTTTTTAGGAGAAAATTTTGGAAACAAGGCACGGCTTATTGTACAGACTCTTGGTAGAGCCCACAGTACTCCAAATAAGATGATCAGTTCACTCACCATGAGGTTTTCAGGGACAGAAATTGTCCCTTTTCACATGCATGGCCACAGCATGTGGCGTGAGATGGCTGACTACTAAGGGGATCCCTGTCACTGCCAGGAAATCACTCTCAGGGAAGAGCTAGGCAGCCAAAACACCAAGTTCAGATCACTCTGGCACAGCCTTGGATAACTGTGCTGTTTCAGATCAGCTGTGTATTTATAGCTGACAAGTCAATTATTTTTAATCTCTGTAGTTTGAAGTCCTAAGAGTTTTTTTAAGGATCTGTGAAGATTAGCAGTGCTGTTCTGGGAGCCAAAGGGTAATGCCCTCCTACAGCTCCAGGCCTGGGGTATTAATGGTCGTTGTATAATGTGGTAGTTCCTCACTGCCCAGCTTTGCCCCAGGGGACACACATCTCTGTCCTCACCAAATAATGGTGAGCAGCCTCCAGTAAAGGTACATAGACTGACAGCCTGAAGCAAAAACCTCTCATGAAGGGACAAAATTAAATTCCTTTTTCCTCAGGAGATCCAGTAGCTAATGAAAAACTGAAATGGGCTCTGGGCCCTAGGCAGTCACGGATGGTAGTGCCCTGAGGATCAATTTCATACCATCAGCAAGCTCTCCTTCCATTTTTGGAGCCTCCTTTTGTTTTTGTTCTGTGAATCAACCTGTTGCAAGTGGCTTAAAAAGTCACTTCTCAGTGAAAGCAAAACAAGTTACAAAAGCACGGTATCAAAGGACACAAACACATGCATGACCATAAAGTGTCCTTAAACTTCTAGTTCATCCAGTCAAGCTGTTAAAAGAATAAAAATAGATCTACATTTTTATTAAGCCTACTATGTCTAGAAATAGAGAAGACTTTGGGGCATATAAAAGAAGATCTGAAGCCATGTTTTTGGCATGTCTCCAGCCCACTCCTCAGAACCACATTAGGAGATTTCTATCCCTCTATTTTACAGCATACCCAGAAGGGTACCCTGTGAGCTGACTCCATGTGCCTCTGCTCATATGGGCAGGAGAGAGTGCAGGACTTCAACATCCCTACAGGTGCCCATGGCAACATGCTGCAGACAAGGAAGGCAGAGGCAGCACCATACAGCCCTGGGAAAGAAACCTTCACACACTCAAATTTGTCTTGTGTCCTAAGCTGATGAATAAGCAAGTTTCACTAGCATTAATTCCATTTAATAAAAATATTACAAATATTTGACAATTACAGAGTTAAACACCAAAAGTAAATAATTTATATCTTCCACCACTGGTAATCAGCTCTGCTTATTATGTTGCTGAGCAGTATTTAAAATTTTATTTTATTATTCTTACAGTAGTCCTTTGCTTGTGAATTAATGACTTCCTGACAGACAACAGATACATTGCTGTGCGTGCTGAAGGGAGGTGTTTTATAAAGCCCAGAGACACATAAGGACCTACCTAGGTACTTGTATTGAGAATGATTGTAGAGAAGCAGATGGGTAAATCAGCACAGCAGTATTCTTTTAATAACATCATAACACATTTATTGCATTATTTGTTGCACTTACAGAACCACAGGATGATCTTCATAGGTTACTGTTATGATGTTTTTCACTGTTTAATGTAGTGTTTTGAGATGCAATTGTAAAATGTGCAGTATTTCTCTTTATATCAGAAAGTTCTGTATATGTGCAACAAGATTGCTGTAGCCTTCTGCATCCCATAAATGTTTTCTTTTTTACTTACAATGTGCGTTTTTTGGTGTAGAAAGCAAAACATTACATTTCTCAGCAATGCTTTTATGAAATGCTTCTGGTTCCACATCAAGTAGCCAAACATATCTACCTTCTCAGTATTTCAATACCTGAGAAATAGAAACTGGCTGCTGGCTAGCAGTAGGTTTTGCAGAACTGCAGAAAGTGGCAAGGGCTTTCCTGACAGCTACAATTTCTCCAGGTGTTTTTCAGAGGTGGGAATTTTTTGACCCCAGCCTTTAGTCCCTTGCTGTTTGGGACAGGCCATATAATCCACCAGATGGGAATTACATACTCAAACACATTAGACTCATTTCCAAACTTCTGATGTTTTGTCAGAGCAACAATAGTGACACCAAGATGCAGAAAGAAAGCAAACAAAATAATATTTTCCAAAATCCCAAGTGAAATGTAATGGAGAAAGAAGAAAATTAATCTGGTCATGGACATCCAGCAATCCTAAAATTAATCTGTAGTTGCAATAAGCAGTATGAAATGCAGTAAAAAAGCAGCAATGTGAAATGCATTTAACCACATTCTTAATAGATATATCAAATCAGACAATGAAAATGCAATCAGCAAAATACATTTTGACCTCCAGTAAAATACTTTATGAGATCCTTCTTGAAATAATACTTGCAAAATGGAAATTTAAGCCAGTGTGCCAAAAAGAAGATTAAGTTTGTAGTGTGTGATATGTAATTTTTGGTTAAGCATCTGCTTTTAATACTGGGCCTAATTTTGTTTGAAAATTATATGTAGTTACTGTCAAATTTCATTTAATCTTAAACAGTGGTTGAATGGTGTCTTTGCTGCATTTGCTTGTGATTGCAATTAGACTAAAACAAGGAACCACCAGAAAACCTGCAGAGGGTCTGTGAAACAATGGTCAGCTTGCACAACTTATGCACAGACCATTTCTGCATGAAGGCTGAATCCAGTGTTTGAATACATTGGATTTGCCTCTTAGGTGCCACTTTGCTTATAAGCCTTGCGCAGAAATCATAACAAGGGGCTCCCAGGAGCTCTCACCCAAGTCAGCATCATGAGAGCACAACTGTGAGGAATCTAAAAGGAAAATGAAGAAAAGGGAAAAAAAAGAGAGGATAGACTCCTATTTAAAAATATATATCCAGTCTTTGAGAACCCACATTCACTTTCACAATCTTTTCTGATTGAATCTAGGCAGGTGGATGTATGGGGATGGCTTTAGGAGTTTTGGTTTGTTTTCAGTGGAAGGTTGGTCAGCAGAGCTCTCAATTTCAGTATATTCTAGCCCTTATAAATTCCTGTTTGTCATCATTCTTTGCATGCTCACATGTTCGGCTCCTTGTCACAAAAATATACTGATAGTGCCTGGAGGTCTTCAAAAGACACATAAGGTGTGGCACTTAGGGACACAGTTCAGAGATGGACTTGGCAGTTCTGGGTTAACTGTTGGACCTGATCATCTTAAGGGTCTGTTCCAACCTAAATGACTTTGGGATTCTGATTTTGGCAATGAGTTGCACCGCATCCTTACAGGTCTTCTTTTCTTGTAGTACAATATTGAGGACTGATTAATGCCTGCTGATGGTAAACCTCAACTGGCAAGATGTCTGTTGATATATGAAATAAAACTAAGTAACATCCTAAACCTACTTGATACTCATCCAACCTTCTTTTCAGTCAAAGGCCATCTGAAACTAACAAGTCTTTCCAAGGTTTTCTGAGCAATTGGATTCTGACCAACTGGATTCTGATCACAAGACTAAATTTACCAGCTGTTAATTCTTTTTGTATGCACATGAGAAACAGTTGGAGCAAGTATGCTCCAAATTCAGCAACTGTTTCTTCCATCCTAACCACATTTTCACAGAAACAGAAGAACATGACTATGGAGGCCTGTCCTTGACAGGCTTCTATCAGTAGCTTGAGAAAAGCAGTAAGAAATTAATGAATAAAATCAATCTGAAATTCTCTTCCTATGAATATCCCCAATCCTCAATATTTAGAGACTAGTTTATGCCTTGAAGGCTTTATATCCCATGCAAAATGCTCATCAGAGAGACTTGATTTTTATTTGGGTAAACCACAATACTTAGGGTTCATGCCAGAATATTGGTTACAATTTTAAAACACTTATTACATGATCTCTCAGATGAATAACACCTGGAACAGCTCTGTGGGACCGGAAATCATACACAGTTCTGCAGTATAGATGTAAACAACTCCACTGTAGATATCTCATTAGAACCAAACCAGATATCCTAAATTCCTCTTTTTCACATGGCAGTCTGCCACAAAATTGTTTCTTTTCCTCTTAAAAACTGCCAATAACAATTGCTTGGAACAGATTTCCCCCTCACCTCCACAACCCCCAGACTTCAGGTGAGAAAAAACTATCCTTCCTAGCACCTCCTCCTATAGCTCTTACAGTTGAGCACACCCTTCTATCCTTTTTTAATACCACAGAAGATTTCTATCTTAAGATGCTTCATAAATCAATGTGTATTTGATGACCTGTTTCTGTGCAAGTGCCAGAAAGAACAGAAAACCAATGTTGTTAAATAGGTGTGTTTTTTTCTCTTCCCCTCTCTCTCTCTCTTAGGATGGATTTATAGACTTCTTGGAGTTCATAGCTGCAATAAATTTGGTTATACGAGGGAAAATTGACCAAAAATTGAAATGGTATTTCAAGCTATACGATGCTGATGGAAACGGATGCATTGACAAGAAAGAACTATTAAGCATATTCAGGGTAAGCAAGTTATGACCAACAGCAAGAGCATTTGATATAGTGCATTGCCCCTGAAACAGTGGTTCATCATGTGCTGTAAATGGACTGTCAGTACTTTATCTAATGCTTTACGGTTGTAAAACCAAAATTAACAGTGGCTAGTAGTGACATTCCTGACATTACTTTCTTCTTTATTGAACACATCTAAGTAGTATTTTACTTTAAACCATAGTTCTACAGATAACATACTTCACTGAAAGTGAAATACTGTAGAAACAGTAGAGACATTACTGTGATAAACTATACTATAAGGCAGGGTAGAATAGTAGCAGCATAATGGATAAAACAGGTGGTTACAAGTGTATGTGCCAGTCTATTGTAGAAAACTGGCTTCTCAAACTGATCTTGCAGCAAGAAAAATACAGATGTCATCAAAATATTACAATATTTTAATTTTTTGAAAGGCTCTTAGATTTGGTTACTACAAATGCCATTTACCCCCCTTTTAAAACTAAATCATGGAAATATAATTTTACTAACAAATCACACAGTGATACTTGGATAGAAACACTTCCAAAATTTTGCAGAAAATGGGTCCATATCAAACCCATAAAACCAAAGAAGTACAGTTCTTTCTTTAAAATTATCTTCATAATTTTCAACTCGCTCTAATGAAATAACATTGTGCTCTTCATTAGCTGCTACAAATATGTATGACTCGATAGTGCTCCCTAAATGTACAGGACTCACTACAGATCAAATTTTTGCTGCGGGGAGCATCAAACCTTAATAGAGTTTTAATGTCATAAAAAAAAAGGAACGTGCTTTTACTGGAGTCTGCATTACTGCTGGTGCCAAGCCAGCCACTGTCAAGAGACTTCAAATAGCTGCTGCCAAAACTGAAAGGAACTACAGCCAGGTGGAGCTACCGGGTCAAACAAATAAAGCTGATCACCGAAAGAGCAGCTTCCTAAAGGTAGAAGAAGAGGCTGAATTTTCCAGATTTCTCCTTTGAGACTAATGAAATCTTTCTTCCGCAAATATTCTCCATTCATTTTCACCCACAGCCAATGAGTCAACACTGTTTTGTCTGGGGCTTTATCCAAACTGAGAATTAAAATTAAAATCCTTTCAATGTAAAGAATATTTCTTTTTTCATTTACCTGGTTTTAAAACCAGTTCAGACCTCTGTTTTCATCTCTTTTGAAGTATAAGAACTTTAATTTAAACCTGATCAAGTCATTGATCTAGACTAGATAAAAAATGGTGGGCCCTGAAAGAAAAAAAAGAGCAAACAGGCTCGCAGCCATTAAGGGGTGCCCAGTACATCATAAGCATCAGTAAACAAGGGCTTGTCCAAAAAGATGTCTCATATCTGAGACATTAATTTAGAAATACAGAAGTGCTATTAAAATCAAATCTGTCTCTACAGCTATGCAAGCTACGGACCAGCAAATCCACTACCAACCACCAAAACTCCTTCCAGATAACCATGCTCCATTTCAATGCCCAGTATTTTACTGTTTAAGGGGCTTTGGTAGTAGTCAGTGATTCAAGTACTTCAGGAACCACTGCTTTACTCTTGGCACTGCAATAAATTTAACTGTAGAAGAGATACAACTCTCTACTGAAGACTGCAGGAAGGTCAGACATAAAAACTACCAAAAGTATCTAAAGTACGAATTAGTAATACCAACAAGTGTATGTAACTGTTTTTGTAAAATTATTGCTCCTTTTTGAAACAGACAGGAATTTGGGGCATTTGGAGGAACATTTTTATGATTTTATTTGATCAAGAATTCCATATCAGTGCTGAATAGGTTTAACTTCTTGTTTTAAAATATGAGGTCTAATATAATATTAGGAAAGAGATACCAAAAGAAGCAAGTGGGACATACAGTGACTTATCTTGCACAACATACTTCACCTCAAGATAATTCAAGTGCAGAGAAACAAATTCCATAGTCTGCCCATCATATAATGTATATGCATGTATATATATATGCACATATCTTCCCAGTCAATGGGACAAAATTTTGCAAAACCATACATTTATACCTTTACTCCAAACATTGTGTCCTTTTGCCACCAAAAAAAAGAAGAAAAAGGAAAAGAAGAAGTAGATACGATTCTTCTGGTTCTCTTAACTTCTCTAGAGGACAAGTAAACTCTGACAACTTCCAGGACTGCTGACTTTATTTGTTATTACTAAATTAAACATGTCTTAATAGAAAAATTACTTATGCTTTCTCTGCAAGTGCTTTCAGCTGGGAAAAACAATACTGCATTTAAATCAAAAAACAATACTGCATTTAAATCACACAGACCAAAGGGCACTCTCTGAAGGCAGGGAACTCTCTAGGGCGAGATAAAAATGCTGATGTGGAATCTAAAGTGTATTACAGAGCAGAGGTGCCACACGGTTCTTTAGAGATATGCAAATTAGTCTGTAATCTCCAGGCCATGTTATGTTAATTAAATTTCCAGTCCTCATTACTGAAGTTTTACTAGAAATAGCTATTTATTTAGAGATTTTTGAAAGGGTTTGTGAACTAAAGAGTTGCACTTCAATTACTGCTTCTGCCAGTGTATTATTTTCACAACTTGATTGGAAAAACTCTAAAAGAACTTCCTGTGTTTTTGCCCTCAGGCTATCCAGGCTATTAATGGCTACACCAACATGACTGCTGAAGAGTTCACAAACATGATATTTCAGAAGATAGATGTGAACAATGACGGTAAGAATCTAGGTTTTGTTGGCATTGGCAGGGACTCCTCTGCAAGAAAGGATTTGAACATGCAGCTGAAGGATGACTGGTTTAGAAAACTGAAATCTGCTCTTATTTTACTTCAGTTTTACAATGAAGTGTAAGTCAACTGACAAAGGAATTACATGCAGTACGGGCTAAAACAGAGGTCCTGCACCGTTCATCCAAAATCCCAGTTCTCAGGTTGCACAGCAAAATGAAAGCCTGATTGAAGGTGGGGGAGTAATATATTTGTGTTGGTATAATCTATTTTAAATTCTTTAAAAAAAACCAAATAGGATTCATAGTTGCACAAGCTCTAGCGTATTCTAAAGACTGGTGTGCATATTGGATGCTCCTTGAAGGCTGACTGTCAACACATGCTAAGATACATGCTCCTGTTTTTTCCTCAAGATACTAGATTAAGCCAATTAATCTCACATTTGGAAACTATAATTTTATTTCATGGGTTCAGAGTTGTTTCTAATTGAAAATTTGTTGTGGATGAATGTCCCCCCTCATACTTCTAATCATGAAGATATTCTTTCCACTGGCAACTATGTTTTGCAGCAATTGCTGCATTGATAAATTGGGAAGACTAGGAAAGAAAAAAAGAGCGAAGTCAGGTCACAGACAGGAATTTTGGGCAGTTTGGCAGAGGGAGGGGAATTTTTATGGTCTTATTTAGTGTACTGAGATTACTCTTTTTAAAAGTTGTTTGCAATATATAATCAGAGTATAAACAGTGGTCTTGTGATGCATGTGGAGGATGCATTAGTGGAGGTTTTTTGTGGCCCACTCTGGATGAAGACAAATTATGAAAGGAATCCAAATAACCCAGTCAAAATCTAACCCAAATTCTTATTCTTATTCTTAACCCAAATGATTATTCACTCCTTTGACCATACTGGCAAGTAATAATTGTATCTGAGCTAGACCATCACTTGTGTCATACATTTTAGCAAAGAAAGTCCAGAACATGACATATTCAGGATTATCTTCATAGTGGTTCCATTTCAAATGGTTTTCCATAGTTTCAAACTGTTTTCCATAGTTTCTTAGTTTTTAAATTGCTGGAAAGCAACAGAACTAGCTTGACTTGAGGAATGGGCCAAGTTTTACCAAGTTTAGCTTCAACTATGCTACCTCCCTGTAGCTTATTTAAGAAAAGTGCAAATAGAGAAATAAATTGCAAAATCTTTCCTTACATTAATATACAATAAATAATCCCAAGGGTTGTAAAGAACAATTCTTAAAACAAATCTCTTGGTTTTGCAATTTGTTTTCAATATCTCACAGAGATCTGAGGCCCATCACAGCAGCAGTGAATCTGGGCCTGCCAGTGTAACCTCATCTGGCAACTGCAGTATGGTTTGTACTCCTGCTGTTGGTACCTCAGAATGTACAGCTTGGGATCAAGAGAAGGGAATCCAAGACCAGTTGACCCGAATAAGCAGGAAAATGGTGCAGCATGTACATGTGATGAGTCCAGGAACCCCATCCACCCAAAGACCTGAGTCAAAGGCAATACAGGAAGGAGGAAAGGAGATGGGAACTAAGAGGAGTGCCTGGGGATAGGAAGAGAATTCAGAGGAAGTGAGTGGATGACTGATGAAGGAGGATGATGAATGCAAGTGTACAGATTGTTCTGATTCTGCTTGTGGAAAGATCATATACGCTGTTAGTGAAAAAAGAAGTACAAACTTGCTCAGGGCTCTGCATGCCAGCTTCTGGAGAGGGTCTTAGGAGGGTCTTCTTTGAAGCCTAAGAACTGGGACTTCTGTCAAATTATGACTTTCCTCTTTATATGAGCCTGTCACCAGTATAAAAAGGACATATGTGACTAAACAGAAAGCAAACTTTACTGACTATGACTAGAAAGTGGTTTTCACATTTTTCAAATGCTGATCATTTTCCTTTTTCATGTCAGATGAAGTTTCCAAGGCTGCCATGGACAAAAACCAAGACACAAAAAAAACCCTACAGGGAGTACTTAAACCTGAAAACAGCCCAAAGTCAGCATGCTCAGCATTCACCAGACATACACAAGACCTGAATTGATGTTCCTCTGCACCCTGGGGCCTTAACTCATCCAGCTATTTTCCTCTTTGCCTGGCCCTGTCATTTCTTATTTTACTGAGAAAACACTCATTGTTGTGAATTTAACAAGAAACTTTAAACCATTCTCAGAGGAAAAAATCTGGCTCTTCTTATTCAACCAAGATTTATTTCTCCTCTCAAGGTAAAACAGTATCACTGGAATAACCCCTGGGCAGACAACTGTGTGCATTTCTGTTTACTATGCAAACAGACACATGCCTAGAACTGGTCTTTGCTGACAGAGAAAAGAGCAGGAAATGAAGACGAACATTAAACAATATTCCTACCCTTCAATAAAAGAGATTTCATTGTTGTCCTGAAACTTTCAAGTTATTAGCTGATTTTGACATGAGCCCAAAAAAATCACACACTAAATGGCCTATTTCAGTTCCTTCGAATAATTTATCTATCAAACCATTTAGCTGATTTTTTTTTTTTCTGCATCTGATCATGGCTCTAAATAATCCTAGTAGTCAACACAGGGACTATGCCCACTAATCCTTAGCAAATCACACCCTAATCTCTTTTAAAACCAGCTCTAAGATAAATTCCAATAAGCTCAGTGAGAAGGGGCCACGACATCTAAATTCAGCCCTGATACAGGCTTCATTAGAGCCCTTTACACACATTTATGGGCACTTATAGTTGTCTCAGACCTCAGTGAAAGCTGTGTTTGACATGTTTGAACAGAAAAACAAGTGAGTGTGATTTCTAGGATCTGACTGATGCAAAGTGAGAAAACATTAGCAAATACTTGCATTTGCCTATCAGCAGCTTCATATGGGATTCAATCTAGCATGAATGGTCTTTTGTTCGCTAGAGACATTGCTGGGTTTCTCAGTTTCTAAAGAGTATCTGATTTTTTTTTTAGGGGAACTGACTTTGGAAGAGTTTATCAATGGTGTGGAAAAAGATGAGGACCTAATGGAATTGATTACGAAAAGTTTTGACCTTTCCAACGTACTCAAAGTGATACAGAACGGCAGGAGAAACAGTGTCTGAAGGATCCAGTCATGGAGGTTTTCTCTGTGTCATCATTTCAAGGAAGATAATATTTGATATATTCAGAGAGCTTGATGTTGTCAAAGCCTGCCGGGCAATACTGAGCAGCCTTCTCCAGGAGTAACGATTTTCACTCTTCATGTATCTCCTTTTATTTTCTTTATTCTTTCTCTTGCTAATGACTGTGGCAGCCACAGACAAAAAAACCCAAAAACTAACAACTTTTGCTTGCATATAATAGAAAAAGTATTTAATGCAGTAAAAGTAACTTATTTGATCTCTACGAACATGTTGTGGACAAACCCTGGCTAGCTGCTCACTCACTCCACTCTAGTGGGATGGGGAAGAGAACTGGAAGAGCAAAAGTGAGATAACTTGTGGGCTGAAATAAAGACAGTTTAATATGGAAAGAAAATGCATGCAAGCAAAGCAAAGCAAGGAATTCATTCACCATTTCCCACAGGCAGGCAGGTGTTCAGCCATCTCCATGGAAAGCATGGATCCATCAAGTATAAGAGTGACTTGAGAAGATGAATGCCATCGCTTTGAACATCCCCTCCCCTCCTTCTTCTCACCCAGCTTTATATGCAGAGCATGACTCCACATGGTGTGGGATATCTCTGTGCTCCCTTGGGGTCAGCTGTCCTGGCTCTGTCCCTTCACTCCTTGTGCACCCCCAGTCCACTTGGTGGTGGGGTGGGATGAGAGGCAGAAAAGGACTTGTCACTGTGCAAGTGCTTCTCAGCAGTAATGAAAATATCTTTGTGTTATCAATATTGTTTTGGTTACAAATCCAAAAACAGTCTCATACCAGCTACCATGAAGAAAATTACCACTATCCAAACTGAAAACAACACGTTTTCTTCTGTTCGGACTAATCAATAAAATAATGAAAATAACGCAAACAGCAACTTTTCCAGAAGACACAAAGTTAATAATTTTTTTCTTTTGATAATGTGTTCTTTAACCTACTATCTAAAGAGTGGGCACAAATTTTTAGGTAGGACTGTATTCTATCCAGATGAATTAAGAACAAAGTCTGCTTTGTATTAACCTAAGATTTGCTCTAATAAGTACTCAAAATTGGATTAAGTTCTCTGGGAAACACTTCAGTTTGCTTAATATTCCCAAGATGTGTATCCTCCTTAACAAGCTCTCTACTACTCTTGATTTTATAACATTTGTTCATTAAAATAATGTGATATTTTGATTTTTTTTCCAGGGCTCAGCCACTGTTCTTTCAAATTAGCCTTTTATAAAAGTGTTGGAATTAAATTTTGTTGTCTTTGTAAGGCAAAATTATAAGTTCAAAGAATAGCAAAACCAAAATCATCTTTGTAAGCACTCCCAGAGATTTGTGTCCCTTGATTTCTATGTCCTCCTTTGCAAAAAAAATGTGTTTACTGGGCTCTTTGCCATGGCTACATAAGACAAAAGGTAAGAGGTAAAGGGCAACTTGCACTTTTGCAAAACAGACAGCCTTTCTCTGAACAACTTAGGTATCTTTGCCCTGCCCAGATACCTGGGTTAAAGCTTTTAGTGACTGAGTCTTTCTGAGATTTCTACCTCCTGTCAAACTGGCTTGCAATTGTCTCTGAAGGTGGTAACCAGGACCGCAAGGAAGGCAGTTGCAGATGGCATGATCACATATTCTTGATTTTTAGGAAAACAGGCTCAAAGCAAAACCTTACTTTGTAAATAACAAGACTAATTCTACGAGCTGAAATGGAATGCCATGAAATGTGTGCAAAAGGAAAACTATAGTTCTTCCTGGTTCTATCACGATTGATTCTCTCTCAAGTCTGTAATAAGTTTTACCAAATTACTACATTATATTATAAGACTAGGTTCTCCATGCCTGACAATGCCCTGCAGGCATCACATTAATACTAATTACTGTAAGAAACATCAGAATTAAGCAAAATAATTTGTGCAAGGATTGGTGCAGGTTGAACAAAACATTTATTAAGACTTCAATATGAAAGAGTTTTTCTTCCAAATTCACTTCAAATCTGTGTCCATTTGCATACAAAATATACTCCATCATCTACAATTATTATCCCAGGTTCTGGTTGATGAATGGAATATAGAAAGAATATGCAACATGCATCACTTGACATTATAAACAGCTCTGACATTATAGTTCTGACATTTGAATCTTTTATATCCTTAATTTAAAAAAAAATTTAAAAAATAAAACTATGTATGAGATTGCTGGTGTTTTGAATGTTAAGTTCTTGTATTTACTCATCTTTGACACATAAATATGTCACTGTCAGTTTTCTCACACCCAGACTTCAGAAATTCACTGTTCTTAGTCTGATGCTTTTGTATTTAAAGCCTATGCGGGTGGTGTCCTTCAGAACTGGGTTTATAATATTTAAAATAAAATGGTCCAATCTAAGCAGCTTGGGTGTATGGAAACAGCTGTATTTGGGATTTTTGGTTTTAAACTAATGAAGTGATAGACTTGGAAAAATAACTACTATCTATGTATGCTGACTTTTTTTAAATAAGTGGATTTAAAAAAAAGTATTTCCATTTAAATTCACCTAATTTTTCTGCATAACTGTAATTATATGAAATGAATTACCAATTCTGGGAGAGTTCTGTGTTGCATTATAAAACAATGTATGTAAGGAAATTCTAGTTTGTTAGACTAAGTTAAGAAGGTGTAGCTGAAATGCTCATTTCCTACACTAATTTAAAATCATTTAGCAGAAACCTGTGTAATTAAGATGCATATTTTAATGTAAACACTGTGACACATCATTTCAAAAAATATTTATCTACAGTAATTCCACATGTTTGCGACTATACATAAGATTCTACCAAAATTTTTTTGTAAGTTGATTAACATACATTTTCTTTGACTACTTAAACACAATTTGATAAACAGCTGCTTGAGATAATTGCATTATGGCCATAACTTCTATCTAAACTTGTCAGCTGCTCATCAAGTGTATCACTAAAATCAGGTGACACAAGGAAAACCTGTCAAGCATGACCCCTCCTCCCAAAATCTTCTGAAACAACATGAAGCTGTAACTCATCATTCTGGGGGCGATTTGTAGTGACAAAGGTGTACTGTAAGTTGACCTGACCACCAGGATGCTTATTGCTAGTTGAATGGACAGCAGAAAAGGAAAACAAAAGCACAGTATTACTGCATGTTATGTACACACCTCAGCAAACACTTCAGTAGTTTGGGGCATTGCTGACCTGATGATCATGAGGGTTGCCTGAGCTTTTGTTTAGAAGCCTTGCAGGAGAGAGAAAAGGTTCTTCACCCAGAGGGTTTTTGGTCACTGGAACAGGTTCCCCAGGGCAGTGGTCACAGCCCTAAGGCTGCCAGAGCTCAAGAAGTGCTTGTACAATGCTGTCGGGCACAGGGTGTGACTCTGGGGGATGGTGCTGTGCAGGGCCAGGAGTTGGACTTCACCCACAGGGATCATCATTGGACTATACAGATCGACCTGAAAAGTGACATCTTCTGCTTAGGCCTGCACTGATTTTTGCCCTCCAGCAGCTATGTGACAGAAGAGTCAACCATCAAAGGTAACTTAGTTTTTCTAAAGGCATTGCTGTATCACTACTTAATTTTTATTTCCACCTCTTCTGTAGTGGAATCATAGAAGTGTTTGTGTTGAAAGGGACATTAAAGATCACCAAATCCCCTGCCATGGGCAGGGAACCTTCCACTAGACCAGTTTACTCAGAGCCTCACCCGGCCTGGTCCACAACCTGTAAGAAAATTCAAGACACCTTGCTAGGCAGTTTTTAAAATGCTTTAAAAACAACACTGTATTGAAACAATAACTTTTGAGTTGCTAAACCATCTGGCTCCAGTTTGAAATTAAGGCCTGAACTTTTTGTCTCATTTCAAGCTGCACTGTTTACAGAAACTCCTGTCCTGTGCAGAATAGTGGAGATGCTCGGAGGGAGGACTGGATGGAGTCACAGAACACCCAAAAACCATAAAGGAAAAGAAGCAGGGGAAGAAACCTTAAAAAGAAAGGATCAGGCCTCATCAAAGGAATAGCATGATGTGACAATCCCTGTCCCTAAGGGACATATTCTAAAGGTAAGTCTAAATGTCAAAGTATGGAAAAGAGGAAAAGGAAGGAGAAACTGAGACTATGGAGGGACATGCCCATGTTCTGTACCTCAGACAATACCTCACAACAAGTGCACAACAAAACCAGAAAGTATATGGTACCTAATCTGTGAGTCTGTCTGAAATTTGGCTTTCCTTGCTGCCCTAATAGAACCGAAAAACTTTTCCAACAATGCGCTGAAGGTGAAGCTCGAAAGAGGTCAGACACATTCACCTGTCATCTCTTGATCATCTCCTGTGCAAAGGTACAAACTAAAATAGTCTTCTGAAATTTTCTAGCATTCAGAAGAAATCATGTTAGCAACGTTACAAATAAAGAATCTGAAACAGTGATAATCTGCCCCCAGCAGTTTCTTCTGCACTGGTACTGCACCTGATTTCTCCAATACCAAGGGAACTAATCACTCAAGATGTCTTCCATTTATTCACTGAGAATGTTCTACAGCTCAATAAAACAAAGGTACTCTTCATTGTTCCTCTCTAGATTATTTTCATTAGCTGTGCAAGTTAGTAAGGTAGCAACCGATGTGTTGGCATGGAGAATTTTCCATGGAGAATTTTCCAGGAAAACTGCTATTTATTTAGGAAACATGATAAGTCTTCCTCACAAGTGCCCTCTAAATGGCAATTGGCAGCTGAGTGTGAGCAACTGACATAAAGAGAAAATGGTGAGTATTTTATTTTATTTCCTATCCCATGAGCTATTTAGTTACTTGCATTTACAGATGTTTTACATTCCACCTTTCCTGGAAAACTCAAAGTAGACTCAGAATGATAAATGAATATGAACTTCTGGTCCATTTGTGGTCCCATATAAGTCAATGATCCTATTGATTGCAAACCAGAACAGATTTTTTTCACTAACTTTTAAAGGATATATCAAATTCTTGATTTATTCAGACTTATTAACCTTTTGTGTAGCACTCATTAACCTTTTATGTAGCACTTCTATTAACCTTTTCTGTATTTCTGTGGGCTACTGCTGAAGTATGTAGGGAATGAATCAAAGAAGTATTTTGAAAACATTTTTTAAAAACAGGTGATGTGTTAGAATCATGATAATTTTCCTGTTAAAAACCAATGAAATATTCATGGAAAGGGTTGACAAACTTTTGAGGGTATCAAAAGAGACTAAACTCCCATCAGGCTTCAGGGACAGCTTTTCATTCTTACCATACATTCACATGCCCCTTCCATCTTTGTTCCCAAAGCAATATAAATTATGTGGGTATTCTTCTTCTTTTTTTTTTTCCATACTTGCAGCATACCTCCAGCACTTAGCTTTAATATTTCTGGACAATATTGGAAGAATTCACACTTTTTCTTCTCTTTTTATTTAAATTACAAATATTTGACAAACTGCTTCTATCCTGGAGGATTTCAAATCCCCTCAGATTTAAAAAATAGCTCACTTTTAAAAATCTCCTAACAGAAGAAAGAGTTCAATATTTGCAATGAAACATGTTTTTATTGTTCTTATTATACTAAGGGTGCTCATATCAAAAGAGTATCTTTTTTCCCTTGTCCTCAATTATTTTCTAATTAGGTCAGTCTTCCCTTTCATATCCTGTTCACCAGCTCAGCCTCTAATGGCCATGTCAGTTAGTAATCAGTTTCTAGGGAATATAATAATAATTTAGTCATTTTCTAAATCATGAAAAAATACACAAAAATACACAAAAGAAATTTCCAAGCTTTTTAAGGATCAGTCGATTTTTTTTCATTGTCTAAGATGCTGAGATTCCCAAGTAAGCTAGGAACTGCTTTTTCTTAGATTGTCAATGGAAAGAGGAAGTTCTTGTAGTGGTAGGTCAGTACATGAGACCCAGCATCTTGAGAAGATTAATTATTAAAAAAAAAAAAAAAATACATGCATAGTCTTGCTCCCCAGAAAGGGAAGCTCCCAGAAACATGTGTTCTGACTGCCAGGGTTAGTAAATGGAGAACACAATTATAAATCTTAATTTGCTATTTTCTGGTGGTGTTCATTGTTGTAGAAAGCACATTTGTGCCCACTCATATTCAGGATGTGTTCTGCTGTCACTTTCACAGCCTCCTCTCTAGAAAAGTGCCATATGATGCCACACCTTTGGAGAGAAGCCAAATGTGCACAATAGGCAAAAAGCAATTGCTAGGACTAAAGGGAAGTGCTAATCAATGGTCTTAAAACAGACAAAAAAGGATGGAGGTGTAAGAAATTACTGTCCTGCAGGTACAAAAGCTAGGGGTAACAGTCCAACAAATCATACAATCACACAATCACACAATCACAGAATGGCTTGGATTGGAAGGGACCTCAAAGACCATCTAGTTATAGCCCCTCTGCTATGGGCAGGGACATCTCCCACTAGACCAGGCTGCACACAGCCCCACCCAACCTGGCCTTGAACACTTCCAGGGATGGGGCAGTCACAGCTTCTCTGGACAACATGTTCAGAGTCTCACCACCCTCAAAGAAAGCAATTTCTTCATAATATTCAATCTAAACCTGCCCTCTTTCAGTTTCAAGCCACTTCCCCTTGGCCTGTCACTACCTGCCCCTTGTAGAAAGTCTCTCTCCATCTTTCTTGTAGGCACCCTTTGGGCAGTGGAAGGCTGCAATTAAGTCATCTCAAAGGCTTCTCTTCTCTAGGCTGAACAATTCTCTCAGCCTTTCCCCTAGAAGATGGGATCCATCCCTTTAATTATCCTGGTGACTCTCCTCTGGACCCACTGATTGTTTGTGTCTTTTTTCCTGTTCTCACTGTTTTGGTCTGCTTGTTGCTGAGGTGGGGTTTTTCCCCCTCCAAATCCTTTCTGCTCTCTTCTACTTGTCCAAAGCACTACTGCAAGATCAAGGGAGAGGGAAACAGACCCTGAGAACAAGCAGGAAGGGCCAGATAAAAATGGCTTTTTGGCATCTGGGGAGTAGCTTTGTGATGGAGAAAACTTTTTACTTACATATGTGCTACTTGTGCTGCTTGGTTTAATTTCTTTCATTTCTGCTTTGCATTAACATTCAAGGCACACTAAGAAGAATCTTCATTTTTACTGAAGAGATATAATCAAGCATCCTTTCCTATATATCTAAAACAGAGACATCTGGAAATGAAAGCCATGGTGCAAGGAGGCCTCGTGACACTATTCCCATGACAAGGCTCTACTAATCACTGAGAAGTATTTCGTGTGTTGTGGTAATTTGCAGTAAAAACTGCCACAGATGGTGTTAGTTAACTTCTGTAGAGTTTGTGAGATTAGTATTTGGCTACAAGTCTATCTCCACATGTTTCTGTGACACTGAAAAGA
This sequence comes from Argya squamiceps, assembly GCA_037834095.1. Taxonomy (NCBI): domain Eukaryota; kingdom Metazoa; phylum Chordata; class Aves; order Passeriformes; family Leiothrichidae; genus Argya; species Argya squamiceps. The sequence continues at coordinate 19,528,488 of JBBMKD010000001.1, read as the reverse complement.
GCGCAAAGATGGAGCAGCCTAAATAAGCAAAATTTTTCTTAAAGGAGATTTTTTTGAGACTCAGTATCACTACAACCGACCAGATACAGTGAGCTGTATCAATCCAGATCTAATTTCCCCTCTATAAATAATCCTACTATATATCTGAAAATGATTCCTGATCTGCTGTTGTTTCTCCACATGTTGCTAATCCATGTAATCCTTTAAAACACATAAGCAAAATGTACAACCCTTCACTAGCAGCTCCTTTGCTCCCTCCTAGCACCCATCTCCTTGCTGAGATGATCTTACCCCACACTTCACAATATAGGTCTGTGTTGACCTTACTCTCATCCTCTAATCCCAGAGGAACATCTAAGCAAGTAAATGTTAACCTCATGCATCATAAAATTAAGGCAGAAAAGCAATATTTTTGTTTTCTTTAAGAATTATCTGATTTAATTGTGCCAAAAAGCAAACTGAATCTTTAACTGAGCATTTTGGGTTAAGTTTGGGAGCACATTTATCTCGTCAAACACACAGCTCGGGATGCTGGATGATGTGAAGCACCATGGTATAACAGTGTAGACTGGGAACATGCCCTCCTGGGCATTTCCAAGCACAGGTTCCATTAGAAAGCACTCTACTGGCTTGTATAGAGGGTGTACAGATGAAGCTAGGGGTACTGTACTATGAATCCATGAGTGTGAGATGCAGGATTGGATAAGTGAATATAGGCAAGGTGCCTCAGGACACCACAGCTCTGCAGAGCTCTGTGCTCTGGACTTGCTACTTTGACTGTTTCCTTCCCAGATAAACCATAAGAAGAATTTGTTTGTATCTTCTTGGTTTTGTCTTGCTTTCTTTTTTCTCAAGTAGCAAGATGCTGTTTCTTCTTCTTGCCTTGAGAAAAGAGCCTCCATGTGTCCACACTGTGTGCATCTGTTGATGATTCAAGACTTCCAAGGCTTTTCCTGTTCCTCTTGACATTTCTCCTAATTGTATCTATCCACACCCAAGCTACCCTACCAATGCATCACACATTTTTATTTTCTACCCATCACACATTTTTATTTTCTACTTGCTGCCAGATCTTTTATCCCTTTTGATTTTTTTTTTTTTGCACCCCAATTTTTCAGCCACCTTCGCACAGACACTATCTTAATTTTAAAGTAGTCTTCATGTATGAAATTTCCTTCCACTTTCTTGAAGAGATCTCACAGAAGGCAACTGAAGGGTGGGGACAGAAATTCAGAACTCCACGTACCAATGCAACTGTCCCTTGCATCTCAGAAGTGACAAGCCAGACATAGAAAGTTGAAGCCCATGAGCCCAGATGGGTTTAACTCCTCATTTTGCACTTCACAGTCATCAGGAGTCAAAGTACTGAGACAGTCAGGACACGTCTGTAAAGCTATACTGCCCACCCACCCTGTAGCCATGAATTCCTACAAGTTTTGCAAAGGGGAAGGATTCACAGCACACCCTTTTTTGAGTAGGATATAAGTCAATTCTACAACACACAGGTGTAAATACCACAACACTGACTTACAGGTCAGAGTTATCTGCTATACAAAAATATATACAGGTTACTGCTATTTTGTCCCTTTCAAATATACCTGAGACCTACAAATATACCTACAAAAATACCTGAGACCACAGCAGCATGTTTGAGGACTTCGTGGTGTGTAGAGAAGGAGTCCATGGCCTGTGTAACCCTACCATCCTTGCTAATGCTGCAGTCTTGGTTATTTGGAAGCCACTGAGATACTGCTGCCTTGGCTATATTTACATCCCCCTTTGCAGGAGAGACCCAGCAACAATTGACATTCATAAAGATTGCCACAGATGTAAAAAAAAGCAGAGGATTGAAAGGGAAAGAGAAATAGTAGCTCAGACATATCTCTAGTTTTGATTTTGTTCTCCACAGCAGTGAGCTTAGCTTAGAAAAGTGTAAGTCTCCACAACCAGAGCCCAGAAAAACAATTTCCTGTTTTCTCCTGGCAAACACTTCTTCTGCTCTTTAACCCCATAGAACAACAGACACTGCCACAGCACTTGTACCATTCTGAATATGGCCTTTCACTTCCTGCATACAGTAGTTCTTTCAGCCAACTGTAAACGTTTACGAGCAGTTTTCTAATTAAGACATAGACACATCCTTATAATGAAACCAATCTTTTCTAGCTGAGTAATCATTGGAATTTCATCTGATTTGGGGGACCAGGCAGATGTTGTTCAATCATGAAAACCAAATATTTATTCTGACCACTTCAAAAGTACCTTGTAGGCTAACTCTGGCTTGCCCAGCTCTTTGTTAAACAATTGCAAATGAGAAACATTCATGAAATCACAGCTTGTTTGTGTGTAATTTGTACACTTGGTGCAGAAAACACCGTGTATCTGAGCTAAATCATTTGCAATGAATAATTCCACCATTCAATACAGATGTTAAGCATTGGAAGCTTATACAACATTATGGAAATGTATCTTCCATCCCCAGGAGATGGGAGAATTTAATTCCTGGCACTGAAGGCAGGCTTGAATGAGAATATGATTAAACTTTTATAACTGCTCAATGTTTTCTTGGCTCAATCAATATTCCTCTCAATAAGCCCTTGGCCTGTTTCGGAAACACAGCCAATATTTGTTGTTCAGTAAATGGGGCTTTATTCTTCATTCCCACTGATCTGATCAACAGAATGACATTGATCACAATGAGTGCTGTGCTCAAACATTTTAAAACCATTTAATCGGCTCATGCAGGACAGAGGTTGCAGTGATGATTACAGCACATCTTTCAGTGGGCTCTGTTACAGATGAATGTGCTTTTATATCACCTCCAATGTACCCTCTGCAGTCATCCATTTGTGCAAGCTGGAAGGAACACATGGGGTCACTGCAGTGGTTGCTTCCTTTCCTTCAAAGGCAGATTGAAAGGGACACGACAAGCAGCCTCAGGAGGATCAGCATCCAGAGGGGAGTCCTGAGCCTTCCATACTGACGTCTTTGGGAGCCCCCAGGGGAATTGGCTATGATTAGTTAGATGTTAGTACTGTCAAGCAGGAGGATGCCAGACCAGAATTTAGGGTGCACTTACAGCCTATTCACCGATGTGCCAACAGCATGTGCACAGCCCCGGGCAAACGACGTAACTCTGCGCCTTGGGTTTTCTGTCTATCAAGGCAAGGTTAATAATTCTTGCCATGTTTTGTGAAGCAGTTTGATATCTGTGCAAGAGAGGCATGATGTGAGTCACGGCATTTGTTCAGCACGTTGGTGACACTCAGTTCTTTGCCAGCCCAAGCAGGAGCTACAGAGCTACTGCTACAAAACACCAGAGAGAGTGAAGAGTTTGGAGCAGAAGTCAATCCAGACAGTTTCAACAGATGCTGAAAACTGAGGACAGTGGTGAGTAGTGAAAGGGACAAAAATTGCTCATTTCTTTTCAAGGAAATTCTCATCCTTTGCTCCAATGGTAATACAATTCTATTAGATAACATTCCTGAGCTTTGTACCCTGAGTCTTAAATGATTAAAATTACTTTTGTTCTCACTTCTGCATTCCCACATGTGATGGAAAAAGGATTGACCATTTCATTGTGATTGCTGTCCTAGTAATTGCTTATTCCTCTATCCACAGACACAGTGATTGAGCTTGGGGCCTGTCTTTATAAATTAGCTGGCAGTCAGACATATTTCAGTGATCAGAAGGCTTCAGAAACAATCAGGTTATACAGCAGAAATAACCTGGTATAGGTTGAGTCCTGTCAGCAGCCAAGCATCCACATGCACCCCAGGACAGGGGAGAGAAAGGGATGAGAAAATGTAAGAAAACTGAGGAATCAAGATAAAGACACTTGAGTAAGTGACAGAAGGGGGAAAACAATCCTATGAGAACTAAGTAATGAAAAGGCAATGACTCACTATTTCCTACAAGAGAAGTCTCCAAGTAACAGCCAACACAAAAGAAAAAACCCTCATCATCTTCTTCCTCTATGCCAGGTTTTATTGCTGAGCATAACGCTGTACCACATGGAACATCCCTTTGGTCAGTTCAGGTCAGATGTCTCATTGGGTCTCCTCCTAATTTCTTGCACAGGTCCAGCCTACTCACTGGAGTGAGGGAGGAGCAGCACATGGAGGAAAAAAGCAAAAGCCTTGTGTTTGCAATCACTGTTCAGATTGCCACACAATTATTGTCTTACCAACACCACTTCCTTTAGCCACAAACCCAAAACTTAGAACCAAAGGGCTGCCATGAAGAGTTAGCTTCATCCTGGCCAGATCCAACAGATCAGAACCAAAAAAATGAAAATAATGAAGCCCCATTCTGGCAGAGGAATGATTAGACTGGAACTAATAAAATTTCTCCCAAAAAAAATTACACATGCTCTTGACAACTGGGAGCAGTACAAAGCCTTCAGAAAACAAGTGATCCAGCAAGTGCAGCCTTAGAGCCTGCTCCAAACGTGCTTCCAGCAGGACTGCACACAATTTTCAGAAATAGGGACCTAAATAATGTTACTCATCCCAGGACAGTGTTTGGAAGCTCAGTAACATTTTTGACTTCACAAGCAAGACTTTTGATGTCTTCCTGATGGCCAAGTGTGGGGGTTTTTTTGTTTGTTTGTTTGTTTTCTTTTCTTTCATGCTTTATATAAGAGTTGTGGAGTGCTTGGGTGTGTTTAATTATGATAAGGTTTGGAAACACTTGTCTGTGTAACAGACACTCATGCAGGGACTGCCTTACGTGAAGAAACTAATTTATGACTTCAGATGGAGTTGTAAGGAGGAATAAAATAGCACTTTCCCTTCCACCTCTGAGACAGCAGGGAAGGCAAGGCTCCTTGCAGAGGGAATGATGCAAAGTGCCTGCTGCAGCACCTGGCCTGTGCTGACCCTTTTACTGTGGTGTTTTCCTGGGATGATCATGTTTCCCTTTTCCACAGCTCTCCTGCATGCCTACAGCTACTCCCCTCCTCCACTCTCCTCAGTGTTTTTTTACAGTCTCTGAATCTCTAATTATATTCACTGGCGTGACACAAGCTGAGCTGTGCAAGGCTTTCTGGAAAAGAGCAGTTATTTTATGCTTTCATACTCCCTTGTACAAAGAGAGAGAGCAGCATGCAATCCAGAAGAAATACACTGAAGAGAGAAGAGTTTGTCATTTTAATAGTCAATGTGAAGTTTTGGCTGTATCTGAAGATCAACGTTTACAGAAAATAGATGTGTAAATTGCTTTTTATATAGTTCTTCAGAAGTTGCTTTCAGAAAATTATTTTTTATTTCAGATGCCTAGATAGTCAACTGGAGAGAGTTCAGAGCAGAATAGTAAAAATGATCACATAGTGCAGATGTTCTGATTTTTTTTTAAAAGTTATAAATGGATTAAAGGGATAAAATACAGCTTGAGGCTGGACTAAATGATGAGCTGGGGAGGACACAGGCCTCTCCAAGTATGAATAAACACCATGAATAAAACAATTACACACAGCAAACCATAGGGTAAAAATTACACACTCAGAGACACAAATTATTCTTCTACAAGTCAAACTAATCGAAGAATAGTTGAAGTTAAATCTTCTGTCAAACATTTCTGTACAGACCTACTCAACAGAAAGGCAGAAGATGTAGTGCTTGGACAGAACATAACATGAGCTTCTGGTGCTACGCAGGCACTAAAGAAGTTTTTTTCTTGAAATGTCCGTTTCTGTACCATATTAAAGCATTCTCTTTTCTAGCAAAAAATGGCTCAATGTTCACTGTTTACTTATTACCAAGTAAACAGTGAACATTGTGCCATTTTCTTTAGCTTGTCAACACTTTGATCCACAGTCTTGCTTTGCAGTCTACATAAACTCACCCAAGCATTAGCTAATCTTTGTTGACTTCGTGGTTCTTAAGGTCATGCAGTTTAAAATTTTTTGGTTACACCTTATCAAATATACCAGTTACTGCTGGTTTAGGACAGTTTTCATGCCCAGCTGAATGTCAATCTCATTTTCTCCTACAGGTGGTAGAAGAAACTTTTTGCACTTGAGTGCTCCTGTCACTCTACTGAGGTGTACAATGAATTCAAAACAGACAAAAGTAACTTCTGGATACAAGTGAAATAACTGGATCATACCCTTGTTTTCCTAGCTTGGTGATTACCTCAAATACAAAAAAAGTCAGGAGCTACTTCTATTATTTCTAGTATAAAATTACATATTAAGGAATTAAAAGATATTAATGCTGTAAAGTGAGTGAATCCTAAGCTAGGAAATGTCGGAGGAAAGTAATTAATCTCATCCTGTGCGTGCACTGTATTTCAATCTTAATTCTTTCAATCTTCAAGGGGACCACAGAACACAACCACAAAGGCCGTGATGACCCTAAACCCACTGGAGAAAGACCAGAGATATTCTAATGCTTCTTTTTCCCGCACAAACAACTTAATGATGCGGTTTTTTCCATATGATTAGCACTTTGAAACTTGGAAGTATTGAATAATTAGTTACCTGTTATTTCCTTTTATCCTTCTCTAAATGTGGGGCTCCAGGTCTCATTTTCTGCACCTCATGTAAAGCTTGCCCTGAGTATGTATACATTTCCTTGTCTACTTATAAATCTCTACTACTATTCCAAACTATCCCAATATTTGACCACGTTAAAAGTATCACAGAAATTATATTTCATCTATTCAAAGGAGTGAAATAAGTAGTATATTTTACTGATGGGGAAGGAAAGATTATAAGAACTTGCTTCAAACTATTGAGTGCCCACCAATTTTGTGAATCTGTGATAAAGAGGTTCCAATTTATTCAGGGTGGTTACACTTTTTTCCCCCTATTTTTAAATCTTAGGAAGTTTATAAAAGGTTTGATATATTCAAGCCACAGCTTCCATCAAAGTGAATATAAAGAGAAAGCATTGAGAGCTTCTGCAAATCTACCCCCAGGTGTGTATCAAGAAAATAATGCCTGCAGAATTAGATGTTCCTCAGTGAAATTCCTGGGTTTTTTAAGATGATTTGTCCTGCAGTCATCCTGATGGAAATACAGGGACAAATGTAGGAGTGGGACCTGTTCTGTCACTTTGAAATTACCACACTCATCTTTTCTCTTCCTGCAAGCTGAAATCAACATTTCAGTACTCTTCTAGCTAGTTTGCTCAGCTCACATATGTGATTTAACCACTGAGCACAGCTCTTCATGCAGCGCTGGCAGAAAAATCATACCCTGAAGAATGCTAAGGCTTAATGAAAAACCAGAAAAGGGATAAAACCTGCCAGAAACAGGGTAAGGGCTTAGTACAGAACTTGTTGGCTGTGAATGTGAAATCTTCACATTCACATACTAGTAAGAATACTTATATGTGAATGAAATTACGTATTTTTCTGAAGTCTTACCATTAAAAAAAATTACAACCAAATAATAAGTTAATATAGATCAGCTTTAAACAATAAGGGATTATGAAAATTGCATCTGTCTTTACATTACGCAAATGGCAAATGTTTTTGTAATGGGAGGTTCCAGGGAATTTGATGTGGAAATGGTATTTCGCTTTTTAAAATATCTCCATTTAAAGAAATCCAATGATCACCTGAAGGATATTGGGAAGGAACGGAATGGTATCCAAAATACTAGTGCCAGTGGGTAGGTAAGGCTTTGGCTTTGCCAGTTCCACTCCTCCCCAGAGGCCTCCGGCCCGCAGCCTTAGGGGACCAGCTGGAGAGGGACTGGGGAGGGCGCGACTGCCGGCCACTGAACACCAAACTCCCCAGCCCCGACTCCTCCGGTTGTCTGTGCGAATCCCACAGAGACACAACGCTCTGTAAATCTCTACCAGGAGCTGCCCAGGCCGAAGAGAGCCCCGAGCCGCCTCCGTCCCCTGGGCGACGCGTCCTGCCTGGGACACGGGCCTTGTGCCCGGGCACCGCCGTGCGCCGCAGCCAATGGGAGCCCGCGGCCGGCCGCTGACGCCGGTCCCGCAGCCAATGAGGATCCGCGGCCAGTCGCTGTTGCCAGGTGGAACAGAGACCACGAGCCCCTCCTGGCTTGGCGCCCAAAGCCAGGACTTGCAGGCGGGGTGATCGGGCACTCGGCAGCGCCAGCAGCCAATCAGACTAAAAAGCCCGCCCACCATGCACTTGGATTGGCTGCAGCACCAGAACTGATTTGAGCAAGAGCCAATCGAAGGTGACAAACGGGGCGGTGGCCTGCGGTTTGAATTGGGGCGGGAGCGGCCGGCCGCGCCGTAGCGAGCGGGGGGCGCTCGGCGGCGGAAGCGGCTCTCGCCATGGAGCGGGATGAGGCGATGCAGGAGGGGCTGCGGCGCAGCAACGAGCGCTTCATGGCCTCCATGAACCGCATCCTGCAGCAGGTGAACTATGGGAGTGGGGTGGCCGCGGGCTCCAGGCGCCGTCCTGAGGTGGGCGGGGAAGTGGGGGCTGAGAGCAGCGGTGCCGTCTGTGCTGAGCCGCGCACTCCTGTGCCTTGGCAGGAGCGGGCTGTCAGGAGCCAGCTCCGGGAATACAGCCACACAAGGGACACCTGGGGCCTGCCAGGGCTGGATACGCGGCTTAGTTACGAGTACGAGCTGACGTGTGGTGTCCTTAACCCCGATGAGCCTCCGTTAGACGGGGGCTTTTCAATGAAACTACAGCAACTCCGGGACTCCTTCCCTGAATCCTTCTCCCTGGAGAGCCATTTCGTGTTTAAGGTGTGGGAATGGGCCTCCTCTGTGCACACAGGCATGCGTTTATCCCGGCTTTCCCGTTCGGAAGATGTTTTGTTCTGCCACAGAGTTAAATCTGGCTCTAGAAGCTTTTTCTCGACTAGCGGCACATTGAGTATTTTTACGTGTCATGTTGGTCTTAGGTAAGGGGTGCTTTTAGTTTCTACAGTGGAAGTTTGGATGAAACTGTAAGAGAGCGACTTAACTGCTTTTGGAAACTCTGTGGAGCCCTGTTTTGGCACTGCCTGGCTTAGGCATTGAGAGTGAATGGCTTGGACACGTGTTTAAAATACACCGGTGTCCTCTAGGAGTTACTATTTCCAGATTGCTGACTTCTAGTGATTTATTAAAAATACGGATATTGATCTAATACCGATATCCAACTATGACGGACAAAGACTCTCTAACAGATTAGAGTTAGAAAGTGTATGTTTATTACGACGCCGGGCAGCGTGGAGGATAGCTCCCAAATACACACGCGCAATTTACAGATGCTCACAGGGTCTTTTTATGTACAGGAGTATTGAATACCCAAAACACAAATGTATATTCATAACTCTGGTACATCCCATTCTTCGCTTCGTATGGTAATTAGCCAAAAAGCCATTACGCATGCGTAGTTTGTTCTTTAAAATGGGTCGGTGGTCCTTTTTATGGGGCGGGGTCTCAAAATGATGAAGTAAGATGGGTCTTCCTCGCTTTGACTTT
>JBBMKD010000001.1:19464758-19508838 GCA_037834095.1 Argya squamiceps | reverse complement strand
AGTTTTCCTTACGTAGCCTCAGGAACAAATATGCATAGTTGCCAAATTCAGCAGCATTTAGCTCACTGAAAGCAATATTTTTTAGTTCTGCTTATTTTAAATTCAAGGAATATAATACAGTGACATTGGGTCTGCAGGTAACTGGTAGTCAAAGTGACACTTGCTAGTAAACTTTCTTCAGGAGCTTTCCAGACGTGGTGCAAAGCTAAAAGTTTTGGTGTAAATAGTTCAGGTTTAACAACTACAGAAAAGCCCCCCTTATCAATTAATCAAAGTGCTTTTTGTTATATTTGTCAGTTTTATCAGATAATCAATGACTCTTCAAAATTCCACCCCTGACTTACATATAGGGAGTGGAAAAAAGAATGTAAGCTTTTTGAAGATTACTAGATAAGTGGGCATATAAAAAATATGTACTAAAAGAATCTCATGAAGTTGCAGAATGGGCTATCAAAAATTGAGCAGGTTATTCAGTGTTCTCAATGAATCAGGATGCTTCCAGGAAAAAGCAGCATACAGTTCCTTCATTAGGAATCAAGTTCCAGGCTAGAAATCCAAACAAGTCTGTACACCAAAGTGTAAAATGATACTGCTTAGGGAGGAGGTGTGTGACATCTGAACATTTTTCTGAAAAGGAGGTGTATGTTCCACTAAAATATGTATTTCTACTGGGGTAAATGATGGGGTGGTGGGGGCAATTTTCCAGTGTAGTACTGAGAAGGGATGTTGGGCTCTCTTCTCTCAGGGTTTTGGCATTATTTTATGACATTCATCTGAGGCACTTCCACTTGGGACACCAGAGGACAAGGCAGGGCCTAGCAGCTCTCTTCCTCCACAAGACTTGCAAAAGCTCTGTCCATATGGTGTGGTCAGGTGCAGGCTTTGACCCAGGCTAAGAAATGTTAATGTAGAGCAGAGAAATAAGGGTCAGAGGCAAAAAGTTTCAGATGGTCTAGACCTTTACTTCTTGATGCATTTAGCTGGTGGGGTCGAGAAGTACAAAGACTTGGCTATAGTCTGTGGTAAAACTTGGAAAGAAAGTAAGTATTTTTTCAAAGATACGATATTTGAAGTGCTTTAGAAGAAATATTTTGCTAGTCTTAGAAGCTCTTAAAAAAAGGAGTTGACTTGGAGTTCTTTAATGCTACAAAGTCTTGATCTTACTAATTTGAAATGTAGTGTACTGCATTGCAGATGACTTAGAGATGCAGAAAAACAGGTGACATGTATTTTTGCAATTTCTAAAGTAACTTGAGGGAAGTATTATTTAATTTTACTTAAAGTTATCCTTGGGAGGAGATATCTAACTAAATGTGAAAGTTGAGTGAACAGCCTTCCTTGTAGGAAAACGAGCCTGCATAGATTTTTATTTGTACAAAATATTTGTATAAATTTGTATATTTAGATGATTTGTATATGTATATAATTATATTAACATATACAATATAATATTATAGATAATATAACTATACACAAGTATTTTGTATGCAAATGTATTATTATTTATAATTAGAATATAATTACTTTTTTTATATATATATGATTTATATATTTACATAAACCATATAAAATAGAATTTCACTGATTTTATCCAGCTTAAGAAAACCATATCTTGCTCTGAGTTTTTTTTTTTTGGGAACACTAAGACACATGAGTAAACATTTGAACTGTCTGGTTGTGGTTGCTGTTTGCCTTAAAAAAAACCAACCAACTCACACACCTAAAACTCTCAACCCAAAAAAGATATTTCTGACTCTGGGTTATTAAACTAATGTATGAATTTTACTTAGCTCTTTATTCTTAAGAAGACCTGAGTGTTTTCATTTAAGCTACATAAAGTTTTGTGCTATGTAGTGTAAACATTTGACATTAAACCAAATACCTATCAATGAAGCCCTCTCCTTGGAATATACAACTGACACTTCTGAATTTTGCTAGATTTGAGTTCTACTATTTGGCTCGAATGTCCAGCACCCTCATCAAGGTTTCTTGATTAAAATGACAATCCTTTGACTGGTGGGCTTTTTTTTAAATATATGGCAGCTCTCAATAAAGGAGGTATGTTAAATTTCAACCTCCAAGAGAAGTGATATTTCTCTCATATATTAGCCACTTGAAATGGTTCCATTCCTTGAGAAATTTTTTTGAAAGACAACGTCCTCTGTGGTGTTTCATAGACCTTGGTCAGTCAGGGGTTTCAACTGGACACTGCTGTGTTCTTCTGATTTCCTGTGTTCCCAGTCTAGATAGGTTTTGAAAATGCACTCTTCAGCTTCTAAAAAATATATTGTATGGGTGGTATTACTGTAGTGTTTTGCAAAATCATGAAGGTTACTTTCCAGAGAAGGTTACAACCTTAAGCCAGAGTCTTTTAGTTATATGCTTGATGAATTTTATGAGAGAGTGGTTTTATAGCCACTGGTTTGCAAACTGGGCTTAGAATAATTGTCAGTGGTCTGTGTCCAGACTTGAGGGAAACATGGGGGATTTTTTTACAGGATTTGTCCTGTGCACTTTCTTGGTTTATGCTTTATGTAAGTAAATAACAGAAGAGGGGTTACCCTTGATTAAGCCTCAGATGATACCATGTAGGCTTGACCACTGAGAAAGGTGCCTGACAAATTTGGGCTGAAACTTGAAGTCAAATTTGTTCAATTTCATGCCAAGAAGTTGAAAGTAGTGGACTTATTTTGGAATAATCAAATGGTGAAGAGACAATTTTGAAAACTGCTTGAGCCAACCAAGGATATCACAGTCTGCTGTAAAAATAGCACCCACCCTGCTAGAAGATGTGCACAAGTGCCTTGAACATGGAGCCCACAAAACAGGTTTTCTGCACTGTTCCCCAGTGATAAAAAGTGTGCTGGAGGACTTTGGATGTTGTTTCATTGTGGTGTGATTGTCCAGAGTGAGTGAGAAAAAGAAACCAATGACTAGAGGCACTGGTGGTAGGACATAAAGAGAGGGCAAAAGAAAAGAAATTTCAAACAGAAGTAACTAGAGAGGCTAAATATTATAGAAGTAATAGAGCTGGTTTTTTTCCCTTCCATTCATGGAAAGAAATGTCGGAGGACTGGACCTGTGATTTTGAAGATGAACTCTCACCAGTACGTCAGGTACGGGCGCCACATTGCATCTGTTTTTATGGAGTGTTCCAGGCCGGGCTGGATGAGGCTTTGAGCAGTCTGGCCATCCCAGAGGGGTTGGTACTAGATGAGCTTTGAGGTCCCTTCCAGCCCCAGCCATCCTAGGGCAGCCTCTTTGGGAAAATGGATTTATGTAGTCAAAAGCTAAGGAGTTATTTCTGAGCAGGTGGTGCTGTACCACGATGTCAGTCGTGGGTGTCAGCTGAATTATTAGGTTTATTTGAAGGGGGAGGGAGAGCAGTTGGATACAGGCTTCAAGTGCCTTTTTAGTTAGGCAGTATGTGGGTCTAAGATTTTTAATGATTATCTGTAAAATCTGTGTAGTCTAGACCAGTGTCTTTAGACTCAAAGTAAGTTTGTGTGTAGCTTTGTTACTAAGGACGGTGTGGTTTGGACAGAATTTGTGTTTGTTTCACTCCCACCACCCCCCAGAACAGTTAGCAAGTAGTGAAAGCAGAAAATTCTCTGGGCTAATGAATAGGGCTCAAGCTACCAGGCATTAAAATTCCTTTCATGTGCTTTTAAGGAACCTTCTGAGAACACAAGTGTGGATACATCTGATTCAGGTGAGTTTTTTCATTTACTACTTACTTACCCTTTTTTTAAATATTTTGAGAAAGTTGCAAATCACTTTTTCATCTCTTTCTAATACAGGAAAATTAGTTTTTGTATATGTTTAGTAGCCTTTCAGAAGGTTGAGAATAGGAATAGCCAGGAGTCTGAGGTATGGTTAGTTCTGTGAACTCAATATTCATATTCCTCTTTGGAATTTCAGTCCTGATTCCCTGGTACATTGGAAAGTCAGTGTGGAGTATGTTCAACTGTGCTTTCTTAGGAAAGAAAGGAACAGTGAAATAAAAACCTTGGCCTAGGTGTCAGCAGAAGTTTTAGTACTAGTGAAAATAGATCCATTCAATAGTAGGGGAGTGCTAAACAGAGGTTTGCAGTCAGTTGGAACAATTCTTCAGTATGGTTTGTAAATGCTTTGACATCAGTCTTGGGAAGCTCTTTGGGGAAGTTTTGACCTTATATTCCCAAATAATTATTTGATTGCATTCAATTTGATTGGCAACTGTCTTTGACTGGTTTTTCGTGCTTTTTTTTTTTCCAAATATTTAAAATTGGTATTGTTCAATGTTTTTGATTCCTGAGCAAATAAAAACTTCTACTATTTTTCATAAGTTAGGCTATGGCCAGCAGTTAATGGCTGAGAGTGCCGTTGCAGTAAAGTATGGCTATCTTGGGGTTTAAGTAATGTGGTATTCAATTAGCTTGTTCCTCTACATTGCTGCCTCTATGGCTGACAGTTACTTCTCAGTTGAGGGAAATGTTTCCTACTATGATTTGAGAGGACAGTTTCAAAGGAGTGTTGGAATGAGAAAATAATGTCTGCCAGTTGAAAGAGCCTGACTTTTGTTCTCAACCTGCTCAATGAAACATCGGACAAATATTTCCATGGCATCTGTGGCTTGCCTTCCCTAAGTGTCCATTGTCTTTTGCACTTGTGGGATAAATGAGTGAAATGCTGCAGACCCTGGTATTTTCATAGCAGCCTACAATAAATTATCCACTTTCCCTCCTCCTCCTCTGAGTGGTCTGCAAAGAGACTGGAGAGGATTTGTGGAGACCTCCGTGAGTTCCAGCTGTCTCCGAATACTGTAAGATGTAGAAATTAGATTTTTAGGGATGTGGGATTGGATTCCTCACCTAAAAAATGGAGTTCACTGTGGTGTTTGGGGTGTGTGGTTTTTTGGCTTCTGGTGGTTTTGGTGGATTTTTTCAGAGATTTTGGTTCAGTTTTGGTGGCTTTTTCATATGTAAAAGTTTGCCTGTAAGGCACATGAACTTAGAAAAAAACCTCAACCTTTAGCTTGTTTTAGCTTCAGGTTTTGTTTAGGCAGATGTTTTCCATTTTCAGTATTCATACAGAATACTTGACACTTCTCAGTGAAGGCAGAGGCTCTTCCAGGTATCGTGCACTTGTTTTGTGTTGGAAGTATGCAAAGGCTGTCAGCAGCAGGTAAAAGTCAGGTGGAACAGCTCTAACCTGGACCTGCAACTATTAGTCTGTCCTTAATAGGGAAAGTTATTAGGGTTACCCTCTTTCCTTTCATAGCAAGCATGCAAAACGGAGTTAAAAGATTTGGATTTGTTTTTTCATACTCTCAATATTATGCCTTATTTCTCACTTTGTCAGCTCTAAGGTGTTCTTGACAATAGGAAGGTACTAAGAGAAAATATGATAGCAAGTCCTTGCTGTTTGTGTTGGGATATTTAGGATGGTAGCAGGAATTCTGCATTAATGAATAATGAATCTTGCAGAGCAAGAAAAGGAGCTTTCAAAATATTTTCCTCTCTGAAATGATTAATACCAATCTTAAGGAAGTGATTGCAAAGCAGTTTTCTTTACCCTTCTTTGCTCCTCTCAAGTCATTTGTGAACCCACAAACCATGCCTTTCAATTGGATTGGACTTGAAAAGGAAATGCAATACAGTTAACATGTAGAGTGTAGAAAACTGTTTTCTAGATTGAAAGCAGTGTAGTCAATAAGTTGCACAGTGTGTGTTTAGAAACATTTGTTTTGAATTCAACTCTATTGTATTTAACATTTACCTTCAAGTTGCAGGTGAAGAAAGTGGTGATACAGGCTCTGTAAGAGGAAAATTTGAAGGCCTTGAGTTCATGGTAAAAAATTTTGGATGCCTAATGTAATGTTTTTGTGTTCAACAGAAACTGTTAACCATTTAAATAGCTTAGAGATGACTGATGAGTTGATACATCAGCAGCAGATGTGATGTAGTCTGTATCCTAATGCACTTTTTTAGCAAGTGAGGAGTTCAATACATAGTGTCACCAGGACCCATGGCAGGTGATATTCTTGCCATTATAATGATGGTGGGTTATTCTTGCCGTAATAATGATGGTAATAGCGGTGGGCCAGAGAAAGCCATCCAATGCACTGCATCAACAGGCAACAACCCTGAGAAAGGCTTTTATGGGTAGGGAAAAAGAGTAACCAGGTGGAGCATAAGGTGGAAGCACTTATGAAAAGTTTGATCATTCACCTGAGAGTGTAGCATAAATAGGTAACATGATTTAAAGCAAATGGTCAAGGAAGTAATGGCTGCTATAACAAAGGCAGGCTGGAATCTTCTGCTGTTGGTTCCCAAACTAGAGTGTCGCCAGACCACCCGGAGCATTTTCATTGTTGACGAAAAGTAGAACCCACTGTGTGTACAGCCATTTTAATCCTGTGTTCTGCTTGCTCAAATACCTCTACCAGGAATGAGATTTGCTTTCCTTCCCTGTTCAGCATGGTGCTAGGGGCCTCTCTCTGACAAAAGCAAGTACAGTCTGCTTAAGAAAGGGACAGTTTACCTAATGAATTGCCTTTTCTCTACAAAATTCTTCTAGATTTTACTTAGAGGTTCCTGGTAGAGTTGACCTTAATTTGTATATGAGTTCTCACAGGATGTTAAGAATACATGTAAAGATTTGCAGCTGTAATTATCAGAGCTTTGTAACCATTTTCCTGTTTTTCTCTTTTTTTTATTTGGGTGGTTTGTTGGTTTGTTTGGTTTTTTTGGTAGATCTTTAAGGCAGTGTGTGCTCTTCCTTCTTGGCATTTGTGGCTTTTTGGGGGAGGTTTTGCATAAAATGTCTACATTAAAAAGAAGTTGGTGCTAGGATATCCTCATGAGAAGAATACTAGTTTGGAGTTAATCTAAATAATCAGTTTGGAGTTGTCTGTGCCAATAATTTCTGTGTGTTTTAATAACTTTTTTTTCTTCTAATCTTTCTGAGGGAGCTGATGGGCAAATCCTAAAGAAACAAAGAGTCCCAGTGGATGTGATAGTACAAGATGATGAGAGAAATATTCCCAAATGGATAACGGTAACATATTTCTCCTATTCTAGGTAGTTAGCTAGTTAGAACAAAACGAGAGCTCTCTGACTGGGTAGCACAATG
This sequence comes from Argya squamiceps, assembly GCA_037834095.1. Lineage (NCBI taxonomy): Eukaryota > Metazoa > Chordata > Aves > Passeriformes > Leiothrichidae > Argya > Argya squamiceps. The sequence continues at coordinate 19,501,722 of JBBMKD010000001.1, read as the reverse complement.
AATTCTAACACAACTTCTTTGTGGTTCTCCCATTGTTCTTCTGCTTGATTTCTGAGTAAATATTATTGGGTCTTGGGGTTTTGACAGCTATGATGTATAAGAAGCAGAGCCAATGATTTACAAATTTATTTTCACTTTTTTTTACTTTTCTACTTTGTTCTTTAAACCTTGATGTGCAGGTTGATGTTGGAGCTGTAAGTTTTCCAAAAAGTCTAAATCTGAGCTTTGTAGAGAAAAAAGAGAATTAGCTTTGTTTTGATTTGGGTGGTGAGGAAGATCAGAGGTGAAGTGTTATGATATAGGGTCCAGCTCCCCTTTTCTGCTGGAGCTGCCAGTGGTGTCTGGATTATTCAAGGGGGTGGGGTGTGTATATATATCCACAGATAAATTATTATATTTGGGAAAGGGATTAATACATGATACATCATGTGTAAGTTGAGGAAATGACAAATAGCTGTCCAGGATTAAACTAGGAACTCCTCTGACTTCTTACTGAAGTCTTAGTCTAAGTGTTTTTCACTTTGTGTGAACTTGACTGGTCCCTTAGAGACCAGAACTGTCCATGGCCCAGGACAGCAAGAGGAGATGGAGTCACAGTAAGGTTTTGATGTTATCTTTCACCTGCAAAAAACTCTGAATGTTAGATTGGCTTTTTCTTTGTTTTTCAGATAACAACACCAGTGTCATCCAAAGGCCGTCGTTTAACTTCGCCAGTGCAAAAACCATTTGGTACAATTAAGTCTTTTGTCTGTTGGTCAAATATGTTAGTTAAAAATGTGGTTTTGTTAAAATTCAGTCGAAAAACAATTCATTTCTTATGAACAGCAAGAATAGAAAGATCAATAGGCTGGATTTCAATGGGAAGTTAGTCATGATTTTGCCTATGTATTTGGGAAACAGAAAATAAATAACTTGTGTACATAAAACCAGTTTTCCTTACGTAGCCTCAGGAACAAATATGCATAGTTGCCAAATTCAGCAGCATTTAGCTCACTGAAAGCAATAGTTTTTAGTTCTGCTTATTTTAAATTCAGGGAATATAATACAGTGGCTTTGGCTCTGCAGGTAACTGGTAGTCAAAGTGGCACTTGCTAATAAACTTTCTTCAGGAGCTTTCCAGACGTGGTGCAAACCTAAAAGTTTTGGTGTAAATATTTCAGGTTTAACTAGAAAAATCATTGTTTTCAACATGGTTTATAAATGCAAAAGCTTCACTTGTACTCACCAAGCAGAAAGCTTTCGAGGACTGCAGATAAGTAGCAAAACCTTCTGGATAAGACTGTTACTTTTGACCAGGAGTCACAAAGGGCAAAGAAGTCTTAATCTGCCATGAATATCTGTATATTATGCTACTGTGAATTTTTTTCCAATACTTTTAATTTCTTTCTATAAGATGTGAATTCCATATGGTTAGGAAGTCTATTACTTTTTTCCCTAATTGATTGCATGGTAATCATCCATTTAGCCTGGCACTAAAGCTTAATGAAATATGCTGTTACCAGTAAGGCTATCTGGATCATATGTAGTTGTTTTTAAGTCATACAGTATATTACTGCAAGTGCCTTAATAGGTTTGGATTTTTTTCTGACTTCTGTTTTTGTTTCTTCACTTGTGGTTTTTGGTTTGGTTTTTGTTTTATTTTGAATAGGCAATCGAGCTGCTGTTCGCAGAAAGAAGCTAGAGATGTCAAATGAATGTTCTTCATCCAAACACCTACAGTTAAAACGTTCTGGTGCCCCCTTTTCATCAAATACAATAGTCTTACCCAGGCAGCAACCCCCTTCAGGACTGAGCACGACTTCATGGGGTAGTGCCCATGGAGAATACCAGCCTGCAGATGAGGGATGCTCCTGGAGCAATACAACTCTTGCAGACTTGTACCCAGCAATTTTAGAGATGTTTGTAAAGCTCGTGGCAAAGCGCACTCAGAGAAGAGTGTTAAAGCACATGTTTGGACACTCAAGGTCCAAGAAATGGCGTCCTAGAAGACCAAAGCACAGCGTCCTTTTAGACAAAATGGGAGTGTCCAGGGCTTGTAAACTAAAGAAAGCATTTCACAACGTATGTAGCTGTACAAGGGAAGCCAGCCAGAATCCAACTTTGGGAAATGAGAGCAGAGAATTCTGTGGTGACAATTGCATCATTAGTAATTCTTCTAGTCTGGTGCCTTATGCTTCTACTGATACAGGTGAAATCAAAACGGGCTACTCTGACTCAGATTCAGAAGAACATTTGGCATCTAGAAAGAGCCAAGAAGTCTGCAAAGAAACTACTTTTACTGATGTTATGGATAGAATGGAAGAGACATTTCTAGTTGAAGATGAGTTACAGACTACTGCCTCACCAAAGAATTCAGAATACACAGAAAGTGAAAAATGGCCTTACAAAGGTTTCTCAGAATCCACTTTTATAACATCTACTGCCAATTCAGATTCGAGAGCGCTTCTTGTAAAAGGGAGGAAGACTCAGAAAACTGACTTTTGTATTGGTACCTCAGAGTTGTGCTCATGGGCTTGCAGTTCCCATGGCAATAGTAACAATTCTATACCTATCACAAATTGTTCTCCTGCAAGATCATCAAATACTGTGTTCATAAATCCTGAAAAAATAATTCCTGAAAGACAAACTTCTCTCCAACACAAAGACCCATTTTCCTCCTGGTTTACGAAGCAGAGTCCTTCAAAGATGCCCAATAAATACGAAGATGCATTTGAGGAACTCTACTACAAAGTGTGTTCTGAAGAATTCCAGAAGTCTTTGACATTGACAAGACCTCGTTTAAACTCACAGAACCTTGAAGAGAAAAGAAGATTAGTGAAGAGTAATTTAAGTTATTCTGGGAGGTCCATTGAACAGGGTGATAGAGAATTTAACAGGCCCTATGAAAAATTGTCTGTTCCAGAATTTCCTGGGTTTCAGACAGTTTCAAATTTCAGGAAATACAAAGAAATACAGATGCCTGAAACTGTAAATGCTCTTGTTAATTCTCCTGTCCGAAGTTATTCTTCAATTTTCAGAGTTAAAAGAGCAGGAAATTCTGAAAACTATCTTCCTTGTTCACCACTGAAGCGACTGAAACTTACACCAGAACGTTGTATATCTCCAAGGAAATGTCAGGAGATTTCCCACAGTAAAATGGGTAATCCTCAGACAGCTGGCATGGACTCTTTGAGCACGTACAACTGTAGCAACCCCAGCTTTTTTGCGGATCACAACTGTCATTGTCAGGTATTTAAGGACCTTGGGAAAAAAAAAATTGTGTACCTTTAGATATTTGGAGAAGGGCTTAAGAATGGATTAGAGCTGCAAGCTGTTGGAACTAGTGATAGCATACTTCTCGTGCTTTTTGGTCTGTAGGGATGTTTTACAGCTCTGGGAGCTTGGGTATATCAGGTCTCCTGGATCACGTGAGGAAGCTCTCTATACTTAATAAATTTGAAATGGTTCTAAATTAAAGATTTGATTCCATTTTAGTCACCGGTTAAAATGGTCTCAGATAGTAACTCAGTTTTGATGTTCTTCTGAAATGATTTGGTAGATGGACAAGGTGACACAAACAAATTAATCTTTCTAGGGTTTCACAGGAATCATTAAACTTGTTGCTTTAAATCAGACACTTATTTCCAATTTCACAGTCATCTCTTCTGAGGCAAGCTGTGAAATAGTATATTTTTTACGTTATTGTTATAGGTTGCTTCTTTATTTTCAGGGCTCTGGATCTCATGATTCTTCACACAGAAGTTTTCTTGATATTCCTGGCACTTCCCTGCAAGGTTAGTTTCAGGGACTTCATTAATTTGCACGAGAGTATTTTCTTAAGGAAATTTGCCCATCAGAGTATTTCCAGTGTTTAAATAGGCTAATCCTTAAACAATATTCTGTAATGTTTGTGCTACTTGACATTGTTCTTGCCTTTTTCATCCACTGTTTCTCATCACCAGAACCTAGGACTGCAGGTGCACACTCTGGTGTGCCCAGGGCAATGGGGAATTGCAGCTCGCTCAGAAATGTGAGGAAGAATCACCCAAGGTAATAATAATAGCCTCTTTTAGAAAGAGATTTCAAAAGGAATTCTTACTGCTCTATGCTTGTATTAAAGGTATGGAGGTGACATGTGTACTTGTAGAATGAAAATGAGTGTGGGAGAGCTCAAGCTAATCATACCTGCACAGTTGAACACTGAGAGGAAGGGTCTGTGGTCAAAACTAGCCAGACTCCAGCAAGAAGGAGGGCAGCTGAGCACAAGAAGTGAGGTGACCTAACTGAATACCTACTGTAGTCCTTATCTGGTGCTCATTATAGAGGCATTTATTATTTTAGATGTGCTATGGAATTGTTTGGATTGTGGCTGTGTGTTTAAGCCACAAGTCCTCTCAAGAGAGGAGTGCAGCATATTGTGATTTGAAAGGACTTGCAAAAGTTGGCCTCTGCAGTTGGACATAGTTACCTGCATTTTGGATCTGTGTAAACAAGCAGTGGCTCTGCTTGGAACGTGTCAGAGATCCTCTCCTCCTGCTATTATCCCTACTGGCAGGGTTGTTTAGATCTCTGGAAGCAGGACACTCTCTCCAGTTTCATGAATACTGGCCTAATATATCTGTTTTTCTTAGAAAGTATCTAACTTTTAAGGGATTAAAAAGCTTCATATCTCTTGGATTTTTAATTGCAAACATTTAATATTCTAAGGATTTAAAAATCATTAAAAACTCTCTAAAAAAATCCTATTTTATTTACCAATACATTTTTGACATCCTTTTTTGCCATAAGTGCAATTTGTCACTGCAGGTTATGCTGGCTTTCCAAACTCAGTCAAGTAATACTTTGACTATGCTTGAGATGATCATACAGCTGATATCAACATTTTCTGACAATGTTTGAATTAGAAGTTCGAAGGAAGGCAGAAAACACTTTAAATTACCTCTGTGGAGAATTTAACAAGAAAAGAAGCTTAAAGATGTAAAGAAAAAAGTTTCAGTTTAAGCAAAGATGGAATTGAAATTTAGAGGCTTGTATTACAAATGCATACAGTATTGGTAAAGATTATATTTGGATTATTTTTGATATAATGGAGGATCGGAGACAAGCTGATGAGTGTGCAAGGACATTTGTGATGTTGAGTATGCCCACTTAGCTGAGCAAAATTCTCCTCAGTTCTTGGATTTCTTTTTGTTTTCCCTCATTACGTTATCCTGTCTCCCATACAAAATAGCCAGTCCTGTGAGATTAGTAATTGTTCTAAAGGAAAAGGTTTTTCTTTCTTTAATGCATATAAGTAGAGAAATCAAGATTTCCGTTTTCTTCCTAGTCATCTGGAATAAAATCTATTTCTTTGTTCTTTAATTACACAAAGACATGTTTGCTGATTTGCAGCCAAAATGGACTGTCAGCTGGAAAGCTTCCTGAGGCCTGTGGTGTGATATTTTTAGCTTTCTGTGGTTCCCAGCAGTGAAGCTTTTTAATGGCTTCAGATCCCTCAGAAGTTTAATGCTTAAGCCATGTGGCAAAATGCTGTATGTTGTAATGAATGGTTGTGAAAAGAAAAGGAATATTGTCTTTCAATCTGGAACCAGATTGCTTTCATCCAGAAGATGATTATGAAAGAGATTTCTGAAAAGGAAATGTTCATAACTAATGAACTTTTCTTCAGCTCTGTGTGAATGCTGTCCTACAGCTTTACTGCTATACTTAATTGTCAGATGTAAACCAAATTAGTTCAAAATATGAGAGAATTTATGCAGTTTCTTAAGTAATATGCAAGGTGTTCTCACTTTTCTTTAACTTTTAGCTAGTTGTGAATACATTCCAAGATTGCATCTCAAAGTTTATAGATACACGTAACTTAGATTGATGTAGTAGCACTACTGAGACATTACAATGACGTAGCGTGAAAAGCTTCCTCTCCATTTGAGAGCAACATAGGAAAGCAGGCAAGGAGCCCTGCTGCTGTTCACAGTCAAGATGTTCAGGTACATTGCTTTGGCAATTTTTCAGTTTCATCATGTTCATTGGAGTTTCAGTAAATACAGTGTTTTTGTGTAATTTACTTCGTCATCTAAACAGAGGTTCTGGGTTTTTTTTCCTTAGGGTATACAGAAGACTAAGCTACACTGATGAGAGAGACCAGTTGTAGGAATCCCTTGGATGACTTCCTGGTTAAAGTTCACCAAGAAGCATTCATGGCCTGCTACACATAAAACAGTTTTATATAGGTTGGGTTTTATATATATTCAGTTTGTTGTTTATATATTCAGTGTTGTTTCTTCTTCCAAGAATCAAGCATTTATGATTATATGTAGGTTTATAGTTCTGGTTTATCCTTCCTTGTAATACAAATCTTTGGGAAAGGGTTCATCCCTTTTGCCAGGGCACTTCTTACTCAATTTATGGCTAAGTTGGAATTTTATATTTGACAGTAATTGTAATAGCACAATGTGATCTGTATTCTTTTTATTTGCTAATAATCTTTGATTCTTACTGTATTAATAATAAGCAACAAGTTCATTTACCTAAATTTCTGCTTATTCATGTTCTTTGAGAGTATCAGCACAGTCCCAAATTCACTGCTATCTTCTATGTTGATGTTAACATTTTCTGTGTAGATCACCAAAGGTGATGTAATAAGGAACATTGATAATAAGGAACAAGCTCATTTACCTAAATTGCTGCCTGTTCATGCTTTTTGGATGTATCAGTACAGACCCAAAGTTACTGCTATGTGCTATGACTTGAGCCTGCTTTGCAATGTTAGTGTTAAAATTTTCTAAGTAATGTTGAAGATTTTCTGAGTCTGCTATGCAATGTTAATGTTAAATTTGTTAATGTTGGCCAAGTTCTACCTGACACAATATATGTTCTAAATAAAACTGTTCTGAACAAATACCTGCCTTCAACATTTTTATTTCACCAATGTGAATTCTCAGGAGGAGTTTGTATTACCTGCATGAGCAGATCCATGAGAACGAGGTGTGAGGGTCCCACAGGTTTTCACTGCTGTGGCCTTTCTTGGCAAGGGGTTTATGTTAGTGGTAAGTGTCAGATCAGGTACTTGCTGTTTTATCAGCACTGCCCCTTGTTAGCTTTCTGAGCTTCAGAAAAAGAAGAAATTGGTTTCCTTTGGCTTTACTTTATTTCCAGACACACAGGAGGGTTTTATTTTAACCCTTAAAACCAAAATCTTATCTTAAGTGTTGTTCTTGAATAGGACAAGAAGTCAGCTCTAGTGAGGTTTTCTCTGCAATAAGAACTTCTGCACGCACGTTCCATCCTTCATAATTTGGATATTACATTTTTTTCCATGACTGCAATGAAATACTGTCTTCTAGAAATGCTCTTGGGGCTCTTTTTTCTTCCTTTTCCATACATGGATGCACTGTATGGAATATGTTTTATGAACTATCTTCCTCTTGGATTTGTTGAGGAAATTATTTTGCAGTATTTCTTGATGCACCAGTACTGACAGATTGCATAATCCATTGTTTTCCATTCTAAAGTAACTTAGAAGTCAACTGAAATTGGGTTTTGGACCTGTTCTGAATCTAGATATGACTTCTACACAGCAACTTTAATGCAGCTCACACAGGTAAGGAAGGTAAGTTTGTTTATTCAACACAGCAAAATTGCCTCCATGAAGATTACGTTGAAATAATTTAAAGTGGTCGTTCTTGAAAAGTCTTTAGGTGTTGGAAGATAAGATCATGCCAATGCCATGTTTTGGGTGTTAGCAGTAACAAAAAAGGGAGAAAGAATTTCTATTTTTAGAGTTGATCCTCCTACACCATGTGAGTCAGCAGATTCTTTAAAAGAATGATGTAAGCAAAAGTCTGTTTTTCCTAAGGATACTGTTTAACCCAGTAAATCTCCAGTGATTATCAAATGCTATAATTACTTCTGGAATACATCTGTCTCAATTTACAAAGATGTCAGTGGTGACATTGACCTGATCTCTCTTGTGTTTTGAGTTCCATTCTTCTATCCTTCCAATCAGTTTTTCTTTTTCCACTGTATTTCCTCTTGTTTACTTGTTCTTTACTGTTCCATTGAACTGGTATTTGAATGCTTAATTTTAATTAAAAAAAAGCTTTACACTGCTTCTCTTTGCTATAAAACTTTTTTTAAGGAACTCTGGAAATACAGATGAGGTTACTGAGACACTCTAAACCTAGAACCTAGCACCGACTCTTACGTTGTAATTAGTTGAAACTTGCTTTATATGTGAAGAATTAAACTAGTATAAGATAGTTTATGTAGGTCTCTAATGTCATGAAGATGGAACAATATTGAACATGCTTTTTCATGTAAGGATTCAGTAGTCACTTGAAAACTACCCCAAAACTCATTTAAAGAAACAGGTTGTTCTGTTGCTTATTTAAGGAGATGGAGGGTAAAGAGCCAAGAGAATAAAGGTAAATGTGAATGTGGCAGCATTACAAATGCCTTGGAAATAGCTGATAGGCTGTTAAAGATCATCCTGTCTGACAGCCACAATCAATAATTTGAGGCAGTGATCAAATGTGGAAAGGAAGTGTGTGTGTATATATATATATGGAGAATATTTGCAAAAATGCCTTGCTCTTTGAACAAACAATATTGCAAGGGAAAGCAGCTGGTGAAAGTTAGTGTAAACACACTGCTGGACTAAACAATTAAGACTGAGAATAGAAAGGAAACTAAACGTACTTAAATCTCATGAAGTGAACTTACATGTACACTCAATGAGAGAAGTGGGTACCTCATTTCCATTAAACTAGTTATCAGATTGAAATGACAGGCTGAATTTAACCATTGATTTTTATTTTTTTTAATGAGTTTGTCTCATCCCTTGATGTGTCCATCCATACCTGCTGTTAGAAGTGTTTTATTTACCAAAATACTTTTAACATGCTTTTTTGGCACTCTGCACTATGGGCCTTTTGTTTCCAAGTGTATCTCTTTCAGGACCTGACACAGTTTTAGGGCTCTGTGTTCTTCAGAGTTTCAAGCTCCTTGGCACTGCTCTGTATGGATTTTAAAGGCTACATATCCTGTTTTTTTAGAGATATGTAGAGTTCTGCATAGAGAAGGCAGAAGTGTCTGACCCATAGAGGCAGACACACTGCATCAACTTGCTTTATTGTTTCTTGCTGCAACTACTTAATGACTCCCAGAGTATAAAAATAGATACCCACTCTATAAAACCTACCATATAAAGAGTTTAGTCTTCAAATGAATGTGCATACAGTAAGTGAAGGGTTTGGGGAAATAAAAAGCTCTTTTTGTTTTTGCAAAATAGTAAGGATTGGCAATGGAAAATCCAGTAGGAATGTAAACATACCATAGGGTATTAGAAGGAAGAAATTCTCCCTAGATTTATTGTTACCGATGGTTTGATAATATCTTTGTGGACCCTTGAATACACTAGTAGAGGAGTTGAGATTTGAGATGTATTCTAGTATTGTTAGAGGAAACTAAAGATATATAAAGATACATAAAGATACTGCTAAGTCTAGTGAGATGTACAATTACTACTTTAAATCAGCTGTTAAATTATTCTCCAGTCATTACCATAGACCAATCACAGTCAGAAAGTTCACAGTGTGGAACAGATCAGTTCTTAATTGGTAAAACAACTAATCACCAAGTGTGCAAGTATGAAACAATCTCATTTCAAAAGTATTGAAGTTAGTATAGAATAGTTGTACTCTGCTAGAGCTCTGTAGACACCAAGGGGGTCTTTTTTTAGGACTGCCTGAAACCTGATGATTGTTTGAAACAGGATTGATTCTTACTGAAATCACTACCATGTGAGTGCTGAGCTACCAACTTCTCCAACCTTTCAAATGGTTTTCAGGAGGGCAGATCCATCTGAGTGGCAGTCTGGACCTATATGTTTCTTGGTCTATAAATATGCTTGGCAGAGAGTTTGGAACACTTAACTTACCCATTTTGTACCACTGTTCAGTATCTCAGCTTTCTAGAATGCTTTCTCTAATCGTTCATTTTTCCTCCAGAATGAAAAAGCAAATCTCACTTTATGGTTACATATTTGGTTCGTTACATTTTCGGTTTTCCCTTTTTGTGTTATGAATCAAGCCCATTAATCTGATGGGATCATCATGAATGGCTTCTACTTTTGCTGTGTTTTCAGCAGCCAGCTGCTCACTATTGAGGTAAATGCTAACTTTGGAAGCCAGCATGGGGTTAGATGATCTTTCTTCTTCATCTTCCTCTAATGAAGGATCTTTCTTTTTCTTTGGTTTTCTGTGTTTTCCCTTGGCACTGTGATCAAGTGAGGCATAACACATCTGATCAGCAGACTCCACCTAAAAGAAAATTCACTTTAGGTTCACTAGTTATTCTTGCTTTGGATTTATACCTAAGACTTTGAGTATGTCTACACTCTAATCATAGTTCTGCCTGAAATTTGCCTAAACTAGCTGTAAAACAACTTATTAAAAGTACAAATGATTAAACTGTGGGAGAATGGAAAACAGATCAATATAAGCTAATGGTAAATGACTCATAGAGGCAATATGGAAAAATTCATCAAGGTATCATTGGAAAGATTCGCTGTGGGAAGGAGGGGAGTTTATTACATAAGTCCAGGTTCTTTGGGATGCAAGACATTATTTGATCTGGTTTTCTTCTCACTTTTTCTATTTTTTGTTTAGAATCCAGTTATTAACAACATTATTAACAGGCTTTGTCTGTGCAGAAAACCAAAGATGGATGACTCTTGTCTGTATATAGTATCTCATTTCCAGTGCAAAATGTATGCTTTTTGAGTCTTTTCCCTGATCTTTTGTGTTTTTCAAGCCAGACCATCTATAACTATTGACATTGGAATGTCTAGATTTAAAAAATTGTTCTTTACCTGCTGGAAATACCCTGTGAAAGAGTCTGAAATATGTGGCAATCAACTCAGGAAATTGATGCTAGGAATGCTTCAATTATAGACAAATTTCATTTGAAGCTTGCATGCTTTTAGGCATACAGGTATCTCAACAAAGTACAAATCAATAGGAAATATTCTTTCCCTGGTTAAGATATATAGATTTTGCACTGGACAGGAGAGGGCCAGTCAAATTAATGAGTATCATATGATGCAGCTTGTGTTTTCAGTTGGTTGATAACTAAACCAAATAAAATTAATTCTTTACGTAAGCCATGGGCATGGATGCAAATTTAATTCCACATGATCTGCATACCTGTGGCTGAGCTTTATTATGCTGTATCACGTGGAACTAAACTGTCTATAATTATGCTTCCTTATTAATGACTCAGATTGAATGGAGGGTCAAGTTTGTACTGAAATACCTTGATGAACTGAGATACTAATGCATGTAATTTTTGTGAGAATGTGAAAATTTTTGTTATATATTATTATAGGATAAGTAAAGGAACTCTGAGACAGATCATGTTACCCTAATTCAGAAATCCATAACTAAAATTAAAGATACCTGTAGCTGGTTAACTGGTCTTTGAGGTTGGGACTTCATCTGCTCGTAACAACATTCTTCTGTAATTTATCAAAGTAGAAAAATCTTTTTATTAAGACATGCTACTGAGTCTTAAAAGATCAGACCAACAGATTCTCTTGGCTAGAGAGTGCACTCCCCCCAGTTTGCTTTGGTAGGATGTTTGCGTTTGTTTTGAAATCACATACAGATCTCTCCCTCTAATTATAGAGAGGTAAATAGCTAAGAAATTCAGACACATACTGTGAAAATTAAAATCATTTTGTGTTCGCATGAAAGAGAGGTTTCTCATTATTCACTATATGGGAGTCATTTTAGAGTGGTGGGAGGACTTTCTTGCAATTAAGAGTTAGCCACATACTGATGTATTTTTCAGCACAGGCAACCTTTTCTTTGGCTGAGAAAGAGGTTGTGAGTTGCAGCAGCTGGTGATTAAATTCTATTCCTGAGTCTACTTCAGTTTAAATTAGGTGTAATGCAGTGTAAATTTGGTTCTAGTTATTTTCCCTTGTTATATCTCCCTTTAGCCACCAGTAAAACAGAGTACTTCCTCACAATTTTCAGACTTTTACAATGCACTGCATTTGAGTGTCGACTTGATTAAATTTATGCAAACTGTGTATGAAAAAGTTGGGTTTGTCTGGGCTTTTTTTTTTTCCCTGCAGTTCAAGTGCTTTAGTTTTGCTTAGCCCCAGTTAAGGCTTGCAGAAAAAAGTTGTATCCTCATTACTTAAATACTGCTTTAACTCTTTAAGGGCTTCAAGAGACAAACCCTTGGCACATCTAGCTCTTGCTGCAGTTATCTGATGCTACAGACTTTAATGTGGTGTCTCTCTGCCCAGGATTGTTAACTTGAGCACAGTGAAGCAAAGCCAAGCTGTCTGCCCACCATTCAGCTGCTGGGCTTCAGCACATTTGTCAATGTCACTGGTGATGTGTGGATAGCCACAGCAGAGAACTGCTACGTGTTTGTTTCTGCCTGCCTCTGTGGGAGCACTGACCTTGGACCGTGAGTAATATGTTTTAGATTGCTTTAATAGGCATGGATCAAGCTGTTGTTTCAGTTAGTGCAGCTTTACATTTAGACAAACTTTTTGTTTTGAGATATTTGGCTGAACAGGACCATATGGACTGTAAAAAATCAAATTTGGTATGAGATCTGTTCTTAGTAGTAATAGTGCAGTATGAAGGCTTGCATTCCTACCCCAAGTATCTTTTAATAATTTCAATTATATCAATAGTTGAAAAGATGTAGATTCTCAAGTTTGCCATTTGAGAAATGCAAAATATGTCAGTCAGAATTTTTTTAATCATACACTTTTATAGCCACTGAATAGACATATGTTCCTAAAATGAAGCTTACCTAAAACATTTTGATTGAGATTGCCATAAACGGGATAATCTTCTGTGTGATAGCCATCATAGCTACAAGGGGAATGAAAAAATACTTTTAATGCACACAATACACTTTATTTAGAATCCCAGGACTTGATGTCAGTAAATGTTTTATGCACTTATGCAGATTGTGTGTGTATATCTATATATAGCAGATTGTTTGTGATCTTATAAACAAGATCAAAAATATCAGAGGGGGCAGAAATGGCAGTGTGGGTATTCTCAGGAGAGATTTTTTACCTAGCCCAGAATTGAACTCTCCTTTCCTGTAATTTCATTAAGCACAAAGCTAATCTCAAGACTATTAAGCTACAGTTTGAGGGAGGGTAAGAAATATTAATGATCACTTTTTGATACAGTGTGTAATATTCAGTGTCAAATTCATGTCCTCTGAGACTACTCTGCAATACAAATTAAAGCACCATATGTGTCTTTTGGGGTGATGTTCTTAAAAGGTCCCCTCATGATTCAGTTGAAATATTTTTGTCAATAGAAACAGAGAAGACTGAAGCCAAGTTCAGCTTTGCATTTTTAATTGTATGTTTCATTTTAATTGTGTTTCCTTACCTGATGTTACTTGAAAATGTTTCTAAGTGGGTTTGTAAAATGGGGCTTGTTAGTGGGAAGTGCTGTCTAACCTTTCTACTGCACCCCTATACTGTGTCTTGTCAAGGGGGTGAAGTCATGCTCTAACACCACACTTAGTACTATTTTTCATTTGAATAGACAATAACAGACAGAGACTTCTATTTCTATTTCAGGAAAATTTGTAATTGAGAATTGATTCTGAGTAACAGGTGCAGGCTTTGTATTTTCGTTTCAAGGGCATTTTATTTTGGGGTTGAAATGAGACTCTATCCATCTTTGTTTTCTAAATTTTGGGCTTCATTTGGGGTTTTCTTGTGTATGACATAAGAGAGAGACTTGAAACAGATTTGTGTAATAGATCATGAGATATCCTGCAGCTGTAAACAGACTGTTTTATTGGTTTGGGATGCCATGTGTAAAAGATGGTTATGAAATGTAAATACGTGTGAATTATTGCTCCACAAGTATTAACTATCAGACTATAATTTGTCACTGTGAGAGCTGAGAGTTCTTTTAAATTACTATGGATTATTGACTGTAAGTGATAGGTAATGGTAGTTTAGCTCAATATCTTGCACTTTCAGATAAAATTGTAGTATTATTAGTATTAGCATGCAATTATTTCATTATTGATAAAATGACTGGAGGATGTATCTCACATGTGATTTTTTTTTCCATAACCAATATTTCCAGGTAGACTGCATGAAATTAAATTTTCGTCTATGCCATCCCTCCAAAACCATCTGTCATTATTTATTGCATATTTTACTCTTGCCAGAAATAATTTTTTTTATACAACTTACCTTGGATTGTTCTCTTCGTAGTCTTTATACATTTTAGCTGGAAAATTCATTTTAAAAAAATTAAGAGAAAGTGAAACATTATTTTAGAACACTTCAGATATTTGTCTCAACAATTTTTTTCTCTTTTGATTTTGTTTTAGAGAATACAGTTGAAATCTCTGGCTCTCAAGATCTTCAGTTGTCCCTCTACTTATCTCAAACACTTTTGTCAAGTACAAGAAATGTTTCTTATGGCTCTCTGCTGTCGCCGCCAAGTCTACATTAGTTTACAGTACCCAAAAAATGTATTGTAACACATGTGATCCATTCTTGTTCTCCTCCACCTTCTGCTTCTCCCTCGTCTTTTTCTCTCAGATTTTCCCTGTCTGGGGAGGTGAATTGTGTTAATATTACAAAGTGACGTGTTTATTTATTTTACTAGTTCTGCTGGTATGTCTGAAAAAAGATCCTGTGATCCACACAGTTGAAGAAACTGAAGCGAGACGCAATGGCTACGAAGAGATTTCATGCTGGAGCTTGATTAGTAATTCAGGGATGCCTGACTTTCTAAACTCTGCTCCAGGACTCCAGAATTTACCACAGTAAGCTCCAATTCAGTGAGTAATGCAGCATCAGCCACTGACCTAAACCTCAGTCAGGTTAGTTTTGTACATGACTGTCATTCTTTCTCATAGAAATATCTGCCTAGTAGCCTTAAAACACAAACCAAAAAGCTCAACCTACAACCATCCTAAAACACTCCAGTAACTCTCTTAATATCCTGTGAAAGTCTGATTTTCTAATTCTTGGTGAGCTCAGTTTATAAGCCCAGGCCTTCTGTTTATATAGATTAAATGCACAGGTGTATTTAGCCTTGTTGAAGTCACCAGTGTTGGCCTGCCCACCCCTACATGTACAGCACAGGTGCAGTGTTCTCTGGCTAAAGGGAATGGTGAGGATTATACAACTTCCTAACCATAGAAGCACATGCATAAGACAGGTTGCACTGGCACAAGCTGTCAAAAAATAAAAGTTAATTTCAACCCAAACCAGAGTATGACCGTAAGTCATATGAGAGATACATTGGTTTGAGAAATACAGTAGAATCCCATTATGAAAATCAATTAGAATGTTTTTCCAAAATACATTGATAAGGCATAAAATCTGTATGAAATCTGAAATTCAAATGAGTGTTAAGGAATTTGAGGAGAAAATTTTCTCAAATGTATTTTGTATCAATGCATCTACTTAAACATTTTTTTAACGCAAGTGCAAATAATAACCAGTTATAGGAAAAGTATACTCCCTAGGAAAGCAAATTTCAGGTATTAAAAATATACTTTTAAAATAAAAATTTAGTCAACTAAATTCTTCTTGTTCTGCTGGTTTGCCTTCAGCGAATGGATTTTGGTAGCTGTTTTTTTAGCAATGGATCAGGCAGTTAGCAATCATTCTGTAACCTTACCTGTCTCTCCTAAAAATTTTTGAAAGCTAAATCCTCTCTAGTGAAATCATTTTTGCTGAAGTATAAATCCAAGATTCAGAAGAATCAGTTTGTTGACTTGCTATCTCAGAATCTTAAAACATTGAAACTTGATTCCTTACGAAGAGACCTTACTTACCTTTCTTCTTTTTGATACAGTGTGTAATATTCAGTGTCAATGAAACAAGCAGAGCCAAAGTCAGAAAGGCCAAAACTCCCCAGATAGAAAAGTGGCATTCCATTCCTGTAACTGAAAGAAAATTGATTATTTGTGTTGTCTTTCAATTTTACTGTATTCTTTGTGCTTGGCTGATTTTTGCTTTCTGTAATTGAAGCTACTATTTTGTTATTTACTCTCTGACAGCTATTGCTCTACAAGCTAAATAATAAGAAAACAACTTTAATAAACTGATAGCAGAAATACTGTTTCATAGGAATTCAGGCAAAGATTCAGCTATTGTTTTGCTTGTAAGATGCAGTAAAAATGAGAAATTAATTAAGAAAAAAATTTACTGGATAGCTTTGAAATTATTTTTGCAGTTGTCTTTAAGTTAGTATTTGCAGTAAATTAGGTAAATTCTTAGGTACATTCTATAGATGCTGAAAGTAGTTCTGAATTTAGTAAAAACAAATTTGCTGGATGTGTCTCTGAATAATAGCTCAGACTGTAATGTTTTAGCAAATGCTTCAAAAAAAGTCAAATTTGGTTATGTTCTCCTGCATTGTTTTCCAGCTTTTCAAACATCTTACTTGTACTTTTTTTCTTGCCTGAGAAACCAGAGGAAATGATGGTAAAGGATAAGCATTAGCTGGGAACCAGTGATGCCCCAAGTATTACTGCAAGGAAAAGTTCAAGCAGCTCCTGGAACATCATTTGGTAAAAGATGGGCCCACTTATTTGAACAAAGTTTTCTTTTGCTCTAAACTTTCATCTCCTTGCAATAAGAAAGACAGGAAAGAACCCCTCTGCACAAAACCTATTTTTTTTTTCATTTAATTAACCTTTGATTAACCTTGCTTATACAAATTTTCCATCACAAACCACACTGAAGAAAATAGCCTATTTGTGGCTGCCTAGTGGCCAAAATTATCAGCGTTGTGCCAAAGGCCTGCAAAAGCCTTCCTTGAAAGAGGAAACACTGAGCTAAATAAATGAGTGAAAGGAGCTTGCAGCTTGATTCTTAACTTTCCCCAGAGGCATGTTTCATGTTTTCTGAGATTTGGAGTATTTGAAATAAAGTCTGGTGCCCAAACTAATGAGGTCCTCTAATAGTGCATAAAAAGAAATGTGTAGCTGCAGCAGAGCAGTCAAGGGGCTGGCTTGGGCAATACTGATCCTTAATGCACTTTGTTGTTTTCTGACATATCTGGATTCCCTCAGGAAGCTGACATTTTGTTTGTTTTTTAAGTAAATCTGAGTTAAAGGGGTACAGGAATGCACCTTTCCATTTCCGTGTTGTTGGCCAGGGGAGGGTGGCAATGCATTTGCTCCTGCTGAGAAGACAGGGCTTTGTTCCTTGACTGACCCACTCCAGCTCAAAACTTTCTTACAACCCTCATTGTGCTGTGTTGTCAAAGCTCTTTTTGTTTTGTTGTACTCCAACCCCCAGATGTTTTTATAGTGACAAAACAAGATAAGATAAGCCCTGGTAGTAAAGAATCACAAATCACCTGGCCTTCTGGGATGCAGGTTTCTTTCCTGATCAGAACTCTCTTTTAAAAGGAACAAAGCAAAGCAAATAAACTGTAATTTTCTGACAGACTTCTAACTTTTTTTTTTTTGCACATGGTACTTTCAATGACCATTTATTCTTTTTAAACTAAACATCCTATTTCCCTTCCTTTCTACCACTTGAGTTCTCCCAGTGGTGTTTGAGAGTTCTTTATTATTGCAATATTCCTTTTCATGTTGAAAGGCACTTTTTTTGTAATGCGATACAGACATTCATGAGGAGAGATAACATCCCTATGAAAGCAGCTATACATCATTCCAATTTTTCAGGGAAGGAATTAAAAGAATGGGAGATCCTACACTGAGAAGATGTTATCAGGGTGCATCAAGAATCTCCAGTCTTTGGAACCTGGTTACTGTGCAATTGGTCACTCAATATTGCATCCCATGCAACCTGTCCAAAACTACAAGTCTGTCTAGGACAAGAAATACCAAGTTTCACTGTTGTGCCTAAATAATCAGAATCATCTCTCATTCTTCTCCTGTCTTTTTATCTTTTCTGATGTGATCAGTTTCTTCTCACATTCATTTCATATTTCTTTTCCTACAAACACTTTTTCCAGAGAGCAAAAGCAGTATTGTGGCCTACGAGAAGGGAAGCACAAGCAACTGTGATGGAATCACAGAGTCAACTACGTTGGAAAAGTCCTCTGGGACCAGCCTGTGGCTGAACAACACCTTGCCAACTGCACCATGGCACT
Organism: Argya squamiceps; assembly: GCA_037834095.1. Taxonomy (NCBI): domain Eukaryota; kingdom Metazoa; phylum Chordata; class Aves; order Passeriformes; family Leiothrichidae; genus Argya; species Argya squamiceps. The sequence goes on along the minus strand of JBBMKD010000001.1, from coordinate 19,483,588 downwards.
CAGTGCCACCTCCAGTCCTTCCTGAACACATCAGGGACAGGGGCTGCACCAGCTCCCGGGGCAGCCCATTCCAGAGGCCACAACATTGTGATTCATTAAAGTAAAATAGTGAGCAGGTACCTAAAGTACAGTCACAATCTATTGTTCCTTTTTCTTCATATAGAATGTTGTCATTTATCTCTCTCTCAATTTTCCCCCGGTGCTTCCAAAGCAGAAGGAAAGCTCTTAGTTTCAATTTCACTATTTTCAGCCCTTAACTGGCCCACTTTTTGTTGACAAGTAGTGTTTTCCTGTTTTAGCCTTTGATTTAAAGTGAAAGTAGTATCTGGAAAATAGTAAAGGGTGGATAATTTTTTTTTTTTTTTTTTTTAGTTTTTAAGTTTAAATTCTATAGTATTTGAGCAATACTTCTTCTCAAGAACTTTAAAAACATTCTAGGAAAAAAAAAGATTTGAAACTTGAATTTCTCATAAAACGTATCAATGTTTTAAATCTCACAATCTATAATTCTTTCTTAAGCATGATTCAGGAAATTTCATGTGTGTGAATAGATTAAGAAAAGAAAATTTAAATTTCTTCCTGGATGAACATTACTTAGTTTATTTTTAAATATATTTTCCACAACGTTGACTTAAACATCTGCTTGTGTTTCAGTAGAATGTATACAAACATATGGGTGACTTCAGTATATTTTTGTTTGTTTGTTTTTGCAATACTAGCAATTTCTTTGTCAGACAACAATACTTATATGAGAGAAACAACAGTTTAAAACAGCAGTTTTTACTTTGCCCATAAAGCCATGGTAAACACCTTGGCCAGAGATGTACTGGCGCTGTTCTGAGCGCCCTATGCCACTCTAACATTAGTTTAAAGCTAATCATGTTACCCTGATATAAAATATGAGAAATTCCGATTTTATATCCTAGCTTTACAGATACGCAACTCCCAGATCTTTCCTATGTCTTCTTGTTCTTACAGGTGTTTCTAATATGCTGCTCACATTTATAACTGCATTATTTTAACATTAACTACCTTGGCAACAGTGTATTAGAAGGAAAGCTGACTAACTCTGTGAAGAACAGTTTGTCTTCACAGGTAACTACATTGCTCTCCCTAAATGTACAATAACAGATGCAACCTCTCACAGTTAACAGGTTGTGCTAAAGACAAAAATAAGGAGCCTTTAGATGGTGAGCGAGAAATAAACAGCAAGTCTATTAGACTAATTTTATTCCATTTTGAATGGTGTCTTTTATTCTATTCTCTAATTTTAATTCTCCTTCAAGTCAGCTATTGTCCAATGGAGCAAAACTATATTAATCTATTTTACATAACATATTATTAGTCCAAAGAATTCATGACACTGTATTCAGGGGCATTCTCATTCAACCCATCAAAGTGAATATTTTTAAATAAAATTTCTTGTATCTTTTGGAAAAAGTCATATGGAATAATTAGGCCACTTGGGAATAGGACACTATGATTCTAAAGCAATAAGATCAAATTCCATCAGAGTTTTCTGTGATAGTCTATCTGCGATAGGAAAGCTTAAGGCTGGTAGTAATTTGTTACAAGAAATAATAGTGAAGTTTTCTTAAAGTAATGTGCTCATTTGTGAAAAGCAAAAGTTCATTATGTACCCAAAGGTTTCATGAGAAGGACAACAATCCTTGTTATATTGTTGGAAGACTTTGGGATTTGTGAGTGTAGAAGTACTATATTTAATAATTAGGAAGATGACGGTATTTTCATTAACTATCAGACTCTCTCTAGTATTAATGATACATTCTTATGTTCCTGTTCTTCCACTTCTCTTTAAAAACCAGGCTGAACATGGAGCATCCAAGTAGAACATCTATCTTAGGTAAGTTACTTCATTTGGATAATGTTTTTATTTTTCTGGCTTTAGGGATGGGATTACTCACCACCTCTTAGTATATTTTACAGTGTTATAAATTGAAAGTACCATATTCACACCACAAACTACAGACAAAAGACCTTCTAAATACGTAATTAATTGTGCTTTTTCTCTTTAGAAGTCTATAGACCGCTTTCTCCACCAACAGAGACAAGACATGGGAATAAATAGAGTTTTGGTTATTTGTTCTTCAGTTTTCTTTTTTATGGGGTTCATTATACTGTCACTGGAGGGCTATGAGGGAAAAGAAGCAGGAAAAAAAACCAAAAAACCCCAAAAAACCAAAAGCCTCCAAAACATTCTAATCTTTCCTGGATGAATTTCTGCTATTCATTTCATTGAAACTCAAAGGAGTTGTCATAATCCCATACTTACCTGCAGGGAGTGCAGCCAGATTTAACAATTCATGTTGGATATTTGTCCTCTTAATAACATAACAATAGTTAGCAGGAGTGCTACATTTTGTTCTTCCTTGCTCTAATGTATTTTGTTTAGAAAATCCTTCACAAAGGATAACAGGGAGATAGCATACTTCTACCAGGTTTTTGTACTGAAAAGGAACATGAGGTGAGGAACATAGATACCATCTAGCTGGACATGCCATCTGTGGTATCAACACGTTATCCACAGAAGCAGATTAATTGCTACCACATTTATGGCGATGATCTAGAGCCCAAAATGGTTTCTTTCCTTTCTTTCCTCTTGTTTTTGTCTACAAATTTGTTAAAGATTAGATAAAACTGTCTTTCCTCCCCCCTTCCAATTAAATGTTTGTATAAATAATATTTTGTTCTAATGGCCCTTAGAAAAAGAAACCCGTTAAGCGACTGATGAATGTTAAATTAGCATTAAAAATGCTTCCACCTGTGTGAGCTTTTAATACAGGATTAATTCTCTGAAAAAGATTCCTTAAACTGCAATTAATTAGTGCACGACTAATTGCTTTGTAAGATACCAACTTCATACTTCAGAAGGGAAGCAGCGCATTGTAAAATAAGGAGGCCCACAGCACAGTATTTTCAGCATAAAACTAATGCCAACGCTTAATCTTTGTTACCAAACCTTAATTAATGAAGGTTTAGCACCCTGAGCCACCTTCTTGGAACACTGTTAATCTACCATAGCATGGTTGTACTGCTCCTATGTTTACAAGTTTAAAAGATAAGGCTTACCTGGTTTTGTTGTTTCTAGGAATACTCCCCTCCCCTTTATCCAACAGCAAATCAAGTTATGTTGGCAGATGTTGGATACTCTTTTGTTTTGAACCTGGCAGCATGAACCCGTCTTTAGAGCTGCCACCAATCTCAAAACCCTCCAGTCTGTTTTATTCACCTACGTTCTCACAAACAGGAAATGTGGTTCAGCTTTTAAAAGCAAACACACATTCTCCTTCAGTGTTTGCCTCCAAGAGAGAATTAAAGTATTTGTGTGTACCCTTGTATTTATTATCCATGACTTGCCTCAAAAGAACATGTACAGTATTATTAGTCTCATTTATGCGATACAAACTTTGTTTTTAATATTCATATTCACACTCTAAGTTGTCTTGTAATACGTTAGCTGAGGCTCCATTATTTTCATATGGGAAAAGCCCATTCTCTATTCACATAACTTATTTTATACAGTTTTCACAGACCTTGTGTGCAACATCTATTGGCTGGTAGTTTTCTTACTACTTCATTTATTGGTCAGAAGGTGATTTGTGTGTATGGGCTAAGATTCAAGTTGTTTACATTTTTCCCTTATGGGTTCTCATGAAACAGACCTTATTCTTTACACGGATTAATTTATTTTTCAACCCAGGAACAGGTTGTTATGTTAATGGATTTTCATACCAAGATTGTTCTCACATGGGAATTTGCAAGTTACTTCAAGTGACAGGCTAACTTTGGCAATTTAGCAGCGCAAGCCTGATTTTATGAGGCCTTTCTTTTATAATTCTTTTACCTGTCATGACAGTCTTGGGTTTAATGTTATGTTGAATTCAACAAAAGTATTTAGATACCCCTTAAACTAAATTACAGAACTCTCTTACCAAGGAGTGCTATGAGACTCTTCCTCTCTTGAAGTTTCTAAACCAAGTCTGAAAATTATTGCTGAGAGCCTACAGTTTAGCAACAACAGGATTCAGAGGCATGACGAAAGAGTTCTAACACCGCCAGCTCTTGAAAGTCAGGTAGGAATAACATAATGTCATTCCTCCATTCTTTAGAGTTTATGAATCTGGGGCCACAGTCCAGTGCAATTGTGGAAAGAAAGGATAAATCAGCATGTGCCTTACTGTGTGTATTTGTCTTTAGAATTTAGTGAAACCTGTCTGTGTGTAGGTAGAGAAGCCACTTTATTCTCAGAATCAGAGTAGTTTCTTCCAGAGGAAGCTTGCACACTGAGCACTGTCAAAGAAACCTTTTGTTAACTTCTCATGTTTTAGGTATAGTTTGGGTTTTGGGGTTTTTCTTCAGAGCAAACGGTTTAATTTCCTACAATGTGTAATGTAGAAGTAGGAGGGGTTTCTTAGGAAAAATGTGAATCACATGACAGTGTTTGTCCTTTTGGAATACATAAACTGAAATAGCCCTCAGTGTAGTCTAAGGAGCAATGTAAAGCTCCACTCTTCAAGAAAGACTCTAATGTGAGAAAATGTCCTCTGCAATCTGTGTTTACTTGAGATGCTATTACTTTGGATTATTATTTTTGTATTAACTGCCTTGGATCAATGCTTAGGAAATAATTTACTGGATTAGCATCTTATTTGAACATGAAGGAACAGATTAGTCTTGATTAATATAATATATCGCACTCAAGTCTGAGGGTGATATAGACTCAACTACTCAGTGCTTTATCATAATGAAGTGAATAGAGCAGGAGGAATTAATCTGAAAACACTTAAACTCGTGGGAATTCTTACAGAAGGATACTGAACTCAGAAGGGAACTGGAGAGGGTGGAAGATGTGCATTGTGAAAACAAAGACAGTTGCTTAGTTTCTCAGCTAAGAGCACAAGGAGTAAATCTGAGATATGCAGAGGATTCAGAATAAAATGCTTATCAGCCTGAACAAGAAGCTTACAAGACATAAACTCCTTTGGAGATAATTAGGAGCATAATGGAAAGGTGAATACTGAGAATGCAGCGGAGGATTTCTGGGTTTGTAGTCTTGCTGGTGTGTTAATAAATCTGCTCTCCAAGAGCAAATCATTGCTGTACTGTATCAGCTTTGAACGACTGCAAAAGCAAAGTCTATTGGAATAAATGTGAACCTGGTATGCTATTTTGGGCAACCTGCAAGAGACAGAAGGCTCTGTTAGATAGCAAGAAAATATTCGCTTCAGGCAGTAAAATCCATTGTGAATAGGAGGCTTCTTTTTCTCCTTTCCTTTGTATCAGTGCTATGTTAAAATCTCAGGGAGCCAGTAGTCTGCTTAAAGCGCTGTTATTCAGGATAACAGAGACAAGGACAAATCACGACTATATTTAGAAGGACAGGACATAAGGTAATGCTACTTCATCCCCATCTATTGCATACAAAGGCATTTCCTCCTCTTTTTTAAGTCCCCAGGCTACAAATTGCTGGGTGCATATTTGGGGAAAGTATCTCTGCCTGTTTAACTACTTATGTGATCTTTGGTAAGCATATGATGCTGGTATCTTGAGAAAAGGGTCTGTCTCAAGCAGACAGCTGCCTTGGCTGGGAATAGCTTTTGCTACTGAAGTTCTCTTGGAGAAGGTAAAGGGAGCATGATTAAATATTGATGTGCACAGATGTATAGGAAGGAGTGAGTCTGTGCTGAACTGGAGTCAAACAAACAGTACATAAGTACATTTTGTGATGTATGCAAGTTGCCAGCAAGTTGTGCTTTTCTAAGACTGCAGAATGCATGTTTATTCTGGCTTCCTGAGGGTGAAATAAGTTGCACTACTGACAGTACCATCAGGCCTCAAATGCCTACTTTCTCTATTACTATTCAAATTACAACCTTTCTTTGAAAAGCTATCATTTTCTATGCTAAGTGTTGTAGTGGAAATCCCCTTGCAAAGAATGTAAGAGACACTGCTTGTAGTAGAAGTCTTGAAAGCAATAGGTATTCCTGCAATGTTTCTGTTTGAAATGGAAATCTCTTTTTAAAAATGAAATTTCAGAATTTTCTGGGCAAAGTAACTACAGCAAAAATGTTTTTAATTGTGTTTATGCTGAAGTAGAGTCTGCTCTGGTTCTAGCATCACAAACATATTGGAGAAGTAGAACTGTTCTTTTAAGCTGAGCATGTGACTCTTTACTTCGATGTTGGGTGCAGACCTGGTGCTCCTTGTGCAGTGAACACAAATGAGCAACAGTGCTGCAGGAGAGAGGTTGGTTTAAAATAGCTGCCAGAAAGAGTGAGGCCTTTCAAGTGAGCTTCAAATGCTGCAGAGAGCTCTTCTATCTCTTACAGAGAATTTTGTACTTAATGATAAAATTAAAAAAAAACTAATCAGGGTGCTTTGTGCATGGTAGACAATCCTGTCTTTGATCCCCGCTTTACTTAAAACCAGTGTTAAGCAGAATGGTATCTCATTAACTGCGCCTGAAATTGTGGCTCCTATTAAAAGCAGTATCGTGGGTTTCCTGTGGGGAAACCACTGGGTGGGTTTTTTTTCTGAATGTTACAAAACCTTATTATCAAGGACTATAAAGAGAAAATTTCTTATCTTGATAATTCTGCACTGAAAAATTTTCCATTGAAATCTAACACTGCATACTTGTGCAGCTTTGGGTGGGGTTTTCTGTGCTGCACGTTTTGAGATAGCAGAGCAGTCCCTGTGTACTTAGCAGAGAGAAAACTGAACAGATGCTACTTCATTCAAAACCTAAAGAAATAAAGTGTGGCTTTTCCATTGACTTCACTAGATTTTATTTTCTATTCAGATAGACACTGTATCCTGAGAGAGATATAATCTCTAGTGATTTTTCTTTCAATAGCCACAAGAAGAATGAATTTCCTATTAAAGTGCTATAATCCATTTACCCAGTTTTAGGATTTTTTAGTTCCCTCTTGCCATGCTTACACAAGAGTGTGGGGAAATACTTTCCTCTGGGCAGCCAAAGGCCTGGCCCTGAAACTATTCCTCATGTGAGACATCCTAGTGAAGCCAGCAGGCTCCACTCTGTGCTTGGTAGCAAGCTTGCAACTCTATCAACTTTGACCAAAGTGCAAGAAGAATTTGTGACCGAGATAGCGACCTTAAAATACTGAGCTGGCTCTTTTAAAAATTTCTTGGGACTACCACAGCCATGTGGCTCTGTTGGAGCTAGTGTAGAAAACCCAAACTCGTGTACGTGTGGCCTGGAGCCTTGTGGAGAATCACCCTGAACAGTCTAAGTCCCTTGCTATGGCCTGAGCTGATAAACTGACTCCTCCCTTGTCCTCACTGCTGAAGTGATGAAGCTGACTCCTGCTCCACAGTGTGTCCTTAACCAGCTTAGCCTTCATAGTGGACTTTCTCGTCATGGCTAAGAGAATGTCAGAAGCTTGTCCTCTGTGTTCCAATGAGTTAAACATGATCTACCTTGAGTGAAGTGTTCCCAGCCACAATTCTGAATGAAAATAGCCCTTACTTTGGACAAAACGACTCCTGAGCTCTACTGAGTGACTGGTATTGCAGGTAATGAATTCTTGTAACTCAGGATGCTGTCTCTGCATTTGAACACTGTCTCTTCCACCACTTTTTGAAGTCTGTATTATCACAGCATGATTCATGTTGGCCTGTCCTGGACACAAGAAAAGTTCTAAGCTCTTAAAAATCTAATGGAGACCTAGTCTAGGCTATATTGTTGAGGGTTCTTGTTAGAAGTCAGACTCTGGTGTAGATGTGAATGCTCCCACCTCACTTTGCCATTACGTTGCAGGTGAAAGCACTTGAACTACATGGTTTTCTCCTCTGAAATCCTTCCTGCATTTTATCCAGAGGGGCACAACTTCCCTCACAAGACACAGTTGCCAGGGAGCAGTAGGAGAACCACTGAACCAGAAGTAAAGTGCAGGTCATGCACGTCTGACAAAGTCAGGCATATCATGAACAGTGACAAGGAAATGAAAAAAGGTATGAGCCTGCTTCAACTTAATCTGTGCAAATATTTACCAGTAAGCCAAGGTATCTCTGCAGTGCAGCTTAATGACTACTTAGATCTAATTAGTATGTGTGTAGGTTAAGAGAAAGATTTGAAATAATAACTATGAAGCTAAGCTGAGCCTTAAAAAGGGTCAGTGATGCATTGGAGTAATGAATTTAAAGTGAATCACTTAACTACTGAACCTTTCAGCTTAACACTGTTGTGGTTGCATCTCTATTTAAAGAAGTTTCTGGTAAGCAGATAAAAGTGCTCATCTTGCCACACTCACGGCTGTTAAAACATTGTTTTTTACTACTTCCTGTTGAGCAGACATTTGGGCACAGCAAAGCGTGTGCTGCTCCTCTTGTAGTTTAAACTGTCAGAGACTTGTTAGCATTTACAGAAAATAAGAACACAGGTGCATGGAAAATGGCTGTCCTGTCCCACAAAATGTTGAAAGCCTGTGAAGTGGCTGTCCTACATTGACATGAACATTTTGGTGTTTCTCAGAGGCCAAAGTAGGTACTGTTCTCCAGGAGTTTTCTTTGAGCATGAGATTCTTGGATTAAAGTATCTGTGTGAAGGAGGCAGGGCACAGGCAGAACTTCTGTCTCTGTGTGAGAGATGAAAAATGCAGTCATGGACCCCTTTAGGTATCATGGGTGACCTTCCTCTGTCATGCACAAATGCTGCAAATGCAGAGGGAGGGCTTTGGTTTGGATGATCTTTAATGTTCCTTCCAAACTAAACCATTCCATAATTCTATGACAATTTTTTCCAAGAGGATTTCCCCAAGAGAAGTATCATGGCACATTTCACTAGGCTTCCTGGTTAACAAGACCATATTGTTTCAAGTCTGGCATTGCCAAAACACCAATAGGCTCTAAACAATGTCTGTTGTGCCTACGTTGAACTAGCAAAATAATCCTATGAGTTCAATTTTTGTTTATAATCTAGGCTACTAAAGTTTTTTTTTATTCATGTTCTGTCCTTAATTACTCTTATTTTGAGTTATTAAAACACCTTAAGAAAGGTATTTTTCTCTTTTATGAAACATGCTCCTCAGGAGTATTTTCTGTCTTTATTGTGTATGTGCAGCTCCCACTTCCATAGCTGATGACTAGGAAAGAGTTGCTCTGTGTGCTATTATTGGTGCCAACAAATTCTTGCTGGGTTACTTAGTCAGTGCTTTATTTGTAGCACTATCCAGGGATGAAGAAATATTTGCATGAGTGGATTTTCTCTTTTTATAATCTAAAGAACAAAATTACTTAATATTTAAAGGTGATAGCCAATTGTGTGATTTGGTTGCTATTTAGATATTTCTGTTCAGATACTGAGATAACTGATGCATAAAATAAGATGCACATCCTTCCACATTACCACTGATGTACATATGTGTGTAGGTTCAGTTCTCCATGTCAGATATGCCCAGGAGAGACAAGACAATGTGGCTGAGATGGGATGAATGAATTCAAAGCAGCCAGCAGTCCGATCCCTCTGTGTGAGCACTGCAGAAATAGGTGGCGTTTCCATCCTGAAATCTGTCTGTCGTTTAAGCAGAAAGTGTCCCATACCTATGTAGTTCATAGAATACTCCCTAGGTCACTCTCAGCCACTGATGAAAAGAAAGATTCTTCTCAGTGGAGCTCGGGAACTTGATGGCAATCCCTTCAAGCAGAGGAGGCAGGTAGAACAAGTCATTTTCCAGCCTTTCCTACACCTCCCTAATAAAGCAGTAGCATGGTTTTAAGTAGTATGGGGGGTAGAGAGGAAAAGGGAGGTGGATTAAATGCTATACCCACACACCTCAGTGAGGAAACAAAAAAAAGTACCAGCATGCCTGAAGCTTGAAAGTAAAGTGAAACAAGCAAGAGAATAGTGTTAGTGTTAGTATTTGATCTTTGTGCACTGAGCTTTATTTTCTTATCAGTACATAAATAAATGCATGCTTAAAACTGTTCATCTTTGCTGTCACTCAAACATCCTGGATAAAGCATCGGTTTCAAACATTGCTCTACCCTTTACTTGAAATTAAATATTTCTTAGGAGTTAGAGCACCATGCTAAAACTGAGAGAAGAGTGTAAATTATTTTCTGTCAGTTTTGAAAACAATCATCCATTTTAGCTGAGCAGTCACAGGCTAGGTTTTTCAGCTTCTTGGGGAGAAAAAAAAATGTGGTAAAGGCTGACCATTCTGGTTTGTGGCTTTCTCCTACTGAATGCTTTTGTTCTGTGTTTGAAACCATGCACATCGTGACTTTACATCCTGGGACAGACAGTTCAGAGGGTCACTGGATCACACAGAGGTGACAGGTTCTGATGTGCTTTGCACTAGTTTTCCTGGAGTCATGCTCAGCTCAGTACTAACAGTAAAACTGTGGTGTGCAAAGAAGAGCTGGAATCTTCTCCATATGTACATGGCTGGTTTTCTTTTAACTGCTGTTAACTTCCAGTCTACATCAAAAGTTTGCACTGATTACACTGTTGAACAAACATGCAATTTTGACATCAAAACTCGGAGTTTCTTTCCATAACTGGAGGCTAAGGAAGTTCTTTTAAAGAAACTTTTGCTAGCTTTTCTTTTTTCAGTTGGGAGGAAAAAGCTCTGAGGCCTCACTAAGTTTTCAATGTCACTGGTTAAATGTATAATTTGGTGCGTGATTCATATGCTGTGGCTTGAAGTTAATTTTTTTCCCTGCTATCATATAATGGAGTTTTGTATTTTAATGTGCCTGCTTATTTTAGGCAATGAAATCCAGAGACAAGCCATACAAAAAAGAATCTCTACTGAAGTACTTTTTAAAACCTGATATTATTACAGGACTCTCTGTCTTTGAAAGTATCAAAACTCTCCATAAAGTGAAACCAGTAAATACTGTGCACCATACAGAGCATGATCATACACCCAATCTTAAGTTAGAATGCACCCAGCAGCAGGTCCCTAAGATTGTTTAAAGCCACGATGGAAGGGTGATACCCAGTGAGAAATGCAAGTTGGCTTCTGCTTGGTGCAGGTAATTACACACAATTATTCCTTCCCACACTGGAGTAACTTTTTCTCTTTGCGCAAACAGATCTATGGTATATCTGCAGAGTCTTGGCTCTGCATTTCCTTTGAGCATTACTGTATTTGCAAGTGCAGGTCTCCAACGGCTTGCTGAGAGCATTAGTTCATGTCTAATTTAGCACTAGAGAAATCTGAAGTTTTAATGCATTTATAGATAAATGTGTGCAGGTTTTCAGGAAGAGCATTGTACTAGTACTTCTACAATTCCTGGGGTGAGGCAGTTCCTATCCTACCTAACAAGCTTGTGGTTTATAACATGACTTACTGTATCAACTCAGTAATATTTCCCTGTGGCAGTAGAGAGCCTGACAAAGTAACTATGACATACTATCTGTACTTCTCACTTTGATGCCAGTATTTTTAAAGATGCCATATAGATGATTTAGATGGTTAAATTTCAGGTTTGGAGAGGCAAAGGAGGGAGCAGAGCATTGTTATCAGGCATCTTGCTAATGTGTGGCTGGCAGTACTTACAGTATCATCCTTTTATGTCTCTGCTTTTCTGCTGTGACACCTGCTGCTTTGAGCATCCTGGTCCTGTGCTGGGTGAGGGACTCCCCCTGGGCTGAACAGCTGGCAATTTGCTATGGGCAGGCTACATTTTGGGCACTGTCTTTCCTGGCATGAATTTCTTCCCTTGCTGTAGAGCAGAGCTGGAGTGTCTCTCCTGCACTGATTCACAAAGGAAAGCTCTGATGGCACTGAAGCATGTGATGGGAGACGATTGGGCAAGGTTGTCTTACCTCAGATGAGAGACCTGACAGCCTTAATAGGAAAAAGAACAGAGGCTTGGCTGCATGCACAAGCTTTTAGCAGCATGACTCTGACGTCTCCTAAGAGAAGGCAGAGATGAGTGCAGGAAAACCTTTTGAACCTAGAGAATGCTGACCAGGTTGTGAGGTGTCACCTATGAAATTAGCATTTCTTAGAGCCAGCTAGTTTCTTGAGTGGTCAAAGAGTTCCTATCTCACTTCAGCTTTATTTTGTACAGATCTGCCATATCCTTCCCTTCCCTCACCAGCACAACTGAGGCTGCTGATTAATTGGCAGCTGCCTTGCTGTAGCTCAGAGATGAAGATGTTTGTTATCCTGGAATGGAATCAATACCTGCGTTCCTTCATATGATTTCTGGCAAGCATAATGACTTTTCTGCTAGCTTAACCCTTACTAAGATTTAATTAGAGGATTTAAAAATGATAAATATATCCATCTGTCATGTGCAAAGACTTTCTTATGATAAGCTGAGCAGCCAGAGCATCAGATCCTTCCAGCAGATATCTGTGTTAATTTGGAGAGATTTTCAAGCTCCTTTCTCTCAGGTCAGCTCTGTTCTGTACTTATCTTTCTACCTTTAAGCATAGAACCTATCCCATGCCCTCAGCAGGATCTAGAATCTTCCCAGTGCTGGTAAATTCTCATATTCTTTTGTTACCAGTTCCTCTTCCCTTCTCTGTTCAAAGTGTGTCTTATCTAGAGAAAGCAGAGCATGGAGCGAAAACAAACCAACTTATATGTTCAGTAAATATGAGGTCAAGATACATAATTCAGTTTACCACAGCAGGGTGACATTTCTGAGAGAGGTGTTTAAGATAGAGAAAGGGATTTTCTGGGCTATCATACGTGGCTTCTGTCAGAAGAAAAATACTGGGGTTTGTATTGCTTGATTAGAAGAACAAATGAAAAAGCAGAGTGCACTGAGTGCCAAAGCTGTGTTTATCTTCATGCCATATTCAGCTCTTTCTCAAGGCAAATATTCTAGCTCAGAAAGAAATTGTGACAATGCAGACTGAGACAGCAAGTTCCAAAGTCTCTGTGCATGCTTTTCAGCAGCACATTTTGAAGCTGAATTCCTTTGCTCTCAGGAAATTCCTCAGGTTATGGATACTTGAGTTTAACAATGACTCTGTTACATCAAAGGTTGAATGGGATCATGAGTCTTACTAGAAAAGACAACTGGGCAATACTGCAGGGAAAAGAAAGGCAACATTCAAGATGAGAAAGAGGTAAAAAATAAAGAAAGATATGTGGGTGAAAAACACAGAGCAGAATTCAATCATTTCAGTAAAGGATAGATAACAAAGGCCCCATGACATGAGCCACAGTTCATTAAAGCAGCCAGAGGCACTGAGCCTCAGATGATGGTGCTAAGCTCTGTGCTGGAGCTCTTGGACAGAATCCTTCCTGAAATCTTTGGGAGCCCTGCTGCAAGATCAAATCTGAGCCCTTACATAAGGACTGCCAAGTCAGGGGCAATAGGTAATGGAGATACAAACCTTATTCGTTTATGTGAAAAAAGTCTGTGGAAATGTTGACTCTTGACTGCATCCTTCTTCCCCTCACCTACTCTAAGGAAATACTGTGTCTCCTGCCAAGGACAGAGAGCCAGCTCTACCCAAAGGCAAAAGAGTAACAACAAACAAACAAGAAAGAGGGGCTTTTCTGGGTCTAAAAAGGGAGCAGTTTTGGAGGAGTTAATTCTTGAGGAAGTCTTAATTCTCTCTGTGTGGCTTGCTGTGGGTCACCTTCAGTGCCAGAGATTTAAAGACTCAGTCTCAGGCCTCTGAGGAATAACACCTCCTGACCAGGTGTGCTATGGAATTAAGACAGCAGTACAGGTTATAAATACCCCCTTGAGATTTGGGGATTTTTTGGGGTGGGGATTGGCTTGGATGTTTTGGTTCATTTTGTTTATTAGTTTGTTTCTCCTCTGGTGGGGAAACCCATGAACAAGTACTGATTGCTACCTCAGTGGTGTCAGTGCCACTTTTTATGGTCTTATCACTGTTGTTGTGAACTGGCTGCACTTTGCAATATTCTTAATGAATTTACATCATTTCATACAACACATTGTCTTTAGAGCAACTTTTAAAGCCATGAAAAAAAAGAATGCTGTTTATAGAAGAAGTCTGTAGACTTAAAAGGCAACTCAGAAAGGACAGAGTTCTGCTCAGTACTGCATCATTTATAGCACTTCCATGTAAGTGAGGCAGCTTCCTTTATTTATGTGTATGTATATTTGGAGTTATTTTCTTCCTATTATCCCAGAAATTGATTCTCTTTCGTCATGCCTCAGTCTATTTACAGACCACGTGATATTCCATCACCTGCCTGAGTCACAGTGAATACAGTGGAACAAATGCCCAGATGCTCTATTTCCAGAGTGAGGAAAGGGTATTTGTGCCTGCCTGTGGAGATGAGGACAGCTGGTTTGCTGCTGGATAGATCATGCATGTCTCTGTTTGGGGTATCAGAAAATGGGATGGTATTTGTGCTCTTTCCCTAGGATGTGTCCTCCCTCATTCTGCACTTGGAAATTTTATATGAACGTGATTGTTTGCAGTGTTTAGGATTCCGAGAAGCCTCAGAGGAGTAAGTGGTGTTACAGAGGTGTGAAGGGTGGTTTTCATGCACCTCCAATGTGTTAAATTTATATGCTGGCTGTAAACACTGTGCACCCACAACACTTGTGAGAGGTGGTGTCAGTCTGCTGCTCAGGACAACCATGGACAGAAGCCTGGTGAGGCACCTTCAGAAGCACTTACAAAAGAAGGATCACATTAGTATTTACGGAGTGGTAGCCTTCCCAAAAGGCACAGAAATCCTACATGTTCTCTGACTCCTTTGGTTATTTACCATGACAGATAATTCTAAAGTTCCTGACTGAACCCATTGAGCACTAATATGATTATTGTCCAGCCACTTTAGAGGGAAGAAGGTCTGGCAATTTAAGGAGATGAAGAAGGGTGTGTGGAAAAAGCACTTAGAGATTTCAGCCCCTGGCATAAAAGCACTGTGCTTAGAAGTAACCTCTGAGAGAATAGGAAGAGCACTATCTACTGATGCAGAAGAAAATTAATCATTTGTATACAAAGCTTTTGTTTTTCTTTTCCTTCTCCTTAGACAAGTTGGTGGTGGTTTTCTGAATGCAGACTTTAATCTGGATTTTGATTGTCACTGGCAAGATATTTTAACTATTGACTCCCCTTGCTAAATGGTGCTGATAGAGGGTGTTTTGTACATGGTCTGTTCTGACCCTCAGCAATCCCAGCAAAGAAGGGGCTTCATTAGCACCCTTGATATGCATAGATATGCATGCCAAATGTATCAGCTGCCTGCCTAATCCTTATTGTCATGGCAGTTGCTTTCAGTATCAGCTTAGAAAAGCATGCTGGGCTGCCACAGACCTTCATGGTCTCTTTCCAGTGCCACTCAGCTTCCTAGCTGAGAGCTGAATGATTTGAGACAACCTTACCTGACAGCTTTATGTGCTCCATGCTTGGAACATTCCATGACCTTTAGGCACTTGACACTGTCACAATTTGTCGTTCATGGGAGTGGATCATGAAGGTCCTGTTGCTGTCAGCTCCTAGGCAGACCATGCTGTCCTCATCTGAGAAATTTGGAATCATCTTAAAATGAAAATGCACTTTTTGTTCCTCTGGATCTCAGTCAGCCTGACCTGCCCCCTCTGCTAGGGAGGACTAACTCTATATTAAATCTTGTTTCCTCGTAACTAGTGCTCCATCATCAGGGCCTCTTTTTCAGTGTTAGGTTGGGCATGAAGTTGCATCATTCAGAATCTCAAGTCAGTTAATTTAGGTTTGCCTTAAGGGAGCTCTGGCAGGAACGATTAGACCTGCACAAGTATCTGTGTCTCAGATGTTGTAATCTTTCTATCCTGTTACTGCCTGATGTATGAAGAGGGAGCACAGCCTTCCTTCCTATTTTACAGAAGCACAAGGCTCCCTCTTTTGTTGTACACCAGCACCACTTAGTGCTCACATGTTCCAGAGGTCACAAATAGAAAAACACATTTATATATGATCATATTTAATTTCTAAGTGAAGTCCTTGTTTGTGAGGCTTTGTATTAGCACTTAACTATTTTTTGCTCTGTCTTTGCATTTTCTTCCCTGCCTACCTCCACTTCATACAAATTACAGCATCTTTTCCTACTGGAGCAGTATATTTGAATTACACAGTTTATTCACTGGAGTCTAGGATACAACTCATGTCTTGGGCCACCCGTTCCCAGCCATCAGCCAGTCCATTCTAAAATATAGATTCAGAAACTGTTGCATTTATAAATTTAAAGATTCTGGGTGTTCTGCATTTCCAAGTTTCATAAAATCTAGTAGATATGAACAGGTTGAATAAAGTCAGAATATTAACAAGGGAGACTGAATCTTAGAGCTGGTTATTCTGTTTGGTGAAAAAAACACAAAAATGATCTTCAGGACAGTGAAGTGCTACAAGCTTGGAGTTGGTTTTAGTTTGGTTATTTTCCATCCATTAATCAGCTGATTTAGTAGAGGGATTTTCTCCTTACCTTGTTTTATAGAAACAGAACAATCTGGTGAGCTTAATTTAGTGCAGGTGGTTACAGAGAGGGGCAAGGATCTTTTTACCTGCTTGTATCCATTATCTCTGAACTGAATTAAAAAAATATATCTGGAACCATAGTAGCATCTCATTTCCTAGGAGGGAAAGGGACAAGTAAACCATTGAACCATTCAGCTCTTCTGAACATGTTCCTCCTAATGTCAGAGGAATGTAAGACTTGGATTAAGCTTCCACTGCCTTACGTTGCTCCAAGATATAAGCAAACATGAGCAAAAAGAAGTATGTAAGACTTTTATGCATCATAGGCTTATACCAATTGATACTTCTGGGACCTTACACATACTTAGATGTGACACTTTGAATACAGCCTTGGGATGTGTCGTATCAAATTATTGCACAGAAAGCATTTGGTGGTCACTTTCTGAAGAAGGAAACACCAGCTGATGCTTGTTTGCAAACAGTAGTGCCCAAGGAAAGCCGGGAGAGGGAGCACAGGACCCCTGAGCAGAGCTCTCTACATAACAGGCAGCAGAAATTGTCGTTTGAGGCACACCAGGTTCTAAATGTTTGGAGAAGGACAATAAGCCGATGTTTTGATGGCAGTTTTGTGGGTGCCAGTAATCCCCATTGTCCTCTCCAAAAGGCTCCTTGGCCTGGTACCCATGTGTAGTAGAAAACAACAAAGTACAGAGGTGACAGCTGCAGAAGGACAGCAAGATCTTTGGGATCAGGGCACAGGGGAAAAGGAGACTCCTCTCATTTAATATGCCCAGCAGCCATGCATCAGTGAGGGACTAGGGCCTAAATACTTTCATCTGGCATGAAAATGCATCAAGCTGAGGAAAGCACTGGCTCTTTTTATTTCACTGTGAAAGGAAATATGTTCAAAAATACTGAATAACTTACTATGGAACAGCCCTTATTCTTATATAATTATTTATTTCCACCTGGTTTTGATTATCACCATGCCCTCTGTTTTTCATACAAGAGTGGGGAAGTGTGGAGATACCACAGTGTTAGGTTTCTAAGTTTGTCACAGTTATCTGGCAAAACCTGACAGACATAATTTGCTTGCTCTGTGCTTTATTTAGGCCATTTTCTTATTTTACTGTAAGACTTTATTGCAGATTCCTGTTCATTCAGCAAGTGAACTGAAAGAAGACTTTGTTGCTTCTTTTTTCTGTCCTAAATAATTTGGTGGTAGTGACTGATTTGTCTAGTAAAGAAAACCAAATGGACAATTGTGACAGTTTCCACAGCCAGAAGAATTTAATATTTCACAACAAAATATATTTAGGACCAGAAACTGATCTCCAGATTGGGTAGAAGATTTTGCGATTTATATTGTTTTTTTACAATAAGTAGTGCACCTATTGTATCTTTGCATAGTGACTAGGAAAAATTAAAGCTATAGTTCAATTTTTAAAACTGTTTCATTATCCTAAAAAATATGTGTAGGTTTAAAAAAAAGTACATTTTTGGGGAGGCTTTCTTACTTTGTGTCTCCTTCTTCATGTTTGAAGCTGAGGCAGATCTTGCAGCAAAGATGATTTTTCAGGCACAGAAGTGAGAAATAATCTATTTAATGACACTTCTCTTCTGTAAAATTCAAGGGTTTGGTCTTAAAATGCAAGGAAAGATTTTACCTGTAAGATTTAACACTCCATCAAAGTAAGGCTAAACAGAAATACAAAAGCATTCTAGCTATGTATTTGTCATTTGTTGTTGCTGCTTGCCATTCGCCGAGAGGGAAAACACGACAACCAATATGATTGATTATGTGCATTTTTCCAATTTATTAATGTTAGTGCAGATATTTATACTCTCCAAACAGTTCATTAGTTAGGCATACGTGTTCGTTCATAATTGGTTCTTATTAGGTGGTCACATATATAAGATCATAATTGGCAAGCTAAAAGCTATGTTTGCATTTCTATTCAATTCTACTTTTATTCTTTATTCTCATTCTTCATTATTCTGCTGTTCACATGCACCTTGTTATTTTGTAACTCATTGCATAGGATTAGGCTGTCCTTGCCTAGATGTTCTGTACAAGACCTTCTTAGGCTTATGCATTTTCTATTGTAAGGCCTTCTAAACCTTTATCTTGCAACCACATCTCCACAATTTGTTCCATGCCAATGGCTCAAAAGACAAAATTTTGTCTTGAAATTTGAAGTTTCTCTAGGAATTACTTTTCTTTTACTATAATCTACTCCTGGGAAGTTTGGGGAACAAGTAGGATAGTGAGACCTTATGTGTCGTCTTGGTTTTGATGTTGCTTGTTTGTTTAGTAATAATTCTAGTACTTCTGGATATTTTTCTTTTGTATCTGTAATGGTTTGAAAGCAAAACAAGTGAGAGGCTCCAAGTCAGAAATACAATTTAATAAGAAAAAGAAAAAAAAAAG
>JBBMKD010000001.1:19382650-19457490 GCA_037834095.1 Argya squamiceps | reverse complement strand
ATTAATTTAGAAATACATTTTCTAGTCTCTCAGGGCTGTTGAATGAGTCCTACAACAGTTAAATAATATGAAAAGACTGAATGCTTTGCAGATCTCTAAATGGCCACTTGAAGTTATTTAAATCTTACAGCTGCTTTTCTTAGATAATATCTTCTGATAATTAAACTAAGCCTTTTGAAAGCTCATCTTTCTTCCTTTTGAATATAAAAGGAGATCAAAACAGAGTATTTCATGGGAACACAGTAAAATCTTAAATGATGAAAAGTTCCTGCCTCTCATGAATAACCAGAGATTGCAACAGGCTCAGAGGGATGCAAGTGGAGTTTTGTAGTTGCTAGTGAGACCCTTGCTGCTTCAGTGGCAGGAAGGAAATGGTGATTCAGAACCACTCTGCTTAGCCTCACACCAAACTTATTTCCAGCACTAGCAGTCAGTAGAAAACATTCCCACTTGGATATTTTAGGATTTGAGATAAACTTAGAACTTTCAAACCATTTTCCTAAAGCTGTCTTGAAATACTGTTTCACATCTTAGAACATTAGAATAACAGGATAAACAGAAGAAACTTGAATCGCAGAGAAACTTGAGGCAATGCATTGTTACCAGCTTAGGGTTGTGTGGTGTATAATGATAAACTTCTGGGACTTTCTTCCAGCTTCCCTGTTTTCAGATTAAAGGAACACTGCAGAGCAGCTTTGTCACACTGAAGTTTCCAGACCAATTATATATATATATTATAATTATATAGTGTAGTTGCTTTGCATTTGGGTAACAAGGACAGCAAGTGAGAGCACAGGATGATGTCCTGCAATAGCACTACTGGGGTGTCTCTTTGTTCAGGTTATCAGGATTTTGGCAAAGCAACACGACAGGAAATGTGACAAATTCTGAAAAAAAGAAGGAACCTATGGGAAGAACTGGAGCAATTAAGAGTTTGAGCTAATTCATCAAATCTGGCATTGCTGGCAACCAGTCACCTCTGTGCATTAAATTAAGTTTTCCTTAATTGACACCTGGGAGCTAAATTTAAGAACATTTAAAAACATCTTTTAGAGGGAAAAAATAAAAGAAAATAGAATCGGCAGCTACTTAGTTATATTTTACATATTTCCTTAAGTTTACCAAAGGGTCTACCAGCTCAACTCAGGTTTCCCAAGAGGGTTCAGAAATACTTTGTTGAATACTCTTTGCTTTATCTCAACCTTTTTTTTTTTTTTCAGATTATGTTGGGACAAAGTAGGAAACATGCATTTTGTCATGACTCATAGCAGCTGTTGCAGGTGTTGTGCCTTGGAATTTGTGGGATCTTACACTCATTATGGCATAAGAGAAGAATTGCTCAGGAAATCAAGCTACATATGTCCATATGCAAAAAACCATTGCTCAAATTTAATTGGGTAGGATTACAAGTGAAAAATGGTCTTCATTAGCATAATGTTATTTTCAGGTTAATGGTAGGGATTAGGAGTTTCTCCAGAGAACATGCAGACCACATTCATCAACAGAAAGCAACAGCAACTCTCACTTCAAGAAACCTGATTTACATAACTAGCCTTGAGTCATGATGCAGGTTTTATAAATGACTTTGTCAATCTAAAAGATGCTTGCTATTCAAATTATGAAGCCCCTGTGAGTACAGGCCCATTTCTCTGAAAAATGAGACCATGAAAACATCAGTAACTCTGGCATAAAACTGATGTATTGTGTAATAATGTTTCACATAGAACCTGGTGCTTCATTTATCATCAATGTCTGTAGCTAGCTTTGGTACAGGTTACAAATGAAACCCTGAATGCTTCAGTCACATCACAGATGTTAATAAAATAGCATATAGAGATGTTGAGCAAGATGAATTTGGGATGTAATGACTCCTTCAAGTCAAATGCTCATGAAGATTAGTGGAGGAGGATGGATGGGAATCTGTGCTTTAGAATTATGCTGAGCATCTTCCTTCCAATAGCAAATTGATCAATCTGCTGTGAATGAACCAAATAGATACAAGGAAGGTTTCTTACCTAACTGTCTACTTGTATAATTCAGCTCATTTAAGCAGCTTTGACACATCACTAGTTGCTGGTTCTGAACATTAACTTTCCCTATGTGCAGATCAAAATCACAGGGAAAAGTAGGGGTTAAAATCCAGCAGAATGCAGATTTGGTAGGAAAGGTGAAATGGGGTAGAGAACAGGGTAGGAAAGAAAGGGTGAAAAAGACAGAATTCAGGAAAGTCTAAGGATAAATTTGAAGCTTAAATGCAAAACAATACATATAACTGAAAGCTGGGGTGCTTTTTTTCTCTTACAGTAATCCACTGTGAATTAATAGTGAGTGACTTGGAGAGTAAAGAGTTACTTCACCACAACCTGGATCTGGAGCTCCTCTAACCAAGCCCTAGAGATTTGGTTTTATTTCCTTAAGAGCTCTTGGCATGTGTCTG
Source organism: Argya squamiceps (assembly GCA_037834095.1). NCBI lineage: Eukaryota > Metazoa > Chordata > Aves > Passeriformes > Leiothrichidae > Argya > Argya squamiceps. The sequence goes on along the minus strand of JBBMKD010000001.1, from coordinate 19,455,053 downwards.
CAGCATGGGAATAAGGCTGCCTGCTGCGAGCCCTGACTTGTGCCATGTGTGAGCAGTTAGATGTGACAAGAGAGACTCATGCTTGGGAAGTCAAGTCAAATTGCTAGTCAGGGTCAGATCCAACTGCAGACAGGCCACTTTCCTCAGTTAATGTACTCTGCTTTGTATCTGAAAGCAGATGACAAGATTAAAGTAAGCAATGCCTCTTGTGAAGCATAACTGCTCTTGCCTTTATGTATCTTTAAATATTCCACTCCCTGATCCTTCTTCCTTGCTAAATGCTCTGCTCATGGAAGGGACAAAGGCTTTTGGAGGTGTCCATTACAGCATTATGTCCTTACCTAGAACAATATGTTATATCTGTCATTGTTCATGTTGCAGTCAGACACAGGAACATCAGCAAGGCTGCAACAGGGTTTTTAGATAATGTATCTTAATTTCTGCAGGAGGCTGTGTAGACACATCTGTGCTGTATACTTCTAATTAGCTACTGGGCAGTGATGTTTCTTAATATCTCACCATTTCACTTGTTAGAAAATATTTATTTATAGAAAATATAGGGAAGTGTCTATATAAACTGCAGAATTCTAGCAAATGTATCAGGTGCCTTTTGAATTGCTTCTGAGATGCAGTGATAAATCTTACCTGATGTTTTACGCCATTCACTGTCTAAGGAGAAAACTACTTCTAACAAGAATGTGGAAGAGCATGCAGTTTCATTACTTCTCTCTTGAAATCTCAGATTACAGTTAATCCTGTGCTTTTCAGATTTATAGTTTTGATTCCCACAGGACTACAGATCTGCTTCTGAAAGCTTTTCTCTCCCACCTCTCTCATCCTGATCCCACATGCTATTTTTCAAGGTGACACACCACTCTTCAAACACAGGAGGAGGTGGGGAAGGAGGGGAGGGGGAAGAATCATTCCATTTTAAATTGGTGGAAAATGAAATAAGACTTGAAAATGTTACAAAGAAAACGTTTAATCTCTCAAAGTATTGCAGGGCCAGCACATCCCCACATCCCCACCTTCTGCATCCCCCTAATCCTATTAGAAAACACCAGGAATATGCAGCTGGCACAATAAAAAAATGCCAAATAAATGATTTTGAACTGCCTGAAACTGTGAGCAAAAAAAAAGTGAGATGCGTAAAAAGCACTGGGAACATGCCAAGAATATGGGAGTACTTGGTCCCTAGTCTTGTGCATAATGGCTGTCACTCAAATGTATCTCATTCAGACTTGGGAAGGTATTCATTCCACTGGAGACTTTTTGATTTGAGTATCATCTTGCATGAAAGTTTTCCTGAATTGTTTCTTTCAGTAGTTTGATGATACTTCTTTCTCGGCTAAATGAAGAGAAGTGTTTATGAGAGCTCTGCAAATTGAAAATGTTTTCAAGGAATACGGTCATCTGAGTGCCTATCTCTGCTTTTCAATTCATTAGTCAGGAATGAGGAGGTGGTGAGGTGCCCCTGTTCCTTCAGATTCTCCTTGCAGCAGAATACTCTGGTGAATGTCCTGGTAATTGCTGGGTGTTTGGTTTTTTTTAATCTGATGCCTCTCCACTCATGAAGTGAAAAGTATTTACATAGCTGTCTCTTCTGCCTCTCATTCCACAGAAGGAACTAAAGCAGAGAAGAGAGGAATGACTTGCACTCAAGAAGACAGTGTTAATACAGAAATACAGCTTAGGTTTTAGTCCCTGTGTTCTCTCTGGTGATGTGTTCCTGTCTCCTGTTCTCCAGCAGAGTAGGGCCACTCACTCCCTAACAAAGGAAAGTGTTGAGCCCATACAATTTTCCTTTCAGGTGTAAGCTGTAAAAAGCTTCCAGGTATCTAACCCCAATTCAGTGAACCTACACATGTAAATCACATCTGTACCAACACAGATTTTCCAAAATTTAGTTAATTTGTGAAGTTTTACTTTTGAAAAGTCAAATGTAACTGTAGACCTCCTACATTGTTATTCCACTGTGGCAATACAGATAAACTGTGTCAAAATTTTCTTAATAGGGTCCCTTTTTAAGGTGAATTAAGGCCTAGGATGGGGTTGTTGGGTTTTTTCCACCCCACTTAGGACATACATGACTTTAAAGCAAAACAATTACCCATGACTACCCATGGCTGTGACTATGCCAGATGCACAAGTTGCCACAATTGTAAGGCAGACAAGAAACTTTGCATCTGATGTCCCAGAAGAGGCTTGTGATGTTGTTTACTCCCAAACAGAAAACAGCACAACTTTTGGGATTGAGATCCCGTCCTGATAACTTTTTGCACACTTTCTTAAAATTAGGTCAAAGTATTAGCCCCAGCTACAAACAGAGGCCAAATTCAGGAAATAGGGAGGGAAGGGAAGGACAGGTGAAAAGATTTCATTGTTATAAAACAGATCCACACATTGGAAAGGAGGTGAAAACACATACCTCTGTCAGGATTGTTTTAAAAAAATGAATGTGTCTAAAGAGCAAATGTACACACTTTTTCTTTGGAAATCCTTTTTGCTTCAGATCACTCTGTTGAAGTTGAATATTAGTAAACAGGGAAGACACTGGCAGAAACTGACACCTCGGCAAGCTCTAAAACAAAATCCATGCATATGCTATCCCTGTTTACTGATTGCTTAAGTGGGGCAATGAATATAGGATTTCATTTCCAAGATGTAAACTTTTGAAACTTTGATAAATGAAAAGTCACTTTGAGTGAACTGATATGTGAAATACGTGATTTGTCCACCACCTTGCTACTACCAGGATTTCTAGCAGGCACAGGTCTCTTACATGACTAGAGCACACCTTCATGCCAAAACAGGAGTGATGTATAGGACTGTAAGGAAACTTGGGAATTATCCATGGTCATACTGGGTCTCAGCCTGTGGATAAGCACAGGCTTTCAGTGTCCATGGCTGCTGTTGTAGATTTGGGGCTTTAAGTTCATTGGGAATTTAAGGTTCTTTTCATTGCATGCCAGATAGTTGTGGGAGTTTTTCTCTTTTCTTTGCTGGAGAGTCTTCACTTACCAAGGTTTCCACTCAGAAGATTGCCTTCAAACTTGTTTTCCCCATCATATTCAGAGATGGTGTCTTTAATTTCAGCCTGTGCATGCTCAGAATACAAGGTTAGTTTCTTCTGGGTGTTGTTTAGGAGCTGCTTGTTCCAGTAGACTTCAAACACAGCATCAGACAGAGACCTGAATATAAAAGCAAGTAGTGCTGATGTGCCATATTTAACACAGGCTGTGCAGGGAAATTAAACTTAAAAAGATTTGTGTGTGTTGTTTTGCTCCTTCTCTAGTTCTTCAGTTAATGTTTCAAAATTATTCCTAGGTCTTTGTGGTAGCTTAAAGAATCATTTATATCCTGGTGTAATCACTTATTAACATAACTACTCAAAACCAGCCTCTATTGGTAAGCCTAAAACCCCTGTTAAGATTGTGGAAGCAGCACTGTTAGTACTCCACAGCAACTCTGTCAACTACAGAGCCTTGGAGTGGGGAGATGCCCAACTGTTGTCCTATAACAACTAGTTTAACATCACTGGTTTGCGTGCAGGGCAGTGGGAGAATCCTGCTTATTTTGTAATTCAAGCAGTTTATTCTGTAAAAAGAGTTTTTTAGGGGAACCTACATAAACTAAACTTCTTGCATCCAAAAATGGCCTAGTTTTGATTAGGCACCAGAGCTGGATACCCAAAATCCTGTTCTATCCAGATATAACTGGTTTGTGTGATCTGCCTTTCTACAGAGCCAAGTTTCTCATTGCTATTTGGAGCACTTCCAGTAGCACTGGCCACTGGGGGCACAGCAGCAGGTACCTGCTTCGTGCTCTCACCTGAGATGGATTTATGCATGTGCAAGTCACACTGAGATCATGAAACTGTGAAACCCTGCTCAAATTTTAGTCTGTCAAAGCACTGGAGAAACCTAACTCCAAGCCAGAGCATCTTTGTGGGAAAGTCCTTTGACAGGTTCTTGGTTTCTTCAGAGGATAAGAGAGCCATTGCATTTCTCCAAGCTATTCAAGGGCTTAGAGATTTCAAAATGAAATATTTCAAAGCAAGTTAACGCTGTGCTTAGTTTAATGTGGAGCTGCAAAGGATGCTTCTAAGTACCAGGCAGTGCTTTTGCTACATGAACTGTGAAATACTTTACAGCAGCAAAAATACCCACAGCAGTCGGCACATCTTTGTGCTCCGAAGGCTCTGGAGCATTTCTGAAAATGGTAAATTCAGATTCACCTCTTCAAATGTTACAGCCAGAAAGAGCCCTACCCATGTTGGTTTCTTGATTCAAGAAAACTGTACCTTTTCCTTCATGCGTAAAAAAAAAAAAAAAGAAAAAAAGAAAAAAAAAAAAAGCTAGAGATTTCTTCACCAAAAGCTGAGAGCCTACAGAACTGTCTGAGAGGTGACTAATTCATGGATCTTGGGAGGATATACAACTAAGGAAAATGATTCAAATAATTCTTCTTTCAAATTTATGTGTAATGAACACTGCAATAAGTGAAAAGCAATTTTTAGGTTAGGACAATGGGAAGCAGCTGGCTACATGCAGAATAGACCAAAGAACATATCAATCCTTCTGCAGAAAAGATAAAATTCAATTTACCCTTTTAATGCTTGTAGGCAGAACAATCACCACATTCTTGTGCAAGAGGCATGGAAGAAGCTGTTGGAGAAAAGATGGAGCATTTCAGCCAACTCATGAGAACTGAGGTTTTGGAGTAAACTCTTCTTTTTTTAGTTAAGGCAGGTATATTTTCTATGAGGAAAACATTATTTGTTTCCTTTTCCTTTTTTAATCAGTACAATTCTCCCAAATTTGACATAGTAATTTGTCTGAAAGCTTCATGGAATAACAAACATAAATTTTTATCAGATTATATTTAATTACATATGTCATACTTCCATTTTATAATTACCTTTCATTTACAAGGTTGTGAAGATCACTTTAATGACTTTTCCATTATTTTGAAATTGATGGGTATTAATTTCCATGCTCCTTTATTAGGGATGTCTGCAAATTACTTTGTGGATGAATGAGGAGGAGTGTTGCAGAAGGTTCTGCTTCTGTTTCTTTTTCTGAAAAACAAGCTGGTGAAATAGAGTCAAGCATTCAGCATAAATTAAAAGCTCACACACATGACATTTGGAAAACAGTTTGTAACTGTAATTCTAGATGTGATGATAGAACTGAATTGATGGCCTAGAAACAATACCTTTGGTGAGTACTGGAAGCTTACAGAAATCACCTTGTTGAAGCATAGGAACTGCAGATCTAGACCAAGACTCTCATGATTAAATCCGAAGGTGTTTTATTCTTGGTGTCAGGCAAAAAAAACCACAAGCACCAACAAAAAATGACAGTGTGAATGTAATTTTTAAACTATTTGAGACAAAGAATTCAGATATTTTAATTTGCTTCAGCTCTAAAATGGCTTCCCAGAAAAAGTGTGGCCTGTCATAGCAGCAGGGATACAGTATGCAGTTGTACAGTAGAAGTTGCTTGTGATGCTACTTTGTCTTTTGAACTGATAAACTAATTTTTAAATTACTGGAATGCTGTGTCTGAAGGCAGACAATATTTGATGTTTCAAGGCCTGATTAACATTTCCTGTGACCCATAAAACTGTTCATTTTCTGTTACGTTGGAAACATCTTGGAAAAAAAAAAGCCACTATTTATTTTCCCAGATGGTGAGAAGGAATCTGCATCCCACTGGTAATCAGTAAACCATTTACTTTGATTATTTCTGGTGTTTGGATTCCTCCATCGTACTGCATTAGTCCTACATGAAATAACAATGCTCACCTGAACTAGAGGAAAGTAAATAGCAGATGGGAAGGGGTAGCAGTTCAAGAGTCTATAAAATATGGATGAAAATGATCAAAATTCTCAACAGTTATTAAGGCTTTTTGAAATAGCTGGAGTTTCACTAAGCAGAACCACAAGCTGTGACCTGAAAGAGACACTCTTACACTCAACTTCAGAGGTAGACAGACCAAAAGCCAAGCTCATTAAATGGACTCCAAGGACAACAAGAAGCCTTGTTTTGGCATATGAAATTATGGAAGTGTAGCAAACTAGATATTTCTATTACAGAACTGGATGTCTGGTTAAGAACATGAGATTTTTGCATAATTGGGATAAATACAGTTGCTCAGGAATTCTGGAAGTTTAAATGTGCCTCATCCTCAGAATATAAATGTATCATTATTGCAGCTGTTTTTACAAAGAAATACCAGTCTTTCCTTTTACAAAAACAAAAACAAAAAACAACCCCCCCCCCAAAAAAAAAAGCAAAACAAAACAAAAAAAACCCACCAAAAAACAGAGTCTCAGACTCAGATTGGGGTCATAAAAGGTGTAGTTGAGAAGGGTTTTAAGAAATCAAAGCTAATGCAGAGATTATTTCAAATTCAGATTATATCAATTCACTGTAGTTTTGTATGCATATTAAGTAGAAAGACAATTTGGAGGGGCGGAGAAGGTAGGAGCAAGTGAGACACAGTCAGCTGGAGATGAATACATTCCACGTTTCACCAAATCAAGGAAATGAAGGAGCAATCTGGGATGGACTTAGAGCACTGCCTGCCTACAGCAGGCAGCCCAGCTGCTCAGGAGAAGCCTCAGTGTTCCACCTTGATGGAGATGGTTCAGGAACGTGCCAGCAGCTGCCATTCAGATTGAATAAAAAGGAGAGCTTGCAGTCCATGTAGGGAGCAGGTTATCCCCCAGGAAGTACAATTTTAGGTGTAACAAGGTCTATCCTGGGTCTGTTTTCTCTGCAGTATCCAGGTATAAAAAGTGCATATATAGGCGTAATGTTCTTATGACACAGACAAAAAGCCAGCACCGCTGTTTTAGAGATGGAAACTCAAATGCAGAATAGTTCTCTGCTCAGTTCTGTGCTAACAAACACCAAACACCAAAGTTTCACCCTGCTGGACCTCATACAGCAGGATCTCTGAGTATATCAGAAAATGGGGGAGGATTTTAGATTTTTTTAGTTATTATACCTGTGGTTGAAAAGAAGTTCTAAAATATAGGTAGACCTATATTTTGGGCTGTTTGAAGGGTTTGGAGTAATTCTGTGAAAGCTGCAGTGAAGAAGAGTCTGATTTATCCCTCCTCCAATTTCACCTCTACTCTTTTCTGCCTAAATCTTGCTCAGCCTCTTCCCATCTGCCCCAACAGATAAATTTCTCTACTGCACTCCTGCAAAAGCCCAGAAAAGGAAAGGTAATGCATAAGCAGTAGAGACCCCCAGAGCATGTAAGGGATGAAAAAGCTATTGGAAAATTGAGGGATAGCCTGAACCAAACAAATCTCTCCTTTAATTTTGCAGAATTTCTGAAGGATGTTATATAACCAAATACAAAAGTATATCCTGCCACTTGTGCCAATAGAAATGGCTCTGCAAATAGTTGCACATGTGAAAGCACTTCACATCAGTGAGGTAGTTGTAATTATGTTTTTGTCTTCCAAATAGAGCCATAAAAAATACTTCAGATTAAGGCCCATCCTAGATTGTAGCCATGTGGATTGACTTGCTATTTATTGAATCTGATGGATCCAGAGATAGGCTGTTTGTGGGGAATTCTTCTAGCTTTGGAAAGGGGATGCATGAGCCTGGCCATGTCAACATCTTGCTTTTAGCCCTGTGTGTTTTTCATGTGGCAACAGCCTAAAATCCTTTCCAGTTTGAGTCATTGGCTAGTTTTGTCACTACTTTAGCAGGTTCCTATCCACTGTGGTATTCTTCATGGGTTTAAAGTTGTGAGTACCAGCAGAAGAAAGTCTATAATTTTGACTGAATAGTGAAATTAATTCTGTCAAAGTTCTATAACGATGTAGGACCTGCAATTACAAACAAATGGCTATTTTTTTTTTTTTTGGCAAGTAAAAGAAGTTCTCTAACTATGCTAGTTCTGTAAAGATCACCAAAAGAACAAAACAGGTTCCAATAGGAAAGAAGAGCACCCTTCTGCATTTAAAAGTAAATTTCTGTCTGTGATTCTTGTTCTGAACTGTAAAATCCCACTTTGTCTAGGTATGGTTCCTAATATCAAACATACAATATGCACTCTGAAAATGTAAATTGCTTATTTTCATAGACCAAGGTGTTATGCTTTCCAGCCTGCACTGGCCTTAAAGGTGATATCCCCATAAATATCAGTGTGAGTATCAAGGACAATGGAAATAAGCCCTGTGTGATGCAATCCTGCAGGTTTTGTGCATTCTGGTCATGATTCACCAAAGCACCGGCTAGCATATATTTTGTCTTATATGCACCTATTGAACTCAGCAGGGATATTTGCATAGTTAAAGCTAAGGATGCATTTGAGCACTCAACTGGATTATATTCAGAGCAATTCTCAGCTGTCAAGAACCTGTTTACTGCAAATAAAGTAGCAGAACTTGTCAGAGAGAAACACTGATGTGTCAAGCCCTGCTTTACTTTTTAGAAACCACCAAAGTAACTAGTTACATACAACCAGAGTTAGTTATGAGCCTTCATCCCAGGATATAAATATATATTTAACAGACAGAGGAGTGTTAATGTACAGAACAGTGCAATGCAACTAAGTAGTTAAATTATCAGTCTTGAATGCTGATAAGATAAATTTCAATGGAAATTTTCTACACACAGAAATCCAGCTAGTGTCGAGAACACAAACAATTATTCTAAATAAATGTATGATCAGATTTGGACCAGTTTCTTGAGAGCTGGATCACTGTTACCCAAATGAAGATGTCCCTACCACCACCTCACCCCACTTACAACTTGCTGGGTTTTTTCTGCTAGCATGTCACTACTGATCAGTGAATTTCTCTTAAAAAACTCATTTTGTCCTTTGTTTTTTGATTCAGAAAAGTTTACTTCTAGATCTTTTATTCTTAACTTGCCTGCAATTCATAGCAAAATCTTTCCTTTGTTCTAAAATCATTCTCTTCCTTAAAAAAGATGCTTCAGACAAAACATTAGGCAAATCTCTTTAATCAACTATTGTATCAGGTTTGGGGTTTGGTTTTCTGGTTTGGTTTTGGGTTTTTAAATGTTGTTTAGCTCTAATATTATTTTTATATGATAGATCCCATGAAAAATCAAATATTTTCAGTCAATCTATTGTTCTCAAAGTTTAAATATACCACATTGAGCAGGAACATTCAAATAACCTAATGACTGCTACTAATAAATAAACAAATTTGTGGTATAAGAATCCTGAAAATCTGTCCTTTCACTGAAGAACACACCCAAATGTGCTTAAGAAGAAAAGAATGCAAGTTAAGTTTGCCCCTATCCATTAGTAATATATAAAAAACACTAATTATACTAATTTCCTTATTTGAATCAACATAATTATGATCAAATAAAAGTTCAGACAGTGCCAACAGGGAAAAAAAAATATTTGTAAAACAAGTATATCAGTCCCATACCTTCACTCTGGACATTGTAAGTTCTTCCAATGAGTTTTATTTACAAAAAGTACAACAATTCAAAACCAGATTGTGAATACATTGTTTAACATGGCTGCCAAGTTAGAAAAGTGGCATCTCCCATATAAACACAAAGTGCAACTTAGCCTTTTTTCTACCACTCTGTTGCTTATGCAGAAAGTACACATTTTTCAGTTGCTTATGCAGGGATTCTCAGTGGAAAAATAAAGTGCTAACCACAGAGGCAATGTAAAGCTAAACCGTTCTTAGAGAGGCTGGTAAGAGATGGCAGATATGGGAAAACTTAACAAAATAAGTAATGAAGTAATGAAATAAGCCCATGGATACCATCAATCTTTAGGTAAATAATTTTAAAACAACCTTTAGCCTTAGAGAGATCATGTTTCATTTAGACATAGAGTGAGCCAGCTGCATCAGCAAATCCATCTCTCAAGGGTTACCATTTATTCTGATGTTGAATGTAAGAGCTGCAGGCAATGAAAATTACTGATCAAAATCTGTATTTTTAAAATGCTTGCACTGGGGTGAAAAACTTCAGTGAGCTATAGTTGATGTTTCTTGGGGTAAGGAAACACGCAAGTATCATAATGGTCATGGTTTTAGTTGTGTGTGAACCTCTCTGACTTGATCACAACTCACCTAGCAGATCTGTCCTTCATGTTCAAATAATATTTCATGGTCTAGCATGTAACCAAAGGCCATGCTCTTGTGTTTTTTTTTTATTCAAGGGCTCAGCCAACAGAACTCCCCCCATTTGCTTCCAGGTTTTAGCAATCTAAAGGGCTGTCTTTGAGCAGGACCCTTGCAATGGGACCATCAGCATGGCTGCAGTAACAATACTGCAAAGGGGGATGCTGGGGTGTACTGGCACGTTAAACACACAGAAAACTCCCCAACCTTTTGCAATAACAACCTTTTGCAACAAATACAAGTTAAGAAGAGAAGAACTCACAAGTGCAAATCATCTAATCCTCAATCATCCCAGTCACTGCTTATTTATTGGAAGCAGTTCCTTCTGAAAATTGAAATGCTTGAATTTACAGGGACTCGGTAACAAAAAATTACATGCTCATGGAAGATAAGAGATATAATCTCCAATTTCATTAATGCTGTGTGTTGTCTCTTTTGGATCTCTTGTTCCTCCCTGGAAAAGAAGTTTTAAAGTCCAAGTTGTAAAAAGTTTTTATTCTAAGTGTTGAGGGATGTTTTACTTCTGTAGCCCAGCTCTGAGCTGACTTAGCATTTATGACAGACTCTTTGAAAGCTTAATCCTCTGAGTTTTGGCAACAATTTAATGATAGTCCCATTACAGTGAGTCCCAAAACAGGGAATAAAGAGACCAAATGGTCCTGCTTTATTGAGGACATTTTACTATTGGGCTTTCCTATGCCAAATCAAACTCAAGCAATTACTCTGATTCACAAACTGCTTGAGCATGATCTGTGTGCTTAAGGAGAATGACACAGTGCAATGCAGTGTTAAACTGTCAGGAAACTCTTTCTGATGCAAAGGGCTGCGCACTATCTCTGTCACCGAGCTATTCCTTCAACCAATACATAGATATGAAGCATAAGAAAACTTAGATCTGGTCCTGAATGGTGCCAGAAAGATGATGGTTTGGCACTTCCATTCCAAAAGCAAAAACTGGGGACAATTCCAAGCCATGCTTGGACATGTAACTGCTTGCCTTCTCTTAGCACATTCCCCAACATCATTCTGCATTTTTTTTTGTACTATAATTGAATGTGTTTTATTAAAAAGCAAGGGTAAGTTGTGTAAAGGTTGTGAAAACACTTAACTATTGTGTGATTGTAGAAATTGTTTTCTGCCAAATTTCTTTGATTTGCTCTATCTGAACTAGAATTTATTTCTGGAGTCAGCATTTTGTCTGCAGTGGGCAGCCTGACAGGCCACATGAAGAGTAAATGCTGCACATTGGACCAGAAAGCCCCAATTCTTCCTTACTGATCTAGAGCACATAATCATGGTCAGCCTAGGAAGTCGTTCTGGGCAGCTGGGGAAAGGTTAGGACACCGACAGGGAATACATTTTTGAAGTTTGCCCCAGAACAGGGCTGTTAGGAAAGTGTCATGCTAAAACACTGACATAAAGAGGAAATCTTTTGAAAAGCACTGGCTTTGTGCCCCAAGCTTGTCAGAGAAATTTCCAAGAAGCAGCTGTGCCCCTTCTTCCAATCACTGTTTTGCCTGAATGGTGTATGGCAAGATGACCCTTGTGTGACACACGTAAGGGCTGAATTCATTAACCAGAAACACTGCTTGAAAGCTTTTCCTTTGCCTCAGAGCATGAGGGTGGTATAATTCATGGAATTCAAGACTGACAGATGGAATTATTTTGACCTTGGTTGCACAAGCAAGGTTATGTGTGGTACTCTGATTCTTCAGTACAAAGAACATATCTAAAATGGTGGGCAGGGTTACAGAGGTCAAAGGCATTATGAAACATAATAAGAAGCCACTTTAAAATGGGCAGTAGTGCTTAGCTTGGGAAATCAGAAAGATTCCTAATTTCAGATCCTTATTTTCAGTCATGTGCTTATGAATCCTGTGCCTACAAAGCAAAATGAGCACTAAATAATTTGCTCAAAATGGTTTAAGAATAGCATTTTAGCTTTTCTAGCCAGCATCCTCAGTTTGATGCATAATTTTTCACTTCTCTAAGGAAATACTGTGATTGCTCAAAAGAGGTTCTGCATACAAAACAGAGCTTGATTTGAAACCTGAGGCAGAAGCTGTCTCTGCACAAAAAAAAATTGTTTTTCCCCCTGAACACCTTGTATAACACACCCAGAATATGCTGCTATCCGAATAGTCCATTTAAACAGAGCCTTTGGTTTTCATCCTTACTGCAATTGGAAACAATACTATTCTACAGGTTCTATACTTTGACTCCACAGTAAATACTATTCAGAAATCAAGATTTATAATTAAGTAATAGAAAATGTATGGGATTGACTAGCATATATGTGGCACTCAATTGTAGCTGTCTATAATAGGCTTAAAATTATGAAAATTGTCAAATGTAAAATAATAATTACCTTGTAATGGCAGAAAATTACTGAGAACAAATGTTTTAGGGCTTGAGTCCCTTGGTTTATGCAAGTTTGCACCATTATTTTAATACTACAGATCACTTCCTGACTTGCAGTGGAATTAAAGGAAAATTTAATTTCCCTCTCCATTTGGCAGTGACTAACATTATGACTGGATTACAACTGGTAGAGATCTTATGCCTAAAAATTACAGATTGTCAAATTTGTCAGTCACAAGACCTTTCCTCTATTTATTGATACAACCAAAGCTGATATTTTCTCCAAATGATTTGAAGTGACACCCCAGAAAGCAGAGCAGTATCTGGCCGCTACTTCAGCAGTGTTTCACACAGCAGTACAAAATCAGGAAAAAACATTTTTTGACTGTTCCCTCTTTAAGGAGATAATATTTGATCAAACCGGATTTCCTTGTGCCTCTGCAAATCTCTGAAGCCTTGAAGTAAAGGTCAGGAACTCATAAACATCCTTTATACATATTTATGACTTTATACTTCTATATCAGAGTGCAAAATAGTCATATCCTACCTGGGGGCTACACCTGGGATGTGATTACTGCTTCTGCTAGTGTTGGCCTCCACCAGAAAGCAGGCAGGAGTCTTGTGGCCAGCCAGGAGCATGCATATTCGGTGCAGGAAGCAAGAGCCACCCCGAGCTCGGGGTCAGCCCATGTAATGGGGATGTGGCCTCCAGCAGACTGAGGTTCACTCTGAAATACCAAAGCACAAAGGAGCTGACACCAAATGCAACCTCGCTTGCAATACAGCAACACTAAAAAGCACATTTAAGGAACAAAATGCCAACAGCACTAAGACAGCTACTGGCAACCAGATAACAAAAAAAAGATGTTACCACAGCAATTTCAAGCGATAGTGGAGAGCAGAGCTCCAGTATTCAAAAAGCTGGAATTGCACAAGGACATTCTAATCCCCTTAAATTCTGTCATGTGAGAAACATCACTATGATAATGGCTTGGGTGTTTTGTTGTGTTTACTTTCAAATGAATAAAATCTATATGAAGAAAGTAAACAAGCAAAGGTGAGCCTTGTTTTTCTGTGAACACCTGCAATAGAGATTTAAAAAGGTTGATGTAAAGTAAAGCACAAAACACAAAATGCGTCAGGAGCATCTGAATAACGAGGAAACTGAAGGAGGTGCAGCAAAAGGCATTGGTGATTCAGTGACATTCATCAAGATTTGTACTTGTACTGGACCTCTTACAGATAAACAAGGAGACACAGGGACAGAAAAAGGACCAAGAATAATTGCTGAGACTCCCAGGGCACAGCAAATAGATTGGAACTACAAGAGAAACTGTCGACTGGCAGTAACTACTTGCACTCAACTAATCCCTTCACATCATAAGCAAAGAAAGGAAAAATGAGATTCAAGTAAAAGCCAAGAGAAGCCCCAGGGAAATTCCAAGTTAAAATGCTGAAAGCTTGTGCTAAGTGCCTTGATTTTAAGAAGTTTTACACAGCCTGGGCCTATGAAGGGTGTCCTGACAAAACAGAATAAAATGTGGATTTTTCCCTTAGGGAAATAAATCAATATTTGAATTAATAACAAATATTCCATTGTAACAAATCAAAATTCCTTGAAACTGAACAATCAGAAAAAGGAGGAAAAATATTCAGGCCCTGTGTTCAGAAGCACAGGAGTGCTTAATCAGGTGGCTAGAGCAAACACTGCCAAAACTCTGCTGTCAGCCAGGAGGGATTATTGTAACCCTATCCAAATTATCCCAACTGGTACACAAAGCCTGCTCTCTGTGTAAACCCCCACTCTCATTTTGCATGAGGAAAGCCTACGTAACTTTTCCAGGACACTCAAAGTGCAAGTAGTGACTTATAACATTGGGCAGGTATCAGAGAAGCTTCTCAAAGAAGGTATTTAACTTTCTCCTTGTCTCTGTGCTTGGGGTGTGTGATGAGGCAGATGCAAAGAAAAGGAAAGAAGAAAATGACAGTGCAAATTGGGACATGTAAAAATTTGAATTTCCAAAATTGATAAAAATTGATATAACCATTGTGAAGTGGGGCAATGGTTAAATCATTATTGCTTCTCAGAGCAAAGTTCTGAAATACTCAAATCCCAAACCTTGAAAAGAAAAATCTTTTCAAATCTTTGAGTGGAAACAAAAAAGTTTATGTTGGGGTTTTTTCAGTCAAAATCATGAAAGAATCATAAATCTGAACCCTTTAAATAAGAAGTTTTGAATCAAAATCTGTATCCCCTTAAACAGGTGGGTTGCAATCAAAAGTGGAACTTCGTGGCACCAATACACAAGAAACAAGGCTTCCCCCTTCAGATCTTCCTCACAACAACTTTTATCTTTCATAATGATCTTTTATGTTTTCCACTGATTTGGAAGCCAGATTTGTCCACTGTCTTTGAATATTACTTCTGTTTCCTAGATAAAATATACTTCTCATCTTGGCATAGAAGAAGCTTGGGCTTTGTTTTCTGTAGTGTAACAAGAAGACAGATGAGTTGGTGTTCTGGAATCAGGAGTGTTAAAATGGCATTAAATCTGTAAGTAAATGGCATTAGAGAGGACAAAGCAGGTAGATCTTCCTGGCAAGTTATCTGTTGTAGCTTTTTTGGTAAAATAAAATAAAACCAATGCATCTTCAAATTTCCAAGGAGCACAGTATAAACTGACAATGAGATGCAGAATTATTGAAGTGCCATATTAATTTAAGGTGCACCATCAGTTGCTTTATTCTTATGTTTGAATGAAGATGTGGGAATGGGAGATAGGATCAAAAAAATGCAACATCTGTTCCATTAACAAAAACTGCTTTCACTTTGGTTCTTCTCTGGACATGAACAATAAAAATATAGTATTCATTCTGCAAAACAGAAACTAGATTACTTCAGATTAACTTCTCATTTAGTTAAAATTTCTAGCTAAATGTAGATCAGAACACAGTCTCATTGACACTGAAGCAAGGAGCAGGTAAAAACTGATTTATCGCTGTAATTCTATGCGTTCCTTAGTCCATCTATTTTCATAAGCCCTAAGACAGCTGAAGTGGACATGATGCCTAGTTGTTGCAGAGGATTTATGATCTTCAGAATTCAATCAGTTGTAAGTGCTATGTCCACCGTGCTGCTGCTTGTATAGCACCATATTTACACAACAACAACAACAACAAAAGATACTTATTGATGTAAAATGTTCCTCTCTAGGCTGTTTGGGGCCACAGTCCCAGCCTGCCAGCTGTACACACTGCACCAGCAGCCACTGGAGCCTGATCATTTTCATCCTGCAGAACAGGGCCCAAAATGGCCATTGCTCCTCTCCCACCTTGCACTGGCTCCAGGTAACACAAGTTTGCTTCAGGGAATGTTCAAGCCCACTTCTGAGGGCAGGGCATGGCTTGGCTGTTCTGATAAAATTCCTTGTTGCTATGAAAATCGTCCAAAACGGGCAAATAATCTTGGAGGAACATTGAGGATATTAGAAAAATTAAACATAGCACTTGAAAGCCAACTTAAAAAGTTTAAAGTTTCCTCACTTCATCTATTCACAAATTTACTAATTGTATCTTCCAGTTGTGTCTCGTTTTCCCACTGAGATCTGAGACATAAAATTATGAGCCACCATTATTTATTGGCAATATTTGTGTGGATCATCCTGAGACCATAATGCTCTCTGGTCTGTGATGGATATTATAAAGAAATTCACTACATGGAGAGATTTGTCTAGGACTTAATGGAATACAGTGGTGATCATTATTTCTCCCAGTCCTCTTGCCATCTTCGTTGATGGCTATGCTAAGAAATCACTAACACCTAGTCTTGAATACAGTCTGTAGGACAGAAACTGAATCAATTGACTCTCTTAGACTCTGTGGCCTTGGCTTAGTTTTCTCCTTGCGTTTATAGCAGTGAAATCATCTTTGTGCAAATCTGAAACATTTGACTTGAATTTAGGAAAGATGCATACCTTTGCATCCCAGAGATGAGAGTAAAACAGCTTAGGCCTCTGATATGTGACCACAAAGAATTCTGTCATTTTCACTTGATAACTTTATTCCAACTGTTGTGCCTTCATTATAACATTTATTTATATCTCCTTTTGAAACATAGTGTGATCACATAATGATAACATATACCACTATTTTAAAGTATTTATTACAAATAAGAAAGGATTATACAATGCACTGGATTTCACAGTGGGTTGGAACAGACTAAGCTTCTTTGTGAAAACTGTTCTTCTCTCATCCTAATTCTGTAGTGCTCTTAGAGACAATATCCAACTGCAGCCCAAATACACAGAGCGCTCATACAAAATGTTAAGCCTGCCTGATCTTTCATCATGACAGCTATCATGCTGCTTTCCATTAAGGAAATCATGTTAGAAGCTTTTATCATTATGAATCAGGAGGTGACTAAATGCCAGTCTCTGAAAATACAGAAGATCCCTGTGATCTGGAACCTGCATTTGGTTTGTTCATACCCCACCACCTACACTTGTGTTTCTGCAAGAGGCTATTCTGACTGGTAATGTAGATTAGAAAGTTGATTTATATTTGAAAACTTTTAAATTATGTTCATTTCCAGTCTGGAAGCAGGAAAATTTTTATGCCTATTGATTTAAGACTTTGGATAATATATCTTTCCATGCCTTTAAATAACATGATGGCTAGCAGCAAATTCACTAGCACTGATTGATCATACCAATACCCTGCAATAGTGAACAGCTGATTAACTCTTCAGTTATGTGCTTTAATCAGTTTATGTGCAGTATATGTGCTCTAATCAGACATAACAACCTGACTGTAGGTACTGCTACATCCAGAGTACAGGGACTGAATGGTAGGGATGGGAATCTCTAATTAGATAATTCAGATTACTTAAGAAAGAATGTATGAGTAAAACAGCACCAGCTGGCTGTATGTGTGCTATTAACTGTGAACACACTGAGGGAGGTATTTTATGAACCACAAGCTTGTGCTGTGACCCAAGAAGTAAATAGGCACTATAAACACAGCTATTATTACATGTCTGATATATAAAGGATGGAAGATAGTCACTTGGCAGCTGTGACTTCTTACTCAATTGGCAATGCACTTTTTTACAAGGGTTAGTCATTTTAGATTAATCATTATAAAGAGTCACAGTGCCATCTAGAGACTGCAGACAGCTTTCAGAACTGATACCAGAGGAACAGAGAGGGCTTTGTTGGCATACTTAGGTTTAATACATTATGCCTTGAGAATGCTGCTTTTCACTGAAACAATAGCTTGCTTTGTGGTTATTAATATCCAGTTCTGATCATGAGACTATCTCTTGTCTTCATGGGGTTTTTTTTGAAATCCAATCCTCAACATAAAAATGCAGAGAAGACTGGGGACTGGTGGAGGCAGGCTTAAGTAAAACTAACCAGACAACCAACCCGAGGCCCTGAAGTATATTTGGCTGAAGTGCAGCTGTGGTGTTGTGCACCAGAAGGCACTATGCACTCCTGAGATAATCTGAGGGAACTTCAGAGTCAATGCAGGTGACACATGCTTTCCCTTGCTCTGTTTATTGGGGTGGAAGGCAAAGCTCCTACAGGAGGTATTGTGCATTTCCAGCCCTTCTGGTTAGGGTTGTGTTGGGGAGCCTGTGTGCTCAGTATTGGCTGTGAAAACACAACCTTCACACCTATAGGAAGGAAGGAAGGAAGGCAGGCAGAGTGGCAAGAGTGTCTGAAGAGCATTATCTCTCTCTGCTCCATAATGTGTGGGGGAAAAAACTCTTGGCAAAAGCCAGTTACCAGAAAGACCAAGGTAAACAATCTGGGATTAGCAAAGGAGAAAAGTAGCACATTCTGATTTTTTTTTTAAATTAAACTGGAGAGATTTAATTAATGTCTCCTAATGACAAGAAGCCACTCTGAATTTTCCTGAGACCTGAAGCAGGAGCTGGAATCTGCCAGTCTCCTGCATTTGTGTCAGACAGTTTGGGATTCAGATGGTCCAAGAGGAAAGAGCCAGTTTTGGGAGTTGAGTGACATGGTTCATGGCCATGGTTTGTATAATTCACTCAGGTGTCCAAAATCAGTTGGGTTATATCTCCTGTCTCCGTGGAGAATATTCAAACATTTCATTTAATCCCCAGTTCTGGGGATTTGGAAACCCAGGGTCCACAGAGGCTGTAATTTGTGCTTATACTTCATATTCTTGGTGCCTTGAAGGAGAAGGGAGAGGAAAATTTGCAGGCCTGGAGGCTTTGCAGGTTATTTGGAAAGCCCAGCAATTCCCCAGAACTGGCAATCCCCCATTCCACCCTTCTCAGGGTCTGTAAAGCTATTTCAGAGCTGGAACAACAGCTACCCACAGCCTTTACACTGGATGCTGTTGCAAAACCAAATGGGAACTTTGGGAAAAGTTTAGCAGGGAGACCCTCTTGCTGAGTCCCAAGGTGCAGGATGCATCATCATGCTTTCTAAACTCCTTCTCAGAGGGGAGTCAAAGTACAGCTGGATCCAGTCCTGTCCCCAGACTTGGTCATTAGTTTATGTCTAAAGAATTGTATAAGTGAAATAGAACCTCTGTGCAAGTTTGTCCTGCAGGATTAAGGATGGCAAAGCAGACATTCAATGTTAATAAAATGAACGATTTTTTTAAAATGTTAATGACTAGGTAAAAATGTAAAAATTGAAAAATTCAAAAAGGAAAAGGACAAAAGGTCAAAAAGACAAAAGGCTTTAATCAGAATTATTTAATACACAATAAGATTAAAAATATAGTACACTTGCTATTAAATTAATAATATCAGAGCTAGCTCACCAAATATATATTGATGTTACTCACCCATTCCAATGGCCTTGGGCAATTGCTTTCACCCAGCCTAGAGGGGTATCCTTGGGGGGCATCGCCATGCAAGAGAAGTATCTTCACACACCTTAGAGAGGTGTGCTAGAAATCCCCTCCATGAAAAAAGTTGGACTGGTCTTTGATAGTATAAAATGATTGACTGTCAATCATATACAATTATGTGTTGTTGTGCCCACTGTGGTGGGCCAACCTTGGCTGGGTGCCAGGTGCCCATCAAGCCACTGCACCACTCCCGTTCCCAGCTGGACAGGGGAGAAAGAATAAGATGGAAAACAACTTGTAGATTGAGATAAGGCAGTTTACTAAGGCAAAAATGAAAGTATGGGAATGCATAAGCAAAGAAAAAAAAGGAAGTTTATTCTCTACTTCCCATCCACAAGAGATGTTCAGCCACCTCCTGGGACGCAGCGCTTCAGCAGGTGGAGTGGTTGGTCCAGAAGGCAAACATTGTAAACAACAGAAGTGACTCACCTTGTTCCTCCTCCTTTCCTTAGCTTTCATATCTGAACTGATGCCCTGTGGCATGGAACATCCCTTTGGTTAATTTGGGTCAGCTCTCCTCCTTGTGTCCCCTCCCAGGATCTTGCCCATCCCCAGCCCCTTGATGAGGTGGGGTAATGTGGAGAGGCAGTGCTGAGGCTGTGCCAGCACCACTCAGCAGGAGCCAAAGCACAGGTGTGTTACCAGCACCTTTCCAGCTACCCATGCACAGCACAGCACTGAGAGAGCTTCTAAGGGAAAATGAACTCCAGCTCAGCCAGACCCAATACACCCACTCAGCAAAATACACTTTATTGCTGAAAGAGGTATTACCAGCTCTTGGGTGTCTCCTACTCAACACTTCTGGTTCTCACACTCCCGTCAGGGCCTGCCCACCCATACTGGTGCCAGACTCAGACAGGAAGCATCTGTCTGGCACTTGCTCATGATGGGTCTACATTGAGATCATTTGGAAAGATGGTCTCAGCATTCTTCAACACCAAAAATCCTCTTTGCTCAGTCCATCACTGCCAGCTTGTAAATGAGGCAAAGTTCGAGCTGCTGTAGCCTAGTCTAGGCAGAGTGTCCTGCTACAGATCCTTAAATACCTGACTTCTTTGCAAACTTAAAATCTTTATTTTTCCCTTTTAAGCAGAGTGAAAATGGAGTTTGGGTAACTGAATGATATAAATAACATACTGTGTGTGTTAAGGAAAAATCACTGGCAAACCTATTGGACCCTCATTTCTCCCAAAAGTACATCTTGTTGAAGAAATACTCTTCCCCTGGCAGAGGGAGAGAGACCCTGCTTTTCGTTGCTTCAGGAATGAGCACATAAGAATGTTTAGCTATCATACCCTCATCTCACTATTTTGTTTTTATCTCATGAAAGGGTTTTTCCTCTTTGAGAAATGAAGGTAGAGGGGTGCTAGAAGCTTGCTGACTATCACAGCCAACCCAGGATTACACCTGCAGGAAGAGCCATTGTGCATATCTGCATCCAGTGACCATTATGCAGAGTAAGTCTCAGCCCTCCCCGAGACAGCAGGTGGAGTGACTGTGTTGGGGCACTGAGGGCGTTAGAGCCAAAGGAAGTCCCATCTCTGAAGAAACCAGGGCAGCCCTATGCTGAGGTGAGTGTGTAAGTCCCTGCCTTGCTCTCTTCTGTACCTGTTCTTTAACATGTAAGAGCATTTTTTTCCACCTTATACAAGCCTGGAATTAATTCATGAAAATGGGATATATCAAAATTTAAGGCTGGCCTCAGCATCCTGCTGTAGCCCTCAATCCAGGGAGAAAAGTCAAAGCAAAAGGAATGAAATGTACTGGGAGTTATCAATCACCACCTGACACAGGGTGACCGTGTACCCATCCGCTTCACTCTTTCCTGAGATGACAAAATGAACCTTCCTTTGTTTTCTCTCTCTTAACTCAGCTGTGTGAAATGTAAAAAGGGGGGAAAATGACAGTATGTTTCAACCAAAAATATTGATACAAGGGAGCCCCACAGAAGCCTCTTGAGACTGGTCTCAATTACAGGTCCTATCCCTTCACAGAGTTCCCCTAAGAATGGTGGTAAAAACTCTCTCTGCCTCTCTTTAGATAGATCTAGAGATGTGTATTGCCTAAATATAATATGCTAATACAGAGATGAAATCTCTCTGTTTTGTTGATTTATATCAGTTACCTTGTTGGTTCCTTCTTAGTTTCTATACATCATTTAATTGCACTTTAAAACAAATAACTGGACAATTTCTGTAACATTATCCAGAAATCAGTTTTCTCTCTCACTATGATAGAAATTTCTCACTTGTTTTGGGGATCTAGAGTTTAACAACTGAGTACCTTTCTAAAGCCTACCTGCTCTTAGTCCAGTAATAGATGTAACCATGGCATATTTGTCTGTAACAAGCTGAGTGAGATGTTATTTTATGAAATATGTTGAGGAAACCTACAGTGCAGGTCTCAGTTTGAGAAGGCAATTTAATGGATCATGAAGTGACAAACCAGCATGACAGACCTTCCATATTTTTCAGCAGTAAAACTGCTGAAAAAACTCCTCAATAAAACAAAAAGCCCAGCAGGTAGTAAAGAGCAAGGGCTGCAGAGAGGAAGGGCATAATAGGGCTCTCAGAGGGTGGGCAAGAAAACAGATCGACTTGATAGTCTGCTGAAAGCTCTGCTGTTAAAAGATTGCCTTTTAGTATGAGACTAATAATCTCCAATTTTGCAAGGAAACTTGTGGATAAAATCTAGTTTTGCTATAAATCCAGATGTTACACTTGCACAGTTTTACAGTTGTGTTCAGGGCTTTTTCCATGGGGCTGGGGACAGGCTGGCACCCAGGGCTGGCATCAGGCAGTCATCCTTGGGTTGCCACTCTCCTGGTGGACCCTGACTGGAAGCAGCTCCTGGGTCAGGTCACTGTCCCTTGGGAGCACCCTGGACACCCTGCAGATGTGCCAGTCATCCCTGGGGGCTGCATTAAGGGCTCTTGAAGTTTGTATGTAAAGGGTTTTTGCACTGCAGTTTCTCTCTTTTGGTCCTAATTACAGTTGCAGAACATTTGAATTCTTTTGCATGTATATTAAGTGATGTCTCATAACAAGTCTTTTCTTCACAGGTGAGTAATAAGGTGCTTGCAAATTCATATCCAAACATGGAAGTATTCTCTAGATCACAGAAGTGAGGTGTTGAGCTGCAAGTAGGAAAGACTCAACAAAACAAAACAGCGAGGGCTTGCCACACTTACACTGCCAATGTATCAGGATGCAGAACTGAGCTGAACCACAAATGATTGCATGGTAAGGTGTATTTCCCTCCTTTTTAATGGAGCATATCTATACAGATAGATTATAACAGTCTTTATGTAAGCACAAATTCTTACCCCTCTCTCCTCTACAGGAATTAAGTAAGCTTTGTTGATGAACTCCCAGACTTCCAAAAAAAAATTGAAGTATTCATGCTGTTAATTTTCATTTCTGCTTCCTTCTTCATGATTATTTTAACCAGTGCAGTGGAGTTATTTTCAGAGGCACCAAGCCAGAGAATCATTGCACTCAGCTTTCATGCTGTGAGATGGAGCATTTGGGTTTGAATATGAATTTGATAGTAGCAACAGTAGCAGTGGGAAGCTTTTTCTGTGAAACGGAGTCAAAATGGAGCAGAACTGAGAACTCCACCAGCAAGAGTCTGTTATAGCTGTGCTGCAGTAGATCAAGTCCTTTCTTTTTCCCCTCTTATTCAAGTGACAGAAAACATGTTCCTGTCTGGTTCAGCACTTCTAATCTAGGCATGCTGTAAAAACACAAAACCCTTGATAAATATTGGCTTCTATTAATTTGTGTCAAAAAGAACCAAGGTTCTCTAACTAGTTTGGGAGTCTATAAGCACTGATTTGGGCTGAAATGCTAAACTATAATCTAATTTCCTAAATTTTCATCTAATTATTTGCGAAATAATGAAAAGTAGCAGGAGACCAGCTAAGGGTTAGGGAGAATGTTTCCCACAGAGAGAGGCAGGTGCCTTTGCAGGCAAATAGTAAGATGCCAAAGTGAAGCTCTGAGGCTCTGAAATCCACAGAAAAGCTGGGAATCCTCACATGGTCTCCACTCAGGTCACTTTTATAAACTGTCCTTGAACAAGAGAAAAGTTCACCTGCTCAAATCCAACTGTGCTGGAGAAGATCAAAATTAATTTGATCAGAGAAGCTGAAGCCGTGTGGGAAAACCATCCTCCAGTGCAGTTCATGGGCTATGTTCACATTAAAGTCATGGTACCTGTACTACATACTGCCCTAATGAATCACTTGTCGTATGATCAATGCTTGCTGATACATCTTTAAACAAAACTAGGTCAAATGGTCTTTAGATATTACCCCCTTTTTATTATTCTCATCAGTCTTTGGTTGTTCTTAAGGAAAATCAGGTTTTGTTTCATTCATTAATCTTTTTTTTTTCCCAGTTCCTTTCCCTCCTTTGTTGCCTTGCCTCTGCCTTTCCCCTCCTGTGTGGCTGACCTCAGCCACTGCCCTGCTGGATGAGTGTAACTGGCCTTGGGACATCTGCCACTCTTCCCATGGTTTTAGTGACCCTCACTTTCAGGACTCCTTACAGGATCCCACTTATGCTTCCTATTGCCTGCTGCTCATTCTCTGCCCCTTTTGTCACCCTCCCTCCTTTAGATCCTATGATCTGCTCTGTTGTGATTTCCACTCTCCTTGAGGGATTCCCTTTGTTTCTTTCTGGCTTTCCTTTGAAGAATTGCAGAAGACTCTGACTGAGACAATGGGCTGACAGACCCCTTTAATTTAATTGATACATTCTCTTAGAACCTAGGGCTACCAAGCCAGTTTTCCCTAAAACCATTCTTCCATTATGTTCTCTACCACAGAGCACAACTAAAGGGATACAAAGCTGAATGTCACCTTTGCAGGGGCATCTGTAGGTTCCCATAATCTGCCTTCATCTGAACTTTACAGCTTCTGTCCAGCAGGACATGTTTTTTCCTACTGATTTTTACAGATAAGTTTCTTATCCTAGCTGTCATTTCACAGTATTTATCCTCTTTTGTACAAGAACTGTACTCACTTTTGTACCAAAAAAAGTGTATCTATCTTACTCTTTCTTTTTCTACATATCCACTAGTAACCATTTTTGGAAGTGGGATATAAAAGTGACTTTTGGCTTAAACCAGATGGACAGCCTAAGTGCTTTCTTTGCTTTTGATATGCTCCACAAATATTGCTTTAATCAGTTCGCATAGCCTATTCTTTTGACCCAATTTTCTTTATATCTATGACTTAAACCCCCATTTGTGTTTTAGCCTTTAGCTTTAGAAAGTTGATACTTTCAAGCATAAGCTTCTGCATGAGGATTCATGTCTGTCTTGCCCAAGATATGAATCCAAGCTCTGTGTGAACTTGTCCTGTAAACTCTTGAGAGCTAGGACCAACATTTTGTCCTGTGCATGCACTGCATATACTTGGAGAGCCTGGTTCTCTGATCACCTGTCTGTAGTGCTGCCCAGACCATCAGAAAAGGAAAAGGATTATGTGAAGGAAGTTTGGTAGTTGTGGGATAAAAATTAAATCCTGGCACAAAGGTGGTTTAGAAAATGATGCAAGAGCCCTCTGAAGTTCATACGTTGTCATCCTGTTTTTCTTTACATTATTCAGAGCCTAATGAATAATGGGGGGAGGGGGGAATAAATGTTTTCAATATTATGCAAGGATGGCACTCTTCCAATGTGGCAAGCTGTAGTTGCCATGTACACAACATTCTGGGCAGGACACTGTAAGTTAGTGACTAGGAAAATATTAGTAATGGTAAAAAGATCTACTAGTAAGAGAAAATTCACAAGGTAAAAATGATGACGTGATTAATACGACTCTAGAGCTAAAGGACAGAAGTACACCCTGGTCAGAGTCTTGTCAAATATTAAGACAAAAGCTCCAATTTTTATAGTGCAGTTATATTAGGTAGAGGATGTAGTGGAAGTATAGAAACGTCATTAAGTGTAGTTGAGGTTTGTCACTTCCTACAGCTTTATTTGCACATTTCTTAACAGGAAGGCAGTACTTTGGGTGCATTATGATATGAACTAATTTCTTATTGCATTTCATTAATTGATTTATGTGATATTTGAGACCAATGAATGGCGTCTTGGAAGCTGAATTTTCAGGATATATTTTTATATTTTCGCAGAAAAGAACAAAAATGGTTACATTCCTTCTTTCTGCAATTAAATTGTTTTAAAATAAGTATGCCTCATATATACACTTGTCATTCAGTATTGTTTCACTCTAATTCACTCCAAGGGAGCTATTAACAAGTGCCTGAGTTATCCAGCCTTAGAGGCAGATCATAACACTTAAATACAAACATTGCAGCTATTATAAGCTCAGGGAGTAATTGAATATGAATCACTCTGAACCCTGAAAATGTGGTTTCCAGTGAGAAGGAAATTACTGTTTTATGACTCTATCCTGTAAGTAAACTTTTAAGGAAAGTTCTAGATAATTTTAAGACCAAAACCCACTACTTACACATATTTGTGTATCTCATAAGCCTTTTTTAATTGTTTGGCTCTGTGACTTTTTAATTCAAATTTTAGCACAGACGAATTTGAACTACCATTCTCAGTTCATTTTGAACTACCATTTTCTTTTTGCTTGCATTTAAAAAAAACAGGCAGTATGTTAAGAAGGTTATAAAACAGGCTTTTCTTCCTAGGTTGATATTTTATTAGAAAGCTAATGGCAGAGCTCTAAGGCCTTGGGGCTCCACAGACAGCTGTAGCAGCAATCTCTAAGTAATAGACACACTAGTTCAATTTTCTTCTTGAATTTACATCATAGTGATTTTTCTTTCAGTCTGAAGTAAATCTTGCCATCAACAGATACTACAAAAAAAAAAAAAATCTCTTTGTATCCAGGCACAGTAAATTGCAAAAGTACAGCCTGGTGTAGATATCATGCTAAAGTTTTAAACTGAAATTAATGTAATTTTTTGCTGTAACAGTTCTTGTAAAAACACTATTGGTTCTGTTGGTAGAATAAGCCACAGAACTGGGTCTGCCCAGTGACACAGCTCAATGAGAACTCATACATCAAGAGATTTAGCTAGAGCTCAACTTACTTTCTGTTTTCTCATGTTGTGGCTGGTTTTTTTCTTTCTGGTCAGGTAACAAATGACCCTTCAGCTCCTGGCTTTACTCACAACAGTTCAAGTACACTGGTTTTGCTTTTGACCACAGCTTTTATTTAGCCCTGACATCCCACGCTCTGCCTGATGATTCACCGAATGTCTGACCCTCAGTGTTGTCAAGCAGCCTTGCTTCTCCCCAGATTTTCTGTTCTTACAGAAGGCACTGTCCAGAGCTTTGCTGTGCTGGAGCTGCAGTCAGGATATATTGCAGAATATATCCTGACTAACAGCTCCAACTGTGCTTGTTAACGTGAGGTGTCACTATGAAATGGCCTTGCTAAGTTTTACAATAACAAGAGGGGAAAAAAAAAATCAGTCCAGACAGCTGAATGGCAGAAAACCAATTAGATGTATGGTCAGCAAGGGCTTGGCACTGCTGCCAAAATGTTGCAGGTCTTGTTTCTCTAGCAGCTATTCTGTGAAGGGAAGAGTGTCTATCTGTCCTGCTATTCTAATCAAAAGACTTTGCTTATTTGTAGACATCAAATTTTACAGAAGTAGTAGCCAAAGTGGTGTGAGAGAAAAGTAAAGAGAACAACTGCAAGGAAAGGTGGCTTGTGGAAAATGACTGAACGAAGTGATTGCATTAAGTTCAGAAAACATAAGATTGACTAAAAGATGTAATTGTTTTGGCATACAGAAGATTTTTAGGAAGTGAAACAAGACTTTTAGGAAGTGAAACTCTACCTGTTTTTATCCCCATGCTATGGTAGAAGCAGGCCAAGAGGCAGTCTCTCAAGGAAAAGGACTTTGTTTTTCCCCTGTTCTCTGCTGTCTGAAAGGATGGTGATTGCAAGAGGCTCTCCTAGGAACTGTGAAACTTCCTTAAGTGGATGAGAAATAAAAACCAACCCAATTTTACTTTTGAAAGAGTAAAATGACTTTAAGCACAGATTAACAGCAGCTATTGCTTGGTTTGATGTAGCTAAGATTCCCAGAGGCTCAGCCTGGTGCAACTGCCTCAACCATCCAAGCCTCATTGCCTTGGGGCATCACTGCCATTCCAGCTCCCCAGGTCTCTCATCACACATGTAACCAGATTTAATATCATCAAGTCATATTTCTTACCACTCTTCAGACTTGGGTGAGAAGGCAGCCTGGGTATGCAGGTTTGTGGAAGCCAAAAATACTTGCGAGATATGTTAAGCTAGAAATGTTTATATCAGAAAAGGTTTGCTCAAATTTATAGCTACATTAGGCCCATGGAAATATGTTTTTATGTGATTTACATGCACAGTAAAGATTCAATGCTGTGTGGTACAAGTTGTGGTGAGGCTCATGGTGCAGCTCTGTGGAGACTGACAAGGAAATCCCCCACCTTCCAGGTGTTACACAGCATCCATCAACAGGTATCCCAGGCTAGGATCTGCAAGTCCTGTTGTGGTTTTGCCAGAAGCTGTGTGATTTTGCCCTGGATTAGCCCTCAAACACACACACAACCTACACACACATATATGTATTTATAATATTTATTATAAATATTTATAGTTTATAATATAAATGTTATAAATATAATATTTATAAATAAATATATGTATTTAGTGACTGACCAGACCATATTTACAGCCTCTCTCCTTTCTCCGTCCCAGATCCCTTCCTCTGGTATATTTCAAAGATTTCTGCTTTTAAATCAAGCTCCTATTCTCAGGTCCATTTGAATACTACAAACAGGTAAGGTGAGGTAAAAGGACAATATTAATTCCTGAATGCTAATTCCTGAATGCTCTCAGGGAGCTGTGGAGACAGCTAAGGAGGTAAGTGATCAGGCCAGTGGGTGGCAACTGCTACTGTAAAGAGACCCCAGCTCCATTTGTCGTCAAGCACTTTCTCCTTCTTAAGGATTTTACTTTGTTGTTGCTTTTTGGGGTTTGGTGGTTTGTTTGTTTGGTTTTTGTTTGTTGTTGTTGTTTGGGGTGTTTTTTAATCACACAAACACTCTGCTAAGCTGCCAGTAGGTAGCATGTGGTGGTTTAAGTAACTTCTGCATTCAGACTGTCTTATATTTCTGCACCTAGGTAATGAGATCTTCAGGAAAAATTGTAAAGAACGTCTATTTATTATCTTCTTGAAAGAGGAATTTGCAGTTGTTTCCTATCTACCTTCCTTTCAATGCAAGGAGAGAACCTGCCTGAAGCAGGACAGTGCTGAGCAGCTGCTGCTCTTCATTTGCAGAGTTGGGCTTCTGGAAAAGCCATTCACCAATACCTCATGGAAATTGTTTATTTATACAATGTGTAGAAAAAAAGCCACAAACAGTTTTAACCTAAGGAAAATACAAGTGCATTTGATAAGAAGGAGAATCTTTGTCATGTGTTCTTAAGGATGCTGACAAGACTGGGGTGTTTCCCTCCCAGTATCAGTACCCCCATCCCATTGGAGGATAAAAGAAGATTTATTCCAAATGCAGCTCTCTACAGACAGCTGAAACTGGAGGAGATAAGTACATAGACAAGTTCATCCCCTTGGTGATCAGGACTTGTTTTATCAGTAACCTGTGGTCACTGCAAGACAGACCTCAGCAACAGCATCCCCTTGGACTTGCCATTTCTTGGTTTCTCTCTTGGGATATCTTTTTTCCTTAAGTCTCCACATTTCTTTGGACAAACAGTACCTTTTTAGAGGTACTTTATTCCTGAACTAAGATATCTGGAAGTGGCCTTAGTGTGATGCATGATCCACTTGCAGTTAAACACACGAATGCTAATGTAAGATTTTTGTGTACAAAGTTGTCAGAGGAAAAAAAAAATCAATGTAATAGCTGCACGTAAAACATGGTTGTTTTTGCTTACAGTGTTCCATCAGTATTTACCTTGGTTTTTTCACAGGTTGTTTTTCTCTGTGATCAAGATGACAGCAGTCCCTGCATCTCACACTGTTCCTCTATTAAACACCTTGTGTCACTCTACAGCTTATTTTGATGAAATTTGTTTAAATCTCTGCAGGAACAGAGAATTGCCAAGTTTTTTCTGGCACTTTCTACGGCTTCATGACTGAGGCTGATTAAAACTTCACAAACACTTATTTTCTCTTCTCAAAATTATCTGAAAAAAGACTAGAGTGCTTTTAGATAATTTTATCCTCCTCTATACAGTCCTGACTTATTCTTGAAGCAT
Source organism: Argya squamiceps (assembly GCA_037834095.1). Taxonomy (NCBI): domain Eukaryota; kingdom Metazoa; phylum Chordata; class Aves; order Passeriformes; family Leiothrichidae; genus Argya; species Argya squamiceps. The sequence continues at coordinate 19,425,390 of JBBMKD010000001.1, read as the reverse complement.
AGGACCCTATTTGCTGGGCTTTGAGCCACTTTAAACACAAAAGTTAACTTAAAAATATAACTATACCTCAGTGTCAGCTCAGTGATTCCGTAGCTTAAAGGTGTGATACATAACCCAAAAGTCTGCTGGTATAATGTGACCAAAGTTGTTCCTTTTTGATGTGGACTGTGACCAGTGTAGACCAACCCTTTCCTCCCTCCACGGAACTCATGAGCTGTCAAGCTGCAGAGCTAACCCACCTCACTGGGGACACTGCAGTAAACAACACATATGAACTCCTGTGTGTCCTTGGCACCTCCAACTTCAGATGTCTGCAGGAAGCTGCCTTGGAATAAGTCTTCTTTTCATGCCAGGGTTCTGACTTGCTCCAGAATTGCTTTGAAAGGCAAGATACCTTCTTTTCTTTTGTCCATGGAATTGCCATTTTTTCATGGAAAGATAACAAGAAGAACCTGTGAAGAGCTGCTGAGCAAGAAGAAAAAGAATGGCAGCTATTTAATACGGGACAGTGAGAGTGTGGAAGGAGCTTTGTGTCTCTGTGTTTTGTAAGTACCCTAATACTGATTTTTATGAGTTTTCAGTTGGATCCCAAGACAACAATCATCTTCCCTAACATTAATAGTTCTTCCCTGATACTTACAGACTCCAAGGGAGTGTGTCTATGTATTCAAGTAGTGATGTTTGCTTTAGGTTTCCTTTACCTAGTGACTAGTGAGAGGGTGGCATTTCCAAAAAAACATTTTATGTAACAGATGATAAATGAACTATAATCTGGTGATGCTGGTCTGTCTCTCAGACAATAAGGGAAGCCCAGAGAAAATAGCTCAGCCTGCCAAAACATGCTAAGAGCCTTCCTCAAAGTAACTATCTCTGTAATGATGAGTAAACACAATTTTAGCACTGTTGAGACACTGAAAAGTCTCACATAGTGTTACAAAACTTCCTTCTTTGTAGAATTTCTGTTTGATGAAAGCTCAGCCTTGGGTTTCAAAGGAATTTTACCTGATATAAGACCATAGGCTGAGGCTGAAAATTACAAAGTTCTGTTTCAATTCATATGACAAATCCACAGACAAGACGGGCATAGAAAACTGCTATTTCCGTCTGAAGCTTTAATTACTACAGTTAAAATTTTATTATTTTCTTTTTCTGTAGGGAATAGCACTTTTGTTTCCCTTTTTACACTTTTCATATATAATTGATCTGTTCATAATGCATTCAGAATTTAAAAACTAGAATCTAGGTCTTCAAACCTATGAGGTTTTGCACTCTCATTGCAGATAGGTTTGAGCGTGACATAAAAACCTTTTAGCACATCTAATTAATTAAAAAATATGAGAAGGTATTTTTATCAATCGCTAAAAATTAATTTCTTATGAAGCAAATCAATGGAGAGGGGAGAAAAAGGGAGAGAGAAATGGAGGACTGCTGGGTTGGGCGGTAGAAGAAAGGTCTGCAAAATAACAGAACGAGGGGAAGAGAAATAGCAAGTGGGGGAGAAAGAGAACCCTCAGCAAGGGAGCTACAGGAACCTGCTTGGTTCCTTGAACCAGTATGGTGTGGAATGAGACCATGCAGGGGATGAGGGGACAGCAGGGAGATGGGAGGGAATGCACATCCATACCCTGTCAGAAGGGACAAATGGGGAACCTGACACAGAGGAAGAAAATGTTAGCTAGAACCTGACTTAAGCTTTGTGACAGTTGCTTTTCCTTTCGTGTTTTTTTCTTTTTTTTTTTTTTTTAAGGGCAAAGCGGATTTGCCTTGTGATGTCTTGCAGACATACACATCTGTCACATCTGCCTGCCACAATATACTGTGCAGGCACATGAAAAACCATGTGACTTACAGTTTGCCTCTGTGGGTTTTAGTGTTAAAAGCTGATAAAAACTGAAGTGTTTAGTGGATTTGACTATAATCCCGACATGAACAAATGCTGTAGTTAAACTACAAGAGTGGCAGCAGTGGTGCACAGATAGATGGTGGCTTGCACAGGTCAGAGCAAGGCTTGTGTTCAGGCAGCACATGGGATGGTATTAGTGCACTGTAGGAGAGTTGCCTCAGAAACTGGGCTGCCTGGCAGAGGTTCACTAAGCAAACTGCCCTAAAATTGGGGGCAATCAACAGTGAAGCTCTTACTGATGTTCAAAGGCAATTTTTGAATTAACATTGCATCTTAATACCTTGTTTAGCACCTAAGATGGTTGTTGTGCAAATTGACTGATCTGTGGGCAGAGACACTGATCCACTTGCTACAGCAAATAAACAAACTTTCTTGTCCTTTTTTATTGGGATATGGGGGGGAGTTCACTCCCATGGAGGACCTGGGAGTCAGAATGGTGGGACCAGTTCAAATGCATCTCTCCTCTAATTGGGCAAGGTGCACAGCTCTGCTGATACACCTTCCTCCACAGCACAGTGTCTCCTTCATCCAGAATTATTCCAAGTCTCTGACAGCGCCTCAGTTCAGACCTACTGTTTTTGCTACTATTCAACGTGCCATTCTCCCTCTCACCTCACTTTTCTTCCAAACCAAACATTTTATTTGTACCCTATTACTAGCTCTTAGTAATAAGTAAGCATTTAGTAGTTAATGAGGAAGCAGAAGTTTCCATTTTAAGGGTAGTGTCATGTTCATTTAGAAAAAATTACAGTAGCTGAATAATATCCAGGCAGTAATGTTTTAAAATTTAGTTAATAAGTAAAGAACAAGTTTCAAAAATGATCAGTTCCTGGTATTTCTTTTTTGCACTTCTCTGTCTATGTGCAAAGAATGAGCACTCACCTTTATAAAAGTACTCTTCAACAAGGAGCATGTGGATTTCCACAAGTATCTCAAGAAGGCAAAAACTAATATATGCATCCCTGAAAAACCAAAACCAAAATATGCATGATACCACTCATTGAATTAAAATAAATCTGTTATAACTGGAAGCCTTATTTTGATCTCAGTTCATAGTAACATTTTTGCAGAACAAAGTAGTTTATTTTCAGAGTAACCCTACATTTCTGTGCAAGTCCCCTGAGCCAGGTTTTTGCCCCAAGATTCTCCTTCTCATGACAGCCCACACAGCCACATAGGTACAGCTGAAATCCTCCTGGTAAACACGCACACCAAAAAAACTTGTTTTCAGATGCTGCTCTGCCTGCTCCCCAACCTCCTCACTTATTTGTGAAGTATATTTTCTTGCAACTCTGCTACCTTTTTTGACCACAGTCACTATCTCCAGTTCACCTCCTGAATTGCTGCTACTGTAGCACCTGATAAAGCTTTTATTTCTGTTGACAAAACATATCCAAGGACATCAGTAGCCTCAGTGTTCAAACACTTGCATATTATCAAAAATAACAATAACTAAAACCCTGGGAAATACAAAGGAAGAAAATTATTCTTAGAAGTAGGAGCCATACAGTCATTTTCTGGGTGCTGGTGGCTGGAGGCTATTTGCTGCCAACATCTCTGCAAGAATTCAACAGCCTTCTTGTGACAGAAATGCAAAATGAAGGTTAGAGCAGTGAGGAAGATAAGAGAAAGATGAGAAGAGGTGATGTCTGTGGAATCAAATTATACTTATTAAAGGCCTGTGTTAGGCTTAGTTCATATGTTCTTTGAAACCCCTGGTTAGAGTAATCTTGTATTTTAAGATATTAAACCTTCACTCATTTTGTAATCTCCAGGATCTCTTCTGCTTTTCTGTCTCTGCCTCATTCAATTTTACTGCACTCCTCATGTCTCTAATACTGTTTGCTGATATGTCCACTTTGTTAATGTGATGTATTATGTACACAATGCTTTCACAGCTTTGAGGACCTTATCTACACTTACCGTATCTTCAGGGATGACCAAGGATATTTTAGAATACAGGTAAGTAACTCTCATTATAGCTCTAAAGACTGTATTAAGGATCATAGATTTTTTAAAAATCATAAATTAAAAGATCTTAGATTCATCTATGATTAATGATCAGTTTAATCTATTGTCATTTTAGTTTATGATCGTAGATTTTTTTAAAAATACATAAACACAACACTATAGAAAATATTTCCAAATTTGCTCTCTACTCAGATAAGCTCAAAAAGTAGTTCTTGTGTTTGTAGACTAAGTGGCTCTGTTATTTATTAACCAGCTGCTTTCTCATTTGACCATTTCTTTTTGATAGCACTGATGAAGTATCTATATTTTCTTACTTTCCCCTGTTCCTAATGACCTTTTTCTACTTGAAAGCACTGCTACTGCATGTATATCTCATAGGGATCTGGGATATCGCAATGATCTTTTTTATTTAAAGAATCTATAATTCTGTGCGATTGTGAGGCACCTGAAGTGACAATGCCAAATAATGCTGCTTATTCAAGTAAAATAAGTCTTAGAGAGACTAATGCATCAATCAAATCCCCAGGCAATGTGAAAGGACACCTAAAAGCTGGCTCACTCCCCTGCTTGTAGTAGCACAGCCAAGAGGACTGCCAATATTAAGCAGCATTTAAGTGGAATGAGGAAATCACTTCATAAAGAACACTCCAAGCTCTGATATGCTGGTAATTTATTGTTTGTTAGGGGTTTTGCCTGTGTATGAAAGACATAATTTCCCATGAAGAAGAATGGTTTGCTGACAAAAAATACTCTGTTTTGGGCCTTAGCCACTCTACCGGAGTTATGCTGTCATTCCTCTCAGCAAGCAACTGAAAGAATTCAGTTCTTAAAATTTTAAGTCAGATTTATTTGGCTTACTAAAATAATTGACTGAAATAATGTATTGATGGTGGAGGAGAGGTTGTTTGGGGTTTTTTTTTAAGGCCAGATTCAACCATGAGCTTTCTAGAGTGCAGCAGGCTGGCCCCAACCAGCTAAGAACTCCCATAGCTGTTCACTCCCTCCCTCCTTAGCAGGACAGGGTGGGGGGAAGATAACACAAGGAGCAAAAGTGAGGGAACTCCTGGACCAGATAAAATACAGTGTAATAGGTAAATAGGTAAAGCAAAGTCGTGCACAACAGAAAAGCAAAGAAGAAGTTTAGCAACTTCCCATCAGGAGGCAGATGTTTGGCGACCTCCAGGAAAGTGAGGCCTCAGCACACACATAACCACAAATGTCCTCCCTTTCCCTAAGCTTTTATTGCTGAGTACAGTGTCAGATGGGGTGAGCAGAATCTTGCACATCCCCAGCCTACTCCCCAGGGGAACCAAGTGCAAGAAAGAGACATCCTTAATGCTGCACGAGCACTGTTCAGTAACAGCCTAGATGTGGCTGTGTTATCAGCACTGTTTCTGTTACAAATTCAAAGCATACTACTGTGTAGGCTGCTGTGAAGAAAGTTAACTCATCCCAGCCAGATCAGTTTGCAGAGGCATTGGCACCCAGTCCATCCAGGGCTGAATGGAAGATGAAAGATGCAGAAAGCCAAAGAAAATAAGTACATGTTTCTTTGTTAGCTATCAGATTAAGTGAAACCAAAGCCCTGTTCTCATTTAATGACTACTAGAGCACTAGTAGTACTGCTCACGGTCTGTCACTGCCCTGAAGTCACAGCTCTGTAAAGTCCGTGCACAGATCCCTGCAGGGATGAGCAGTTCAGTCCTGTCATATGAACCCACACTTAAAGAACAGTTTTTCACACATGACTTTTGCTTGCCAATTCTGATATTTTGTAAAAGTTTGGGTTCTGTTTGTCACCTAAAATGCACCTACAGGCAGCATTTTAAGTGAGTACTAAATATGTTATCCCAAAACTTTTGCTCTCAGACCAGAGTGCAGTGTGTAATGCTGTCAACACGGCTGTAGTGGATCACTGCAGCACACATCTGCACCAATAATTTAACTGATGCTCTTTTTGAAAAAAAAAAAAAAGATGGTGAGGGAGGTTACTTTTAGTGCCATAACCATGGCTCTGAACAAGTGTCCCTAGTGTTTTAAGGACAGTGCAATATTCTGTCACCAAACCTGTTTACCAAAGAGTTCCTTGGTAAATAAGAAAGAACTTATCATTCTTTTCATTTAGGGGACTCCATGTGAAGGGAACTTGCAAACACATTTTGTTATCCTTTCCTTACAGACTGCTGAAGGTGTTCCAGAGAGGACCTTCAAAACATTAACCGACTTAATATACACTTTTGAAAAGCCAAATCAAGGACTCATAACAAACCTCCACTACTCAGTGAAGAAACCGAAGGCCTTGCAAAGAAGACAGAGGTTCAAGTCAGGAATGGACAGTATTTATGAGGGTGAGAAACTTAGCTCTGCCTTTGTGGTTTTTTAAAGATGACAGCATTGACAGGTTTGTGGTGAATACTTGCTAAATATCTTCTTGCATGGACAGAAGTTTTACATCCTCCCTTCCCTCTTATGTTCACTGAAATGGTTATTCTTAGCTCACAGGTTACTTACCCTCGCCCACTACAAATGAACAAATTAAAATTGCTAGAGATACACAATGATTAAATTTCTCATTCATGGATGTTGATGCTTCTAGGCTGGAGAAGGCTGAGAGTCAGTTTTACCCAATGTGCATCTGCCAAGGTACCAGGCTCTTGCACTTCACTGGGGGTTGAGGCTGTCCAGGTTCTAAGATATTTTTACATCAAAACCTTACTCAGTTACTTCTAAGATGGGCAGGTAAGCAAGCCAGCTTGTGATTTGTATTCAAACATGACTAATTGATAAAAAGCATATAGCCCTGTGCTCAGGGCCACAGCTTTGGAACCAGAGTTCAGCCTTTCATTGCTCTTCTGTTAAGTTCTGGTCCGGAGTCCCAGGTGTAGGATGAGGATATGACGCTTCTACCTGACAGAATTATGCAAATGCATACAATAAAGACACAGGTTCTCATAAAGCTTTAGACTGTGCTGTATAGCCTCATGTCATCGTCACATCCCCGTTTTGAGAAGCATGACTGGAGATATTGTTGGTAGCTTGCTGGTATCCCTCACACCATTCTTCATGCTCCCGCTGTACAACACTCAGCTGCAGCATCCATCAGGCCATGGGCTGCAAAATAACCCTGAGACTGTTCCATGACCTCTGGCAGAGTGTGCTGAGAACCCCAGCCAGGGCACAGGTAAGCAAAGGAAATCCTTTCATTAAGTACAGATATCACAAAGGAAACAAAATTTTGGAGTCTCCACCCTGCCCTGTGATTTGCATCTCATGCCCAACAACAGCTCAGCATGGTGTGGGGGAGTGTTATGACCTGTTTATTAAAGTTATTAGAAATGCCTCTGCCCGAATTAAGGTGCAAATGAGCCCCTACATCAGTGACAATAGTATGGGGGTTTTATGATAGTAAATATGGGAGGGAGAGAGAGAAAAAGGAGAGTAAAAAGAAGTGAAAGGAGAAGGAGGTGTGGGGGACAGAAAGAGAGTGACTGTCCACTCCATGGATCCCAACAATGCTCTGTTGATCCTCTCCAGCTGGTCTTCTTGGCGGTAAAGGCCGTCCCAGAAAGCACAGAACCAGATGGGTTAATATACACTCAGGCTGGGTAGGAAGACCCAGACACCTCCCTGGGGCAAGGGGGGGAGTTTGTCATTGTCTCTTACAACAGACTCTGGGTTTGTTGCATCACGTACAGTCCTGTGGTGCAAGGCTTCAGGAATGACTCCAGGGGACTTTGATGGCTCTCCCTCAGCTGCCTCTCCCGTGAATGTCCCGTGGATGTGGCCTTCCCAAGGTCGGGGGTTCCACTGACCTGGGCCAATTTTCACAAGAGAGGATGGGCTCACTGCCCCTGAGCAGAGGTTACAACACAATAAAACTTCTACCCCCGACCTCGTTTCAGGAGGGAAATTTGTGCAAACATGCTCCCAGCAAAGGGGTCTGTGGGCTACATCCTTCCCGACTCCAAAGCAAGCCAGAAATTATTCCTAGCACCACTGCTGGATTTGGCTCACATTCTTTTACTTGTTTACTTGTTGGTTTCAGGTGACTGAAGAATAGGTTTGCCCTTTATCTAATCTCAGCAGTTTGATTTGCAGTCCAAAGTTCCAGTCAGGCATCTTCAGGGAGGCTTCTTTGGTTGTAGCTTCCTTATGCAGTTTTTGTTATAACAAGCAGAACTTATATCAAAGTTTGAGGCATGAACTATTTCAGTCTCTGACACGCAGCCCCTCTGTGCTGCAGTTGCTGGGGTTTCACACAGAGCAACCGCTCTGGCCAAGCTCCCACAGCACTGTGTGCACTAAGCAAGTTTTGGGGCCTGAGCCCCAGCAACCTTGCTGAGGGGAAGTCACAGAGACACATTTCCCATGTTTTCAACATTACCGTGTCACCTCTACCACAAGGCAAATATGCCACCTTTGCTCTAAAAACATTTTTATGGTTTCTTATCATTGCTGTTCCAGGGAGACAGAAAATCTGCAGTAGCATGGATGTTTTTAGGAAGAATCAGGTGTAATACGTATTCTAGTTTAAGTCCTGCAATAGGAATTTTTCTAGAAGATGCACAAGGTCCTCATCTGGACTCACAGGGAGGGAAACAAACCCTTTCATTTCAATGTCAAATTATGTGTAGTCTTCCATTAAAATGGAGGCTTTTTAGAAATAATCAGACTACTTTGGAATTGTTTTTATTAAATTTTGATTTAATTTCACAGCATTCCAAACTTCCCTCTTAGACTGCATTATTACATGCCCACAGCAGGGGCTTATGTTAATATCATGATGGCTCTCTCTGAAACACAGGCACTGCCCAAAGCATGGCAGTGCTCTCTAAAACAAGCACCCTGTTTCCCTGTCCCGTCCCTCATGTGCCACCAGCAGCCGCTTTTGCTGCACATGTGGGAATGAGCCCTCCAGCATGACCAGTGGAGCACCCCAGGGGATTGGGGTCACAGTCCTGGTGGTTGGAGCTTAGGAACAGCTTTTCTGAGGGCAGCCTCCTGCCCTCCTCAGAAGAGCAATAGGTTTCCATACTGGAGCTTTGAGTTCCAAGCATTGAATTTCTGCCTTTTCCCTGGCTTCTCAAAAACCGTAGCCAATCTGACAAAGTGTAAGAGAAAATAGGATTTTTCAGGCTCTCCTCCTTTAGTTGGGATGAGAACTTTTCTCTTGGGTATTTATTTACAGAAGAAGGGATGTGTTATGCAAGTCACAGATATCTCAGCTATTGATCTGATTTACCAAGAATGGATGATTTCCGACCTTTGACTGCTCCTCAGGAAGGAGGGGGTCTCATGTGGATACAACTGTTTACAACAGAATGCAGGTTTTGCTGGCAGGTGTGTTCCTGGAGAATCCAGTCCATAGGACAGGAGGCCTAACTGTTGGCCCTGCAATAGCAGAGAGAACACCAACAAACCACACTGAGTTACTGTTACCTGCCCCCACGGCCTTTCAGAAGAGCACCTTGCAATGACATCATTTTTTGTTTGTATTGATTACTTCACAGATATTGATGACGATGGCGATTACGTCAATGTCCTACCCTGAAGGATCTGCACCTGATGGTTTGGGAAGATGCCTCTCCAGGATGTGCCCAGCACAGTGCCTCAGCTGGGGAGAGCTTCCAGCTGGGTGTCCTCTGCTCTGGATCTGGAATTACACACATAGGTAGGGGGGGAAGTTATCTTGTGTCCATCTATGTGTCTTCTGGTGGTTTTTAGCCAGCAAATTGTCCAAGATGTTGACTGCTACAGTGACATTCTGTTAGAAGGCAGCAGTATAAATACCTGAAATGAATGGGTATAAGTAATTTATGGCAGAATTGATAGGTGTTGATAAAAACCATATATGACAAAACTATTCGCATTGTAAGATACTTTAAAACCCCCAACTTTGTTATTTTGCACCTTGTTGGAGGAGTGAATAGTATTTCAGCAATGTCAAGGAATACTAGTAGTCTGTAGTTTAAATAATGCAAATTAAAACAAAAATGCTGAGTTAAATCCATGCTATAAAAAATTAACCAACCAGAAGAAAATGGTTTGAAATACTTTTAATGTTGAGGAATGGTTCTGGCAGATTACAAGAGGGCTGCAAGTTCTACATGCATGTCAGCATCAACATATCCTTCTTCTAATAGGTTCTGCACATACAGGAATGCTTACTCCATTTAATTTTCTACTGTCATTAGTTCTGTATTATGTATATGTCTTTTGTTGTTTGGTTTGGTTTTTTAATGTAAGAATTTGCTTTAATATTACCCCCATTGTAAATATTTAATAAATACTTTCATTCTGAAGGTGGCCTGCAACTAGCAGCCACAGCAGAACTGGACTGTATGTCCTGAGCCTTCCAGTCACTACTGCAGACACCCTCACCATCTGACACTGCAAAGAAGACATTAGTATTTGTTGTATGTTTAAGACTCCTCACAAATTTTTAATGTATTTTAATGGGTAACACTAGTTAGATTTTTTTTTCTATTGTGTTTCTCTCACACTATTATTTGTAAAATTTTAGACCTTTCAGTGCTTTGGACTTCATTATGAATTTAACAGTGCTGCAAGTTTTTGGCTCCAGGCTCAACTAATATTTATAGCATAAAAGAGGAAAAAAAAAAAAAAAGAGACTATTAAGTAACCCTAGCAATGCCAAGAAACACTAAAATACATGTCCAAAGCTTCATTAACTGAAAATAAAGTAGCTGTCCATGAAAAATGGTACCATGGGACATAAATACCCCAGCCCTTGCTCTGTAGCAGCACATAACTGATGTGTCTCTTTGCCTGCAGAATCCAGCAGCCTGGCTGATAGCTGGTTATCACAAGTACCAGCCTGAGGAACTGTTGTGCTGAGACACCCCACCCCCAGCAGCACGGTCCTTAACAAAGCACAACACTGTAGATTTTCTGGAGCTACAGTCTCAGGAGTCCCACTCAGTCACACTGATGTTCAGCCTTGGAAAAAGGCTGAGTGACAAGAAATCACAGCCTGTGCCTCACAGTCCCTACTGAGTGACCCTGATGGCTGAGCAGGGGACAAGGGCCGGGCTGTGGTGCCTTTCGGTGGCACTTGGCAGCGTGTTTTGGATTCAGATTTACAAGTGGTGGTGGCTGCAGCTCCTGGTGCGGCATACAGGACTGAGGGTGACTCCAAGCCCACGTTCCAGTCACCTCTCCAGTGTTGCCCTGCAGCAATCGTGTGAAGCAGGGGACACGAGAAGGACCAAGGACTTAAGAGAGGCAAAAGAGACACAATGACATTTACATTACTCGCCTGTGCTTTACGGCAGTGTGTGTCCTTTTAACAGTATAGGAAAATACAGAGGCCAATATAGACATTCCTATACATATTTGCAGGCCTAATATGGCAGAAAACAATCCGTGCACGAGTTGAGAAAACACGTTCAAAAGCTTCACACAGCAGCATCTGCCTGCCGACATCCGAAAGGTGGGTGGGTGAGTGCGTGTGTGTCCACGTTGAGGGGTTGGGCAGTGAGGGGGCGGAACCTCTTGTACACTCGAAAGGCTCGAGCACATGGTGTAAGGAAGGACATGGTCCAAGAAGGGCGTGATCCCGGTGTCCCGGGGCGCTCCAGCTGCAAGGGCCGCGGGGAAAGGATTCCTGCCGCAGCGCAGGGCGGGCGCAGTGCCCGCAGCGGCCTGCGCGGGTCGCTGTGTAAGGCGGACGAGCGGTCGGGTCGCCGGTTCGGTCCCTGCCATCCCCAGGACACGGCCAAAACGTCCCCTTCCCGCGGGAGAAGCGAAGGAACCAGAGGCGGGAGGGGAGGCTGGCTTCTGGCCCTCCCCAACAAGAGAGGAAAAGATAACGGGGACTAAAATGACATCAGGAAGGCGAGGCAGGGCTGCGGGTGCCAGGTGGGAACCGACGGCAGCTCCCACCGGACGCGGCTCTCCAGAGGCTGGGCGGCTGGAAGACTCAGCTCACCCCGACCACACAGAGCTCCGCTGAGGAGAAGCATCCCTCTGGATCGCCCCGACGGCACGTGAACCCTAAAGCCGCTGTCAGCGATCCAAACTCCCGCATTGCCCGGATCCCCCGGCTCTCGCCGTGGCTGCTGCCCGCCCCTGCCTCCCTTAAGCAATATGGCGGCGGCGGCGCCTCCCGTGGTGCCGCGCGGCAGCCGCTCGCGCTCAGTGGTCGCTGCGTCACGATGGCGGCGGCGGCGGCGGGAAATGCGAGTGAGGGCCCAGTGTGGAGCGACTGAGGGAGGGGCCGCGCCGCCATGGACGCCCCGCGCTGTATGAAGGCGCTGCTCCTCGCAGCCACCGAGTACCGCGCCGCCAAGACAGCGCACAACGCCGCGCTCCTCCAGCGCAGCCTGGAGGTGAGAGCGGCGCCCGTCCTGGGGGCGCGGAGGGAGCGGGGCGTGGGGCGTGGGGTCTGTGGTGTCTGTTATTGTAATGTTTTATGGTGTTTTTTTGTGTTTACAGAGGTGTGTTGTGAGTCTAGACGCACCCAGGGCAAGAAGACAGTATGTGTTGCAAGGGGCTTGTTTTTTTTTTTTTTTTCCCTAAAATTCTGGCCCGCATGAATAATTTCAAAGCCTAAAAAATAGCGTGTGAATGACGAATTGGTCTTGTATCTGGAGATTTCCAGTTCCGTGCAACACGTATTCAAACGTGTTTTCTGCGAAGGAGGTGGGCCGGTGCCTTTCCCTGATCTTCAGATACAGCTTTGTGTACAACTTACGTGGTGGCCTTTGAATTAATCTCCAAGTCGCCTTTTTCAAATACAGATTTATTTTAATTACTATAACGTTTATATGAGAGTTAGTATCTCGTTTTGCTTCCCTCTCTATATCCCCTGAAAAGAGAAACAGGGAATACACAAAACCAACATTATGTGTCTCCATTATACAAAATATGAATCGTGTCTACCTGTATTGGTGTGAAGGTGTATATTTTTTGGCCTCTTCTTATATAGGTTCCCCAAGCTCAGGTTCCATTTTTTGATCCCAGTCACAGTGTGCTCCCAAAACAGCACTGACTGCAGATCCTCTCAGAGTGCCACTTCTGGGTCCCTGTCCAGGCCTTTGGAAGGCAGGCTGATTGCTACGTGTTTGTGTTGAGCACTCTGTTGGGTTGTTCTTTCAAAATAAATAAATTTGTTACTTTCCAAACATAAAGGAATGAAAACCAGATTTTTTGCCATTACTGCTTTTTTTTCCCCCAGCAGATGTGAACATAAATGTCCCATTGGAATGGCACTTGCATTCTCAGTTTGTCTAGTAGGCAAAATCTATTTCATATAACTGTGCTTTGACTTCTGTGTCAATTACATTGTTGCAGTTGAGTAAGTAAAGTTGGTTTTCTCCTGTCATCTCCAGGTTATCTCTGGACTGAAGCTTACCCGTTTTTTTGCTTCAAACCAGATTCTACCAAGTGAATGTCTCAGTTGCCTTGTAGAGCTCCTGGAGGACACTAATATAAACCCTTCTCTGGCCTCCTCTGTGGTTACTTTGCTATCACAGCTAGGTAAGGTTGGCATCTGAACTTTTTATCTTTAGTCTGGGCAAGGGAAGGTAAGACATGCTGATTCTGTGGTGTGGATGATGAATATCTTAGAAGAAGCATAAGGTTTGAAAGATGAAGTATTTTTCATTTTAGTGGAGTGCTTGGCTAAGCCACCTGTTAAGAAGTTTTGCAGTGAGAAGGAGATTTAAAGTCATCCCTGTGAATGATAATGATCATGTTTGTCAGAATTTGTTTATCCACTGTGTAAGGTGAGAAATTATTCTCTTGTCCTGACTTGTCAAAGTATTTTTGGAGCTGGAAAAGACTACCTTTTTAATCAAGTGAGAAACCTGTCTAGGCCAGGCAGGGATAGGGAGCAGTCATGTCACATCCTCAGCTGTCATCACCTCAGTTTACCTCTCCCACTGGAGTGGTTGGTGGCAGTGTGGGCTCTCCAATAGCCTGGCCTATGTGCATCCAAGTTTCCCAACTGCAAAAGAGGTTCTACTGCCTTTAGCTTGTGTCTTGAGACGCCTTTTTTGGGATTTTTTTCCCCCTCTACTTCATGGAAGTGGGACTTCATTGTCCAGGGAGCTCTGTGCTCAGAGCACAACCTACATATACAGGGAAAAGTTACCCCATCACTGCTTGGTTTCTCATCATATATAAGTAGTTATTCAAGATTTGAGTCCTTTATGATGCTCCCTTGTTTATCTTCTTCTGATTCATGGAGTTTAAGCCTCTCTGAGCTTCCTTTTATGTTTTTGGAACAATTATTGTAAAATTATATTTGTTGCTGGGGTTTGGTCTGGAAAATTTTAAGAATTGAGTCCTCTTCCAATGATCTATTGCCCTACCTGCTTTACTCTGCATCTCTTTGAGGGTTGCCAAAGCAGAGCTGGCTTCTATTTATTTATTTAACGAATGCTAGATAACCCTATCAAGTTATCAAGTTTGAGTCTACCTTTCCACCACAGCATGAGGCAAGAAACTGAGCTCATTGAGTTTAGGATCTAAGCCTTTGAAGTGCAGGTTTCAAGATCTCAGAACCAAAACTTGGTAGGTAAGAGGTAGACTATTCTGTCAGTGTCCAAGCATCTTTAGCAAATGGATTAGTGTTGTAATTAACTGTGTGTCCAGAAGTGAGGTAGAGAGGCAAGTGCATAGGAGCTGTCATTTATTTGTAGCTACCTTTAAAATGTACATGAAAAACTGGTCAGAGACTTTGGCTTATGCTTCAACTGGTAGCTAATACAAGAGTTTCTTTTGGTATGAGATGGGGCTTTTGCAAATAATTCCTAAATTCCAGCTTCAGACACAGAGGCTAGAGAAGCTCTCCAGGACACCTACAACCTGACCAGCGTGCTGGCAGGAGTGGTTCATCGAAGTTCTGCTAATCTGAGTGACCCAGTCTTACTACAGGTAAAGGAAATGCTTAATAATGCTTAAAAATGTTTGGCTACTGTTGCATAATAAACATTATACTGTAGGCATATAATTGCCCTTCAAAAGCTCTATTGGAAATAATGTGTCAAGGGAAAGTTGATCTTAGCTGTGTACTTTATTTGCTGTATGATGTGGGTATGACAGGAATTTAACAATTTATAGAGTTCTTTTTACTCTCTTTAATCTTACTGTGCTTCTCACCTGCTCTAATCAAAAAAACCCCAAAAAATTCCACAAAGCAAAAATAACAACCAGCCAAAAAAAAAAGCTGCTTTTTAAAAATTATTTAAAAACATCACTGCTTGAGAGCTCAGAGCATTGATTTCCAGTTGAGGTATTTGGCTGTTTCTCCTGACACAAGCTGTGTCATAACACAAGCCTGGAGATCATTTTGTCTAATCAGTACTTTGACAGGGGTAACTGAAGAAGTGAAAGGAAAGCTGTGGCTGCCTGTTTTCATGAGAGGTTTGCAGAGCATATGTGGCCTCCTTTTTTCTGGTCAGTGCTACCCTGCCAGTGAAAGCCAGGTGCTGTACTAATTGAAGCTTATAGTGAATCTGACATCCAGCAGTTTGAACTCACCAATTTTAACCTGTCCCTAAAGTTTTTTGTATTTTTTTCCAAATATGCACAAAAATATGCACAAAAATAGGTTTTCCTCTAAGCTTTCAGCAAGTGCTTGCTGGTTGCCTGTTGTCACTTGTCTTTTTCCAAAAAGCAGAAAATTAATTTACTAGTCCTGTGGCTCTTGTTCTGTGGAAAATAAGTCAGGCATCCAGTAAAGATCCCTTTCTTGTGGTTTGCATATTTTTCAAAGCACTAGGAGTACCACAAGATCTAGGGATCCAAGTGGCTGGCCAGTCAACTGGAGAGATTTTGTAGTCACCAGATAAATCCAGTCTTAAGACCTTGCAGCTCTTAGATATCTAAATGATGAGGTTTTGTTTTAACTGGTAACCTCTTCTGTGATTTTTGTCATGTTTGAGTGCATTGACTTCATTTATGTGCCAGAAGAGTGTTTTATGAAGGACTTTGATACCCTTAGGTCTGTTGGCAGTCTTTAAAGCAAACCTGTTTTCCTGTCAGCATCCTTTCTACAAGAGCTTGCAAAGTGCTTTTTAGATTTTGATGGCTTCCAGACCTTTCAATAGGACAGAATGGAGAACTTGCTGGTGAGGCAAAGGTGGAGACTTGAATGTGATGCCTTGAGAGGCTGACATGGAACAGAGACTAGACAGAGCTAAAAAATAAAATAGGATACACTTTTGGCACTACAAGGGCCTGGCCAGGGCTACACATGCCCAAGATGGACCCAAAAATGGTCACAAAATTGACAACCAGTCATGAGGTTTCACACTTTTGTAAGTTTTGGTCCATTTGAATATTGGGGTTAGTTGTCCAATTACAGCTTCAGGTTATGGAGTCCCATCCTCCTTGATTGCTCTCTTCAATTTACTGTTATTTATGCTTTCTGGGCCTGAAGCTGCAATGGTGTCCTTGGTTTTTGGGCTGGAAAAGGATTGTTTTGTCTGTTTACCCTGTGAAGAGAACTTGCTAGCACCTAATGTGAAGCTCAGAGTTACACACCAAGGCATGAAAGCTAAAACTTAAGGTATCAAATGGGCTGAAAAGGCAACTCCTCTGTCAAAATAAAATCTTAATAATGTTTTTGGGCTTTTACTTAGTATGTCAGTATGTCAGGACATTACAATGTGCTTGCAGCAGCTTGTGTAATTGTTATGTTAATGTTAGAGTCTGAAAATTAATTTGGTGGTGTCTTGATACTTGTCCTTTCAGTTTAATCTTTTGTAGCATCTCTCCTGGGGTGGTGTAGGACAGGCATGTGAACAGCTTTCTGTTTCCTCAGGGTATTCAGTTGCTGCAGAGACTAACCTACAACGTTCCCATCTTCTGTGCTGGTGCCAACATCGATGGGTTAACTTTGTTCCTGATGCGTCGTGTGTAAGTGTGTACTCAGTGTCTTTTCTTATGGGAAACAGGAGCCAAGTTTCTAAACTTTCTGAAGGCCATTAGAGTTCTCTACTAACAGAGTATCCAGAGTGAGCTGTGCTCTGAAGTTATCAGACTTTCCTTTGAAAGCCACGTACTTGTTACAGATTGTCAAATGCAGCGATTGTGGGACTTTGGGTGATGGAGTATTAGTTGGCCTCAGCCCACCTCCACACCTCTGGGAGCAGGGAGCTAACAAAGAGAAAAGCCAAGAGGAAATTCATGGTTGTTACTAGGAGCAGACTTGTTAGATTAATAAAAATTTGATTCAAGTGCCCTTGTAAGAAATCTAATGAATCTTAGAAGTATATGTAATAAACGACCTCTGATGGCAGTGATCTCTGATACTTTGAGGTTTTTTGCAGATGTACTCAGTTAAAAGCTGCCCACACTGTATGGATTACAGTCTGAATTTTGCTTTGCGTGGTGAAATGGTGTCTCATTAAAAAACAAGCTTCCACCAAGACACAAAACAAAAGTCCCTCACCCTACAGTTTCTTGTAATTTAATTCAGGATGCTTCAATGAAAACATCTTTTGGGCTTTTCTTTTAAGTCAATCCGATGAAGATGACTTAACAATACCGTGTTTAGGACTCCTGGCAAACCTCTGTCGTCACAACTTGTCTATTCAGAGTCAGATAAAATCTTCGGTAAGAGCTCTGCTTTTGTGTCATCATTCTCTGGGCTTAAGGGTAAGGGTTAATTGACTCTAGGTAATTACCTTAGTACTTCTTGGACACTTTCTTTCAGCAATGATAACCCTGAGCTGCTTGTTCTGCCGAATTGGCAGTTGTTTCTCCCATGCTGGAGAAAATAGCCAGTAGAACAGAAGGTTGTGTATTCTCTTTCCCTTGGTACATTGCTGTGTTTTTGCCTTGGCTTGTGTTATGCGTTTGGTTTTTGCAACTGTTCCCTGGAGCTGAAAGGTGAATTTATAATTTGATCAGTCTTCCCTAGAAAAATGAAATGTCATTAAAACAAAGGTTGTAGATGAATTTTTGGTAAGCAAGAAGATTTGCCTTTCATAAATCAATAAAATAGCACTGATCTTCGTGTCAGGGCCCTTGAATCCTCAAATACATATACAAATCTGAACTGCTTGGTTCCTGTGTCTTCATAAATCAGTGCAAACATTTTATTTTTTAATTCAGAAAGAGAAATTAATCTACATAAAAGCAAATGTTGTTCTGTTTACCTTGGAAGAGAGGCAGGGGGCAAAATAAAGGAGAAACTATTGCCAGATCTGATCATTAATCAGAGAAGGGATGAGGGTCAATTTTCAGTGATTATTTTCTCTTATAGGCTTTAGCAAAATGACTTCCTCATCTTTCTTTAAAATAATGATGGAATTTCTTGCTTGGCTGGTTCTCTGTTGTTTTGGGGTGTTTTTTCTCATTTTTCCATGTACAGGTTGAAAAGAGAACATTACATCAGTGCCAGTATTGTGCAGTAGAACAATGAAATAGCTTTCAGAGAACTGTTACCATACCAACTTATTTTTGTATTGTTCATTATTTGTGTGTCTCATGTATAAATATGTCAAACCTGTAAATTTGGCGAGTTTGTAATACCTTTGTTTCTCCTTTTTGTTGTAGAATAATGTGAAGAGTTTCTATCGTACCTTAATAAGTTTCTTGGCCCATAGCAGTTTGACTATGGTTGTCTTTGCACTTTCGGTACTATCAAGCCTTACCCTAAATGAAGAAGTAGGAGAAAAAGTAAGTGAATCTTTGAAGTTGTTTCTGTCCTTAAGTTGTAGCTAAAACCAGTTGTCACACTGGCCAAATAAAATTCTAATTCCAGCTCATTTTAATAAGCAAGACACCCAGCAAAATATGTGCCTTTACATAACTTTCTTCCTTCTTTTCAGCTCTTTCACGCTCGAAATATCCATCAGACATTTCAGTTAATATTCAATATTGTTGTAAATGGAGATACTCTAACAAGAAAATATTCTGTTGATCTACTCGTGGATCTTATGAAGAACCCTAAAGTTGCAGATTATCTTACCAGGTATGGTTTCATTTCCTAAAAGTATTTTTCCTAAAAATTCGGAAAGCTCTAGTTCAGTTTCTTTGCTGTATGCCATTTGAATTCTAAACCAAACCCTGGGGGGAAAACATCCCAAGATGCTTTTTGAATGTTGCTAGTTGATTATAATTATAACTGCTATATCTGAACCTAAAGGGTTGCTGGATTACTAGTTTGACAGAGAAGTGTGACTCAAGACCTCTTTTTTTCATTGGCACTGAAGGAATATTGACACCCTGTTCTGTAATTTTTTGTCTGGACAGTGTTGGTAGTCAGACAACAAGATGAGTAGCTGTCCTGCCTTTTACAGTGCAGATTATATATAGATTACAGATATAGATTATAGATTACAGATTATATATAATCTTGAAGTGGAATAGTATGAAGTTGTAAGAAGTAATAATTTTGCAGGGGGAGGGTTGTTAGAGTTGTTCTGTGGAGAGCTTGACTAGTAGTTCTGCAAATTCCATCAGCAGAATTTAGGTGCTGATTTTCAATCTAAATCAAGCAGTAAGAAAACTGAAAAATCAGAGCTCATTTTAAGGAATTTGCTTTCATTCTTAGAATATTTTTAATGCTTGTGCTGTTTCAAATGGAAATTAAATTATCAAAACTATCACTGTACTTGAAGTGTTTGAGGGTAAGAAGGAGAATAGAGTACTTTCATTCATCACTTTGTGTAAGTGTCTAAATGTGCTGAAATTTCAATTTTATTTATATTTTTTTTTCTTCTCTATGCATGCTGTAGATACAAGCACTTCACCTCTTGCCTTGCTCAAGTATTAGATCTTCTTCATGGAAGGGATCCTGATTCATCATCTAAGGTATTTATACTACTGCACTTAAAGGCTAAGAGGCTACAATCCTAATCTAGTTTCTCTTCTGTTGTTATAAATGGGTTCCTTGTGTACAAGGGTTGGTAATGAAATACACTGACTTCAGGACTCTTAAATGACCTAGAGAATTCACCAAGTGTATATTTTCTAGGTATCCAAAAGGCTGTCAGGTTGAATTTGTAATGTTGGGGGTTTTTGCCAGATTGTTTGTCTGCTTTCAGGCAACAGATGTAAAGACAAAAAGCCAACATAAATACCTTTAGTGCTTTGGCTAATAAAATATCTGGGATCTACCAGAAATGCAGTGTATCCCACTTTGCTCTCTGAACCTTGAATTAATACTACTCTGACTTCACCAGGTGATCAGAGAACCCTGGTGCTGATTTCAAATGTGTAGGAATAAGTGTTCTCACCTTAGCTGAACAAATAGATGCCACTTCTGTTCAAGCAGTGAACTGTTACATTCAGCTTTGTCTCACTATCACCTAATGTAAATGAAACATTGGCTATCTGTCACTAAAGGCTAAAATGTGAAAATGTTGGGGCTAAATATATCAGTGAAAGAGATCTGGACCTTTTTTTCTATGAATGTCTTACACATCACAGATAATAGTAGATGCTAGTATTCCTCTCTGTGTGATTTTTGTTCTTGCTTATTTGGTTTATTTAGAGGGGCATGTTGACAAGGAGCTTTCCAGGGTGATTTTCTCATTGTGTATGCTGAGAGAATGGATGTGCATCCATCCTGTCTCAGAATGTTTTCTCTTTGATGGCTTTCTTCATGCTGAGTATACATGTTTGTACTTTTTACTGTATCAGTGGCCAGCAGTCATGTCCAAAGAAAAGAAATCAATACACTGAGTACTGTCACAAGCCTTCACCAACAGTCCAATGAACTGTTTCTGCTGCTGACTTGGCTTTAAAGAAAGAAAACTATTCCTCAGAAAACTTTCAAGTGCTAAAAGGAGTTGCACAGAACTTGTGTATCTCTTTAGAGTTGTGTTAGGGAGTTGCAGTTTCTGTATAAGTTCTGGATGTAAAAGCATTTGAACTCTCCTTCACTTGACACAGATCTTGGAGCTGCTGCTCGCCTTCTGCTCTGTGCCAGAGCTGCGTCACACCCTGCGGCGGGCGCTGCTGGAGCCGCCTGCCTCGACAGCCTCTGCAAACACCAGACTGGGGACTCGCTCAAAGAGCTTTGAGCCATCTGTTGTGGCATTGGTGCACTTGTCAAACCAGCCCTTGGAAGGCTCTGAAGACTGTTCAGGTTTAGCATTGCAGCTGTTCAAAGAGATTTTTGAGGTACCAAGACTGATAGCTGAGTTTAAAGAACTTCTTAGTAGCTCTTATTTTTAAATTATTTTTAAGCAGCTATAATAATTTGACTTGAAAAATAGCACATACAAAAAATACCTGTAATAAAGTTCATTGTAAAATAGTTGTGTTGAAATGCACATAGTTCATAAACAAATCATTCTTTTAAAGACATGCAGTATTTTAGAAATGTGTGTATTGTAAGTGGAAGACCTGGCAGTTTATGAAGTCATGAGGAAGGTAGAAAACCGTTAGAATTCCTTTCTAAGACTTACAGAAATGAGGAAATTCTCGCTGTTTCTGTTTCCTGTAAACTTCCTCCTCCAGTATGATACTGGTCAGCCATCTTAAACCTGAAATAGCAAGAGGCTGAGAAAGCAGGAACATAGACTGGTGCAGGAGGGGGTAGAGTAAGCTTGGCTTCCCTGTACTTTTAAATGTTGACATAAAATGGAATGTCTTCATTACAGGATGTTATTAACAATAAGAATGGAGAATCAGCTGAACGCTTTATGGATATTTTGCTGCCTGTTCTTCTTGATCATCTTCAGATGCCAGAACAGATTGTGGATGAGCTATTAGTGAAGAAAAAGTGTGAAAGAATGGTCAAGGCTATTAATGTCCTGACAAATATCCTTTTTATGTGCTTAATGGCAGCTGATTTATTATTCCTCCACCATGATCTGCTCTAAGATGTTAAAAGACATGTCTATCTTGGGTCACTTTAATAGCCTTCTAATGACAATAACTGCCCTAATTTTACTTAGGAGTGTCATCTTGCAAGATCTGAAGTAGCTTTCTAATTGCTATGAAATTATTTTGTAATACAGTGGTGCAGGATAAAATGATGTGGCTATTCAACAGAACAAAAGCACTTTGCAGATCAAAAATGAAGTTGAGTGTTTTCTCTTGAAATTGTGTGTGCAATTTGGGCAGCCATCTTCTTGATGCATGTAGTACTGTTGCCTAGCTAAGTCAAGTGGAGCTCCCAGCCAAATATGGTACAAATCTAGGTCAGAGAAACAAGGAAAAATAATGTAGAATGATACAGTTTTACACATTTAGTCCTTAGTGTCCACAGTAAGTTTAGTAAGGAGGACATGACTGCAGGGTGTAGTCCTGCATCTAAGCTGAGTTCTGTGGAGAAGCCTCTGCTAGCTCATTTCTAGGTAACTGGTTCTTGTATTAGGGACTGCCTGGTCCCTGCCTTTTGTTCACTATGTTTCCTTATGCCACTCATTTTATTGAGGTTTCCCTTCTCTCTCTTATGTTTCAAATAAGTGTGTGTATTAACTGAAAAGTGAAGCTTAATTTGACTTGGGAGTTAGGCATGATTTAAGTGCTTTATTTTGTTGGGTATTAAAAGCATTTTTAGAGGCTCTTGTGCTTTGATGCCCTAGCTTTTGTGTCCCTTATTATTACAAAATGTTGCCTTTTGGTGCCAATAGCTAGACATAGGTATATTGAATTTATTCTTAACCCTGCCTACTGCTCTGCAGAGATGACATGCTGAAAATGCATCTCTCGAAGTTGCTGACTGCCAGCCAATGCACATGTCTGATAGAACACCTGTTTCCTTATAGTGGCATTGATACTGGTTTTGGGACAAAATTGGTGGACTCTAAAATGTGGTGAGCACACATATTTATCTAAAATCTAATTAATCATGACTTCTGTGAGAGTTGTGATATTGTTGCAATGGAAAGAATATGATAGTTCAAAGTATAATTTAAATGCATATAAATCAATATTGTTATTAAATCAAACTTAGTATTTTGTGAAATAAAAAGTAATCTTGCTGGTCAGTTCATTCAGATAATGTGTTTTGCGTAAGCTGGAGATCCACTTATGTGGAACAACGACCTTAAACCTCCTGCAGTATTTCAGGCTGATCCGAGTTAAAGCTTACTTAGAACTGCTCATGGCATGTGATTTCATTTTGATTTTATGCAGAGTTCCAAAATACCACACATCACTATGGGGGGCAGTTGTACTGCAAATTAAATACACATTCCTTCAGCTCAGTGTCATTATAGCTAAAAGTCAATATAGCAGTAAGTTACATGGCCAAAACCCAGTGAAATATAATTGGACCTATAATTAAACCCTCCTCACTTTCAACCTGGAAGTGGTGTTTTTAGTCTTCATTGTTGCCATCCTTGGCATGCTGGAGAAGCTCAGGCACAAGTCCAGGGAACTCAATATGATCTCTTTGGTTCTAGCATTGTTGCCTTGCTAGATATATTTATTTTCTTTGTGAAGGTATTTATTATTTTTTTTTAATTGACTGATTTTGTCAGTGCTGATTTGACATATCTCACCTTTTTTTTTTTTACCCAATTTGCTTTTCTGTTTGGATGTTTAAAAGCAAACTTGCTGCTGATATTATTTTGAAAATGCTTGATCTTATGAGCAGATTGCGGCAGGATGTACCTGCCATGAAGGACAGCTTCTACAAAATGTTACAGGTATGATTGTAAAATGTTTTGTGAAGTGCATCTGTGAAATAAAGTGTCACTGCACTACAGTAGTTTTAGTTAAAAATGCTTTGCATGTTTATCTCTGAAGTGGTAAAGCTTCTAGGAAAATACAGTCGTTTATGCACAATTCCTAAAGGTTGCTTCACCATTAATTATTCTTAAGTAGCAGTAGTTTGCTTTTACTGCAGTCATTTGTTTTGGTAATGCATGTGAAATCATATTTTAGCTGCCTGGTAAGAATTATCCTTTTAAGACTGCATTATGATTTCAGTTTAAAGGTAGCAAACTAGAAAACAATTACCACAACAATATAATTCTTTGTGGGGTAGGTTATTATTAAATATGTACATCTAATTTGGAACTTAGCATGGCCAAAACAGTTTCTGGTACCTATTGGTCAGATGATACCTCAATAATTTTCTTTATAGATGGAAAAGCAATCTAGACAGTCAAACACTTCTTGCTCTTTTAGAGATTTTTCATTCTAGAATGGGAATTGTGTAATTTAATGGGTAACAATGAGTTTTACAATCCATGATTAATCTTTATAACTTCAGCTAGTGACCTTTTTTATGCTGAGTGTCAAGCACTTGAAAACTTGCAGGAATTAACTAGCCTCTTTACCTGTTGTGTTGCCTTTAATGTTAAACATGATTTCAAATACTCAGAAGTATAGACTATTTTTAAAAATCACTTGTCTTCCCTGGACTTCACATTCAGAAACTTAGAAGGGCAAACTTTAAGGTTTAAGAAGGTAACTTAAGTTTTGAATAAAGCATTTCTGTGCCCATGGGCCTTGATATTGTGATGTTTTGGTAGTCTGTGTTTTGTGGGGTTTTTTGTTGTTGTCTGCTATATCTTGTTTTGACCAAAGTAATTTCCTTTTTAGGATCAGCGCTTGATTACACCTTTGACATTAGCTTTAACATCAAACCATGGAGAGCAAGTCCAGTTGGGGCTTAAAATGCTGTTTGAGGCTGCACCTTTACCAGGTTTTCCTGCTGTAGCGTAAGTGTTTTTGTGATACCCTGGTTAGATTTGACATTTTTATGGACTTGGTGATATTCATGTTTTTTGGAGTACTATTTTCAGCTCATCAGAGACAGAAACTTTAGAAAAATTGTCTTGCTTCTGCTTTGTGGGACAGCAGTGATCTTGGAGGGCAGAAGAAACCATCCCAGTGTTGATGGTGTTCATTTTGTCAGGTCCTAGAGAGCAGAGGAGCCACTGACTCCTGTCCCTAAGTGCTCATTTGTGCGAAGTCTGTGCTTGGAACTTAGGGTGCATCTGGTATTCTGACTGTCAGATTTCTCTCTAATGAACTCTGTCAGAGGTGTCATTCTTCAGTTCCTAAAGCTTTGCTCACCCTTTTGCAGTAGCTTCCAAGAAAGAACAGATTAGGATAAGATACAGGCAGGTGTCAGTTCAGGTAGTATTTAACGTGGTTTAAACAATGGAAAAAGTATTGAGAAACTCTATTTGATGGAGTAATTTTTTCCATAAATGTAATAAAATACTAAAAAAAACCCCCAGATTTTAAATTGTATCACAACCTGGAGTTGAACCTGACAGATGTCAAGGCCACAAGAAAGACCATTACATCAGGAGCAAAAGCCAGACATGAAAATGTATGCCTTTCTGCTGAGTGGGGCAGGGGACCTGTTGACAAAGGACATGGAAAAGGTTGACATACTGGATGCCTTGCTTGGTCTTCACTGATAAGGATTCCCAAAGGCAGAGCAATGTCCCTGAGAGCAATGGAAAAGCCTAGGGGAGGCAAGACATACCCTGGGTGGCACAGGGTCGGGTTATGGAACATATAAACTAACTGGGTGTACAGAAGTTACGACCTGACGGGATGTGCCCTTGAGTGCACTGTTTTGATTCCAAGGCCACTCCAGAATGTCTTGGAAAAT
Source organism: Argya squamiceps (assembly GCA_037834095.1). Classification (NCBI taxonomy): domain Eukaryota; kingdom Metazoa; phylum Chordata; class Aves; order Passeriformes; family Leiothrichidae; genus Argya; species Argya squamiceps. The sequence goes on along the minus strand of JBBMKD010000001.1, from coordinate 19,400,002 downwards.
TCGTGGTGACTGGGAGAGGTTCCTGAAGACTAGAAGAAAACAAATGTAACTTCTGTCTTCAAGAATGGCAAAGATGGTCAGTAGCACCCTGAGCTGCACTTGGAAGAGTCCTGGTGACAGGGCAAAGGAGGTGATCACTCCCTCTGCTCAGCTGTGGTGAGACCACACCTGTAGTGTTGTGTCCAGGCCTGGGCTCTCCAGTGCAAGAGGGATATGGACATCCTAGAGTGAGTCCAGGGAAGAGCTAGGAGCATGTATTACACAAGGTGAGACTGCAAGAGCTGACCTTGCTTACTTTTGGGAAGACTTGCAGGGTTCTTATCAGTGTGTTGAAATGTCTGATAGAAGGGAACAAAAGAGATGGAGCCAGGCATATCCACTGACAGGACAGATGTAGGCACAAACTGAAATATAAGAAAAAACCTTTTTGATTTGTTTAAATATCAGAAAAGAAACCCTTTTACTGTAAGGGGAGGTCAAACTGGAAAATGTTGCCCAGAGGACTTGTGGAGTCTTCATTCTTTGAGAGAGTTAAAATTACAAGGCATAGTCCTGGCAGCCTGCTAAGAGCAGGAGAGTTGAACTAGGTGGTCTGTAGATGGGTCCCTTTCAACCTTAATTATTCTATAATTATATGGGTTTGTGGATGTAAGAAACGTTGTTATAATGGCCAGTAATGAATAGTCTGGCTGAAAGAATGGATCTGTACAATCAAGAATGTCTGGAATTGTACAATGGAACAGGCAAATAACATGTCTATAAACGCAAGCTAAAAATAGGCTATGCTCACTTAGGAAGCAATTGAGACAGTCCTTCAGTGAAGTGGTTGGGATTGCTTAGTAATTAAGGAATTTATCAAGAGCAAAAAATTATAACTGGTGCCTCTAAAATCAGCTCTTTTGGTTTATCATTCTTGTTTGAAATATGTTATTGGTACCTGCCTTGAAAACACCAGCCACAAATTACATACAGACAGTGGAATATAGGTGCTGAAATTACTTTTTTCTAAGCTTTTGAGTTCTCTTCCCTGTACAAATTTAAACATATTGCACTTTTATCTGCATACTTAAATTTTGGTTAAAACTTACAAAATCAAATGTCCTGTATGCAATACAGTATTGTAAAATAGAACTGCAGACAAGGGAAAACTGAGATTTATTTGTTGCACTCTGCCTTTTCTTGATTCAATCTGATTTTTATGCCCAATAAAAATTCTTACTAAATACTTTCTCAAACTTCTTTGAGACCAAGTGGCGTAGTTTTATATATATACCTGAATAATAACAGGTGAAATAACCTGTTTTTCAGGTTCATAAGAGATATGATCTGTTGCTCAAAAAGAGCTGAGCACTATGCCCTTTCTGATGAGATTCTGTATTTGTCTCCAAAGGTTAGCCATGATACCTTTTTTCCCCCCGTTTTCTGTATCTCTGGCCAGTTTGAGCACATGCCCAACACACATCTCTGTAATGTGGGGTAATGCAAACATGACTGTAAATTTTTTTATGAAATTGTTCTCCTGTTCAATCCTTGCAATGCTATTTGTAGCAGGTTGTATCATTAATGGCCTTATGTTTATCCAGGCTGGGTGAGAGCATTACAGCAAATAATGCCTACAGACAGCAAGAAATGCAGCACACAGCAAAGAGAATCCAAATGCAGTCACCTGTCACCAACACTACTTCAGTGAGGTGTTCTTCATCCTATCATTCAAATAACGAATCCAAAGCTTCAAATATTGAGGAATTAATACAAAAACTTCATTCTGGACTAGAGGTTAGTAGAATTTATATACCCTTGTGAAACATTTGACACTTTTTTAGTGGAAGGGATGGAAATTAAAATCCAAGTGTCAGACTACTGTGTAACAGTTAAGTTTGGGTTAGATCCCTGTCTGTTTGGAATGTGCTCCTTTTACTGAGCTCCTGAGCAGAATGCAGAGATCCTATCTATGTTGAACTATGCCTGAAGGTAGGGCTCCTTACTGAGGAGATACCCACTACTCTCCTGTGGGTTTTCCCACAGTTGTCTGAGCTGTCAGATGTGGAGGCAGGAGCCAGGTACAGTCCAACTGCACAGACTTGCTGGGACACATAAAAGGAACCTCCTCCCTGTGCTTCCTAAGAAATAGCTTGTAATAAAATAGAGATGCTGGGCTGCCTTAGAAAAGTGTGGTGCATCTCTTGTGTGCCTAAACATGCATACTGACATTCTCCTTTTGTTGGCTGCAGCTGACAGCTGACTCCAGCATTTGCAGTTCAGCTTTTGTGGCCTTCTTGGAAAGGTGCTGTTATCATTTCAGAAGGCAGTTTTTACTTCCCTCTGCAGCAGCTTGCATTGTGAATGAGACACCCAACCAGGCACCACATACCATGTGCTGCTTTTTGGGCCATCCTGGCAGATACTGAATATACCTCCTCTTTACCTTTTCTGTTCAAAACAAGTTAGCTGCTTTGTAGCTGCTTTAGACTGAGAGATGGATTGTTGGTTGTATTTTCTTTTGATTTAAAAGAACAATATGCAAATTGGGAAAAGGTATAGAAAGTTTCTTGATAACAGCTTGATATCTGTATTAGTGGTATTGCCTCTAGCCTTAGCTTTGCAACTCTTATCTCTTTGTTGTAACTGATTAAAGTGAAACTCCAAGAGCTACCAGTTCCAGTCAGATGCCAGAATAACAGTGAAAAAGGTCAGGTGAGTCTTCCTTGGCTTACTTTTTATTCTGCCACTGGATGCTCCCATTGATCATCCTTTTCAGGACTGCATGTGACAGTCTGGGGGTGCATTGCTGCCTTTATATTAATGTAAATCAAAGCAACCACAGGGGCCTACACAGCACTAATGCAGCAGCTTCCAGTAATGTGACAGATGGTAAACCTGCTTCAATTTTTTTTTTTTTTTTTTTAGGGGAGAAAGTTCTTGATGAATTGTTGAGTGACTCTTTTCTTAGATCTTCTAATTAGTAATTCAAAAGCAATATACGTATTCACTTAAAATACTTGAGTTCTGTTGTATATTGTGTGAAGCTCAAATGCTTCTAAAAACATAATTGAGAAAACAATTTTCGTAGTATCACTGTTAAGACAGCATGAAGGGAATTTCATTCTTAGAGCTTTTCTTAGAGTCATTTCTATGTCCTTTAGATATTTTAAGGTTGCAAGCAGGAAAATAAACTGCTTGTTTCATACATTAGGGACAGAAAAATGAGCTGAGAACAGGAGCTATACAGGGTGGTGCAGAGATGGTGGCTTTTCTGTAGCTGTTCAAGGTATGAACAGCTGGCATAGTTTGCACGTGGTTGTGCATCAACATCTGTGAACAGCTGCTCAGAACTGGTGTTATAGCAGCACTGCCTAAGAGAAAATAGCCTGAAATCACTAAGAACCGTTCTCATTTGACTCAGGAGGCATATGCTTTAATAAACATTTAGGACTTGTTGTGCCATACATGGTGCATTTCCTCTAGTAAGTCACTGGGTTAACATATTAGATTCTGTGGGTCCTCAGTAGTATCCTTTCCAGTATCCTAGAAAAACTTTCCTGGGCCTTTTTCTCTTAAGTTGTGTGTTGAGAAGGCCACAGAGTATGAACAAGGAGTTTTAACCATATGCATTTTGTGCTGTTAATGTTAGGGCAGATTATTTTAGGTGTCCTGTGAGGGGCCTGCTAATTCTCCAGTAGAGATTAGACCAAGGGGAATGATTTTAGAATGGTGGTTTTACCTTTTTATAGTGCTGGACTATAGTCTTCTGCAGATGACTCCTAATAAGCCTAACCAGTTCAATTGCTCACAAACTTTTCTCAAGGGTCAGGTGGATATCCTTGTGTAGATAGCCTCAGATACAAAAATGACAATTCAAAAAGCCTAGTGGCAGGTGGAGTTCACAAAACTACTGGACTCTTTAGGCACACGTTCCCCGTGTAAGTCAATAGAAATTTGCAGTATCGGTGACTGGAGGCTGTTTCCCCAGATGAAGGAGCCCTTGGCTGACGTGAGGATATCTGACATCATGGATGTCTATGAGCAGAAGCTGTCGGCGCTCGCGGTGAGTACGACCTGACGTGCTGGGGGGTGCTGCAGTTGGTACTTTGAGAAAATGTTAATGAGGAATGTTCTCCCTATCTGCAGTCTAAAGAAACGAGGCTGCAGGATCTTCTGGAAGTAAAGGCAGTAGCTCTGGCTCAGGCTGAGAGGCTGATGGCCCAGTACCGGTGTCAGAGAGCGCAGGCTGAGTCTGAGGTGAGTAGAGGAGCTTTGAGGAGGGACTGAGTAATGATTGACTGGGGAGCTTTAGCTATGATCACATGTGGAAATTATACTGCTTCTCTGTAAGCTGTCCTTGAAAGTTAGGGCAGTCTCAATTTTCACCATGAACATCCTGTTTTCCTCTGGATTGTTCTTTGGCACAGTTTTCTTTAATGTCCTTTCCCTTACAGGAAGTCAACAAAACCAACCTACTCTGCTCATTATTGTTTGTTAACCATTAGTGTTAATTCAGCAATATTAAAAATTAATAAACCCACTTACTAGAATTCTCTATAGAATTTGCTGCTATATAAAGAACTGTTTCCTGTCTGTGCCTTTTGATTCACTGGTCAGAGGTGAACTTTCAAATAAAGCTTGCTTTTGTGGGTTCTGTATTTGAGCTGCACATTGAAAAGTGAGAATAATTTCTATTCTTTAAAGGTTATGTTAAAGATTGTGCTACTGGTTACTAAATGCACAGCTAAAATGTATCATCTTTTACTTTGTTCTTCCCTCTTCCCTCCATTGTCTATAAATGGAGCTAAAAGAATTTAGTGAACCAATTAATTTGTAGTTAATGTTAGGTGAGAGAATTTATTCTCTTAGTGTAGATGGTGACATTTTGGTGTTAGATCTATGGCCTCAAGCATGCCTAATACAACTTGAGAAACAGATTTCCCTTTAATGTATGTGGCTTTTTTTTTTTTTTTCGTTTTCTTTGGGGGGTGTCTTTCCACTCAAAGGCAAGAACTCTGGCTGCAATGCTGAAGGAGGCAGAACGAAAAAATGAAGAGCTTAACGATTTGCTGAAAGCTCAACAGGTAGAGTCTGAAAGAGCACAGACTGATATTGAACAGCTCTTTCAGCACAACAGGAAATTGCAGGCAGTTGCTGAAGAACATGAAACACTAAAACAATCCTATCTTGATCTTCTTCAGAGGTAAGACATGTAGGATCTCCAAACAAGTATTTCATATGAAAAGAATTACGATGCCCTTTACTGGGCTAGGCACATTAGAAGAGCAACATTACATGCTGTGTCAAGTTTTTAAGTGAAAAGTTATTTTTTTTCCTTCTGTATGCCTGCCAATAAGGTTAACTTAAGTCATTCAGGAACTCAAATTTATGTTACAGTTAACACAGTTAAATTTATTAATATATTAACATTCACCTTTCAGTGGAATGAGGTGCTGAAGGTCCAGTTCAGGAAATAGCATGAGCTTTGTATAAAAAGGGAGCATTGTTCTCTAAGACACAGAACCTACAGTGCTTAGTTTCTGTTAGCATTATACCATGCTCTCAGTATCTGTCTTGATAACATACTTGCAAGAGTTCTGCAGAAACAGCCAAGATCAGTATGTTTGCATATTGTAGGACTTGGCATTGTTGGTCAAGTCTGTACCAAATTTTGAGTTAAATTAGGTAAAAGTGAGGTAGGGAGGAAGGAGGCACATTGTGTGTCCTGAATGATTTATAAATGTTATTTCTGTGGGATCTTAAGCTAAAAAGAATATGTGAGACATGCAAAGTACATAAAGATAGAAAACATTTGAAAATAGAATGTGCTTTGGATGAATAAAGGCTTAAAAGAGCTTTGAGTTCTCAACTCACATGAGCTGGTCTGGTCACTAGGTGTCAGCAAGGCAAAGAAACTGATAAAACTGAGATCAAGTTTCTTGCTTAATAATGGGACCAAACATTATTAGACAAATTTGAAAGCGTATTGCTGCCAATAAAGGAGTTATTGAGGGAGGAAAATGAATAAAACTTTTCCATGACTAGATTTCTTGAGTAAGTATCTAGTATGGTCATTGTGGAAGTGCCTTCATTTTTTCTTAATCGTATACAGTCGTACAATTTGTGAACATGTATTGTCTAATTCATGGGAAACAAATCAGCCTCAATCTAGTATCTAACAGTTTTACGTTCTCCAAATTAGGAACAAAACTTTCTAATCCTTACAATGTGTTTCTAAAACAAAAACTTATTTTTAAGGCAGCCTTCATACTTCAAATAAACTGTTTCTTAAAAACAATCAATTAATTGACATCAGGGGATAGAATTTGCCTTTTGGTAGGAAGGTGGGAAAATGTTTGCTTAGAGCATGAAATCTGCCTCAAGCCTGTATTAATTACACACTGCATTGTCTTCAGTATTTTCGGTTTTTAGTAGCACAAGGTCACAGGAGATCATAGGATAACTTAAAGGGTCCCTTGAAAGATGACTGACATACCCAGACTGTTATATATTAGCTCTTTGCAAATTTCTAAAGGTATTTATAGTTTTGTCAATTCGTAAAAGTTTTCTACTGGGGAGAGATTGCTTCCTGATCAATAATACTTCAGGATATGTAAGGGATCCTCTGAAGCTTGGCTGGTTTGTTTGTCTGTTTTCTTCCAAGTCAAGCACTGGAACAGGCTGCCCAGGGAAGTGGCTGAGTCACCATCCCTGGGGTATCTCAAAGATGTGTAGATGGGGCATTTAGGGACATGGTTCAGTGGACCATGGTTCAGTAGTGGACTTGGCAGTGCTGGATTGATAGTTGACTCAATGATCTAAAGGGTCTTTTCCAACCTAAATGATTCTGTGATTCTAAGTATGTTCATTTAAAAAAAAAACAAACTCAAAAAATCTAATACACTAACAGTCAGCTGTCACCAAAAAACACTCAGCTGAACATCCCCCCCCTTCCAAAAACACCTTGCCTGTTGCTTGAGTAGGATGATTGCACAGATCATGTCAAATATTTTTATTTGGCAAGCTATTAAAGTAAAAGCTCTCTTCAAAAGCAATTACATTTCATTTGTAGGCATGAAACAACTGAAAGACAATATAAAGGTCTCCAGATTACATGCAATTCACTCAATAAACAAGTGGAAGCAATGACGAAACTAAATGAATCACTCAAGCAGCAGAACGACAGGTAAGTTCAGTTCAGTCTTTTTAAAGCAAGTCAAATTGTAAAACTAAATGGCACTTTAGTCTCAGTTTTTCAACTGTGCTTTAAGTAACATCTGAGAAGTGAAGTTAGAGAAAGCCAAAGATGCCTCAGGGTTGGTTTATACATTTATGTTGGATAAGAATCTGTAGTACTGACTTTGATGGTTTATTTTATTTGCTCCTTAATTGGTTGGAAGTGATAAGGGAATATCGACAGACTTCAGCAATAGTAGGAAGAGAAAGATCATGACCCAATTCTTAGGTACACTTGGCAGAGTGTGGAGGTGTTATTTTGGTTGTTGTTGAATTCTTAAATGCTTTTTTCACCCAAAGATTTCCATGTATTCTCTTTTAGCCTGCAAGTTTTCTCTTAAAATGTCAAATTGGGAAAAAAAACCCCAAAACAACCAACCCTACTACATGAACACATTTGAAAGTTATATTAGAAGTTGTGATGAGTGGTGTTCTGCCTGTGGTATAAAACATCTTTTTCAACTATAAAACTGGCATTACCTATGTCTTCTTGAGGAGTAATTGTAATTTTTCCTTTTTGATGGCTTAAAATAGAGCTCTGATATACCTTTCACCAGTGTAAATAATGGAATATAGGGCTCTTCTTTGACAGATTTTATTTAATACATAACTTTTCAGAAGATGTCTTTAAAATATGTTCACAGGCAGGCCTTGTATTCAGTTGAGAAATAAAATGCTATTCATGGTTTTACTTGCAAAGTTCACTTCACCCTTCCAGGCTCTTGCCTTGTCAGTAATCAGAGCAGTCCAAATCACTGCCTTGAGTTCTGATTCAGATGGGAAATTTTCATACTGATACATTAGTTTGCTGCTGAATAAATTTGGTTACTTACATCAAATGGTGCAATATGCAGCTCAGGGTAATTGGGGAGATATTCTGATGAGAGCTGACCCTTGTTAATGCCAGTCTGGAGGAGCAGTTTATTATGTAGATACTCTTGAACTGCCACAGAAATGGAGACTGTGGAAATACACATCCCTCCTTCTTGCTAGAGGCTGCAGCTTAGAAACTGGTAGATGGGCAGTAGATAAACAAGTAAACCAAAGTGACAGCAAATGCCATCTAGGCAAGGCAAGTGGCAAGCAGAATATGCCTTAGAAATTAGTCTGGCTGGTAATGGGAAAAGTAGATCAGCTTCAGAGAGTGTGAAGTGCTCGTGTTAGAGCTGTACTGCTGGTAAATGCCAGTGCCTTTGTGTTAAATGGGTGTGGACACTGAGCATTACCCAAACTAGAGAGAACTGAGCAGGCCTGTGCACAAGCTGTGGCACTGTCTTATGGCGTGGCTGCTTTGGAGTGTTGTGTGACAATCCAGGAGATGTTCAGAATGGTAATTTTTGTGTATAGATGGCCTTGCAGGGATGATACCTGAAACAGGTTTTACTAATTGCATTGTCTCTTCAGGAGCATAGTGAGAGCTAAAACCCCAGCATCCTTAATCACTAATGTCAGGAGATTTTTGCTTGTGTTGAATGACAATTCTAGTTCTTCCACAGTATTTTCAATTATTTGTGTCTGTGATCAAAGGCACTAGTTTCTGGGCTTTGTGCTCCAGGTATCAGCCTTTTCATTAGTTCCTACCATAATCAGAGGAGGGCAGTGACTGTGTCATGGTGGCAGGAAGGAAATAAGATCTATCCCTGATCACACCATGCACATTCATAGGTTTGATGATTTGAAGCTCTTGACAGCAGCTGGAAATAATACAAAAATCATTTTAGCTTCTTAGGATAGGGAAATGGTGGCATATCTCATTTTAATCATTAAAATTTATTTCTCTGCACTTTTAGGACTGCTGCACAGTTAATAGAAAGTGAAGATCACAGAAATGAATTACAGCAACAGCTACAGGAGAGAGACGGCACAATAGCAAGTAAGTCACCTACCTAAAGGTCACTGAAGCTAGAGAACTGTATTAACTAGATGTTGTTATTATGGGCTCTAGATGAGCTGCTGTATCTTACTGAGCAACTTGTAAACTGTTAAAGTCAGTCACAGATACAAAATTTAATAGTTGAATGAAACTAATTTTAACTTTTTAGAAAGGATGCATGAAGTTTTCCAGACTTCACTGAATCTCTGCATAGTGTGTCCCTTCAGGATCTTTTTGCAACATGTCCATTAGAACTATTTTCTGTAGGAACTGCAAATTAGAAGAGTTTAATTTAACTCTCTGCAAATGACTGGAAGCAACCACTAAAATTTAGCAGTAGGTGGCACTACTCAGTAATTCAATTAGCAGCCATGTTGAGTCTAAAAAAAAAATTAATAAAAAAAGCCCCTTGTTTCCCAGGCTAATGCAGTATCTGTTTTCTAAGTTTGGCATCTAATCTTTTAATGTGTTCGTTTTCTTAAGCCTTGCAACAGACTATAAATGTTCTGGAAGAAAAAATAAAAACTCAACAGAAAGAAAAAACAGATATGGAACAAACCATCAGTATTCTTAGGAAGGAATTAAGTGAAACACAGCAAGCAAGGGAAGAACTGAATGTCAAGGTAAGGAATTACTTGTGCCTGCATTCCTGAGACTGGAGTTTTATGTAGAGTTGGTAAATCAGTATTTTGGTTTAGTACCTAAAGACCCTAGAGTAGCTGATGTAGTAGTGGACAAGAACAGGTTCTCTCAACTTTAATTGTATACTTCTTGAGTTTTAAGTCAGGATCAAGTTCTAAGGAGACTCTGAGGCATGTTGTGTGAGTACATAATGTTGGGAAGGGAAAAAAACCCACCAAACCTGTGGCATGGTGTTAAATAACAGAGTGTAAAAAATTCCCCTTCTGTAGTTTTGACTACTGAAAATGTAGGTCAGCTTGCTTTCCCTCCCTTTCTCACAATGAATAAAGGTACATATGTATGCACCAAAATGCACCTTGGGTTCTTTTGATCATTGAAATTCTAACAGAAAGCCATTTTTATCTCCAAGAAAAAGTGTATTTGGCTATACCAAGTTAACAAAACAAAACAAACAAACAAAAAGAAAATGCCCCAAGCTTCAGTACAGCCCACATGTCCTTGACTGCAGGTAAGGCTCCCTCTAAAATCACAAGGCAGAGATTCATTTTACCTGCAAGCTGATCAGGAAATGCAAAGTGTGCAGTCTGACAAACACATTTACTGTATTTCCATTTCCTGGAAGCAAAAGCTTAATCTCTTCAGGCCATATTATCCAGTGTGTAGCAAATATTTTTTTTGTTCTCAGTAAATATTTACTGGTGTGGTGCTTGAAATGAAATGTAGATGGTAGCACAATGATAACAAAGGGGTTGGTGCTTTCCCATGGTATCCAACATTTTGCACTGTGGCAGTAGCTGTAATCACTCCTGTGCACCAACTGTACAGCTGAGGGAGAACTCTGAAACAAGCTTGTCATTTTAAAACTGCTTTTTAATTACTTGCTTAAGTTCCCCACCAGGCCACTCAGCTTTCAGTGTGTTGTGTGTTTTTCAGTTGGTAAGGGAGGAAACTATAGGAAACTAACAAACTATTTGTTTGTTTCTGCAGGCATCTTCTCTGGAAGTTCAAAAGTCCCAGTTGGAAGGAAGCTTGGCCGAAAAAGAAGCGCTTGTAAATCTGCAGAAGGAAGAATTGGACAAACACGCCAGCATGATTGCAATAATTCACAAACTAAGTGGTGGCAAGCTAAGTGCAGAAACAGTGAACCTCAGTTTGTAGGGCTCTGTTTCCTGTGCTTTATGTATTCTGTGAAGTGAGCTAAATTGCAGGGGTGACTGCCAGCTTTGTACACAGCACATACAGTTTGGTTGCCTTTTTGCATAATGCATTATTGCTTAGAAAGGTCAGCAACAAAAAAAAAATGTTATCAGAGCTGCTGAATTAAGGGGTTTTATTGGGAGTTTTGCAAACTCATTTGGGAAAGAAACTGTCAGTGTAATGGGTTAAAAACTTTTAGTGTCAAAGTTAATTTGCAGACATGGGTTTTTAAATCTCTCGGTCATGGGGAAGGGGTAAGTAAATGTGGGGAGGGCTTTTGTTGTTTGGGTTTTGTTCCTCCTTTTCTATCAGAAAATGCTTGAGTGAACAAATTCTCATAGGAAATGCCAAGCATATTAATAACTAAATTGATAAGTGCCAGTTTGATTTTGTCAAATGGTAGAATGGGAGGGAAAAACATAAGGCAGTAAGGTACATGTCTGCAGAAAATGGTAAACTAATCTCTGGCATTTATGTGACAGAATCCAGAGTATATAAATATTGATTTTATTTTTTCTCTCACTGGAAAAATGTACTGTTTCAATATGCTATTCTAAGCCTAGTGCAGCTGAACTCTGGGTTGCATAGCAAATAAATGCATGGACATTTTGACAGCACGTTACGTGTTATTTCAAGGCAGTGTATTTCCAAATGGTAATGGATAGTGACTAATGGAACTAGCAAATAAATTGGTGTTTGTTTAAAAATTTGTTTAAAACATATATCTCTCTTTACTGTAAAAAAACCTGGAGATTTTTGTACTTAATTCATGAAAAGAAATAACCTGTGTAAAGGGTTTTGCTTTTAGGCATCTTGATATTACCAGTTCTGTAATCAAAATAATTCTGTAATAAAGTTCCCTGTGCTGTTTTCATATTCATGTTTTGTGCCATATCTACTGTGCTATTGGACTTTTTTCCCTTTCCCCACAGGCTCTCTCATTTAGTACAGGGAGTATCTGGCACCAGCACAAAAAATAACACTGCAGTAGTCGATTTTTAATTATCTGTGTCATGTCAGGTTGTCAATTGCATGTTCTACAAGCAGAGACTTTTGTGCTGTCTTCATTCCAAGCACCCTCACATCTCAATATTAGGCACTCCAGTACTTCTTATCTGAAAGTAACTGCCTTTTATTCTGTGTAATCTGGAGAAAGTTTTCCATTTACCACATGGTTTTCTATGTTATTTCATTCGTGCCTAAAAATACCCATAAATATGTATTTATTTTTCTGTACTATATGTTTTTCTGTGCTATTTCGCTTTTTGGTGAATAATTCATTTACTGGGAATAATGACACAGTAAAGGGTTTGGAGTTGATGGTCTTCAATTCATCACCTGTTGTGTTTTGTGTTCATTTTAACACTCCTCTTTAGTCTCGATTCTGTCCTTTGATCTTTTTGTGTTTCTCTGCTGGTGGTTTATTTTAGGCTTTTACTTTCCCCTTCTTCTCCATCTCTTCACCTCTTTTTCACCACTGATTCCAACTGACAGTGCCTACCATTTGCTTTTCCCTGGTGAAATCTCTGTCTTTTATTGAAATTAGGAAGCTTTCCTTGTGTGCTCTTTGGATCTATTAGTGGAGTCTTTCCCACCTCTGGGATAAAACAGGCTGCAGAATGGAACTGTCACTTTTGAATTAAGTGCAATTGATCATCCTCACCTACATGGAAGATGGAATGGGAAACTACCTGAACCAATTCCCAGCTTTCATTGTCCCCCTCATCCCACTTATCTCTTTTATTAAAAAGACAGAGCTTTTTATTAGTAGTGGTAGTAGTGTGGCCAGAATATCTGTGCTGTGGTATTTGTGCTTGCACATGCAACGTAATGTAGATGAAAAACTTTTTACTCCCAACTTTGTGAAACTTCAGCTGGAATTTTCTCACCTTCAGGATGATGTTAATATCCTGCACAACCTGTAGGAATTTGGAGCTTTACAAACTGAAAGCATGGCCTTGCTTGTAGGAAGTAGAAAGTGGTCCTAAATGTAAGGGCTGGTAAGGAGGGCTGTTTGAAACAATCTAATGAGCAGCTGCTGTGATCTTGGACAGGTTTTTCAGGAAGTATTTAGTGTTCAAGGTGACCAGGAGGATTTGTTTAGTGGTGGTGTAAACAAAACATAAAATTCTGAGTAAAGAAATCTAGAAACCACATATGCTATGGATTCAGCAGTGCCAAACATGTTAGCTGCTGGTCAGGATTTATGCCAGCTCTCTTTTATGCTTACAGTTTTCCTGATTCAGAGGGACATGTCTAGAATTACCTAGCAGTGCACTTTTCTGGAATAAGTGCAGGCCAAAAATGGGACAGACTCCACTGAAATTGTGACACACAGCTTTTAGAGGTTTGGTTCAGCATTCTTGTGAAAATGTAAGAAGAGGTTCTCTGCTCCTTTTTCTTAGAGTTTATTGTTAGCAGCCAAAGATGAAGTATTTTTAGGCGAGTACTTATTCCTCAAAAAATGCTTTCAACCTTGCAAAGTTGGTTTATATATAAATAAACTCCTCCATGCATTCCCATCTGGTTACTTTTGAAATCTTCAGATTTGTTCACTGAAGCATGCTTCCTTTCCATCTCCCTCAACAATTTTCCTTCTGCAGAGCAGTGAAATTGGGAACAGTCTGCTAGCTTTATGCCCCCAGTGACACATCCTTTTCTCTCTACCCCAGTCCAATCTAAATTGGATCCTTTCCTAGGAGTACAGAGAAATGAGGGGCAAATAGGCTGAGTGATACCACACTGGAAGCTGTATAGCTGTTGATGTAAATATCCTGGGATATTTACATGCCTGACAACAAGGGCCAGGTGCTTCCCTGCCTCCTGAATTGCAGTTTGGGTTGTTCTGCTCAACTGTATCCAAGAGGGCATCCATGTCAGAGCAGAGGTAACAAGGTAGTGTGAGCCTCATTTTTATACCCAGCTTCTGTTTGAATCTGCTGTGCCTGAGGTTTTCATGGTTGGAATACGTTAAACCTTTCCTAAGGAGCAACCTCGTGTCCCTTCTGACATGTTGCTCTTTGACCTGAGATTGCCTGATGATCATGGCTGAAGAGCTGCTGGTTAGCTGGAAGGTTTTGTCTTGCTAACATTTCCAGGAATGAATGATTCCTGTAAAGGGCAGCTACTAAGAGCCAGCTGCGTCCACGTATATATTTCATGCTCAGCATTACAGTTTAACCTCTCTGTGTTTCCTCTTACACCTGCATGACTTTGACCACATGACTTTTTAACAGAGCCTTCAGTGCAAGCTTGAGTGCAGAAGGTGGAGTTTAGTTTGGGTTGGGATTTTTTTATGGGCATTAGCTTTTTGTCTAAAAATGGGAATTCAGGAGTTGCAGGATCCTTATGGGATATGTTGCTACCAGTGTATAGTCTGTCTTCCTGATCCATTATTTTTGGGCTGTGTTGGGTGTTGAGCAAACATTGCAGCCACTTTGCACTTTGCCAATAATAGATTTGGTTTGGTTATGGAAGGATGTATTTGCAAATGGAAATATGCAAACTCCTGGTGCTTAACTATTAAAACTTTTGTGATGTTTGCCCCACTGTCCCATCTTTCCAGGAGAAATGTGTAAGTTCATCACTGCATGCTGCATTCCTCTACCACTATCTTCCCTTCTGAAGAGACAGTTTGTGGAGAAGTCCCTAAAAAGAGAAAGGAATGTAATGAAACTATTGGGATACAACTTTCTCCTTTTTAGTTAGCCTTATGTATTTTCAATGCTGACTGGGGAGACCAAGAAACAAAACACAGAACTTGTGTGGCAGTGCAGGCCCTGGCCTAGCTTGGAGAATGGACTGTGGGGACAAAAGGGACCACAGGCTAGGGAAGAAGTCTTAATGGCAATAGGAAGTACTCAGCCTCTTTGTTTCAACTGTGCATGATTGTAAAACTGAACCCAAAGTTGCTGGGACAATGGCTGAGCCTTTGCATGACCTTGAGGAAAGCAGGTAGTGAAACACTTTATTTGGTCTATGGAGGCAGGAAGGAAGAACTCCAGAGGATCTTGAAGTACATTTGGGGGTGATCTATAGTATCTCTTCAGGCAGTACCCAATCTTAGTTCTGAACATAGCATACTGTGCTCATGTGTGACACAAAGCTCCAGGATTTCTCCTTAAAGAAAGAAGTGACAAGCCAAGGACAACATGTTATTTGGGAGTGTGCATTGTACTCTCATTGCTTAGATGGACTTTGAAAGCACTGGTTGCTTGCAGGGCATCAAAACATCTCTTCATTCTAAAGCTCTGCATCAGAAATGATCAGTGTTTGAGAAATGTGATGGAGGTGGCTTGCACATTCCTCATTGCAACATGGCAAGTCTAGGGAGACAGCACAGTCCCGTTTGTTTTTCTGAGACATTTCCAGCATTGCTTGTACTCTGGGATAAGGAAAGAAGAGAGTACACGTGTTGGGGAAGATGAATCGGGGAAACCTTATAAGTATGATTGCTTAGCAAAAGATTCTGAAAGTATGAAACCTATAATCGAAATAGAAATGAAAGCCTCCTTTGAGTTGTAGGATAACGAGCCTTAGTTACTATATAACCTGAAAACAATAGCCTAGCCAGCTGCAGGAGAATCCCTTTTGATTGAACAATACCCTTCTGCTGGCTAAGGAATCCAAAGGTCAATGTAGCAAAAGAGAATAGTCTAAAGAGTAGTTTTTAGAGTTTAAAATATTACATAGTATGGTAATGTAGTAGTTCTTATAGGCTGTATGTAGATTCTACAGGATTTTGTGTCTTGTTGGTTAGTGTAAATTAGAATATTCAACACAAAAGGAGATGTATTGTAACAAGGACCTCGCTCTCTCTTACTCTCTTGCTCTCTAGCTCTCTCTGGCTCTCTTGCTCCCTTCTCTCTTTGCACCCCATCTCTTAGCTCTTCCCCTGTTCTCTGACCCTGCCACCTCTCTCTGGCTCTCTTGCTCCCTCCTCTCTTACCTCTCTTACCTCTTACCCTCTTGTTCTCTCTCTCCTTTGTTCTTTGGGACTTCCCCTCAGCCGAGGCTGGTGGCTGAAGGCAAGGCCCTTTTTACCCACCACCCTTGCAATAAAACCACGTGTTCTCTCAAAAGTGTCTCAGGTCTGCAGAGTTCCCGCTCCCTGCTGTCCACAGTTGTGCCTACATACACGGAAAGGGGAGATTGTGTCACCAGATCCCAAGACAGGAGTGAAAACCTCCCAAATTTCTTTAGCTAAGTTACTGTAGTATCATAGTTGACTGCAGTTTTCTTTGAAAGTGATTGGCTCATGTTACAGAGACTCTAGTCCAGCCTGTGGGATGTCACTGAATAGGCACTGATTAAATTCCAAAGGATCTTGTACGTGTTTGAAAAGGTTATCTCTGCATGCAGAACAAGCACCTCATACTGCTGGGATCCCCCTCATAGCAGGGGTGGCTTGATTTACCCGTATTTAGCTAAGCCTTTACATGAGAGAACAAATAGTATACTGGTTAAATGTTTCTTCAGAGTAACTGAGCTAACAATCTGGTTTAGGTTTTTTACACTGAATTGAGTTATTAAAAACTAATTTTGTAACAAGCAGCTCTTGTTTTGACTCCATTTTACTTCAGAATAATCTATCTGGGTGTATTATTTCCTTATATTGATACTCAAATATTGCGTTTCAGCTATGTTTTACAGCGCAGCTAGAAAGTCCTGTAAGGAAATATAAGGTTATTGTAATTTAAAAAGCCAGAGGCTACTGGTAAGGCTGATATTAAAAGGAAAAAAAAAATCTAGTGATCAGTTACAATATATTTTGTTTAATCTTGGTTGGAGCGTGGAAACCATCTCTGCTTGCTCATGTGTCATGGTGAGTGCCTTAATTGTTCCTCTTTTTATCCTTTGAGGCTAAAGCTGAGGAAAATATCTTTGGTTTATTTTTGTCATGTATCTAGTAATTGGAAGTGAATCTAGTTTTGAAAGAAGCATTCAATTTTCTTGCTTATATTCAGGATGAAGTGAAAAAATGTAAGTTTTGTTGTGGCGTTCTAAGGCAGTGGGAAATCTCAGAGTTATTGTGTTAATTTCAGTATCAGTTGAATGGTTTGCTTCAACATCAAAAAACTCAGAATATGCTTTGAGGCATTGTGCTATTGCTTAACTGTGTTCTGCAAAGACCAGGTAAATGCCTTCATGCCTTTCACTATCCAGGGCAGAAGTTGTTTGTGTTGGGGAGGAATGTGTCTGAATATGCTGGGAAACACCCTCCTCTCTGGTTAGTGTTAGCACTCTGTATTTTTGGGCAAGGTGTGTTTAGATTGCACAGTCTCTGGGCTGGCTGATGCATGCTACCCTTACAGATGACTGCTCTGCCCCAGAGAGGTCAACAGGCTGCTCTGCTCTGCTCTGCTCTGGAGTGCCATGACAGAGGCTGCTCCTGCCTCTCCCTGCATGAGCACAACGGGGCT
>JBBMKD010000001.1:19335812-19382550 GCA_037834095.1 Argya squamiceps | reverse complement strand
CTGCTCTGCTCTGCTCTGCTCTGGAGTGCCATGACAGAGGCTGCTCCTGCCTCTCCCTGCATGAGCACAACGGGGCTGCAGCACATAACTGTTCAGAGGCTGCTGCTGCTTAGACAGTGCTCAAACACTCCTGAAGGAATGGCATGAGGCTGTGTCAGGGGAGGTTTAGGTTGGATATTAGAAAAATGCTCTTCCCCCAGAGGGTGGCTGGGCACTGGAACAGGCTTCTCAGGGCAGTGGTTGCAGCACCAGGCTGACAGAGCTCAAGGGGCGTTTGGACAATGCTGTCAGGCACAGGGTGTGACTCCTGGGATGTCCTGTGCAGGGCCAGGAGTTGGACTCGGTGATCCTTGAGGGCCCCTTCCAACACAGAATATTCTGTGGTTATGTATGTGTGAAGATAAGCCTGCCTGTAGCTATTAAACCCTGAGATAGAATATGTAATGTGTAGCCTTTCTCAGTCACTCATTTCTGTGGGGTACTTAGTGTATTCACATACAATTGCGCTATAGTACCAAGATGCATTGGGGTAAACTGCTGATTTGTGACTCCTTAGGTGGAAAGTTCAAAACCTCTATTTGTTAGTCCATAGCACCTCACACCTGCATGCACAAGTTGCTTTCCATCGCTCCAGAGGCTGGTGCTGGTGGCTTTGGCTGCAACCCTGGCATGCCATACTTTCATGTGCTTCCACTCAGCATTTCCATGCAAGTCAGGGGTTTCAACCTCCAGCTACGTAGGAAATACAAGCAGTTATGGTATTTGTCTGTCTAAAAGTTGGTGTAAATAGCTTGCTTGCCATCACACAGGTACTTTGTGGTGAAGCCTCCTGGCATACCAATGAAGCAAGCAATTACTTGAATCTTAAAATCATCTTTCTTTTCCCACTTCTGACTCATACAGAAGGCAGCTTCTGCAACAGAGTGGAAAGGCACAAGCAGACAGCAGAGTCTCCTTCGCCACCTGACTCTGCCTTCCTCTCCACGCAGACCTATCTCATATGCAGAGTGAGGCAGGGCCCCCAGGGGAAAAATAGCATCTAATCACAGCACTGGAAGCAGAGTGCTTATACACACAGGTGCTGGAGCGAGGTCACACAGCCTCCAATTTGCCTTCTATTTCTGAAGCCTGGAGTACTCAAATGACATTTTTCCTTCCCTCCTGCTCCCAAACCTTGTTTATTATATATCTAACTATTCAAGGCCTGATGATGCTCTCATGTTTATTCGCAAGCTGATGATAAGAAAAGATAGAAGCTAGACATAAGATACAGTCAGGATTTTATATAGCTTACCAACTCTGCTTACAAGGAAGGATTACAAGGGACCATTGCTAGGGGATCAAAAGCATTTTGGCTGAGCCCAAGAGAGTGCAAGTCCTGAGCTGCATTTCTCCAGCTGATAACTGTGCTGTTTGTTGGAGGGTAGTAGCTGTTAAGTCCCCTCTATCTTTCTTTATTATCCTGTTGAGATAAAGCTGATATTTTATGTAAATATGTCTAAGAGGCAAAATGTTTAAAAGTAAAGTATTATGTTTAAACCTGTAAGAATTTTACCACTGTGTGATGCATGCAATTTAAAAAACTATTACACTACAGCCATGGATAGAAGGATGTAAGAGTGGGGGTTGCCCCACAACCTAAGAAACATGGGGCTTGTCTTACGCAAACCAGACTGTCCCCTCCATCATCACCTCCCCAGAGTTCTTCCAATTCTCAGAATTTAAAGTTGAAAGTAATTAGAGGAGAGATAGAAGGAATGGTTCTAATCTTTGGGAACTATTTTCCATTCGTTGAAGCTATTTTAGATTGGGTAGTTGAAGTCTGACATTAGTCTCTGTCTGTTGTTCAGTGATAACGTTTTCCTTGGTTTCTCCCAGATTCATTAAACATCATCAGTCCCAGGCAAATCTAACAAGGACTTGTGCTTGGATAAGAACTCTGCTGGACTGAAATATTAAATGACCATTCATAGCACTGATAGAAACTGGTAATTTTTTGTTGGATATTACACTCTTGCCTCACAGCTCAGGGATTCCATGGGCTACTGATGCCAGCAGGGCTCTGGTAAGTTCTGGACTTGGGCATTTAGGTCATGCCTGTTTTACTGCTGTCTAAAATAGTTGTTTTCCACAGTTCGTGCACATGGAGAGTTTCCCTTTCATTCATTAAAGTATTGCATAGTGATTATAAATATCATAGCAGCTTTAGGGTTTTTCTTCGTCTCTACATATTATTCCTCTATGCAAAGGTCTCTGTAACCTCTTTAGGGCTTTCTGGGTAAGGAGGTGAGATTTTTTTTTTACAGGTCTGTAGTCTAAGTTGCCATATGAATATTTTATTTTATATATAAACACTGCTATTTACCATCAGGAGCTCAACAACTAAAGTAGTACTTGCTGCATGCCCTTTTGAGGTAATCTTTGCTGCTTGGCTCAGCTCTTTAGAGTACACGTGTTCTTCCTTCTTTGCAATGTTTTTGTGTCCATAAAGGGCAAGAAAGAATGTGTTTATTTTTACCCATTTAAAAAGGGATAAAGCTTAGATCAGATCTGGGACTTGAGTTCAGCACTTGAGTAGCAGCACTTACAAAGGCTGATCGAGACAAGTGAAATTGGATTTTGTTATCTTGTGTTAAAGGCTCTGGCATGCTCATATCTTTAAAGCATTAAAAGCTAAATGTCCTCAGATTCAATATCCTTTAGGCAGGAGAAATGCTAATGTGAATGTTAGCTACAAGCCTATTTTGCTATGAAATTCCATGAACTCTTTGGAAATGTTTTTCAACACCTTAAAACTGTTTATATCTTGACTAAGAAATTTGTTTGGAGATAATACTGCACATTGATGTTATATTTTTAAGAACTCTGCCTCGGAAAGAGTGTATTGGCTGGATTATACAGACTCAAGTGGGTCGATAAGTGGGTAACAGATGCATGTGACATGTTGGAAAACCACTTTCAGAACAATAGCCAAGGTCACTCCTTGTCATGTCTGCAGCGTGTGGCAGAACTGCGGAGTCAGAACTCCCTCTCCTGCACTTCCAGACAGAAGAAATGTGAACTCCTCTTCACAGAGCCATGCATAAATGGATTGCCTTCAGAAGAGGAGGACTCGGTGGCAGGAGCTGGTTACTATGGCTATATGCATTGCTAAATGGAGGAATGAAGCCAACAATCACTGTATACATTAGCTATATTTGTAGATGAAGGAAGCTCATTGCCAGCAGCTGTGTGAAGGTGTCCTGATGAAAACCCATCTTGGCTCATGCCAGTCAAGGACTTGGTGACTTTCACGCCTTTAAGGCACCGCAGACTGAAAGCAGCAAAATCTATTCACCATGGGATCAGGTCCTGTGTCCTCCTTAAGCCTTTGTTTTGCTTTGCAGAAAAGTTTCTTCTTTTCTGTGCCCCTAGTGATCATAGAACAGCCCAGGTAGAAAGGGACCTGGAAAGATCATCTGATCCACCCTTTCATGGGAAAGGGAGCCTAGGAGGGATTGTATAGCACCTGCTCCAACCACATCCTACAGCTTTCCAGTGATGGGGTCTCTCCTCTGTCCCTGGGGAGGTTGTTCCACTAGGGTGGAAATGGCATGTCATGACGCTGGCTTGGAAATTATGGAGGTGCTAGCAAGCCTGGGCTCTGGGGTACAGAATATGACAAACAACTCCTGACTGTGTGAGCTTCACAGTCCAACGTGCAGCCAGCTACTAACTTGCTGGGCTGTCATCAGAGCCATCCCCTTTGTCAAATGACATCAGAAATCATCAGTGAAGACAAAAGTAGCTGTGGGTGGTGAGACAGCTGTAGCACAACCAAAGCCTTTTTTGTTGCTTACAAATTTAAAGTCCTTTGCCTTTCCTTTTTGAGGCTACCCACTGAAGGTAGAGGTTCTGTGGGGTACCTAGCAAATT
This sequence comes from Argya squamiceps, assembly GCA_037834095.1. Lineage (NCBI taxonomy): Eukaryota > Metazoa > Chordata > Aves > Passeriformes > Leiothrichidae > Argya > Argya squamiceps. The sequence goes on along the minus strand of JBBMKD010000001.1, from coordinate 19,378,635 downwards.
TTGTTGCAGGGTGGCTGTTGGTCAGATGGGGCCATTGGTTTCTCCCTTTATCCAGTGCTGCATAAACAGGTAAGTATTTGATGGGTGAAGGGTTAAGCCAAGGCTGTTACCACCAAAGGTTTGCTGAAGCTCTTGTTCCTGTCTCCAGTGCCCAGATTTTCATGCAAGTGGGAGCAGTGGACTTGGGTATGCTCAGGAGGTGGTTTGTAGCATACAGTCCAAGCCCATGGAGCACTTCAATTACCAGCTGTCACTTGTAATTCCACTGTTAAGGCTGAAGAAGGTTTTTCACTTCAAATAGGGGCTGGATTAAATGGATCTCTAATCTCAGTGGAAAATAGAGCATATTTGCTGCAGATGTGAAGGTTTGCCTTTTAAAAATTAATTAGGTTGTTGCAGTCTACAAATACTTTAATTAGCCTGAGTTCAAATTAATTAAAAACTGTCATTTAAAGAATTAAGCACTTGAATGTTTTACAGAGTTTTGAATTATCTTAATGGAATAAAAAAGACACTTGGAACTTTCCATATAATTAAAAATAATTGAAATCTTCTGCCTGCATGTATACAAACAAATCAGCTAATAATTAAGCTAAGTTATTAGTAGTGGCTGTATTTAATATTACATCTAGAGTATAGACTAAAAAAATTTAACTAGTTCCACCATGAGATTGGAAATAATGCAACTTACCATCAGTCTTCTGCAGTGGCTGCAATGTCACCCTTATGGGGGAGACAGAGAACACACAGAGTTTCACTGGTGGATTAGCTGTGTCACTTAGCTTTAGTCTTTAAAGGTTAAATGCCTTAATGTTTGAATGGCTTGCATGTTTCTGCTTGAAATGTCTCCCATACCACTGAGACCTTCCCTGCTGCTGGGAACAAGGGAGAACCACAGAGAACATTTGGTGCTGGTAGGATCCTTCCAGCATTTCTTTGTATGTGTTCTCTCTTTAGAGAAAAAAAAATGCCCTAATCCAAATTAAAAACCAAACCCATGTGGGATGGGCTGCTTTGTGTGAGGCTTCAGTCAGGCAAACCAGGTGCCAGCCTCCTTAGGGGTTGGTGACTGCTGGTTGTCTTATGCTCCTCCAGTGGCTCTGCCCTTAAAATAGCACTCTGCTCCTCCAGAAGGACAGAAATCTTGTACAGGAGCTCCAGCTGGTGCCTCTCCTTCAGTCTCCACACAGACATTTTGAAAGAGGAACTTCCTGAAGGGGAGTAAAAAAAAAAAAAAAGCCTGATAAAATGAATGAATGCTAGTGATTACTCATTCAATGAATCCCAGAAAGGTGGAATCAACTCTAAAAAGGCTCATAGGAATACAAACAGATGCCTTAGTCACAGTCTATCCTCACTGTACCACAACACGAAGACTTTTGAAGACTGTAGCTGCATGTTTCTTATTTCAATTCAGTTGGGTTTCTTTTTATCTAATCTCTTAATTTCCTGGATTAGTGATGCTTGGTTGGAGGCTATTGGTAACATCATTGTCATATGTCAGAACTGTTATTCTGTCCTTAATATTTTACTTCAAGCTGAGTACACAAATGCTGGGCTGGATTTACTTACACTGACTGATCAGAAATATCACTGGTGTGGGAGGGTGGTATATATCCTCTCTGTATTTGCATTTTTAATATTAATGATTTGTTCTTATCATCAGTTCACACAGAATTTTCAGCTTTTCTTTTATTTAGAGACTCTAATCATTTATGGCTAGGAAGATATTCTCTTAGCAAGTACTGGATTCTTTTTTTTTATATTTGAGATCTTCAAAGAAACTCTGATAAACATGACAAGTGCTGAATCTTGTGACTGATGTCAGTGCTTAATATCTTTTGTCAGGTTGCAGTAGCAACCAAGGTGAAATGTCCACACTGTTGCTTCAGTGAGGGGTTTATTTGGGGGAGGAAGGGGATACCTCTGAAGACATTAATGAATAAAGGAGGAATAAGATTGAAACAAATCTCCGCCAGTTATTCTTTTTTGCCCATACCTGGTTGTCTTGGTTTGTAAAAGTGGAGCCACAAGCAATGAGTTCTGTTGGTGTTCTCCTTCTGCTATGTGCTTTCCCTGAGTCCAAGAAGAGAAAGGTGTGAAGGGAGATCACAGGTACCTCCTAGACCATCTCGTCCTCAGGGGCGGGCAGGGAGAGGAAGGAGGTGACCCTGATGAAAACCAAATGCTCTGAATTTGCTCAGGTATGGCTGAGTGACTGATGTGGATTCCCTTTGAATGCCCCCATTCCGAGCATTAGTGTGGCTGGGCCCCCCTGGCCCCCACAGACACCTGCCCCCCATGCTGGCTTTTTTGCTGCTGGATTGGACAGGGGGACATGGCAGGAACCCATCCAGTGAGGGAGCACAGTGCAAAAATACCTTTCTATTGCAAATACCTCTTCACTTCTGGTTCTGATAACGGTGGTAGGAGACACTAAAAGGAGATAACAGAATCATGGCAGGTGTTGCTGAGCCCCAGAGCTTGGCTGTTGTGAAGGCACTCAGGCTGCCCTTTTTTCCATGTCATGACTTTATCAGTGATTCAGGGTCAGGGGTGTGGAGCTCATCTCAGCAGAGCCCCATGTGACATGTCACACATTGTCACTGCTAACAGAGAGGCTGTGCTATCAAGAATAGGGAGAGTGTGGAAGGTTCTCTTTCATTTGTCCTTTTGGAACCTCCCCCCATAAGCTTCATACTTTTTTCAAACTCTCATTAAAACTCATCTTGAATCTGTAGTCTGAAAGACTGTGTCCTTTCTGGTTAAGGAAGTATTTGGGTTTGAACTTTAAACTTCATCTATATGCTATGAAAAAATCAGTAAGACCTGTCTGCCTTGCCTGAGTATGGGACAGAATGGTGCCTACTGTTGGACTTGGTCTTAAATGTCATTTGGTTTATTATTTCTGCTGAATGGACCTATACATCTGCTTTCTGATTAGATCTCCTGTTGAAATAAATTCTGCTCATTGGTGTCATACTTTAATGGGCATTCTTTTTACCTGACAAGGAACAGACATCTTGTGTGGGACTAGAAAACTGTAAGCAGTTCAGGTGCATTCAGGATAGTTTTCCAATTATTGCAAATAGCTAAAACTCAAGTCTGTGTATCCAGTGAAGAGTGAGCCAAATCTTCCTCCAATGTAACTGGAAGTATAATGGGCATTGCTATTGCCTTTGTAGGTATCTACCTATTCTGTTGTGAGCAACAGTGCTGATTAGTGCATTGCTCCTTACATGTGCAGCATCTAAGATCTGCTCCTCTCATTCTTGATTCAGAATAAACTCCTTGGGTAATAAACAACTTGCCATACGTTTTTGCACAAATTTTACAAAAACTCCTCCTTTTAAAACTAAGTGTGGCAAAGATGATCCATGTGGTCAGAAGCCTGTCTCCCCATGGAGAAGGGTGGGACTTGTTCTGAGGGCATTGTCAAATTCCTACAGCCCTGTTGCCTGGACATTTCTCCTGGTCCAACAGCATGACCATGAACACAGTGCTACAGAGAAAGCAGTGGGAATTAAATGCCTCATTATTTGAATGGATGTAGCCCCTACCTTTGCCTTGGCTTCTCTTTCCTAGAAAGGTGTCAATAATTCCAGCATCACACCATTCATTTAGTTTGATTTTCCTTCTGATCATGGATGCCTTGTGTGTCTTGAACTATGAAGGTGTGTCAGTAATGGATAAAGGCAGGCATCCAGGGCATGCTGGCAATCCAGTGGAAATCACCTGGACTTTAGATCTGCAGTTCCTTCCCTGTGGTTCTGGTGCACATTTGGGTGATGACAACAGGGGAGATTTTTCTGCTCTGGAAAATCCCTGTTCATCAACTGCAGTAGAAGAAGAACCAGAGATTCTACCAGGATCATACTTCTTGACAGGCAAGAGGCAGAATGATCCAACTTAAAAAATACAGCTTCCTTTTCTTTTTTTTTTTTCTTTTTTTTCATGTAGCATATTTTCACACCCAAAAGTAACCTATATTTTTCTCAAAGTTCTGTGTTAGATTTTTTTAGTTAGCCTCCTGCTGAAAATTTGAATCTGCAGAAAAACATCAGGTTGATTTTTAAAACATGATATACATTTTTCCATAGCTACAGAAAGAAAAATGTTATTTTGTTGCCCTTGTTGCAGGAGTTATTGTTAGGATCTCAGTCTAGCAGAAGCAAGGCACAGCCATCAGACCTGCAAAAGGGCATCTGAAAAGGTAAGGTGAATAACTGTACACGCACAGAGTGGTAAACAGACTTTGAACCAAGACTGTTCCCAAATGCCCTCTTGGTGAAGAGATTTGAATAAATGAACCTGCTGGTGAGAAGTTACTGTGGGACAGGCTGCATAGATCCAAATCCAAGGTTTTCTGTTGAGTGAGTTTTGATGAAAATGAGTCACTTGGCTGGGCTGGTGGTCTCATCAAATGAGTTCTTTAATGTTTTCACACTGCTGAGCTACTGGTATTTAAAGTGAAGTTTCAGAGGGGCCCACTGAGGCAGGGCATGTGCTCCATTCCTGTTCAGAGTTTTTACAGCAATCTAGCTTTGCATCTTCATACTGGATATGTGAATATTTTCTTTCCCTTTTCTGGACCATTGGGTGAGACTGAAGTGCCTAAAACTACATATGTAGCAGATACTTTGGATTTGTGCAAGAAGCCTCAAGGATATGATCTGATATTTTTTTAGTTCCATCGCCTTCATTTTTTTTTTTTTTCTGTAAAGACCAAGTGCTTATTTCAGCTACAAAAGAAAAAAAAAAAAAGATAAAGAAAAATATATTTAAAATCAACTCAAGTCAATCCTGTTACAACAGGATTGGCTGCTGCTGGGGATCTGGTGTGAACCTGGAGAGAGTTGTGCCTGTATCCTCACTGGAAATCTCAGCTGTGGCTGACTGTTGTGATAAAATTGGTTGTCCTCCTCAAAGGCAATGCCTGGCTGGTCTTGGTGATGGTGTCTTCGTGTGTTTTGATCTAGGTAGGGAGTGCAACCTTTCTCCAGCGGGATTCAGAGGTTCCTCTGGGTGGTCCAGCACAGCCTTTTCTCACCAGCCCTCTCTCCTGTAACCCCTGTCATCTCACCCTCCTGGCTCTGCCCTCCCCACACAGCTCACCCCTTTCCCACCTCACCCTGCTGTGCCTCTCCAGAGATTGCCCTGGTGTTAGACCTGGTGTGCCCACAGCTGTCACACAAAACAGGAGAGCCCTGTGCAGAAGAGTCTTGAGTCCAAAGAGCTTCGGGGGCTTTGCTGGGGGCAGGATTTCAGCTCCAGCATCAGGGGAGTACAGCAGGGCACAGCAGCACTGGCAGGGTCAGTTCTGCAGGTCTTCAAAGGAAAAGGCTGTTTTTTCTACTACTGAGCTGTAAGTGTGGAGCGTCACAGCTGGGAGGGGAGAGGTTAGAAAATACACTTGTTTTCACATTGATAAGTCTATATGTATAGATATGTTTAGATATACACACAGATGTATAAATATATATGTGTGTCTCTCCTATATATACACTTACATGCACACACCAGCCAGTCACTCCAGAATATTGCTGTTGGAGAGAAGAATGTCATGTCCATTTTTGGAGGTGTTTAAATTCAACTGACAAAAAGCATCGAATCATTAGGCCATGTGAGAAGCACAGACTTGTGCTTTTTCAGGCAGAACGTAATACTCCTGGAAATAGACTTTATTTAAAAACTGGCCTTAATATTTCAAGAAGCTTTGCTGACTGAATTTTCAGTGGAGGTGACCAGCCCAGCGTATCTGTATTTGGAAAGAAATAATGTATTGTTGTTGCTTACAGCATGTAAATGCTGAAAAAGTCACACAGTCTCTTGTCTGCAGTGTTTTCCTGCTATTTAACATCATGCCAATCACATTGGGTTTATTTCATCAGCACTTGCAAAGTTAATAAAGTATCCCCAAGACAATTGTTTCACCAATTAAACTGTCTCTGCATGTTTTAGTGTAGAGTTGGCATAAGGTAAACAAAGATAGCAAACAATCCTTGACTGACAGTCGAGTTATGACTCATAGAGTTACGGCAGCAAACATTGAAAAATCACAAAACCTCCTGTGTCTAAAAGGGCATGAATTTTTTACTTCTTTCCCCCTCAGCTCCTCTGAAAAATAAGCTTCCACAGCAGCAAAGCCAGGCGATCAGCAAGGGCTGCACCCACCCCTACCCATACCTGAAGGGCAGGCTCTGAATCCTTGAGGCTGAAATATAAAAAAGGCAAAAAAAGGCAAGTTGTCTTGCAGGAGCTTGGCACCAGTAGCTAGAATATGTTGTGTCTGAAGACCTAGGAGTATTTTAGGACAGTGCTGCCTATTGAAATGGAAATGTGGTTTTCAGGCTGCTTGAGCAGACAGAGTGCATCACAGTCAGAGGCTGAAGTAGGCTAATGAAGTACCCTGTCTTTGAAGTCAGATTGCGTAATACAAACCCCAGAGAGATGCTTAGAAGATTTCTTTCTTTCTTTCCTTGCATTGATCAAGACTAAAATACTTCTGCTATTAGCTTCAGAAGGGTTTAATGGAATTGGTGGCAGGACTACGGTAATTCCAATGATGTGCTACGCAAACAAATGCTTCGTTAATGAATACTCAAAAGATTAACCTGAACTGGCTACATGAATTATTAGTGTTTTTAACCCCCTGCCTTCCCCCAGTGCTTATGGATAACGCAGAGTACTTTGCCGGAGGGGGAACCCAAAATTCACTAATGGCAATTAGGCTACGTGGTAGCTGGGAAAAGGATGCACAGCAATTCTGAAAACACGCCATTAATCTCTGACCTGATGGGCAGGGCGGGATGCTCAAGATCATTGGAGACGGAAAACTTCCCACAGAGGGCATTGGTGGAGTGGGGGATGTGGTCAGATTTGGAGAAAGAAGAGTGACGAGGCACATAACAAAAAAAAGGCCTTCTTTCTCTTCCCCAGTACATCTCCAGAGCCGAAGAACTGAAACCATTTATTTAACTAGGCTCCCTTTTCATCTTCTTATTTTTCTTATGGCTGTGAGTCAGTCTGAGATTGATTTATCAGTGCTGTTAATCTGCTCTCAGAGCGCTGTCAGCCTCACTCCCAGAAGCCAAGCTCTCCCATTAAAAACCTGACCTATTTAAACGTTCTTAAGATACCGTAATGATTGAATGTCAGCAGGGGAGAGGCAGCAGTGACAGCTCTGAGATGTTTATTGTCCCAGGCCGGGCTAGGAGGGGAGCGTGCAGCTGCGTGCCGGAGCTCTGCGCTTGGCATGGGATGAGAGGCTGAGGGACGGGCGCTGCCAAGCTGGGAAGATCGGCGAAACTCTTGGGCTTAGAGGGTTAATGCTCTGCAGTCCCTGCTGGCCCCACGCTGTTCAAAACAGGAAGAGGTGTCAGGGGTTTGCATGCTGACATCAATAGATCACGGATTACTGTGGCTTAAAAGGCACTTAAAACATTTTTGGTGGCTTAGGAATTATTTCACCAGGCATATTTGTATGAAAGCAGATGCTTTCCATAGAGAGATTTAAATTTCCGTTCTACTGTCGCACCACACAGTAGCTGTCAGCAAAGAATTAATTGAGGGAAAGTATTTAAAATGATGATGCTGAAAGGAAGGTAAAGAGATGTTCCCGATACCTCTTCAGGCTGCAGGTGTCCATGGCCGAGCATGGGCACTGCAGCAGGGGGAGCACAAAGGCTGGCAGAGACCTGAAAACCTCCGGTCTAATAATGGGAATCTAGCTGTCATAAACACACTTTCAATGTACTGTTCAGTGCCAATTTTCTCATGCTTAAGAGATGTAGCAGAGTGCAACTATTTTTAAATCTAAGTTTCTCTCCCCCTCCAATTTCTCTTTGGGCCATCAACGGCTTGAGGAATTAAACCATAATTCTTCACAAGACAAAATACATGACTTGTACAGAATGGGCCTGGTTTTGCTCCACGATATGATGTTAGCACCTTTCTTCTCCTTAAACTATTCCCAGATGGATGAACTTTCTCACCCAGCTAAGTCATTTCAGTTTTTTCCCATTTATTTTTTAAATAGAGACTGCAACAGCAGCAGGGACCAGTGACTAAAAAAAGCCCCTGAAGTAGACAATAGGTTTTCAGTCTCTTTAGATGCACCTTGTGGAGTGATAGTCTTTCTGCTTTTTTATGGAGCAACCCAGAGGATCCTGACTCCAAAGATGTTTTCTCCAAGCATCTGTACCTTGAACTGGTGTCCTTCTCTCTCACTGATCTTGCTTTTCATAAGTGCCAGGTTATTACAATAAACATTTTATTAAGAGTAGTCTAACGGCCAGCTTTTGTCAAAACCCAGTTGGCTGGTTGATCTTTTTGTTTAAGAAAATAGAGAGGGTTCAGGACTGAGCTTTTACAGATCCAAGATGTCAACTTTTCTATATTAGATCACAATATTGACACTATCTTCTGTCTAGAGCTGATAAATGTTATTGCATTCCTTTCCAATATGTAATGTTATTAAAAATAGTTTAGTCATAAGAGCTCCTTATCAAAGACCCTTGTTTCCCTAGAAACAGTGACCAGCATTAACCTTTCTAAAAGTAGCTCCTGCAAAAGACAAATGTCTTTGGTTGTCCCTGTTACAAATTTAATCTAGGGAAAATGTAATGCAATTTCTGTTTCATATTAAGAGAAAACAAATAAACTCCAGAAAGGCAGAATTAATGTGCAGTATCCATTCACATCAGGCTAGCAAAGAAAATAAATTGATTATGTTAGAACCAGTTATCTGTGTCCCTTTCTAAGCAACACAAGCATTGAAATTGTTTCAGAATTAGCTATGGAAACAGTTGTTTGCAACCCCAAAAAAGAAAAGGGAGGCGTGGGAGCAAGATTATAGTGTTCATGCAGGACTGATGAAAGCTGAGTATTTGCAGAACAGAAAAGATGTAAGTGATAACAGCGTATTTGTAAGAAGATGGCTTCTTCTAAGCAATGTAGGTGGTAAAGGGGAATATTGTGTTTAGAAGTAAAGCTCCTGGCTATGTGAGAGAGGAGCAAGAAGGAGAGAGTATCAGCATTTTATATCCTCATGGCTTGAAACAATCATATTCTCAGTCTTTGCAGCAGATTAACAATGTCCATAAATCTTGGGGATGTTTGTGATTTACCTTGTTTCAAATTATGTGATCAGGAGCATCTGCTTGAGTTTACACAACCACTCACTGTTCACCTCAGCAGCCAAAATCACCACCTCTTTTTTCATTTTTTGCCAGATATAAAGTAAAAAGATGATGATTTAAATCTGACACTGACATACATCTGTGCTGCAGGGCACGAAACACCTCTAAACAGCAGGCTAGGCAGCAGTTCTGGTGTGAGTGTGACAGCCAGTCAAAGTCTAGAACGTGACACAAGCTGCTTGTTTTCAGCTCAAGTGCAGGTTCTTTCAGAGATGAATCCAGACCAGGATGGAAAGCTTCATCCCTAGCTCCTATCCCTATATCTGCTCCCTAGCAGAGCACAGAGCACTCTCTTCTCCAGACTGTCTGGAGGTGAGCATGTCTCTAGCACAGCAGTAGTGATTCTCTGTCTCTTGGTTGCATTCCCCAAATGCTAAAAATACCAAGTTACTAAAGTGCTCAAATCCTCAGAGCTGCCACATCAGTCTTTGAGCCTATCACTTCCAGAAATTCCTGTTTCTTACAAACCAACTTTGTCTGTACAACCTGTCCCTGTCCAGTCATCAGCATAACAGCTTTAAAAATAGCAGATTCACTATGCAGACATTTTCCTTCTTGCCTGGTCACAAACCAAGCCACTTGTTCCTGAGGGTATCTAGGAATTCAATGAGGTTGTGGATAAGCTCCCTCCTTGCTTCCTTGGAATTGAGTTTGGTAGAGCACAAATATATTGTCTTCCCTTGTGGCCAACAAACACTATTCACAGTATTTCTTTTTCTTTCTGCTTTTATATTCAGCTTATGCTAGAACCAAAGGAAAGCTATATATCTACGTATGCTGGTAAAAGCAAATCAATCTGGCAGTGTCAGTTGTTTTCTTATTTATGGGTTGCAATGAAATGAGACCTGAGTTACTCATGGCACTTGTTTCACTGGGAAAATGAGTTTACAATAAGAAGGCCAGACATGGCCTAAACTGGGACTCATAAATTAGTTTCTTGAAGCAAAGGACTTGCTAAAATTGATGATTACTTTATTCTTTATCTGTGATTCACTTTCTGGGCAGAATCAATACATTCTTAGACTTCTTCCCTGTCTTGCCTTGTTCATAAACTGGGGACCACCTGTGTATTCCAAACCTGAGCCTATAGTCTTGTCTTTAAAATTCCTGGGGCTCAAAAAGAGATTTAAAGCCCTTGGCTGTGATGTGAGAACCCGCATCCCAGCCTTGTTGCTTGAAGGGAATTTGGCTCATGTAACCAAATTCCCTTAATAATCACTGATTCCTGGTACAAAAAGCTTGGATTTTCATATTCCAAAGGAGTTATGCCTGAATAGTTTTAATGCACACACACACACACACACACACACACACACACAGAGGCTCACGGTAATTAAGTTCTGAAGCACTTGGAAAAGCAATACTTGCCCTACTGAAAACACAGAGGCAGGAAAGGCTTCTTCCATGAAGTCATGGAGCAAGAATGGTGTGGTGAGGGGTGGTCTGGACCGAGAGTGCCACTCCCCACTGACATTCCTGCCCCCCTTCGTCAGGGCACAGCCACACGTGTCCCCTCCTTGGGCATTATCTCCTCAGCTGGGATCCAGCGGACAAATATAGGCATGGGGGAAAATGCTGATGCCTTTAAACAGTTATCAGCAGTGACCTTGAGATAGGGGCATATAAATTCTGGACCAGACAGAGTCGTGACACTGTCTGTGTGCTCTCCAGGGTGAGTACCAACCTCTGTCACTTTTAAGTGTGGGTGCTGTGCTCTAACGTTGTACCGTGGGTTTGATATGATTAAGGCTTTCATGCGGCTTTAAGTTTTAGCAGTAGTATCAGTAAACATGTAGCACTGTAGGATGCTGCTTGAATGGTAGAATAGCAAATACATGTTTCTTCTCTAACATCAGTGCATTCATTTAACCAGCTGGAATAACCACTTAGGGAAGTGTCAGGTCCCTTGTAATTATGCATCTGAGGGAAATGATTAGCCAGTGCCTGCAAGTCATCTTTTTGCCTCTTTATCATCTGCAAGAGATGATGGCTTATGCAATTTGCAATTTTAAGCAGCTTGTTGATCCAAGGCATTCTTTAATCCAGCCTAAGTTACAACCCCTGGAACATTACTGGGCCCCCTTTCCAGGCCAGGCAGTGCCGTTGCAGTTGCTATTGCATTATCCCTGCCTGCCCTTAGAGCTACAGTCACTCCCAACGGCCCCAGTAAAGACAGACAAGGTCCTTTTTTTTCATGTCTGGATGCACCATCAAACTGTTGGTCCTGGGCATGCCACTTCACTTCGTGTAACAATATCAGCTTTCCACAGGGAACAGGCATTTTCAAGGATCTCCCACAGCTGATCTACAAGGGTTGGCTTTTTCTTTTTGTTTGCTACAACAGGTTGAAAGGGAATACCTTTAGCTTTAAACTTGTCTTTCCTGACTATTCTGCATTTTAAAAATAATCTTTCATCCATAACCAAACAAAATTTCCCATTTCTTGTATCTGCTGATGGATTTGCCTCACAGAGCTCTCTGCACCCCGTGGTTTGTGCTGCCTGGGCTCCAGCCTCTGCTGTAACTCCAAACAGCCAGGCTGCTGAAGGAAAAGGGATTCTCTCCCAGCTGCCAGAATGCTGCTTTACACCATAACATACTCACTGCAGTGGTCCATCCTGAACATAACGGGAGGGGGGAGAAAGGAAGAGATAAGGAGGTGATAGCTAAGGAACTGTCCCTAGGAGGTCTGCAAATGGAGCCAGGTCACACAAAAGTGATTCAGAGCACTTTAGTGTATTCTAGGACCTGTGGGAACCTGCCCTGGGTCCTAGAGATTAACACTGGAGTGGCCCCTCTGGCATTTACACATTTAATGTGAAAAGACACTTGTGTGCTCTAACGCTGTTCTGTTTAAATGTTTGAACTGATGTAATTTCACTGCTCCAGTAGAGCTGAGACACTCAGAGAGAGAGGGGCTCTGCCATTGAGTTGTGTCTCCAGCTGGGAATTTTGGTCAGTTCAGATGATGTTAAAATAATTGGTGATACTTGTGCTTATGTAGGTGCTTAATCTTCATAAAGATTAAGGTTTAAAAAAAATATTTAAAAATCTAGAAAAGATTAAGGCTAGTTCTGAGAAAGAAAATTTTTGCTCTACAGCAACTAGACAGAAGGTATCAAGCTTTTACTGCAGCAGTGGGAGAGGCCTGGATGTAACGCTTTGGCAACTCTGCTGTCTTAGGGCTTTACATTCCCTAGGAGGAACATGTTGAAAAAAAAAAAGCTGCCTTGGTTGACAAGGAGTTTTTATCTCTACCAGGATTTTGTTAGAAATAAATTGAACTAAATTTTGAAAGTCTACAGTGTCTGTCTTAATAGGGATCTTGAAAATTTATCCAGCTGTCCTGTATGTTGCACAATAAATACAATAAGGGAAGAGATTACCCCGAGGGTCACTTATACAGCTTTAAATAGTAGTCAAATGGTGTCCTATCTTAAAAAAATACAAGCCTGGAATTCTAAAATTGTGTATGTACACCTTTTAGCAGAACTTCTTTTAGACATTTTCTGGACAATATCCTGAGTAGTTTATGTGTGTGTAAGTATTTATGTCTGTGTTTGTAAAAAAATCCCAAACCTAAACAAAACAAAAAATCCCAGCATATCTGTTTGATCATTTTAGAGAGTACAGAACAAACTAATTACTTAGCAGTACAAACACAGCAAATTAATCTCACTGAGACCCATGTCCCCTGCCCTCTCTTTCATGAAAAAAAGACTCCTTAACACTGTGCCCTTGTTTTGAAAAAAGATTTTGATTTGAGGAAAGAAATGTAGGTATTAAGCTGGACTGATAAACTCAAAGCAATCTGAAAACATACAGAGCCCTTGCACTAATTCTGCAGATACACTTGCCCTTAGCCATGCCCTGCTGCAGGGGGATGCTCAGCCTGGTGAAATCAAAGGGAGCAGCAACCTGGGAAGCTGCACCAGCACAGGACCTCCTGGAGCTGTGTTAGTCCTGTTTTTATTGACATGCCAATTCCTGAATCAGAGAAGTGCAGGGAACAGAGCTGCTTCCAGCTCCAGTGCTGACTCTCTGCAGTGAGAGCGTGGGCACACATGCCTGCAGATTTGCAGCAGTGAAGCCTTGCTCCTTGTTTCCCAGAAAACGCCTGCCTGAGATGGTGCTTGAATCGGCTGAGTGGCACAGCCCCAGGGAGACCTGCGGGAGAGCTTACCTCTGCTCCAGGCGATTTTGAAAGGGGCCAGAAGAGGCCCCTGCTAAGTGGTTTTTAAAATCTTAGCTTCAAGTGGGCCCTCCTGCTCTTAAGGACCATTTGTGGCACAAAAAAGAGACAAAATTCTTCTCTGAAGATAACTGTGACCAATGTTGAGGTTAAGAATCGTCCAAGATTAATAAACTGAGCCAAGGAAAGGTTTAACTAAACGTGCAGTATAGTCCCAAATCTGTATCAGGCATTTGTGTTTAACATTAATCATCCCTTTGATCAGCCACCTGCCATGTTATGCTGAGCATTTTATATTGCCTGATATTGTTCACAAAACAGAGAATTGTTTTGTTTGTTTCCCCCCTCTTTCTTCAGTAGACTGGGTGCCTTTCTTTCTCCTCTGTGAGCTGTGCCACCTTGAATCCCTGCCAAGATGATGGTCGATATGACAGAGTTTGGGGAGGCTGCTCCCTACCTCCGAAAGAGTGAGAAGGAGCTGATGATGGCTCAGACTGTTGCCTTCGATGGTGAGTTGCAGACTCACAAACCCTTGTGCTGCCAGGGTTCAGAGGGATAAGGGTTACTTACAAATGTAGTCAAAGAAATGCAGAGCAAAGCAGGGTGCAAAGCCTCTGCTGTCACTACTGTGCTGCTGCTGTTGGAGGTAGCTGGTTCAACCAAGTTTGGGTTCCTTTATTCTGCAAAGCTACTAAAAACTTCCAGATGGTAAAAAATAAAAATAATCTATGGCAAGTAAATGTTTATCTAGATTTAGAAGAAGGTGTATTGGTATTGCTCTGCTAAAAGGGGAATCATCTCTGTCAGTTTCAGAGAAAAACAACAGACCCTGATGTTTCTGTGGCCTGACTAGATGCCTTATTTGCTTTGCAGCATGTATAATAATGTGATGCTAGCTTTTAGTTTCCCATGATTTATTTTTCATTAAATGGGTTTCTATGAGCCCTGGGGTTTAGTAGTAAGTGTGAATACATCAATAACTGGGGCCTTTCATCATTCACAACAGTTGCTGTAACTAAAGACCTAAAGTCTTGTGCAGCTGCTCCAGACTCTAAAAAGGCACATACGTAACTAAATGTGACTTATTAATACTGGTGTCTTTCAACAAAAATCTCAGAAGAATGTGAAGGAATAAGGTTAAGTCTGATAGCTGGCAGTCAAATAATGTGGGCTGAATTCCTTGAGCAGTTTGAAATTCTCTGTGTGACTTTTTAACAAACGCCTTAATTTGGGCTTGGATCTCAGTTCCTCCATCTGCACACTGGTGATAATGATTATGGATTTCCCATGGAGGCTGGGGCTTAGCCAGCATTTATGAAATATTTTGACACCTTGTGCTAGAAGGATCTAGAGGAAGCCGAACAGTAGCTTCAAAGGAAGACAACATTTGGGAGCCCTACGCATTCTGCTCCATCACGCAGCTTCTCAGCACTGCCAGTCTGCTTCAATCCCAGAGGTTTTGTGTTGTTTCTGGAGAAAAAGTAATCCAGCAATCTCACTTAGCTAGGCATGGCATTGCTGTTTGATGCAAGGCTGTGAACCCTCAGTCTTCTTAATTTCACAGGGAAGAAGAAATGTTGGGTTCCTGATGAAAAGAAAGCTTACGTTGAAGCTGAAATTACAGAAAGCAGCGATGGCAAAGTGACCGTGCAGACAACGGATGGAAGGGTACAAAACTGGTTTTGTCTCATCTGTCACTTACAAGGCCAGAGCTGCAAGCTACAGGATTGTCCTGGCTTCAGCTCGGTTGCCTGTTTCATGAAATGGGCTGTGAATGGGAAGCCTCAGTAACTGATAACACACCAAGGAAAAACCAGCAATGCAGTGATGGGTGGGTGAGCATCAGCCACAGCACATCGCGGGGTGGGCTGTGACTGGAGGTTTGCAACCAGCCACTTCTGGTTTGGTCCCCAGAGCTAAAAACCCAGGCTCTAGCCAAATTTCATGGCTTCTTTTGCAGCCATAGCATCATGCTTCTTACTTTTGTCATCTCAGCCTTCCCCCATTCTTCTGATACCTGTGGAAACACATGGTATTGTGCACATAGGCAGGGATTGACCTGGAGAACTTCCCTCTGCTGGGGGAAAAATGTGTTTTCTTCCATAAAGTGTACGAAGCAACAGAGAATCCCAGTGTTTTCCATGTTGCTGTATTTGTTTGTCTTTGCAGACCTTGACTGTAAAAGAAGATGACGTGCAGACCATGAACCCTCCCAAATTTGACATGATTGAGGACATGTCCATGCTGACCCACCTGAATGAGGCATCTGTGCTGTACAACCTGAGGAAGCGCTACAGCAACTGGATGATCTATGTAAGGGCCACTGGATGATCTATGTAAGGACCACTGGATGATCTGTGTAAGGGCAGATTTAGCAACATGCACTTCAAGTGCTGACAGAGTGTGTAAACGTGTTGTGTTCTTCGTGTTCGTTTTACAACTCTGATAAGTCACAAAAGTGAGGGTTTTGCTCTTCACCTCAAGAAAGGTGCTGCTTGGAGCTGGCTGAATGCAGACACAAAACTGAATGAGTAAGATGGTGCCTGGGTCCTTAGTTTTGCTTGCTTGCCTAGGAAAGGGGTGGGGGGGACATTTTTCTTAAGTCAAGGTGCTGGGGAGACCCAGTTTATTTTCCATCTTCTAATATTAAACCATGTCAATGCCAGCCATGGAGATTTCTTTTGCTTTCAGTTATCTGAATTAAATTGTGTTTTAAATCAGTCAAATGTATCCATTGATTTTCCAGCCAATCCTTGTTCTCTTTTTTGGTGTTAATCAGAAGAGCAAATCCAACATTACCCATTTAAATTCTGACTGTCAAACATTTTCTGTGTTTCTCTAATAACCCCTGTATGGACATGTAGAGCCCAAAGCATAGCTTTGTTTGCAGATCAGTATAGGTAGAAAATTAAACTGGCATCTTGCCTTAATCCATTTACTGGTAGGGGTGTGTTCTTTTTCTTTCTAGAAAACAGGACTGAGGATTCATGCCAAGGCTATTCAGGAGCATATCCTAATGCTATATTTAGGGGAAGGGACCTGGAATTCACCTGAAACTTTTAGAACTTAATTAAGCTCATTAATCCATGTGCATATAGTGATTGTGCCCATATGAAAACTGGGTTTCTTTGAAGATATTGCCCCAAGCTGGGCTAAGCACTTGAAAAGTTACCAGCTGACACCAATTGCCTGGGGTTACAACTCAAAACTCATTCTTCTTCAGAGTGACCAGGCCCCAGAGAACTGGTGTATATCATCCAGAGAGCAACTATAAAGAGATTTTTACCAAACTGGCATCTCCAAAGCTGAGAAAGGTTCCACAGCTTTGGGGTGCAACACTATGAAGTGGTTTTCTCTTTGAATGCCCACCAGAAATGGTCTTGAGGTTCTTGCATAAAATTAGTAATGGGAGGTTGTTTCTCCTTCTAAAAATGGAGTTCAGACAGGGAACCTGTAACTTTCCATTGCAATGTCTGTTTTCAAGAGGAAACAACACCCATAGAGCAGGAAGGCACAAAACCAGACTCAAGTCTATTTGCTGCTCCTTTGTTTTACTGAAGGGGATGTTTCCATTTCAGGTTGACACCTCAAAACCACTTTCCCCCTTTTGAAAACTCTTCAATATCCGTCGTTTTGGTGTGAATTGCAATTAGGAAGTCACTTAGCAAAACAGTACCTTCCAAAATTCAGAAAGTCTGAAATCCAAGTCAGAATTCAAACCTAAATCAGCAGCTGGCACTGCCACACATCCTGCCTGGTTAACCGAGACTTTTTGCCTTACCGCTCAAGGGATTTTTTTTCACTCTGCCTTTGTGTTACTCTCTAGACATACTCCGGTTTATTCTGTGTGACCATAAACCCCTACAAGTGGTTGCCAGTCTACAAACCGGAGGTCGTAGCTGCGTACAAAGGCAAGCGGCGCTCGGAGGCTCCTCCCCACATCTTCTCCATCGCTGACAATGCGTACCACGACATGCTGCGGAGTAAGTGACACTGCCTGCCCACACCCGGGCCGCGCCTCCTTGGGCTGGAGTGACTGTGCTGCAGGGAGGCGTGAGAGAGCTTTTGCACCATGTAGAAAACATGAAAATAGTCCACAAGCACCAGGGACTTGGCAGTCTGTGACGGTTTTATATTTGTGTGTGTATCCCTGTAATTGTTTTGTTTCTGAACCGCCCTGCCTGTTCCTGTGGCACTCCTGGTACCCGTCTGTCAGATGCCCAGGTTGAGCTGTCTGATGTAAACGAAACCATCAGTCCACAACAGAAATGGGGCCAGCTCCCAAAGGTCTGTCAGTGCTTTCCCAAGCCCAAAAAGACCCCTCCAGTCAGTTTACGCTCTGTACCATGACACTGATGGGATGTGTGCGTTCAACGGGCGGTGAAGGCGAGCCCTGTGGGGTGCTGAGGGCACACTGCTGGCCTGATCCTGGCCTGTGGGGCTGTCCCAGCACCTGCCACGGCCCCAGGCACCAATCCTGTGGCAGCGAACTTCAGATTTCCCCAGGAAATTGCCTCACCAATCCTGTGGCAGAGAGCTCCAGATTTCCCTGGGAAATTGCCTCACCAATCCTGTGGCAGAGAGCTCCAGATTTCCCTGGGAAATTGCCTCACCAATCCTGTGGCAGCGAGCTCCAGATTTCCCTGGGAAATTTCCTCACCAATCCGGTGGCAGCGAGCTCCAGATTTCCCTGGGAAATTTCCTCACCAATGCTGTGGCAGAGAGCTCCAGATTTCCCTGGGAAATTTCCTCGCCCTGACCCTCGCGTTACTGGGAAGAGTTTCTCAGCAGAGGGCAGCAGCGATGTGCTCCCACCAGGGCCTGCGGGGCCGCAGGAAAAATCCAAAAGACGCTTGGTCAGAGCACATCCTGTTGACACTTGGTTTTAATAAAATGAAAAAGTGCCTTAGCTGTGAGGGCACAAAAAGCGCCGGGCAGAAGGGATGTGCGTGTGGCTGCAAAGAGACCCTCTTTTATCAGATAAGGCTGCTCAATATGTAGCCTGCCATGACGACTGGAATTATAAAAAGAAAAGAGGAATTTAGGCTCAATGACTTGGGAAGCTGCCATGATTTAGGGTTTGCTGAACTTGATTAATAATATATTAGGGTTGCAGAGTGTTCTAATAAATGCTTGTTTCTGATCAGGCAATTAGGCGTGGACAATAGGCTGCTTAGTTCCAGCAGCATGGCCAGCTGAAGAAGAGTACACATGCATTTTAAGGAACAGCCTGTGAAAAAAGAGAAAAATTACTTGGGTTGGTCTACTATTGCAGGAGCAGAAAGGTCAGACATGGGCAAAGACAAACTCAGGAGTAAAAGAATAAATGCTTTCAGAACAGGAAATTATTTTCTTTATTATCATTTCCCAGACAAAGATGAATGTGTACAACTGACAGGTATTTAATACCAATTTGAGCAAAACACAAGAGAAGGATTCAGGGAGCCTGCACTTCTGGAAATCATTCTAAATGATAACAGTTTTTATCTTTCTGTCTTTGCTCCGTGTGATCCTCTCTTGTCCTCGCATGACTGATTCTCGTACTCATTTGCAATTATAATAAGTGATTTGTTCACCCTACTAAGTTTCTCTCTCTTTTTTCTTTTTTCCCCCTCCACAGATCGGGAGAATCAGTCTATGCTGATCACGTAAGTTCTTCTTTTTTGACTGATTTGAGACTCTGTTCCTGTGAAAAACTTTGAAGAAAAAAACCCTGATAAAAAACAAGTTTACTCTTAAAATCTCAGCTGAATTGCCTGGAACCGAGTAACTGCCAATTTGGCCATCTGATGGTTAACTTGACCTCCATGAGAAAGGAGTAGCTAAAGGTCTGATGGAGGCTGGCCCATTTCTGATCCCCATCTCGTGAACATTCTATGTAGGCATGAAAACAACTCAGCAGGCAATTAAAACTGTTCCTTGCAGGATTACCCTTTCTGTGGCTGTCCTCCTTCTGGACTCCTTCTGTTCAGTGTAGTTACTCTTGCTGAAAGTTATATTTCAGGGTGTTGTGCAGATGAATCAAAAGAGGGGGAGATGACCAAGGTAGAAAAGAGGTGTGACGTTTACTGGCAAGCATGAAAGGATGGAAACTTGGGTGTCTCTACAAAGTTGCATGTGCTCTTGAGTAATGCTGGCAAATTACTTCAGCTTTCCTCTGCTGTTTCTAGCTCATTGACTGTATATGTGTATACCCCAGAGAGTTAGCCTGGATGTTTGTAATTAGACTTCATGCCCCTAAAAGAAGTTCAGTGTAGCATGGGTTTATGCAGGACCTCTGAGCTCAGTTGTATGAAGAACCTGTTACTGCTGTCATAGGACTGCACCTCTTCATTCAATCAAATTGATGTATTTCCATGGAAATGGCTGAGCAACAGGCTGCAGATACCGGAGTCAGTGAGTCTGGGAACAGCCTCGAAGGGAGGAGCTGGCTGGACAGGGTTTAAAAGGATGAGTTGCGGCTGCTTGAGCAATGTTTTTTGTCTTCTTCCCCCTTCCTCTAGCGGAGAATCCGGCGCTGGCAAGACTGTCAACACAAAACGAGTGATCCAGTACTTTGCCACAGTGGCAGCCCTGGGTGAAACTGGTAAAAAGAATGTAAGTCTGCTGGGGGCTGACTCAGTTCAAGGTTCCTCTCTTGTGCACGACTAACCTCACGAGTCTGCAGTACTGAGAGCATGCTGTTCTGAAGGGAGAAAGGCACACATGAACTTACCACGCTCCAGATGGAGCAGAAACACCACTTCTGGTTCTGGACAAATGCTTGTTGCTGCCACTTTTTTTTTTTACCCCCAGGAGTTCCAGGTTTTGTGTGTGCTAAATATCCCTCTGATTGTGCTAAAACTGGTCAAAAGATGGGAAGCATGTAAAGAATGAGAAATTTCATTTTTTTTTCAAATGGAAAATAGTCTCCAAAGAGACTAGGATTATAACTTCTCATCAAAATGTCTGTTTCATTGAAAGCTTTTTTGTCCACAAAAAAAGGATTGTTTTGACAAAAGATATTTTTTCAATCAGCTTTTCTGTATTTCTGTTTGGATAAGTGCTGTTCTGCTTATAAGTGCTCTCCAAGGCTACAGTGAATGATTTATTCATGCTGCTTTTTATCTTGTGTTGCTATGAGCTTATTGGCTATGAGCTTCATTGCACTTCAAGGGTTCAGTGCTCTTTTGTGGTGAATTAACTGATTCTTATGAACTGTATTTATAAGGCCAAAATTTCAGCCATGCTTCAAGTCTGTGTCCAGAACTCACATCATCAAACTCTAAAACACTATCTCCTGAGGCCTGTAAGGCTTTCTTAACAAATGGTTGAGTTGTCCAGTTTCCCGCATGCAGTGAGGCTGGTGCTCATCGTGGTGTCTAAAACCTGCTGTGCTCGTGCAGAAATAGTGCTCCTACCCCGAGCTTATTGTTTGAATTCCACTGCAGAAATCTACCTGGTTTTGCTCTGGAGATGTCCTATGATAGACCAAAACACCAACTAAGTGAAGAGGGAAAAGAGACTGCTGCTAGGTGGCAAGAATAAAAGAGCACAAATTCAAACAGACAAGTTGTAGGCAATAAGATTGTGCCGCACTTGAACTTTTGGATAATTTTAAGGGGAAAAAAAGGGTGATGATAATGAAAATTAAATGCAACCTGGCCTGATAAACTACATGAAGCATCTTCCAGCTGCAATATCTGTTTCTGCACCATTGTGATATATGGTGAATGCCAAGTAACAGCCACACATGCTTTTTGAAGTCTTCAAAATGCACTGCTGGTGTGTTGGTACCCACGAGACAGCTAGCCTTGCTAATTGTTATATTTGGTATTGTTCTCTGTGTTAGTATTCATATTCTCTCTCTTTTTTCTCTCCATTGTGTTCCTATTTTGTAAACAGCCAGCTACCAAAACTGGGGTAAGTCATCAGCTTTGCTATTTTATTTTTGCCTCGCAGAATTGGTGTTGGGCTCTGTCAAGTGTGCCATGAGCCTCAGCATTTCAGTTTGTGTGGTTCCCAGGTGAATGATGAATGATTCTAGGAGCCCCAGCAGGAAAAGTCATTCACTTCCCAAACTGAACCCTGTGTGAGCAACAGTTAAATCTTTTCTCATCTCCAAAAATCCAAATGTTACAAGCTCCAAGTGCTATTAAATCAAATGCATTCTAGTGCTTGTCACTCTCTTCAGTAGCCCCCTCTCCTACACACGTTCCTCATTCTTGGGATGTCCCCACATGCTCGGCAGTACACTCGGTCATTTCTTTCTCATGCAGATGGCACAAGATATAAATCTACAAAGCCAAACAGTAGGGAGCAGCAGAATGTTCGAGGCCTTTTAAGCGCTCATAATTGACTGATGGTCTTGCTGTTCTGCCATTCACACTGTGCCGCCCCTGGGGTGAAGCTTAATAAATCACTTTGCTACAGAGGCTGCATTCTGTAAGTGAATGCATGGCTGAGTTAGAGCTGGCAGCTGAGTCTGTGGCCTGTAGGTTTCTCAATAGTATTTCAACCTTAATTTCTAGGGAACCTTGGAGGATCAAATCATTCAAGCAAACCCAGCCCTGGAAGCTTTTGGAAATGCCAAAACCCTGAGAAATGACAATTCCTCCCGTTTCGTAAGTCTGCAGCATAATCTAGTGATGTCTTATTCACCAATGGCCAGTTAATAACACCTGTATCATAATCCCTTCATAGATTGCATTTTGCCCACTAAAATTATTGGATTTCCACAGAGTGGATAAATAACATAGTAGGGTCTAACAAAAACCTGAAGAGAAAGAGAGAAAGATCAAGCTTGAATAATTGCTTAAACTGTTTAAATTGTTTAAAATGAACAGAAGACAATCAAAGCCCAGTTTTAGGAAGTCCTTTGCATAGCAGTGGTAGATCTTTCTCAGAATTAGGAATGCCTCTGCATTATTTTCCTACTCCTTTTTCCACTAGCCTGTCCTTCCCCCTTCCTATAGTAGCTGTTCTTTGCCACTGTCAGAAATACACCACAGTCCCTGTTCCCTCCCACATCCCCTCCCCTGTGCAGACCCTCTCTGCAAGCAGCACTCCTACCCTTGGGCCACTGGGTTTACCTTTTTGGCTCAGGAAGCTGTCCCTGCTTGTCCCTCGGTGCTGCCATCACCTTGGGGCTCTCCTCCTCTCCATTAGGTTTGCAGGAGTGCAATCCTCTTGGGAGCTCTGCCTCTGCTGCCTTTGGCTGACATTGTCTGGGAGGTCCAAAAGGAGTGGCATGGGGATGACAAGCCTGATTTTGGAGCCCGTGCTTCCCTAACAAATCCTGTTAAAAATTAAATTGGAAGGGGTGGAGAGGATCTGAGGTTGTAAGCATCTGTAAAGCTACACAGTTGCATAAGGAGCCATCAGCTGGAACGGAAATTAATTCTTTTTAAAACTTTGTGTGTTTGCATATGAGAACATAAATGAAAACTACTAATTTTTTATGAATTGGAAGAGATGGATATGTAAATTTAATGACCAAAGCTGTGTAAAATCACAGCACTCTTCTGACATAAGTAGGTGCATGTAGGTTAGGACTGCAAATGAGGAGAAGCCAAAAAGGAGCCTGTTTGTCTTAAACCCAGGCTTAATGCTCTGAATCCTGCATTACAGTAAACCTGCATCCTGCAACTGGAAGCCATGTGCTTTGCCATATCTTAGCCTGGCAGATAAGTACACTGTTATCCTTTCTCCACAAGCAGATTACATAGCTCTATATACAGGCTTAGGCTTGGAAGACACTAATATCATTGTTTGATATTTTTCATTGAAAATATGCCTGTGCAAAGCCAAGGAGTTTGTATAAATTGATTCTTTGGGCCAAATGATTGCCTTCAAGCTGCATTCTTTGTTTCCCTCTGTGTATACTATATGCACTAATTAGAATATTCTTCTGTGTGAATTAGGGTAAATTTATCCGAATCCATTTTGGAACTACAGGCAAGCTGTCATCTGCTGATATTGAGATTTGTAAGCAGCAAACTCTCTCCTTTTAAAAAATACAATTGCTCATCTGAAAGCTGTGAGATCCTTTCTCACTGAATTTTTCTTTATGCAACTAGATTTATTGGAGAAATCTCGAGTGATTTTCCAGCAACCTGGTGAAAGAGACTATCACATCTTCTACCAAATCCTGTCAGGAAAGAAACCAGAGTTACTAGGTAAGCGTTATGTGGATCCACAGCTTTTAAGAACCTAAAACTAAATAAACAGAGGATAAGGGGTTAGGAGACAAACCCATGTGCAGAAACGCCCTTATGCTTCCACTGTCAAATACAATCTTTTAAAGTTGTTGTTCCAGTGGCGGTAGCAGACACCGTTTTTCTCATATTACAGATTAATCTAATGGGAGTAAGACTTAGGCAGGATTTTTAAAACATAGCACTGTAATGGCAAAAATTGTCACACTGAATTTATGTAATCCAAAGTCTCAAAACATCTGGAAAATGCTATGCCTCCAAAGCATTTGTGGTGATAAAACTTTAATTATCCAGATTTTCACATATGAGAAGATTTGCTTATAGGCCCACAAAGAAAAACTAGTTTCCTCTTTCTGTCCCAAGTGACAAAACTGACGTCCCAGCATGTTGTGTAGCAGGAGAGACTATTCAAAGCTGCCAGCTGCTGATTATGTGGTGATTACCCCTTTCAAGCTTCCCCTGGCTCAGTGTGGTCCCACAGACCCGTGGGCAGAGAGGGGCCGGGATGCTTTGAATAAAACCTTCACTAGTTATTTAAGTGAGTGGTTTGCTGACTTCAGTTTGTGCTCTGAAGGAACACGTTTTGTGAAATACATTGGAGAGTCACTTTATTGCTCTTCTAAACTCCCACTAAGCCATAGCAATCATAATCTCTTTTGAAGTCTTATTATCCTGACAGTGCGTGGTCAAGTCCCTAACACGCTAAGCTTTACATGGCCTAATTAATGACAATTATGGGAAAGATTTCAAGGAAGCTTTGCACTGAGATTCCTGTGAGAATCCCTGTGCTGGGAAAATGCTCCATTTCTCATAAACTCTCTGTGTGCTCCACAACAGCACATGCCTTTCTGGCCAGCAGGAACATGTCTGCAGGCTCTTGAAGAGGCTGAAACCAACAGGGGCTTGTGTTTTGTAGACAAGAAATGTATGTGCTTGTATATAAACACATCCATATCTAAATATGGATAAGTATAAATATAAATAAGTATGGATGAACATAACTATAGATAAAGCAATATAAATCAGAGTGACTACATAGCAAAGTAAGACAGGCTTATAGAGAATGAGATTTCATATAAACACATATTGATAACCATATATTTACATACATACATATTTAGATATGTAGGGATGTGTGTCTGCATATAAAAGCTTGAAATCTAGACCAAACCTCGATCTGGTGAATGTGGGTGAAACTTTCAGTTGATTTAAGGAAGCAGGAGTCTGTCTGTACTTTTAGAGCCAGCTAGCTTTGTAGAAGATAACTCTGCATTTTTGGGTTTTGATATGAAGGAATGACAATGGAGCAAGCCATATTCTGACTTGTATTTATCAAAAGCCAAGTGTCTGCTGCAAAGGGTCTGCTGGAAGTCACTATTCTCTGAGTCTGTTATAAAAAAAGTGAGCCATGCCCACGTATTCCCTGTCTTGGATCATTCTAAAATATTTTTCTCCTCTCTACTTAGATGGGATTTTTTTCACGTAAAAGCATGCTAGGCAGAAAGTAGGACTATACAGGAAATTATGAACTCAATTACTGCAATACATGCTCAATAGATGTGTATGCACAGTAGGTGTTAATGTGCAGTATTTCCATATTCTTTCTATTCACACTTTCTCTACATCTTCAGACTAACATAGTAAAATAAGAGAGCTGGTTTCTGCCCTGCAGCTATTAAAATAAAAACAAAAAAACAACTCAGTAGTGCAGAGACAAATGTAGGTTACAGTTGATTTTTCCATCTCCATTTTTGAGGATAATCTGAATGGATGGCAGTTTTGACCTTGGCAGTTCTTTTACAGACATGCTCTTGATCTCTACCAACCCATATGACTACCACTTCTGCTCACAAGGAGTAGTGACAGTGGACAACCTGGACGATGGAGAAGAATTGTTGGCAACAGATGTAAGTCTGTATGGATTTGACTCTGGGTTTCCTAGATCAGGGGAGCAAGACTGCTGGAAGGAGCCTAACTTCTGTCCCTGAAACTATTTGACTAAAGCAAAAGCAGGATTGGGTCTTAATGGCATCCAGACTGTGAAGCACAAAGCCTGGTAAACTGTTACACTTTTGAATCTGGCCTTGCTCCATGTAATGTCCACCTTTTATAGTTTTTATATATAAAATTCTAGATGAAGAGAGCTCTCCCCTGGCTCCCCTGCCACTGCTGGGTCTTCAGGGTTTTCCCATGGCTGCTTTGTGTGGTAACAGCCCTTGGCAGGATAGTAATATCTGCCATGCAAAGGTAGATTGAGTGGCTGCAAACACCACTGCATTTGAGCAGGGAAATAACAATATATCTGTGTTTCCTTCTCACAGCAAGCCATGGACATTTTGGGATTTGTGCCTGATGAGAAGGCTGGTTCCTACAAGCTCACAGGTGCCATCATGCACTTTGGGAATATGAAATTCAAGCAAAGACCCCGAGAAGAGCAGGCAGAGGCTGATGGCACTGAAAGTAAGAATAACACCTAAAATTAATCCTCAGCTTCAAAAGTCTGGCATGTATCAGGCACTGTGCTGAGGAAGCAGCAGCCTGTTTGCTTTGTTCTTGCACACTGTAGCTCCTGATCAGCCAAGAGTGCTGTATTTGTAACAGGCTTATTCAGTGGTGGATAACCTCACTCAGCAGGAGATGAACAGACACAGTCAGACTAAAAGGATCAAATTCCATTTTTGAGACAATTTGCACAAAATGGTTGTGAAATCCTGCTGCCTTAACTTTCTCTTTCATGACTTCAGGTCCTGCTTCTTTTATTTTCTCTTGCACCTGAAACTGTCTATAACCAGTGTGGAGATATGTTCTTTTCCCAAAACTTGAAGAGTTTCTTAAGTGAGATTCTTGCAGCAACTGGGGTATAACATAGTCAGATGACCTACCATAAGAGAGAGTACAGGCATAACTAACACAAATCACTGAGACCAAGGCCTTTATCCAATTTGTCTTTTGAAGTCAATGTACTTAATTTTTTTTTTTTAGCTGGACATGTTTCCATGTAGAAGTTTAAAGCCAATTGAAACCTTGTTTCTCCTGAAACCAGGTGCTGACAAAGCTGCTTACCTGATGGGAATCAACTCCTCTGATTTGATTAAGGGTTTGCTGCACCCTAGAGTGAAAGTTGGCAACGAGTATGTGACCAAAGGTCAAAGTGTTGAACAGGTAAGGAGATGCTTTCAGGACATTTGAATGCATTCCTATAAGCCTTGAGGATTTGCCTGTAACATCTCAGAGAGGCAGACAGCTGTTAGAAATATTAACATGAGCCTCTATTACCTGTTCTCATTTTGTATCCCCAAACTTGGTGAAATACATGGTGAAATTGAGGGGAGGAGACTGACAAAGGAATACTGGCCAGCACTACTTCGGATAGAATTGTTTTTCTGATGTGTTAGTAGCAGCCACTCCAGGAAACCAGGTGCAGTAAAACCACATGGGGACTGATAGCTAATTCTGGATGAGAATAGTTACCTAGAAGATTTGAGCCATGGATTCACTCATCACTCATTCATTATTCATGTAATTTTAATCTCTGTGTGACCTCAATCAGCTAAAGGCAATATCCACTTAAAGTTATCTCCTAATTTTAGGGAAAAAGAGTCCTTGGGTTGCTAAGCTACAGCTGTAGCAGTACTGTAGAAGATGCTGCAGTGTTTTGGTTGCAGTAAAAGTTGCTGTTTGAAGATGGCCTGTGGTACAGGCTCAGAAACAAGAAAACTGCTAGAGAGAGGTGTACCTAATGATGCAGATGTGCACAGGCTAAAGAAGAGACTTTAGACACACTTTCCTATTGCCAGCTCATGCCATAGCATCCCTCAAAAATTAGAAGAAAATGTCAATGAACAACTTGAACATAAACCTCCACCCTGCTCTGGCAGTAGCTCTGGACATCATAGCTGGCATCTGGCCTGTGAGTTTCTGTACCTTACTTCTACAGAAATATAATGGATTAAAACATTTGGAACTTGCTGTCCAGCTGTTTCCAAGATGTATTTCATGAGCACTTTACATACGTGATAGTAGACATCCATATATTTAGCAGTGATTCGAAGGAAATTCAGTAGAGATAATAGGAGAGACTGTGTTGTATTAACTGTGTCTTGGTGATTATACAGACCATTGGGAGATTTCATTTAAACTGTATAAACAGACATTGTATTAGTCTACTGCACCAAAATCTTTGTGTCCCACAGTGAATTTTGTTTCACACTGCAGTGTTCTAAAACGTGTTTTAGGTTCTGTATGCTGTTGGGGCCTTATCTAAGGCAGTGTACGACCGAATGTTCAAATGGCTGGTGGTCCGTATCAACAAGACCTTGGACACTAAGCTGCCAAGACAGTTCTTCATTGGAGTCCTGGATATCGCTGGGTTTGAAATCTTTGATGTGAGTATTAATGTGTGAGGACTGTGTGGAAGGATATAAAAGATACCAAGAGATAGCTCTTGGTTGGGTGTCTCTCTTTCTAAATGAACAGAAGGCAAAGTACTGAGAAAGCCATAAGGCAAATAATGTGTATGATTTTACATGAGTTTTTTTTCCATGAATAAATATAAAAGCCACTTGGCTGGACATGCCAATAGTTCCTGGAAACAACATCTGATATGCTTTGGGCTGTAAACAGTTTCCTTCTTGCTGTTCCACCAAGTTAACTGCAATGCAAATGCTTCTTTTTTATCTCTTTCTGCAGTTTAACAGCTTTGAGCAGCTGTGCATCAATTACACTAATGAGAAACTGCAACAGTTTTTCAATCATCACATGTTTGTCCTGGAGCAAGAAGAATATAAGAAGGAAGGCATTGAATGGGTATTCATTGACTTTGGCATGGACCTGCAGGCCTGCATTGATCTAATTGAGAAGGTATGTACATGCCAAGGAGCATTCATTGGATTGGTTTTATTTGTGATGCTCCCTTGGATGTGTCCTCATGGCCCAGTGAACAGAGTAGGATAAACAGTATGACAAGTTCCTTGCCTTTCTACCTGCAATGCAGAATCAAAGGAAAATCAGTATTTGTGGCTACTCAGCTTTACCTTTGGAATTCTGCCTTACAGAGCCAACAGCAGCCAACAAGCTGTAACTGGTAATTTGTATGGCTGTATCATCTTCCCTGGTCTGCACTTTTATCTTTTTCTGTCCCTGCTGTTCCTCCATTTAGTCTGAACCACATATGCTTAACATCAAACTCGTCAGCTTTTCAGGGCAAGTGCAATGTTTCAGTCTTGTGCCCTGTACATCTCCCGTGAGGCTCCTCTTTCTCACATTACATGCTGATGTGCAAAGTCCTTTGTGCTCTTTCTACCCTGAAAAGGAAAGGAACCTCTAACCACTTCCCCAGCAAGGGATATGCCTTTCCTTTTCACTTCTTTGGGAGTATAATGTGATCCTTGTGGAGGGCAGCTGTCCCCTGCTGCATAACCTCTCTTTGTATCTGTTATTTCTTCCATATTTTATGGCACAGCATCTAACCTTGCTGATCTGTGAGGAAATACAAAATTTTGCATCCTGCATTAGCAGGAAATTTGTAACAGCAGAAGTAGAAAGTCTGATTATTAACTGGTCTTCTATTTGATCACTTTCTTGTCCAAGGGCAGGATATCTGTGCATGATGCTAATCCCTCAAAAACAATCTGCCCATTACTATGAGGTTCATTCATCTCTTCCTGAGACATGAATGATAAAATGCTAGTTGGTCCTGCTGCCAGGAAAGATAAATCAAACTCTTTCTGGAAGCCATCATAAAGCCTCCTAAGGCAGAAGTGACATATTGAATAGTCAAAGGTGACATACTGAATAGGCAACAGGGTGGTTACCCTTTTAACAGAATAGTCAAAGACTTCCTCCTCAGGTTGAGAAGAAATTTTGCAGGCTTAAAATTCCATCAGATAAAACTTACAGGCTGCATAGCCACTGAAAGCAGATAGCCTAAACATTTCCCAAAAAAGATGCTCTTAAATCCACAGCCACTGGGAATCCTGTCCATCCTTGAAGAGGAGTGCATGTTCCCAAAAGCTACAGATATGACCTTCAAATCCAAACTCTACGACAACCATCTTGGCAAGTCACCCAACTTACAGAAGCCCAGGCCTGATAAGAAAAGGAAATATGAAGCTCACTTTGAACTCCTTCATTACGCTGGTGCAGTAAGTTCCTCTGCTGGCAGGTAGACTTTGTATCAGAGGTCTTCCAGGTGGGGTTTGGCTGTAGCACACAACAAGGGAGGGTGGGAAGGATGGAAGAGGGGAAGGAAAGAAAGGTGAGGAGTAAAAATCAAGTATCTACTCTCTCTGCACAAGTGTTGCAGCAAAGTAAGATGCCATCAGACTCCAGGACATCTGCTCCTTAGATGTACAAATAGAGTGAAATAAACTGAGGAGGGCTAATAATACTTTTGCTGGAAGTATGCCTTGCTTTGCCTTTATCACCTTTCCTCCAACCCAAGTAAGATTAGTAATTAAACAGCAGCAGCATCTAACTTTCACCTCGGTTTCCTGGAAAAATGAACTAATTTATGCTTCAACTCAAGGGATGGTTAAAAAAAAAAGAAATATATCACTTTTTACTCATTTTATGACCAGTGTGTCAAAACAGCAAAAGGAAGTGTAGTTAGCTCTGATGTGGTGGTTCAGTTTACAGGTTCACTGGTGATGAGGTGAATGAGAACATAATCCAGTGCTGTGATACCTGAGCCAAAACTTGTCCAGTTTTGAAGTTTTGTTTTCAGACCAGATAGGCAGAAAGAATTTGAGAGGGTCACAGGATTTTTTAAATCAAACTACAGTTGATAAGAAGCCCCAGCATAGCAGAACGGGAATTTACCTGATGCTGTTCATTTCATTTCAAATTATAATTGAGCATTAGGTTAATTTTGTAATTATTAAAAGAAATAATGCTGATCTTGGTACTTATCTGTAGTTGTTAATGTATTCAGCAAAGAAAATTAGAATTTCTATTCTCTTGTGGTACTGATAATGGAACATATTTTCCGAGTAAAAAGAGTTGTGGCAAAGTCGTGGAGTTAGTTTGTAATCATTAATATTCTACTAGAAAACCCTAATTATTCTAGTGTAGCATGCTATTTTGAAGTTAAATTATTACTTGTGTGATTTATACTTCAGCACTTTCTGATAGTGGGACACCAATGCCACATGGTATCTCCACAGATAACTACATGGAATCCATGAGAAGATGTAGGGACCACATAGTCTGGAAGGGATATCTGGGATTCACATGCTAATTATTAGGAAGAGAGGTTTGGGAATTAGGAAGCAGAGAACTGGAGGGGAAGTGATGAAAACCAGGGCAGCTGGTACTGCTCTGAGCACAGCTCTTCACAAAGTCATTGGCTTCAAGCCAAACTGCAGAGCTCCTGGCTGCTCTGAAGGGGAACATTTGCAACCTCTGGTTTGTTTTCAATGCCTTGCTGCAGGTTCCCTACAACATCATTGGGTGGCTCGAGAAGAACAAGGACCCGCTTAATGAAACGGTAGTGGGCATTTTCCAGAAATCATCCAACAAACTCCTGGCAAGCTTGTTTGAAAGCTACGTTGGCGCTGACGGTGGTAAGCAGAACCAGTTCATGTGGGCTTTCTTTGGGTTTTGGGATGTGTGCTTGGGAATGAATTTCAGAAACTAAGCAATTAACTCAATTGCAATTGCCTCCATGCCAGATGAGGCAGTGACTAATTATTTAGATATGCACAGCAGCCGTAGGAGTTTGCCAGTTATAGGAAGGAGACCATTAACTCAGCTAGGTTAAATGTATAGTACCTCTGAGCAACTGTGGCAAGGAACAACCCAGTGGGAGGTTGAGCATGCAAGTGCTCAGATATGCAGCCAAGTGTTGCACAAAAGACTGTGTACACAAATGCCAACAAAAAAGAACAGCTCTTGTTTCTCATGCTGTAGTACTCCTTGCTAGGCCCCTAAAATAAATAAGAAATACCAAGTTTAAGAGAGAGTTTTGGAATATTTTATTGGATTAGTGGCAAGTACACGCTGAAGGTACTGGAACACCAGGTCACATTGGCCACAGTAGAAGGCTTTGCCAATGTCTTCCTTTTTACTTGCTGCTGCTTTTTTTATTTGACAATGTACATTGTACTAATAAGTAATAATGTATATCTGAGGACATATTTAATCTCTATCCTTTACATAGAGCTCTTTTATTTGTGAGAAGACAAGTGGCAAACATTCAGAAAATTGATCTTAAGTAAATAACTGGTATTCATTACAAAAATGTAGCTCTTATGTCCTGAAGTTGCAATCACTTACGGGCTGTTTATTAGAAACCTCACTTCAAGAGATGTTCTTGTCATTAATCACATGACACTTCCTAGGAAGCAAGCAGGCTGAAGACTTCATAATGGGAATGAGATGAAGCTGAATGTAAATAACAAACATCCTGCCACGAGCAAATCCTTACAAGTTACTAACTGCCTATTTGCCTCTGGATGTTCCTGTCTGTCTGAATACTACCTTGCTTTTGTTTGGTGCCAGGAGAAAGAAACAGCCTGTCCATATTAGCCTTTTCCAATCTCAGCAGTGTCACCTGCTGAAGGGGGAAAGGCTGTGGATAATTGCATCAAGCACGTTGCACTCTCCACTTCTCCTTTTATGTTGACAAGTGACATGATGACAGATCTGCTGGGAATGATCTAATGGCCCACTGCTTAGAAAGCTGGAGCAACTGCTGTACATTTTTGGGTCATGTCAGGAACCTGTGAAACTTTGTAAAGGTCTTATTAGAAACTAGCATTCCTTGGGAGGATCTGAGTGATTTTAACTCCAAAGCTTGAAGCAAAATTCAGGGGATGCAAAGTTACTATGTCTAAAATTGCAAACATTTATTTCCCTCTATTCTAGACAAATTTTACTTTACAAGTTCAGTGCCTGCATAGCAGAGAATCAGTTTCTATACAGTACAATGTGCAGTGTAAATTTTCTGTAAGCATTATTTTTCTTCAAGTTTTTCTTTTTCTACATCATCTCACCCTGTGGAGCTTTTAATGAACTACAAATTACTTTTGTTAAAAGCTATTTTTCTGGCATGTTCATATTTATGGGCTTTTCTGCATAAGAAGTGGTGCAGTATAGATCTGAAATGCAAATGCAATCCAGAAAGTATACACTGGCTTTTGACAAAATTCCTAACTATGGACAGAGAGCTGCAAATGTGTGATGTATCACACAGGATTTTCAGAATGTCTTGTATAAAATTTGAGCAATCAGAGCCTTTTAGTCAAATAGAGCAGCACTATTAAAATGGTCTGTTTTCCACACTCTACCTGCACCCCTTACTGAGATACAGATTGGTTTATGCTTCTTTTTTCCTCCTTAGGTGACCAGGGTGGAGAAAAGAAACGCAAGAAAGGTGCTTCTTTCCAAACAGTGTCCTCACTGCACAAGGTTTGTTACCTCTCCGCACCTGGGGGTTTGATTTGAGACAACAGGTTGAAGAAGAATGTTTAGGATTGTAATGGACAGGAAAAAGATTGAAATCCAACATTGAAATTTGACTTGTGGACAGGGTTATTGACCTTGGCTAAGGAAATATACTGTTATTAAAACTGCATGCCAGGGGCTGCTCCATTTCATCATCTTGGAGCAGTTGAGAAATTGCTCTTTTTACTGTGTTTGAGAAAGTCACAAAATGGTGCCAACAACCTACATCACTTATTTTGTTGCTTACAGTTTCATGCTTGTCTTCTGAACAGGAACTGATTACTATTTTCTAGTCCCTATCTGATTACTGCTTGTAATTGGATCCTAGGGTTAGAGCAGTCATGGAAGACAGAAGGTGTTGAATGAAGTGACATAAAGCCTTTTGTTTCCTCAGTTATTCCCTTCCTGTGGGACTGGCATGTGCTCCTGGTGGAAACTGTCACTAGGATCGTGCCTGAGGGAAAATGGAGCTATTTACCATTTTTTTACCGTTACTACCATTTCTGTGGGTAACACTGAGGAAGCTGTAATGTAGGTAAACCTCAGGTTGGGAAGTGGGTAGTTACCCCCAGTCATGTCATTTTGTCTTGTTTGGAGATACTCCCCATGAAGGGAAATCACAGGAAATGGAGACCTGTGTCTTACCAGAACACTTCCCAGAGCCTGCTGATCACTGAATGGTTGGTTTCCTCTAAGCTAGCTTGCTGTCTGCCTGGGACATGTCTGATTAAGACCAATAAAGGGAAAGTGTTTGGCCAGGAGACAAAAACCCAGCCTTTATGAGGAATGGGTGGGAAATGTGAGCTCTCCCCACTGAGTGGGGAAGTGACTGGCAAAGATGCAGTTGGCTTTACAGAAATGCTCCACCAAATGATGCTGAGTCTTGCTTGCTGTTCATCTGGGGGTTAGAGTTTCTGGGGTTGTAAGTGAAACACATATCTTCTTTGCTAAAACTGATGTGGAATCCTATAATAATGTTAAATCGTACTTTGGTCTATTTGAACATATTTATCTCTAATAATTTTGATAAGCCTGTAGTTTTGTTGGAGAATTTTTAGAAAAATGAGCTTCTTAAATTAACAACTAGCAAACCAAAGAAAGAGTGATTGGAATTCCATTAAACCGCTAAAGCTAATCATGTTTTTAATGTGTCTGTTCTAGGAAAATTTAAATAAGCTGATGACTAACCTAAGATCTACAGCCCCCCACTTTGTACGATGCATTATCCCCAATGAATCAAAAACTCCAGGTATGAAAAAGACAATACTCTTAAAATCTTAGAATGTTTAACTCTATCATTCTATTACTTGTTTCTGAGTCACCAGATGGTAATTAAATACTGTCTGTGCTTTTCACCTTCCCCAATCATTTTGCTCTCTCAGGAGATGACATCTCACATTTTCCAGTTTCCTTGGGGAAATGAAGATGAAGCCCTGTGGAGAAACTCCTTATAATTTAGGCTTGTTTTTCCCCTGCAGGTGAAATGGATGCATTCCTTGTCTTGCATCAGCTCCGCTGTAATGGTGTCCTGGAAGGCATCCGCATCTGCCGGAAGGGTTTCCCAAACAGGGTGCTTTATGCTGACTTCAAACAAAGGTAATGCAGAGCTATGATTGTCTCCTGTTCCTATTCAAGTTTATCTTCCATTCTGTTTGCCTGACACGGAAGGCAAAATTCTGCTCTTCCTTGTGTCTGTGTAGATACAAAGCAGATGATCACCCTGGGTGTTTTGGTTTTGGGGATTTTTTTAAGTTTTTGGGCGAAGAGGGAAAAAAACCTAAAGCAGAATCTGAGCCAATTTTACACTTTTTTCATTTGTTATTAACAGGTATCGCATCCTGAATCCAGGAGCAATCCCAGAGGATAAATTTGTGGATAGCAGAAAAGCTGCTGAAAAACTGATGGCATCTTTAGATGTTGACCATAACCAATATCGTTTTGGACACACCAAGGTAACTGGAAGAGACTGTTATTGCTTATGTAAAGAGAATAGTGAAGATCTGGTATTTAATTTGCAGAATAGGACACTGCAATTTCTGGTGGTGTTGTGTAATGGATATTTAATAACACAAGAAACCAGCAAAATAGCAGCAAAATAGCAGTAAAGTGATAGGTTCTAAGCTGTGCTAGAGGAAATTTAACTCTCTGGCTGAAATTCCCACAAAGCTTTTATGAGAGCAACTCTACAAGCAGACACAGCAGCAGCTAATGCTCCATGCCCCTCAGTAAAACAATAGCTTATTATTTAGTATAATATAGGTACATTCAAACACAGATGGACCACAAGATCAGCTGCATCTTTTGAAATGAGGCCATGTGCAATTCTCACATGATCCCATTAGCTGGGATTTCTGGGGGTCAGGAGCTGTCGTTCAGCTGACCTACTTGGAACCCTGCCACAGCTGAAAGGTATTGTGCAGATAAAATAGTTTGGCCTATTCAAAACTGGGGAGATAAAGCCCAATTTTAAAACAGCTCTGGAACTGTACAGTGAAGTCCCTTATGCAAGTAGTATTTGGCCCCCTATACTCTACTGGTTTATAATGTGTCAATAAGAATATCAGTGTGAGGCATTTCAGCAAGGTCATTGTAGCTCTGATATAAATCCTTCTGCGTGGATATGTGGATATGTCCATATTTATATGGACACTGACATCTGTGCATGCACCAGGTGTTCTTCAAGGCTGGTCTCTTGGGCCATCTAGAAGAAATGAGGGACGAGAGACTCGCAAAAATCCTAACGATGATCCAGGCAAGAGCACGTGGCAGATTGATGCGGATTGAGTTTCAGAAGATAGTGGAGCGCAGGTATGAAGACAACCCCTGAAATCTTAGCAGATAATAGTAATTACCATCTAATTATAAGCTGAATAGAGCCATTAATTACAGTCCCTAAGGCTATAGATAACCCTAAATTAAAAGCTTTAACTGTAAGTGTGATAAAAATAATAGCAACTCTATATTAGTAGCCTGCAGCTTTGGTGAAAATTAGATTTGGAAATTCTTTGTGTCCCCGAAAATAAAGAGATCTGGAGGAAGTTTCTTGTATCTCTTGGAAATGACTACAGGTTCCAAATACTGCTCAGAAAGAAACTATAAAACTGACTGAGAATGAAAAAGAAACCCTCACTTTTTCAATTCAGACTAAGATTTAGGGAATTTTGTTTGTTTTCTCTTAAACCAGGGACGCTCTTCTTGTAATTCAGTGGAATATCCGTGCTTTTATGGCTGTCAAGAACTGGCCTTGGATGAAGCTTTTCTTCAAGATCAAGCCTCTCCTGAAGAGTGCAGAAACTGAAAAGGAGATGGCCAATATGAAGGAAGAGTTCTTGAAACTGAAGGAGGCCCTGGAAAAATCTGAAGCCCGGAGAAAGGAACTTGAGGAAAAGCAAGTCTCTCTAGTTCAGGAAAAAAATGATTTGCTTCTCCAGCTCCAAGCTGTGAGTAGACACGTAGATTTATATAGTTATTAGACGTTCTTTGAAGCTCAGAGGTTTACAGACTAGAGTGTTAGTGGAACTTAATAAAAATAAGCTGTTGATCTTGTCAGAGCCTTGCCAAAATTCAGAGTGGACAGAAGTTCTCACGTTTCAGCATATAACCAGGTGGGCTA
Organism: Argya squamiceps; assembly: GCA_037834095.1. Lineage (NCBI taxonomy): Eukaryota > Metazoa > Chordata > Aves > Passeriformes > Leiothrichidae > Argya > Argya squamiceps. Next base: position 19,341,990 of record JBBMKD010000001.1, on the reverse strand, counting down.
ACAATGCAAATCTCAACAGATTCTGTTCAAGGCAATGTCCATGGCAGTAACACATGCAAGTAAGTCTCATGTGACTAGTCATGCTCACTATTATCTCATCCTGCTCTGTTAATTACTTGTCCCCTGAAATCAAGAGTAGGAAATTTTCCTCTCGCTGCTTTGTTGCTTTGTATCAGGCTTCCTGACCAGTTGCAGGCTAGGGCATAAGTGAGGGAGAAAAAAGGCCAGGCAGTAATTGCTGTCCTCTTGCTTGTGCCACACCAGGAGCAAGACACTCTGGCAGATGCTGAGGAACGTTGCGACTTGTTGATTAAATCCAAGATTCAGCTGGAAGCCAAAGTCAAAGAACTGACAGAGAGGGTTGAGGATGAGGAAGAGATGAATTCTGAGCTGACTTCTAAGAAGAGAAAATTGGAAGATGAGTGCTCTGAGCTCAAGAAGGATATTGATGATCTTGAAATAACACTTGCAAAAGTAGAGAAAGAGAAACATGCTACAGAAAACAAGGTACATTCAGAACTTCCCCATGTGTTCAAAGGAGGCTGGCCATGGATTACCTTTACGACAAGTGCTATGGGTCTTCTGATGGTTTTACACTGTTTGTTACACAGGCCACACTAAAGGGTCAGTAGATACAGTAATTTGGCCTTATGAGGTAAAAATTGTTACCTTTGAGCCTATGTTTCCCTTTTTTTTAAAAGTGAGTCTTACTTTACTTCAGCTAAAGAATAATACCTATTTGGGGCATTTTTAAGCAAACAATCTTCTGCTGTAACCATTAATTCCTCCAGCTCTCCTCCTTAAAACCTGTAAATGTAACAAGCTCATCTGCTACTCGTCCCAGAGAGAATCAGAAGCTGGAGTCCATCACCATGGGAGTGACTCTGAAAAGAATTTAGTATGTTTGAAATAATGTACTATCCCCACACCGAAAACTGACATTAACTCCCATGATGGCAATTTTACTCAAAAAGCCATGAGGTGCTAGGAAGGGAGGGATCCCATTCTTTCTCTTGTTTTCCCACTTACAAGTTCAGACCAGATAGTCATTTGAGACATATTATGATAATACCTTCCTTCAAAGTCTTACAATGACTTCTTCCTTTCTCATACAGGTCAAAAATCTGACAGAAGAGATGGCAACACTTGATGAGAATATCAGCAAACTTACCAAGGAGAAAAAGTCTTTGCAGGAATCTCATCAGCAAGTTCTAGATGACCTACAAGCAGAAGAGGACAAGGTCAACACACTGAGCAAAGCTAAAGTGAAATTGGAACAGCAAGTGGATGATGTAAGCTGGCTCTTCCTTTATGTTTCACGAAGCTTGTTTGGCCACCACTTACAGTGGACCTTTCATGAGACTGAAAGGTTATAAAACTTTGAAATATATTCCTCTCCTTTTAGAAATGTACTCCTTGTACTGTCTGTAAAAGGTACAATTACAGGAATACCACAAAAATTGATCTGAGTTCAGCCTTTCAAAGGATTGCAATAACAAGGGAAAATCCTCCCAACTTGCACTTGCAATGTAACTGGCATGAAGTCAAACAGAACTTTGCCACTAAGAGAACTGTAATGCTTGCAAAAATGTAAAGCATGGACTAACCCTTTTGTTCTATTTCTTCAGCCCATATGCCCACTGGCTGCTAGAAAACAAACCCTGTAAACTAGGATGCTTGTGCTTAAATGCTTCTGCTTCACAGCTCACTAGAACTCAGCACAGAAATGGGCACAGCGTACATCTGACTGCTGTAAACCATCTGTGTTCAATATATTTATTAAGTGACTTTGCTCCTAAAGCTCGAGGGATCACTGGAACAAGAGAAGAAAGTGAGGATGGACCTAGAAAGGGCAAAACGCAAACTGGAAGGGGATTTGAAGCTGACCCAAGAGAGTGTCATGGACTTGGAGAATGATAAGCTGCAGATGGAAGAAAAGCTAAAAAAGTAAGTTGATTCTGTTGTACCAAACAAAGCAGCCCAGTTACAGCGTCATTTAAGAGCCTTCAGGTGTGTCACCCTCTCTGAGGGTGGCTGAAGGAAAATTCCATTATGAAAATGTGTACCCGAGGAGGGAGGCAAAATTACTCTTGTATATGAGATACCTGAAACATTGTAATTCATTAAACTTTCCTACGTTAAAAAAAGCAACACAGAAACCTACTAATGTTTTTTATTGCTTAGAGGACAAGGCTGAAGAAATTCTCTAAAGTTGTTCCTTCTAACTAGTTGTGGTAGTATTGTTAGGAGACCTGACTCTGTTAAATATGTTTTTCCATTGAGTCTGAAAATAGCATTGTTTTTGTATGACAGAAAGAACCAGAAATATAATTGCACAAATGCATGCAGAGACTTGGCTGGAAACTGCTGCTCAGAGGAAAATGTGTTCTCATGCAAATTGCAATACATGAGAATTGTTTTCATTTTTGGACACGTTAGAGGTTTTATTGAACAACTCTTTAAAAATTTCAAAATCCTAACTTGAAGGTTCAAGGCAAATTGTCACAGTAGGATTTTCCTTTCTGTTCCAGGAAAGAATTTGAAATGAGCCAGCTGAATTCCAAGATAGAAGATGAACAAGCTATAGTGATGCAGCTGCAGAAGAAGATCAAGGAGCTTCAGGTCAGCTTGCTTTTTTATCTTATATCTTAGGGCAGGTTTCTCTTTGTGCCTCACTGAAAGACCTTGCAGAAACTTTTCACAGCTCCTCTTTGAGACACAAAGTGGCACATCTCCATAGCTTCCCAGACAGATTCCTTTTTTTCTTCAGGATGGTTGCTCTACAGTGTTTCCTCCCAGTAGCAGGACAGTTGACCACAGAATGGTAGTGGTTTCAGGCCAGGTAGAAAGGCTCTGGTGTTTTGTTTTAAGCAAATAATACTGTTCCAAATCATAGGTAGTTCCAACCAAGGTAGTTGCCGGAAGGGAGTTCAGTGGTGATAAGCATGGATTTGAAATTTAGAGAAAAGGCTAAAACACACAGGAAGTTTTCAACAGAAATTAAAAGGCCAAGGAAATTCAGCACAGTCCAAACATAATATCTGGACCCAAAAATAACAGCTCCATTTTTTTTGTTAATAAAGAATATTTGTATAACTTGGATGTAAAGTGCAGATTGGTGAAAATAATCTTTTAATAAAAAAGACTGCTTCCAATAAATATTCATTATTCAGGCAGTTCTAAACACTGCTGTTTGAAACCCTGTCTTAACACTCCTAGAGAGAAATTACTCCAGTCATGGAGATCTTAAAATGAGAATTTGTTGCTGTTACTCCTACTAGCATGTAACTCCTTACATGTACTTCAGCTGAATGTCAAACACATGAACATAAGGTCAATGCACTGGACCTGTATGTCTTGGACTAAAACTTGCAGAGCAATCTACTGCGAGCAAGATGTGACTCATCATCATTACTGTAGCTCAGGATCTGATTTACTGGCACAAATGGGCAAGTCCTTTAACTGCTGAGCTTCTGCCAGTGAGGTAAAATGTGGGCTGGCAGAGGGCTTAACAGTTTGTAAGGTGCCTCATGGTCTTCTGATGGGAATCATGGTAAAACTGACCCAAAAGTGTCCATGTTTCTCTGGCAGGCTCGTATAGAAGAACTAGAAGAGGAGCTGGAAGCAGAAAGAGCTGCTCGAGCCAAGGTGGAGAAGCAGAGGTCAGATTTGGCCCGAGAGCTGGAGGAGCTGAGCGAGAGGCTGGAGGAGGCTGGGGGAGCCACGGCTGCCCAGCTGGAGATGAACAAGAAGCGCGAGGCCGAGTTCCTGAAGCTGCGGCGGGACCTGGAGGAGGCCACGCTGCACTACGAGGCCACGGCCGCCACGCTGAGGAAGAAGCACGCCGACAGCGTGGCCGAGATGGGGGAGCAGCTGGACAACCTGCAGAGGGTCAAGCAGAAACTGGAGAAGGAGAAAAGCGAGCTGAAGATGGAAGTGGATGATCTGTCGTCCAACATGGAGCAGATAGTCAAGGGAAAAGTAAGGGTCCTGAGGCTTCCCAAAGCCCTCAAAAGTCATGGGTAGCTAAGGCTGGTCTGAAGGTTTCCCAGGACACCTGGTATGGCTGAAGTGGTTTAGAAGGTGGTGTCTTGCACCATGTCTCCCTTACCCAGCTGGTGGTACAACCCTTCTTCCCTAGAGATGGGACAGCCATTAAGATGGCCTGTCTGAAACACACAGTGCATCCCCAGTCCCAGGCATATTGTTTATCCATGTATCTCAGAGCACAAAAACATGTCAAGTAAATTAGGCTCCTCCAACTGGATGCCATCCAAGTCAGGATATCTCTCACCCTAAGAAGACTCCTTTCAGGTCCGGCCCTTGGTTCACAGTTTTGATCCATGTTAGCAGGAGTGCAAAGCAAAGGCATGCATGATCACACTGTGTATTTTCACTTCCTACAGCTGAATTGTGGATTTTGTTTCCTGAGTAGAGAAGCTCAGTAGCTTTCAGAGCACTCGAAATAGATTTCTTTCAGTGCAAGTGAGGAAAAGAAATGTCAGTATTCTCAGAGTTAGAAAGCTGTCATCAAACCCAATTTATGATAAATGGCAATTAAAGCAGAATCAGTAGAGCAATTTTCATTGGAGGTGATTTTCCCATCTAGCAATTATGAGGCGGCTATGCCAGAACTTCATAAGGCACGTGACTGCTGCTGAAGTTCTTGCAGAGACTTTTTACACTGGTAAACATTCAGAACACAGTTCAGGGGAAACAAACGAGGAATGTGGTCTCATAGGGAGTCCCACAGCCTGGGATCATAGACATGGGGCTGCTCTTCCCTGCTCTACTACTGTGATATTTGTGTCTTTGCTATCTGCCATTCCTCTGAAAGACAAACACAAAGAAAAAAGGATACATTTTGAAGGCTACAGCTTCCAAATGTTTGCCTAGAGGCTACAGCTTTCTTTGTCTTTTCTCCTGACTCCCATTAGGCCAATGCAGAGAAGCTTTGTCGCACTTATGAAGACCATCTGAATGAGACAAAAACAAAACTGGAGGAAATGACTCGCCTCATGAACGACCTCACTACTCAGAAGACTAAACTCCAGAGTGAGAATGGTATGTGCATGTTTGGCCCAGATAGACTGTTACCCAGGAATTTATCAGGGACACCTCTGCACTGCATCAGTGAGATGTGTTTTGCAATGGCATCTGCTCTGAAGGTAGCATGGTTGGGATTGCTGAATGGAGCAGTAGCCTTGTGTCTTTTGACATTTCTATCTTCATATTCTTATAACCTTGGTGGGGAAACCTTGCCTTAGACTGGCTTTTAAAACAAGCCTATACCCACATTTATCAGCATACAGTGATACTGTCTCATGAGCCAAACTGGATGTGCCAGCTTGGAACCCAGGATGTGCCAAGCTGCCTAGGTACCTATTGTTTCAGGAACAAGTATATATGCATCTAGAAATGCTAGAGGGAAAAAGGAGTTGGGCCTGTCTGAATCCCAGCTTCCTCAGCTTGACCTTGACCATTGCACCCTAGAAGATGTTCACATATCCTCTAAATATCACATATCCTCTAACTTCTTGCTACCTTTCTGGCCAGAGCAGTATTATTAAATCTCTGCATCTTCACCAGACATCACTGTTCTGTGTATTTTCAAAGACATATTTTTCATTTCCTCTTCGTTGTAACTTCTGTGTCTCCTGTAAGACTGGTTTTTGCCCTGCAGTGACACACTTCCTGTTCCCAGTGAAGTTTTCCTTATGTGTTCATCTGTTCTGTATGCTGGTCATTGTGAGGTTCTCAGGGTGCTTTGCAGCCCTCTCAAAAGAAGTCTGTGGGAAAGCAATATAAAATAGTGAAAAGAAGTAAAACCAGTGATAATTACTCATGAAAGTAAGCATCAATCTAGTCTGATCCACAAACTGAAGTAAAATTTATGAATCAAGCTACTGGCAGTACAAAAAAAGCCTAACTGATCAAACAAGAAAACTCAAGTCACTAAACCCACCCAAAAATGAAAAAATAAAGACAATCTAAGAAAAACTATCCTGGTGAAGTATCTGATGGTTAAAACTTTGGAAGAAGCTTCACAACAGTTCAATCATAATCGCTGTGAATTCTTTTTCTCAGCAGAATTTGACAGGTGGGACTATGATTTTTGACTGCAGCTTTGTCATTTCAGCATCTTGTTTTGGGGGGATTTTTGGTTTTTTTTTTTTTT
>JBBMKD010000001.1:19311770-19331354 GCA_037834095.1 Argya squamiceps | reverse complement strand
AACAATTGGTTTCAACAGATGATGAAGAGGGTGATAGAATACTTTGTGCATATCTTATTCTACAACCCAGGACAGAAGTGAGATGTATTACAAGGCTAAGAAAGGGTGTACGTGGTGCTGGCAGAAGCATCCCAGCACATAGCAAGGGATTTTTAGTGAAGGCTGCATTTCTTTTGAATTGCACCTAAATAATATCTATTAACCAAAGGTCACTCAGCAAAAGGAATCTGTTAATAACTTCAATGCTATGCAACTTCTTTTGTCTGTTATAGGATGCTTTATACATTGCAGGGATTTCACAGCCAGACAAATAGGTGTCATAATCAGAGCAGAGCAAAGAGCATGTTTTCCTTCCACAGCTCTGAGATGTGCAGAATGATTATGTACTCTGTCAAAAAACTTCCTTTGCTAGGAAGAATGCATATGTTCTTGAGGGATCTAAGGGGCACAGTTTGCTTTTCTGGACTGTGTGGAATGGCTTTCTAAACTCAGTGGTATTAGGAACTAACAAAAGTAAAGTGGTGATGTATATTACTCTCAATGCAAAAAAAAAGGGTTAATGCAGATTTTCTCCCTTTCTTATGAATTTGCCTCTGGCAGTCACTGCTGATGACAAAGAATTTCCACATGCTGTTCCCAGTAATATTTTGTGGCTCCTGGTCATGATGTGTGTATTTGACTGACCTGCTGCATGTTGGCTGGAGATCAGCAGGGATTTTGTACAGCTTTGTTTTCACAATCCTCATTCTGTTTCCTCGTTCTCTCGAGGGAAGCATAACTAAGCTTGTGCAGTTCCATCTTTCACCTCCCAAAATACAATGTTCAGTTCTGTGCTTTTGTTCCTGTTCAGTGAGAGCAGCAGGGAGACAGAATGACACTGAGCCTGGCTTATGCAAGACCTGAAAGTCAGAGGTCTTGTTATTTCTCTATGGGCTGTTGTCTGCTTAGTTCTTCACTCCTATGCATGAGAGCAATGTGGGAATAAAGACATAGGAACAATTCACCCCTGTTTCACAGACTTGTCTTCATGTTAATTGGAAGGAATGGACAGTGAGTTTCTGCATTTTGTCATACAGAGCTGATGGCTGTTATTTCTTTCATTGAAGTCATCTTGCCCAGTAAGATTATGTAATTGTGAAGTTTCTAACACTTCTGATTTGGAGAGATTTTTGTGAGTGGGAGGGGATGGATGTGTGGAGCCCTTCACTCTCCCAACAACAACCTTGTTTTAGTTTATCCCTGTCCTTACAAGCCTGTGAATTTCCAGAGAGTATCTGTACAGAGGAGTGGAGCAAGGAACATCTGTTGATGTCAAAACCATGCAGGCAGGGCTGAAGGTGTGGGCGTGTTGTTTGGGTGTTTTTTGTGAGCTGAGGACTGTTTGACAATTTGTCCTCTGAGGAGCTTGCTGCTCGGTTTTCCAGCTGTCAGGTTGCATTAGAAGGCAAATAAATGTGTTGTTTTGCCATGTAAGCTACTTGTGTCCTTGCCTAGAGAGAGAGACAGGAGGAAACAGGAAGAGAAGTGTGAAGGGATCATGTTTGTGCAGCTGTTTGTAGTTTGGGAAAAAAAATCAATTCCTGGTTTGCAAGCTCTTGGTGTTTTCTATTTCAGGGAGCTTTGGAGCATGAAGAAAGTAAGACCCTTCGTTTTCAGCTTGAACTTTCTCAGGTTAAAGCAGAGTTTGAAAGAAAACTGACAGAAAAGGAGGAGGAAATGGAGAATATAAGGTACTGTGCAGGAAGCAGCATGTTTCTTAAGGGAAAAGTCTGAAAATACTGGAACTATTCTCAAGACCCAAGCCAGTTAAATGCACAGCAGGTAGTTATGGCACATACTGTCTGTACCAGAAACCAAGACAGCTCTGACTATTTGCCAAAGGGTAGCCCTGCACCATTTCCCTTGCTCAGTTTAAATATTCCTGTCAGATCAGTCTCTGACAGTGTACAGTTAGACCCATCATGCATAACACACTGCAGCTGTAAAAAAACTGGCTGGCATAATCAATTCACAGCAGACCAGGGCCACTAACTCTCTGTGTTGACAAGGAGGCAAGTAGGTCTAGAGAGCTGCCATCTCCTAATCCTGTGTGGGATGGCTGCCTCCCAAGGGGACCCCCAGGCAAAATCAGCAGTACTTGCCTCTCTGGTGCTCAAACCTACGTTATCTGAAGGCATTTAGTTAATTTATGCAATTACAGCTACACTGAGTGTGGGAGGATGTGAGGAGCTTGCTGTTATGTGTACACCATTGGGTGAGCAGTGAGAACTGCAGACACGCAGAAAGTGTGAACGGAATGGGAGAGGAACTTGCAGGTAAGAGGATAAAGAGGAAAAAATGGAAAGCAGTTAAGTGAGGATGGAGTCTTTTGTCTCTCCCCTCCCACTCAGCAAAAAGCAAGCCTGCAGAGTTACACCCTTAAGAGGAGGCTAGCCTATGTGTCTGTGCAGTTATTCAGAAAACTTTGGCCTTGAATTAATCAGTGTTTTCATTAATTCAAGAATCATGTCATTGGTCACTGATAAGCTAAAGGTGAGGGAAGGGGAAGTCCAAGGCCCACTCTGGCCAGCATACCCAGAGGGATTGATATGTTAATTGCTTCAAAACCAAGAATATTTTGGCCTTTTCACCTTCTGGTGTCCTGCGGATGTCTGGATTGCAGAGATCTCAGGACAAGCTGTGCTAATCAGTGCTTTCTGCTTCAGCTTCACAATGAGTGTTCAGCAGGCATTCCGTGTTGTTTTCTGGAAATCTAGGGCACAGTTCAGTATCTTGCTGAAGCAATAAAGCCCTCACATTTTTTCTTGTTGACTTGGTGTTTTCCTAGAACTCCTATACTTTCAGCAGAACTTGGACAGCAGTGAAGTAAATGTTTCCATGTGTGTCGTATTCTGTGCTTTGAGTTACTTTCTGGTTGTAAGAGAGCAAAACTTCCGTTGTAGGACTTCTCTGTTACAGGACCAAGAAAATTAGGCTGTTTGTATCTGTTTTGTCTTTAAATTGACATTAAGCTGCCTTTCCCAGGGGGACCAGGCTGTCAGCTGGGTGGGTTTAATCGCTTCTAAATTTAGATGTCTGTAACACAGATTTGTATTAATGACTCATTCCCCTTATAATTAGCACAAGAAAAGTTTTTTCAACATCTATTCTAAGACACAATAAATTGTAGCTTACACATGCCATTTACTATAAAGAGCACCTAGAGCTTAGAATGTAGCAACATACCTTCAGTTTGATTAATCCCTTCCACTAATGCCTTCAGCAAAAGGCTGACATGTAAATCATTCCAGGAAATTATTCAATAAATATTTTAGTAAGTGACTGCTAGGCTGGAAGTGCTTCTTGTCAGGCTCAAATCTGTACTTGCTTGTGTTTACAAGAGCTCTGAGAGCATTCCTTACTCTAGCACTGCCAAAGGAAGCACAGAAGAAGGATGCTAGAGGTGCTTACAGGTCAGGAGGGTGTGAAGCACACCAGCCAGTTAGACAGCAGTGTGGCACTGGAAACTATGTATGCTACCCATGTGCATAGCTACCTATGTCAGTCAGAAATACACTGTTTCTGGAAGGGAGACACTTTCACAAAAGTGAAGTACTCCTGCAAATACTTCTATGTCCTTGCACAGAGAGGAAAATCATTCCATCCATCCTTCATGTCCTTTTCAGGAGAAACCAGCAACGTGCCATAGACTCACTGCAGTCCACCCTGGATTCCGAGACCCGCAGCAGAAACGAGGCCATCCGGCTTAAGAAGAAGATGGAAGGGGACCTCAATGAGATGGAAATCCAGCTCAGCCACGCTAACAGGCATGCTGCAGAGGCAACCAAGTCAGCACGTGTCTTGCAGACACAAATAAAGGTACTGGTGTCCCCCAGGCACCCAGCAGAACTCATGGGCTGGGTTTCCTTAGCACAGACCGTAACAGCAGTGGTGATGGTAATTAAGAGGGAAGCGACTCCCAACAATGTAAAGAGAAAACCTTGGTGATCACATCTGGTGTAGGAGAATACTGAAATGGGGATTTCTTCTCAGACTTGCATGCAAGCTGGATGAGATCCAGTCATAAAACCCTTGCTGGCTGCAGCCTCTTGCAGGGGCAGAAACTTACAACATGAGGAACTGAAAACCTATGATTTTCTTGTGAGCTTGCAAGGCTTTTAAAAGAAGCAGAGAGCAAGGGAGTTGTCTGGAGTACAGGGAGTGTGTGTATATTCAGCTTTGTTGTTTGCGTCAACATTTGTAGTAGCTAAAAAAAAAAAAAGAAGTGTTGCTTGCCAAGGCACCTCTTCTGTTGTCTCCTCTCCCAGAACCACCAGCTCTGAGAGATTCGAGCACACAGATTTTTTTTCCTCCATGGCACCACATACCACAGAAGCTATTCAGCTTACAGTTTGGAAATAAAATGAAAAATAATAAATTAAAAAAGCACTGAAATTCTTGAGGTTGGTCCTGGGTAGCTGCTGCAGTCTGGGTTTCTCTAGTATAAGGACAGAGGCTTGAAATGGGGTTGTGTTGCTTTATTTTAGGAGCTTCAGGTGCAGCTGGATGACTCAGGACACGTGAATGAAGATCTGAAGGAGCAGCTGGCAGTCTCTGACAGGAGGAACAATCTTCTCCAGTCAGAGCTAGATGAGCTGAGGGCTTTGCTGGACCAGACTGAAAGGGCAAGGAAGCTGGCAGAGCACGAACTGCTGGAAGCCACTGAACGTGTGAACCTGCTTCACACTCAGGTTGGCTTTTTCTGTGTCCTCTCCCTCCCTGGTTACCCTGAGCCTTCTCTGTTGATCACTGACACTGTTTGTCCATGGCCATCACAAATCAGACACACCCTGGCACCCCTCCAGAGGGGCAGAGGAGTTAAGTCACTCTGGAGATGTGCCACCTGACTCCAAGTTAGCTGGAACTGATGATTCATCCAACTATTTAAACAGCTTCCAGAAAAAACACTGATGGAAAATAAAATGAGTAAATTTGATTTCTTTCATTCTTCCCTGCTGTAAAACGAGTTTCCTGTTTTAGTTAGGCCATGCCCTGGACAGTGTGGCATTTCTCTGGAGGACAACACAGGTGCTGCTTTTGTGATGTCACTCAGCAGTGAAAACCACAGGGCTGGGCTGTCACAATAGGGAGACAATGCAGGGCAGGAAACCACAGGAGCCCATCTGCTGCAAAGTGCTCTCTGTGCCTGCAGAGATCCATTGAGATCAGCCTTTGGGTGTGTCCAGGTGGGCACTGCCATTTCTAGGGTGCCATGGAGGGGCATATCCTGACTTGACAGCATTTTTACTAAAACCCAAAGCTTCTCTTCACCAAATAATAGTCACAAAGAAATGAAAATGTGCTACAGGCTGGCGATGTTTTGCAGTGTTTTCTCCAGCCTATTGGTGATGTTATTTTAATCATCTCACTGGCTGATTAAGGATCATTAATTTACCAAAAGGAATAGCCTTATTTATTCTTCTATTTCAGCCTATTGCTTATTATTTTATCTGAATCAAAATCTGAATATTTACAGCTTTGAGAGTATTTTTAATATTTCTTCAGTCTGAAGCTACCTGTGCTAGTCAAGCCAGCCCTTACTACACACCTAGATCTGCATTCCCAAATGTATCCAGAAGTGGCAAAAATCAGGAAGCCTTGGTGTGCTATGGTATTTAGAGGAAATGTCTCTAATCATCACTTCTCCTCCTTTTCTGCTATTCATTTGGGGAAAACTTAATAAAAGAACACAAGCCTGATCAATCAAAAGAAGAAGCTGGAGGGTGACATTTCCCAGATGCAGAATGAAGTGGAAGAATCACTCCAGGAGTGCAGGAATGCAGAAGAAAAAGCCAAGAAAGCAATCACAGATGTAAGTAGGCTGGTTCCCTGCTCACTTCTTTTCATACCACAGTGTCTAAGGACACTGTAGTGTAGTGAATGTCACAGGCTTACTTGTAGCCATTGTAAATGAGAACCCTAGTGGTGTAGCACAGGTTTAAAGAAAACAAGAAAAAAGGGAGCATGGAATCTTAAATAAAAGCATTAGAATAGAGAGGGGAAAAAAGGCCTTCAGGATTTTTCTGTCCTTCCATTTTCTCTGTCCAGGCAAGATATGCACACAGCAGGTATTCTGTGCAGCTTTGGCTACAGTGAATTATCCAAATAAGTGGTAGTTCAGGACTGATTCTTTCAGTCCATTTACCCTGAAACATAATGCAAGAGCATGCAGGACTTCCTGTAAAATGTGACTGTTTTTCAGGCAGCAATGATGGCTGAGGAGCTCAAAAAGGAGCAGGATACAAGTGCTCATTTAGAAAGAATGAAGAAGAACATGGAGCAAACCATTAAAGACCTCCAGAAGCGACTGGATGAAGCAGAACAAATAGCTCTGAAAGGTGGCAAGAAGCAGATCCAAAAACTGGAATCCAGGGTAAGTTTGTGATCCAACTGCAGACTACTGCCTCCTGCTTACAGAATTGGCACCAGATTGGTAGCCTAGTGCTGCCTGATATGTCCACAGAGGCTGAGAAGGAGTAGTATGGACACTTTCCTCTGTTTCACAAAATGCAGGTGAGCAGTTCTTGGAGGCATGTTTCCCCTTCATTATTCAGCTACGAGCTGCTGACCAGCAGATGAACAAAGCCCTCGATTAAAGAGAATTAAAAGCCCCAGCATGTAAAATCAGCAAAAGCCTCTCCCAGTGCTTGCTTTGGTTAAACTTTTTTGGCCTTTGCACATCTCGGCACTTGTAACTGATGGTGCAGCTGGACTACTTCTACAAAAAAACAGAGTGGAAAGGTGATATTTTGAACTCTTGCTGTAATTTGACTCTATGGAGATACCTAGCATGTCAGCATTTCTCGAACTGTGAACCAAATTATCTGCTGCTTTAGATACATGCAGCATAATGGCAAGGGGTTTTTCCTTTTCTGCAGGTTCGTGAGCTGGAGAATGAACTTGAGGCTGAGCTCCGCCGCAATTCGGACGCCCAGAAAGGAGCCCGCAAGTTCGAGAGACGCATCAAGGAGCTGACTTACCAGGTATGCAGCTACCACCAGGAACCACCAGGCCACTGGCAAGAATTGTTGTAAACAGCCTCAGTGTTACAGGGAAGGATGAAAGACAGCCTTAGTCAGAGCTTTCTGACTGCAGGAAGCTTTAGGCACAGGAGGAACATCTGCCTAGGGCTTCCATCACAGAATGCTTTGGGCTGGAAGGGACCTTGGAGATCACCTCATTCCAGCCCCCCTGCCATGGGCAGGGACACCTTCCACTAGACCAGGCTGCTCAGAGCCCCATCCAACCTGCCCTTGAACACTTCCAGGGAAGAAGCATCCACAGCTTCTCTGGTAAACCTGTGCCAGTGATCATCATCCTCTTGCCTGATTTGCTATACCTAATGTTAGAAAGTTGTTGCTGGGATTTGGACATTTTTAGCACAGTATTAATATGGAACAGGCTCCAATGACTATTTACAATGCAAGGGAAAAAAGAGCCCAGCTCCCTCTCAGCTGTGCTGTTGTTGCTAAAAGGAGCCAGAAGGATTCAGGTGACTCTAATGCCCTGCTCAGTGTAGGGCTGCTGAGTCCCAGAGCTGTGTCACCTATTATTGAGCAGCAGGGTCTAGTCTTGAGCCTCCTGCAGGTTTCTAACAGCTGATCATGCTGCCTGCCCTTCAAAAAAGGCCTGCAGCACAGAGCACTTATCCTTTTGCTTTGAACAGCATTAAGAAGATAAACCTATCCATCTGTCTTAGGAGATTATTTAGCCTCCTACCTGTTGTTTCACTTTGACTTTTGTATGCAGAAGCTGAAGATTGTTTTCTTTGAATACAGTGTGTGGGCAAAATTAGCTGTCCCTCTGCTTATGGAGCATGACAGCTTAAACTAGGCTTTTTATTTACCAGGAATGCCTGCAAATCAAACTCCAAATTATGCAAATTACACAGTTCTAGGCTCACCCATATCTGCTCCAATCTATAATGACACGCTTTATAATGACAAGCGTGCTTCTCACCCCTGAGCAAGGATCTCTGCCTGTGTGTATCTGCTCACCTCTGAAAGTGTGCCCACATCTATATCTTTCTTTATATACCTTTATATTTACACATCTATACATGGGAAGGGTGCTCTCAGTCTTCACCCTCCACACTTACACACATCTTCAATGATGTAGAATTTTTTTTCGTGTACACATGGCTCATTTGTGCCTTGAGCTGTAAGTTTCTAAAATATGTGTGGCGTCCATAATTACTGTATTGTGGGAGATGCTTTAAGCCTTTTTACTCTATCAACCCAATTAATGATGTTTTGATACAGTCAGAAGAAGATAAGAAGAATCTTGCCAGGATGCAGGATCTGATTGACAAGCTACAATTAAAAGTTAAGAGTTACAAGCACCAAGCAGAGGAAGCTGTAAGTAACTATTTGGGCCTTTTTACCTTTCAGAGATGTATTGTTCTAAACCCACAATGTTTTATCCATAGAATCTTCTGGTACAAATACACATTTTGTGTCCATATTTCTTTTCATATCTAATAAGCCCTGCATATACAACTGTGTTTATATTATATATAAAGAAAAATAAATAGGATATGTGTTGAATATATTTAAGAAAAAGCATTCCATTTTATCCTAAGACTGCAGTATAATTTGCAAGAGAGGGAGGGAAGGGAAAGAACAGGAAGGACATTTTTCCTCCTAGCCCCTCAGAAGACACATTGAGAGCCTCTCAGTTCACTTAACATGGAAAATGCCACTAGAAATATCAACTCTGTAAAACAACAACCACCTCAGTTCTGCAGGAGGCAAATGGTGCCCATACAGCTGTTACCTACTCATGCTGAGCACTTTCCATCCCACTTGAAATTAAAAACTTTGTTTCATGTGGACAGGAGGAAATCAGCTGCACTCTTTTTTCTCACCAGGAAGCTCAAGCCAATCTGTACCTCTCAAAGTACAGAAAACAACAACATGATCTGGATGATGCTGAGGAAAGGGCTGAAATAGCTGAATCTCAAGTTAATAAGCTGAGGAGCAAGTCAAGAGATATTGGCATGAAAAAGGTATGGTCATACCGTATGGGGTAGATGTGAGTGTTTAACACAACAGTGGATGCTCCGTATCTGTTACAAAGTAGTGTAGACTAGGATAAATTCTTGGGTTTCTACTTTTTTTTTTGTTTCACTCTGCCCTTTATTTTGATATTAAAGTAACCCTGTAGGACAGCAATCTGACACTAAGACAAAATATGTTGTTTTTGATGTCATTTAACCTCTGTTCTCAGCAGCAGAAGCAGAACTGCTGATTTGGTGGCCTTGTTTTGGGTTTTGGGGTTTCTTTTTGCAAGGGATATTAGAAGACTCCACCTTTTTCTCTCCCTGATGATGTAGACTTCTATGTATGCAGTAGAGCCTGGGTATTACCACATTAGCAGATATTTTAACATTGCTCTTTCAATGAACTTGTATGAATGTGAAGAGCTGGATGAAAAGAAAATATTGGTGATTAGTCACCTAGGTGCTGGGAATTCATTAGTGATTAGGAATATATTAGTGGTGTTTTGCACTTGAACTAAATGGTAGCAGAATAATGTTCATGAAACTAGAAGGCACTTAAGAACTTAGTCTGGAACTGAAAGCAAACTTATCTATGCTTGCCTTGTGGCAAACAGGGCAAATAAGAGTAGGGTTGCTACTTTTAGGAATTATAGAAACAGGAGCTGGGTCATTGCTAAATCTATTTCATTTGCAAGTGAAAGAAACGTCCATGCTTAACATTGATGACATAAGTTTTATGGAGTTGATAGCTCCCAAACTCAGAAAGGGGAAAAAAAACCCTTTACACTCTTAATTTCTGCTTTTGTGTTAGCCTAATGAAGTCACCTTTGATATAAATTACTTGCTCCACCATCTAGAGCAAAGCTACATTAAAACTACCTGAATATCTGGTTTCTCACGCATTTACATACAATGGAAGAGGTACTGTAACTGAACCTCAAAAGATTTGCAGCTTTTAAGGATAGAAGATTTCCACAGACTTTCCTAAATTATTCTACCCCACAAAAAAATAATCAAAACTAATATAGATTCAGTTAAAGATTCGCAAAGCCATGGCATCACATAAACACTGAAATAGGTACACTGTTGGGGGATTGCAGAGATGGGGTCTCCATGGTTTGCATCATGAAGCTGATTTTATTGGACACACTGCTGGTTTATATACCTTCCAAGCATAACAACCATATCTGTGTTTCTTAGTAACATTGCTTAACTAGGGGCTAGTACAGACTTGTACAGGCCTGTACTGTCTTGCACACAAACATGTGTACATACACACACCCTGATCTCTTCCTCCTTCAGGAGGAAGGGCTTGTAGCCCTCTAGCACATCTACTTCTGTAACGAGTTCAGCAGCACTTTGAGTCCTGCTTCTGAGCTGTATTCCCACAGTACAACATGAGAATAACTTATCTTTCTAAATACTGTTAAGGTTGCTGTCTATTTCCTATACCTTACTGGTAGCCTCTTTCTGCCTCAAAAATGCAGAAATCACAGCAAAGTGGATGCCTGTTTTTATCAGTCAGATGCTGTTTGCCGACACTGGCTGCAGCTGTGGCAGTGTAGTAGAGGTTGCACTGCCAAAAGATGAGCTCAGTGGTGCACAAAAAGGTGGCAGCTCCACAAGAACAGTCTTGTGGCAGCAACTGCAGGAGCTGTCAGGTGGAGACTGCTGTCCCAAAAATCACATGTCCTTTGGGAAGAGAAGGGCACTGAAGAGACTAATCCTGTAGCATTAGAAATACCTTGTCTACTCCTACCAGTACCCATTTCCTGGATGCTCTGGGGAGTGTATGCCATTCAGAGCACCACCATCTACTGAAAAAGGGTTGTAGAAGTCCTCTGCCATCAAAAGGATCTATAGAATCTAGAACAACGACAAGATACCTGCATTGTTAGCTGGAATAAGAGGGCAAATGTTGGCTAGATTGCTGCAAGTCTATTTCAGATACAAACTGGTAATACCAGGGAGCAGAAGCATTAGTGAAGCTTTTGTCACTTGTGAACTTACACTAAAACTCCTCGACACTTCTATTTTTAACAGTTGCATACTATCTCAATTGCATTTCAGGTTCATGAAGAGGAATAAAAAGTCCAAGCTGACAGATATGAGAAAATACTTGACATAATCAGGCACAACTGAAAGCAGATGTAGAAAAATATAAGCACTTACAGAAATAAACATCAAGTGAAAATCCAAACAGACTGTATAGTGTATTTCATTCATTTATTTGTGTTTCTATTTTGCCAAGCCTCGGGGATCAATAGAAGATTACATCTTGCCAACAGCCGACTTCATTATGTTGGAACAAATTCTAATTGGCAGATCTCTGACAAAATCAAAACTAAGGGCAAATCCAGTCGTGCTGCAGAGCCTCATGTATTTCATATGCAGATTGTTAAAGCAATCCTGGTTTATGAACAGTACTTCTCGATGCACTCTCTCAAACTACACTGCCACTCTCTTGCTCTCCCTCCCCTTCCCACTCCCACAATGGAGCTGGGAGTTGAAAGCACAAAAGGTGAAAGATCACAGGCTAATAACCATCTCCTGGAAACAGCAATGAGATAAGAAAATGAATAGTAACAGCAACAATATTAATAAAAAGTGTAGAAAAGAGAGGGTGATGCCCATGCAGAAATGCTCACTATGGACCCCTCCTTGAAGGAACTCCTTTTAACCCAAAGAGAGTCCCTCTCCCTACCCCCACCCCCAATGAAGTGGGGTGGTATCAAATTAGGGTTCTGGTCATGCCCCCTCATGGCTATTGAAAAAAAAAAAAAAAAACCTGTCCTGGCTGGAACGAGGACAGCAGCACAGATTATACCTGTGGGACAGCCCTTGAAGCCAGGATAACCCAGCTTCCATTTGTCCTGCCTGTAGGACCCTGTGTTTTGGAGAAGAGAAAGTAAAGATTATCATACTAACAGTCAATTTATAAGCTTCCACTACCACCAGTCAAGGGACTTCTCTTTGCCAGCTGCAGGACAGGCACAGGAGATGGTGTCAAGGGACACTTCCCTGTGGCTCAGAAATAAGAGAATTCTCTTAAATCCTTTCTGCCTTTAAACAGGGAACTGGTCCACAGTGGTTTAACACCAGTCAGAAAATTAAACTCCAAATAAGCCACTCCTAAACTTAAACTCCAAATAAACCACTCCCCTTCCCTCCATCCCCTTCTGATAAGAGAGATGAGACTGTGGGTTGAGATAATTTACTGAAAGCAAAGAGTAACAATGTTAATAACAAAAGTATACAAAAAGAGATGCTTTACCCACAAAAAGATGTTCACCACCTCAACTTAGTTCCACGTGGCAGCTGGGACAAATACAAGATGGCAGCCATTCCAGTGCTACCAGCTCCATGTGTTTTTCCAGACAAAGACAAGGTGGTAACCATTCCCACATGCTATGTGGCCCCCAGGACAAAAGCAAGATGGTGGGGGAGGCTCCCACAGCTAACATTTCCTATCCCTGAGCCCAAGACAATGGAAAGCAATGATGGACAGACCCCCCAAGAGCTGGATCATCCATGTCACACCGCCCATTTTCCAGACTACTGTGCTTGGCAGCATTCAGCTCCTCACACCCCAGACTGCCACTGTTTTGTTCCCCATGGCTGTTTCCACTCTGGCACTCCTCTGCTCCCCCCACCACCCAGCCCAGAGTACGCAGCTGGGCTTGGACTCACCGCTGTCCACAGCAGACATGGTCTGCTGGGGGAAGGGGGGAAATGATGTCTTAAGTTTTAGCTTTCATGTTTTTCAGATTCTGTGCTGCCTAGGGTAGTAGTTCTGAGCCTCATATTAAGTGTTAGTTAGCTCTCTTCATGGAGTACATAGACAAAACAAATTCTTTTCCTGCTAAAGACCAAGGACAACTTTCAGGTCCAAAAGCATAAACAACAGTGGACTGAAGAGAGAAGCAAGAAGGATGGGACCTCACAACCTGAAGCTGTAATTGACAATTAAACCCCAATATGCAAATAGACCAAAACTTATAAAAATGTAAGACTTTGTGACTGGCCAGCCATTTTGTGACCATTTTAAGTCCACTTTGGGTGTAGCCCTGGTCAGGCCCTGTCCTACCCAAGGTGTACCCTAAAGGCCTTTGAATAAATACCTACTTTATTTGCTAGCTCTTGTCCAGTCTCTGTTTCAGGTTAGCCTTCCCAAGGCATTATTTGCTTTAAAATAACATACTAAATGAAATGAAAACCAGTAAGCTCTCTTTTCCACATCCTGAAAAAAAAATCCTTCAAAATTTAGGGACTTCTTCTTCTCTGGAAACTTCTTTGTCCCTTTAGGAAATCCAGTTCTGGATGTTGACTTCTTGCAGGACGAGTGGGAGCTTCAGACAGCCCTGTCTCAGCCTCAGATTTTTTGGCAACAGCTTATATTTAAGAAATCACTCCAGCCTGCAAGGTCTACGGATGATAGATCAGGTCTATTTATAAAGTGAGTCATTTATTGAACAGACAGGAGGCAACACATGAAACGTCTTTAATCAGCGTTACTTATGACACAGTATAAAACAAAATAACTACTAGTAGATTACATAAAACAGTGCATGGTATCAAGGTACCTAAATTAAAACTAGCAAAAGAAATACTTAGCCCCCAAGTAAGCAGGACAAAGCAGGCGTCCCTGCTCTGAGGAGAAACCCCATATTTCCAGGAAAATGTGCAGAAGATTTCTGCTGTGTCAAAGTTTGATGTAGTTTATATAGTTTGTAAAGGTAGGTGCCTGTCAGTCAGAAATCCAGTTTCTCTTTCCAGATCTCACTTCCACAGTGGGACGCTTATTGTCAGCTGGGAGATGCCAGACCAATGGTAATCCCGTGGTGCCAAAATAACCCACAAGACAGCTTTGTCTGGTTTCAGTCAACTCAACAGTTAACAAGCAACAGGGAGTGAGATGCCCTGCTACATGACTTTTCACATGCAAGTGTCCATTGACTTTTTTCCCTCCCCATTTGTCCATTCCTGTTGCTCAGAAAATCGCATTTCCATCTGGCTCTTACTGTAACTCGAAGGGGAAGGTGAAGGAACTCTCTGCTTTTCATCAGCAATCTCAGTAGTATCTGTGTGCAGAGGGCTATTTTCTTCCTGTGTGTCAAAATGATTTTTCTCTTCCTTTTTTTCTAGACAAAATAAAAATACTTGTAAGAACTAGTGGTGTGTAAAATTAATCCCCTAGTGGAAACAGAACAAGACACACTCACTATAAAGACAAGTCAGCATCTTCCATTTTAGCATTATCTGAGTAAAATCAGCATCCACACAACAGTGCAGAAACATTCCTGTTCTTTCCATCTAATCCTCCATCAATGTAACCAGAGCTGAGTTAACCTGTAAACTGTTCCACTTTCTCTGATTACAATATGTGTGAGGGCTCAACAGGTCCCAAGATAACTTAATCTTGTTTAAATTGTTTAGACAACTGCATCTCAAAGTATATTATCATCTCTAAAGCATGTTACAACTGTTTAATAGGCAGCATGCAGGTGAATCTTTGTGTAGAGAGAAAAAATGAAAAAAGACTGAGGCATAATAATTTCAGAGTTTTCTTTATCATGTGTTTTTGCAATACCTCATGGCACCCATTGTAAAATGTCTCCTGAAGCTTACCAAATCCAGACTGTGACAAAACCTTCAGACACAGGGAGTTGGAAGGTAAATCTCTCCACGGATAGGGTCAGGCACAGAAGGATGGACTAAGAACTAAAGTTTGGATTTTTAAGGATATTCACTTCAATTGCAGAGGAAAGAGACAGACTATACTAAGCCAGAGCCAACCCATTACAAACACAAGAGAATAACATGCATCCACTTGAAGATGCTGGACTCCAGTAAAGAGGAGAGGTATGCAGAGAGATTAGGTCAGAGACCATATGGTTCTAATGATCTCCTACACAAAGCAATTCAATATCACTTTTCAAACAGGTTTTGACAAGCTTTGAAATTGGGTACAATTAAAGAGTAATTTGGGTCCTAACAAAGACCAAGTATGAGCATCGTTAGAAAAACTTCAAATTTTGTTTTGGTTTCTTTTTGGTCCTAAACACAAATGAGAAAATTCAGCAATTCAGTCATTCTTTAAACAAGTTACTGAAAAAGTATCTGTGAGGGGTAACCAACTCTTTCATCATTTTATAAAGCACAGAAGAGCATCTGATAAAAGGAAGGGCTTGTTGACACTGTTA
Organism: Argya squamiceps; assembly: GCA_037834095.1. Taxonomy (NCBI): domain Eukaryota; kingdom Metazoa; phylum Chordata; class Aves; order Passeriformes; family Leiothrichidae; genus Argya; species Argya squamiceps. The sequence goes on along the minus strand of JBBMKD010000001.1, from coordinate 19,316,111 downwards.
CAAACAAAACCTATTGCATAAATGCACCACAGAGGGCCTTCAGATTTAGAAAATAGCAAGAACAAGGACAATTTACTTATGCTGAAACTTACCTTCCTACATTTTTCAGTCTTTTTTGTATGCTTTAACCCATGAAAATCAAATTTATGTTTTGGTCAAACATTCAAGATTTGGATACTTCCCTTCAATTTGAGCTGGGGGTCCATTTTGAGGAGGTGTCCATGGGTTTCAATCTCCCACTGCCAGACTCACCTTTCCCCACTTACTGCTCAGTTCTTTTGACCTCTCTCCTGGTGGCCCTTGTCCAGACTACTTATTCACATTGGGATTGTCTTCCCTTTTTCTTAAAACAAAAGATCAGCCTAGCAAACATTGCTAACAGTACAGTTGTTTAATTATAACTGTCTAGCTAAAGCTACTGATTACCAATTTTTTTAAGTTGCAAAGTTTGCCTCAAACCCTCATTCAAATCTTGAGGGGCTTGGTATGAACAGTACCATAACAAATAAATACTCTAATGATTGTACATACCTTGAGATAGCAAAGTACCATTGTTACCACTGCTGCCCCTGCACCAAGCACTCCTAGCACAATTATCCAGGTGCTACCTGAATTTTCTTTAAAAATACAAATACAAAACAGAAGTGCTTTATATTGCAAATATTCACTATTGTCCAATAAATAAATAAATAAATATTGTTCATAGCTTCTCAAAGCTATGATTTTTTCTTCTTTATAATCTAAAAGGTATGATTGAGGGAGAAAGAAACGTTAAAAGGAAACTGAGACAAGCACAGCGATGTTCAAGTTACTTGACTCATACTGTAAGACTTTGAAGTGATACTTTACTGACTTAAGTGTGAATAGCCAAAAGCAGATTATTTTACTTAATTGTGCAGATAGCAAATTCCATGTGTGGGATAGGATTTGACAACTTCTTAATTCAAGTCCCATTTAAAACCAATCAACTGCCCAGTGTGCTAAGCACTGTCTCCAGGTGTGGTGCTCAGTGCCATTAACAGCACTGCTGATTTACAGTAGAGCAGCTCTGTAAATGTTACCCAGCCTGGATCATGAATTTCATTACTCCTGCTGCAAAATCTTTGCAACTTTCATCTGAAACATTGCCCAGCTTCACAGCGCAACCATGCAATCCAGGTGGACACAAGAAATCCTGAGATGAGTGATAACCATGGATTCCACAGGAGATCAAAGCCCAGCTAGAAGAAACCTCTGCACAGCACCGAACTGTCAGAAGAACTATACGGTTCTTCTACCTCAGGCTATCTTTCCCCTGCTGTGTCTTGTCCAAAGAATTTGAAAAATTCTACATTCCTCTGGAAACTTCCTGTGGGTGTCTGGAAAACAGCTAAAAAATAAGAACTGCTAAGACAGAGCATTTAATCTAGTGATTGCCTTTAGCTTGACTCTGTCATCACATGCAGACCTATGTTTAAGTCTCATCAATTCCTTTAGAAGAGCAGCTTTAAGCTGCAACCCTTCCTTATGCAGGAGAGATGATTGTAAATTCATCTCTTTTTCCCCCTCAAAAGCCTTCTTTCCAGCGCCCCTAGGAAACCCTTCTGATGACTCAGCAGCTGCTGTGCCACAACTGCCATCCAACACGGTCTAGCCCTTACCCTACTGGCTCCAGCCTCCTACCTGCTTTCAGGCTGTGCTGAAAGCTACAAAGGTGCTCATCTGTAGTTATTATCACTTATTCTACCCCCTTTTCTGTTATGTAGCCTCTATTTTTCATGTCTTACTGGCTTGCTTCAAGTTCTCTTCTTGGTTTAGAAGAGGTGCCCTATATTCCCAATCTTTTAGGTGATTGTATTTAATTGTGGGAAATGTCTGTGTGCTACTGTTCTATGTGCTACTGACAATGAAATAACTGTAACTAAGATTTCACAGCTGGGAATTTACTACAGCTCATAAAAGCACAGGCATGTATTTAAACATATATATCCCCAGGCCTAAAAAAGGCCTGCTGCGTAGAATTAAAGCTTTGAAAGTAACAACTGTGTGTTCTCAACAAGCTTTCTTCTGCAGCCAAACTTTTATCACATGCTTTGGGCTTCCCATCATCTCTCTGCTACATTTAAAATGTTTGCTGTCAGCAGAACATTCAGGACAGAATTCTGGGAGCCCTGCTGCGCCCTCAGCTATGAGAGCAGTTGGTGGCAACTGAAGGTAGCCACTGATTTTGTAACCTTTGCCACAATAAGCTGCTGACTGAAAAAAAATAAACTTCTACTCTTTAAAAAAAACACAGCTTAAGTAATTTTTTTTCCCCTGAGCCAACAAAAATAAAATATGTATCTCTTCCCCCAGCTGTACCAATCACACAAAGATGGTTTATCTCACCATTTTATACATTTCTGATTGACTCTTTGGCTGTGCATTGTCCTAACTGGTCCTCGTCCTCTGAAATGGAAGGAGCTGCAACTTACCGACGTGCAAAGTTCCCACAGTGAGCTTTGTGTAGAGAGGTGTTGAAATATCACACAGATATTCTCCATGACACCTGCAGTAAGATGATCCAACATGAGTGAAAAGTCATTTTAGTTACTCTAGGCTTGAGGCTGGTGAGAGTGAGATGTGCCATTGGAGGAGGCCAGGACTGAGGTCACTGCATTTCTGTGTAATGTCCAGACAACACCGAAACTGTCAGTGCTGGCAGTGTCATTGCTGTGTTCACAAGGAACTACAGGGCTACCTTCTTCCACATTAAACAGGTGGTCTGAAACAGATAAAGAACTCTCTGCCTTTTTCTGGAAAATACTGTGAAGGTTATTTAGACATTTTCTGTTTTTTTCCTGAGGTTTGATACTACCGTGAACAAATACAAAAACATATATTTCACTACTTCAATATCGTATTCAAATATCACAGTATGTTTCTAGAAGCATCTGAAGATTTTAAAAACAAACCTGTATTACACTAAAAATCTAATTGGTGTTGGCAATATTTATGAAAACCCCTTTTTTGACTACTTTTCCTCTAATTGAGGGGCTCATTAATAGAAGTGATTCAGTGTAGTCTAGGTTACTGTGTAAAACAGCAGGAAATTCCACATGCTGGGAGCAGAGAGAAAATGCCAACTGATCAGATATCTGCACATCTGAAGGAAAAGGACAAAACACAACATAATTTAACTAAAAGAATAAAAAGATTGTATGCAGTTATTTCTAACTTTCAGATATGAACTTAAGTACTGAACTTAAGTGGTGAACTTAAGTACTTCACTTGTCTATGTTGAACATTTCACAATGAATAGGTTTAAAAAAGCAGGAAAGGGAAGGAGAAGGCAGGTAAATGGAATTAACACCTAATATATAAAATACTAATACAAGAAAAATTAACATCATAGCACAACTACTGATTTGACAGCAGGGATTTGACAGCAGTGGTGGCTGGCAGTCAGCTGGAGAGGAAGATAACAGATTATTTTGACATGGTATAACTGCACTTGATTTCTGTGGGGGGTGGTGGTTTAATGAACAGAGGTGTGGGGCTGAAAAATCATGAAGACAAAAAACCCAAAATTGTACCCCACACTGCTGTTATAGAAACAAAAGGTAGGCAGTTTGTTTTCAAAATATTGAAATTCTCAATAGTAGAACTGAAACCCCTCAATTCTACTGAGGGATTAGATGGATGCAGGAAAATGCAAATACATGTGTAATGAAATCTACCTTTTTCTCTTGTGGATCAGAGGCAGAGAGAACAAAACAGACACTTACAGTGCACTTGTTAGCTACTATAATGCCATACTTGAAACCTTCCATATTGTAAGCTATTCCATGTAAATTAAAAAACTGCATTCCTGTTCTGGAGCTTATGTAGTGTGTTAGGAACTGAGAGTGTCTGGGTACACTTTAGGGGGTAATCATGGTGATGGAAGCATCCATGCACATTTCACAAGGGAACTGCTCTTGCATTGCTCTTCCTTCAATTAAAAATATTTCCTAAGAAACAGGAGAGGTTGAAAAGCACCAATTTTTCACTCAAACTGAATTTCCAATGAAATTCAGGAGAAAGACAAAGCAGAACTGAAATTTCGTACTCATGCTTTTCCTTAATTAGCAAAATGAGCTGCTGTTCACTTAAATGCAAACTGTTTGGTGCTCTCCATTCCCAGGAGAGCAGGCAAACTTTCACCTCCTTCACAGAACCCACATATTCTCATCTCTAAGGTTTCCATGTATTTTGTCCAATAGGCAAAACTCTTTTATTGGGGTAAAGTTTGTTTATTAGGCACTGTAGCAAAATGTTTGAAGATAGTGAATATTTGGACTGTGGTGAATCACCTAGACTGGGCCTCAGGTGAGGGCCTGT
>JBBMKD010000001.1:19274906-19305013 GCA_037834095.1 Argya squamiceps | reverse complement strand
AAAGGTGCAGCCCTCGGTCGGCGCGGGTTGGCCGCGGGGCCCCGGCACCGCCCCGAGCGCCGTGAGGCGGCGCGGGCCCGCCCCTGTCGCTGTGGTGACCGGCAAAGATGGCGGAAGAAGGCGGTCCCGGCCGCCGCGGGGAGCGGGGCGACGAGGGGCCGGCGGAGCGCGGTCCCGGCGCGGCTTTTCACATGTTCGTGCTCATGGAGGACCTGCTGGACAAGCTGAAGCTGCTGAGCTACGAGGAGGAGGCGCTGCGGCGCCACAACATGCGGCCTCTCTCCAGGTGCTCCTGGCCCGCGCCTCCTCCTGGCGCTGGCGTGGCCGCGGGCGGGGGGCGGCGGGAGGGAATCCCTCCGGGCCGTCAGGATCCGCATGGCAGCATGCCTGGCTCAAGGGAAAACCAGCCAGGTTTTCCTGTGTCCCAAGGACTTCACGTGTGAGCTGGAAGCTTTCAAAACTCGCGGTCCCGCCAAAGGCTGAGATGGGATAAGTTAATAGTCCCTTGACTTTCCCTGCCCCCGGTACTGGATATCTGCATGCCAGGTACCTCTGCAAATAATAATTCTACCAGAATTCTACCTATTCGGAAGAAAACAGCTCTGCCTAAACTCTAAGTTATTCTAAATAACTCTAAATATCTTGAATTCTGAATAGCTATTCGTGGAGTGTGTATATTTTTTGGCTCTTTAACCCTTTAGAAAGAGGCTGGGGCTTCGTATCCAGTACATATTTTTTTCATATATGATGGTTTTTCTGTCTTTTTATTTAAATTATGGTGGGAAACAGGAAGCCTAAGAAACGGGACCCAGCATCCTGGGCATGTGCTCCCAGCATCCACCTGCGCAAATAACTTTTAAACCCATCTGTCAGTTTGAGCCAGGCTCCGCAGCAGGGTGGAGAATTGAAGGTCACAGAATAAAGCTTTTTATAAGCAACAGTGAAGTAAGGGAGTCCAAGTTATTCCCTTTTTGGGAAGGAGGCTCAAGTATGAGCACAGTGGCTCTAAGTTGGTTCTAGCCTGTTGTTGAACCATTGGAATGTTTGGAGCAGGGCAGCAAATCTTTATGTTCTTTAGTGAGTAGCTGTGTCAGTAAAGGGAAGCATTTCCAGAAGTCTCCAGTATCCAGTGTGCATGTAATTTATACTTAGGGGGAATAACTATGGTCTGGTTTCATGGACTGAATTCTTGTTAGGTCCACATATTTGAATTTGGTGTGATCCAGTCAGATCCAGTTTTCACTGCTGTCCAAAGCAACCCAAAGCACAGTAGGTAAGGACAGGTGGAAGGATCACTTCAAAACATGCTTGTGATCTGATCTGAATTTGCAGATGTGGGAATGCCATCCTCTTGCATCTCTTGAGTGAAAGAAAGTGAAAGTGTGAAGGGGAGGTGATTTGGGGAACTTGGCAGCCAAGTCTGGTGTTGACTAATAACTTACTCAAAGCTGGAAATAAGCAAGCTGGGTGTAGAAAACTTGGTGTGGTTATGTGTGAAACGAGGCACCCTGAATTTAGTTCAGATGGGTTGCTCATTGAAAAAACCGGGTAAAGAAACCGCTCTTGTAAGCCTGTGCTTACCTATAATGTTGTCAGAGCTCCAGAAGCTCACGGTCTGTACCATTTGTCCCCTTTTGGAACAGGCACTACTTTGCGCTGCCCACCAACCCCGGCGAGCAGTTCTTCATGTTCTGCACGCTGGCTGCCTGGCTGATCAGCAAGGCGGGGCATCCCTTCGAGCAGCCGCAGGAGTACGACGACCCCAACGCCGTGATCTCAAACGTGCTCTCAGAGCTGCGGTCCTTCGTGAGTGTCACACGGGCTGCACCCGCATTCCCTTCAGAAACAACAGCAGGCACACACTGCTCTCCTGCTGGCTCTGGTCCCAACGACTGGACAGACTTTTCCTAACTGTTCCTTACTATGTTCCTTGATTAATTGGAAGTTTAACATAGGCTGTACCTACTTGCTAGTTGTTTTTAGCACTACAGAAATGGTCTTATAGATGATTCCAGTTAGTTTTGTTCTGCAGTCTGTAAAATGGATTGAACCAGGCTTACCTTTTCTAGTGCCACATCTGTTGCTCGTTTATAGTAGCATAATTTTCAGAGATTTTATCTGGAAGGTTTACACAGTTTGTGACCCTGCTCCTGCCAAAGTCAATTCATTAATTAGTAGTGTAGGAGGTGGTTTAGAATAGTGTTTATGTTGGGTTGTTTGTTTTTGTGGAGTTTTTTATTTGGTTTTTTTGTTAAGGAGTAAAAGGTTGTACAAACTGCCAGGAACTGTACTGGGATTTTTTTTTTTTTTAATTAAAAAACAAGGGGAAAAAAAAGCAGCTGTGAATGATGTTAAGGACACTGTTCTCTAAAGGAATTAAACCATAACAAACTACTATGTTTATTCTGCATGACAGCAATAAATTGAAATATATTATAAATAAAATCTGGAGCAAACAGGGCACTGTTGAAAAGTTGGTAGTTAAGTCTCGAAACTTGAGTTTCTTACCTTGCCTTGTCAGTTTTGTGTTTGACCATCCAGATCCCTTGTGGCTTCTGCTTCTTCTGCCACCTGGGAGTATCCTCTTAGCATGTGCTTAAAGATTTCTACACTGCATTTGTTCCTTGTCTTCATCTGCTTTTCCTTCTGTTGTCTCACTGGAGCTGCATAGGAGAAGAATGTAAATTGTCTTTAATAAAATCTTCATACACAAGGGGCTTTTTGGTTTTAGTGTAGAAAAGCTTATCTCCCTACAAGGAAATTTGGGTTGTTAGGCCATTAGTAAACAGCTTGTCTCTTTGTTTTAGGGAAAGCCTGTGGATTTTCCTCCCTCAAAATTAAAGACAGGCTGCGGGGAGCAAGTGTGCTATGTACTTGATTGTTTGGCTGAAGAAGCCTTGAAACACACTGGGTTTAGCTGGAAAAGGTACAGTACACTTCTAAGCATCCTCCCTTATCCATTGTTTTCCAGCAAACACATTTGTAGTGGTGAAATAAAACATAGGAATGACTAAAACCGTTTTACTTGACGTTTCATGAGGTGGAAAATTCAGCTAGGCTTGAAGCAGGGTGACTAATTAATTCCTAATGCAATTTCACACAACTGGCCTGTTACCAGCAAGGCTGGGTTTGGACATTACAGATTTAGCTAATTAAGATTTAACTGATGCCTTTTTTTTGTTATTTCCCTATCCATAACTCCTTGTTAATCTGATAATTGAGTTGAAACATTTAGTCCTTTTAGGGTCTATCAATCAATAATAAATTCCTGGAGTTGTGCACAGTATGATCATGTTACAAGTAGATTAGAGTAATTTTATTTAATCTGAAGGAAATCTTAGGACAAATTAGATGACAGTTAATCTCAAGTATATGAAAATGTCTTTAAAAGTGTTCTTTATTTTATTCTTTTCCTCTTATAGGTTTTGAAGTGGATATAGCAAAGTAATTTCTACCTTGGAAATATTTTACTGTTACTTCTCTTTAGTACACAAACTTGATTCTAGGCTGAAAATAAGCCTGTGCTGACTTGCACTTGAATTTTAAGAGCTTAGACCAACAGAGAAAAATGCCAAAATTTACTTCCTAGATGACTTTGTAGTGTGATTGTACTGTACTGTCTTTACTTTTAAGACAGTCCAAGATGAACAAGACTTTCAAGGCTGAGTGTATATTTATTTAAGTTGTGAAACACTAATCACTGTCTAAGTCTGTTCCACATCATCCATTTTTCTCATTAAATATTTTGTTTCCAGAGGAGTTTACAGCTTACTGTGTTTAAAAGCTCTGCTGTTCTTTGAATTAATTTCAGGCCAGCATACCCAACAGAAGAGCCAGAAGAAGAAGAAATAACAGAAGATGATGCAGAATTAACCCTTAGTAAATTGGAAGAGGATGTTGCAGTAGGTTTATTTGATTGGTTTTGATTACATTAGTATTGGTCAACTATGAGGAAATTTTTATTCACTGTTCATTTTGTTTGGCTTTGTTTAAGAAGTCTTTTCAATTACCTGTTCTAATTTTTTCCTGCAGCTCCGTTCCTGCTTTGTCAGATTCTCTGTAGAGTTTTTTATTGCTGTTCAGATAAGATTAACTCTTCAAGACAGACCTTATGTTCTTATGTGCAGTGGAATCTAACTATGCATTAAAAATATAAAGATTCAGAATTGTTTCTTTTCTACTGATAAATGTACTCGAGGTTGAACTAAATGGTTAAAATAGGAAAACAGCTGTCTGCTCTTTTCTGTATCTCCTTAAGGTCTAAGCTCCTTAAATTGGGAAGTGGGGATGAAACAGTTAACTAAAGCACAGTTGAAATCCTCCAGAGAACCTCTGGGTTTCCTCTCAGGTATTGTCCTAGGCCATGATTTTCACAACTAATGTGTTCTCTTAGCTCTTTGGAATGTTTGTGTGTTAATAAAACCACTGAGGTATTATTCCTTTACGAGGTATTCCATTACCAGGCAGTTTATACCAAAAGGATACTCACTTTTTAGTGCCCATAGTGGTTCTACAGGGATTAATAACATGCCAATGTAAACTTTTTTTACCCAGTCCATTGTTATGACAGGATATTGATATTAGCTGTATCCATAATTGAATTTAGCAGTATATCCAGCAATTAAATGCTAATGATGAGGTTCTCTGATTGATCTTTGGTTTTGATTCTTCTGAATCAAAATGTTGATGCTGACAGAGACAAGGCTAGTTCTGTAAATCTTGGGCACTGGGATAGCCTGTATTAGTGAGGCTGGGTGTGCAAGGAAATCTGCACAGTTTGGTTTCTCTCTGATAACCAGTCTTCTTGTTCTGGTGTTATGTGCTTTTAAATGCTGCACAAATATGTATTGTCCATTTAGCAAAAGATAGTCTCAATCTAGTCTTAATTTCTTGCAAGTATTCAGGGGACTTGGGGTCAAACATGCCAGAAGAAAATAGTGGTGCCTGGTAGTTAAAAACTGGGTAAAGTAGAGGAAAGAGGAAGGTTTTCATTGAGTCTTGAAGGATTTTACCCTAAGACCTGTGTTACTGCAGCTTTTGTGGTTTGTATAGAAAGGAGGTGGATGATGAAATTTCACTTTGGTGGAAAAGACAGGAGAGGGAAAAGGTGTATAAGGGTAAAGTGTATGGGTGATAAAATGGCAGATGAAATACAGTGTAGATGAATGAAGGTTAATGCACAGAAAAAGCATCTTTACTTAGGGGTGATGGGCTCTCAGCTGATCATAGTCACAGAAGAAGAGCATTTTGAGACTCTAACAGATTTATAGAGTATGTGAGCAGAGCATATGGTCTCATGGGCAGGAAAAAAACCAATTACCTCAATCTCAGTTTTGTTATTCTGCACACTGAAGATGTGGCATCATTCTATAACTCCAAATATGTAGTGCAAACAACATCTTGAAAACTGTTGAGGACTGGTTGTGATTTTTGTTTTGATGGGATTTTATTTTTAGGGTAGAGCTTTAAGAAATATATAAAAAAATACAATTACCGTACAACTCTTGATTATGGGCCATTTGATGTCAGAGGCTTTAGGTTTAGGGTTTGGGTTTGACTGGTTGGTTGGTTGATTTTTGTAATACTATGGTGCTCTGAAGGAAATGTGGGATAGCTTTGATCTTTCAGCTTCTCCCAGGTATGATGTCTCTTTATAAGGTCCATATCATAAATACTCCATGTCTTGTTTTGTTCAGAAATATGGAACTTAATGCTCCTTGGTTTGTGCTCTTGCAAAATAAAATTTTGGAGAAAGATTGTGCAATACTTACTGAAGTCTTACTTTGAAACTTCTCTTAAGGGAGAAGAGTCAGATAATGAAGAAAATTATATTGACCTGAATGTCTTAAAGGCACAAACGTCCAGATCAGTAAGTTGTAACTCATCAGTCCCCTCTTGAGAGACTTTTACATCTGTAGCAGCAATTTGTGTCTCTTGGATTTAAGTCCAAAAATCCTTGTATAGTCTTTTCTTGAAAAAGCACCCCATCTGAAATGAATCAGATATTATATGTTAATATTATTTTGAAATAACAATGTGCAGCCAGTTTCTAAACTGACATCACTGAAGGGCTGCTGGGAACATTTGCAAGAAATTTTTTGCAGAGACTTCTAGAGAAACATGGTATTAGTTTCATGAATATATTTAAAAAAAATCCCATACACCATTTCTGAAATGTATTATAATTTCTTAATATATACATTTAATTGTCTTCAGTTTTAAGTATGATGAGAAGGTATACTTACTTTAATTCCAAATCTTTATGAATTCAAAGAAAACCATTAAAGAAATCTGTTTCATCAGTAATCTAAATCGTTCTGAATATAAATATTTTTCTAATATTAACACTGCAAGCCATTATAGTGATTTCTAACAGTTCTCACTGTGCATAACAATGATATTTTGTGTAATAACTGTGATTTTTACACAGAACATGAATGACACTGCAAAGCAAGAAGAGATTTTGCAGTCCACAACAGATGCAGCAGAGTGGAATCTGGAAGTGGAACGTGTGCTTCCACAGCTGAAAGTCACGGTCAGGACTGACAATAAGGTATGGAAGAATGGATTTGCCTGTGTACACGTGGTGATTAAAATGTGATTCCTGTCAATGCTGTTTGCTTTGTGTTTGCAGTTGTTGTCTTTTGTCATGAAAAGACCTGTGAGTAATGGGCTCTGCAGGGCAGCCTTGTGTGAACCTTTGTCAGTTACTTTGACCCTAGAAGCAATAATTTTCAGTAAGATGTTTTTTCAGTGTTATATTTTTTTCTGCTGCTTATAAGGCATCCTATTTTTATGTATTTATTCAGTGGGGATTTTTTTTTCAGTCCTCTGACGTTTCCAATGTATTCACACTTCTAAAAAATTATATCTTCAGTTTAACAACTATTAAAACATCTTCTTGGAAGACATCTGATGATCTTACCTTTCAACTCTTCCTTTTTCAACCACATGAAAGGCTGGTTGTTTGGAATTCCTCTTGGTGAACTTTACATGACAATCAAGTAGGTCTGTACCCCGATAGAGTCATCCTGAACTCTTCTTGTGTTTAGTGAAAAGAACTTTTTCAACTGCTTTTGCTCACCATGTCCTGATAACTGCCTCAGGGTGAAATTCATCCTGTCTTAGGACTGTGTATTTCTCTCCATAGTCATTTCAAGGAGTCTAGAATGAGCAGCTTAGAAGTAGGCATCCATCTTTGGCAAGTCCAGACCTAGGACCTGCTCCTGGCATTGCCATAAGCATTCTTTCCAGGAGCTTGTGTAGCACACACAGATGAGTGCAGTGCTGAAATTGTTCATTTGCAGTGACCCAGGGAGTTGGGGTGTTGGAGCAATCTGCAGGCACTGATACAGCAATACAATCCATGTACCTGAGTACAATGGAAGATAATTATCTTGCCAAAAATAGGAGAAACCTTCAACTGTCTGCTGAGCTGCTTGCCTGTCTTACACCATACTGCATTCTTCTGTGTGAAGAATTGCCTGGCTTGAACCACTCTGCTGTGATCCTCAGCAAGCCCATCTGTTGCAGAGAACATGATGCTTGAGTCTCACAGTGAGGAATTAAAACTTAATAAAGGCATACATGAAAAATTAAAGCCACTGTAGGCTCTGAGGTTTACTAGCTTCCAGCTTAATGCACAATCTCTTGGCCTTAAGGAATGTGTCAAAATGAACATGAAAAGAGGATTATTTTTCTTCTAGCTTCTTTCAGAAATAATTGGAGAGAAACATTTGGTCTTTTTCCATTCTGCCAGAAAACATCATATTCTGTTTCCTAAGCTGTGCATGTGAACATAGTAGCAGGAGAGTATTAGTGGTTTAATCAGTAGCACTAGAAACTAGAACTTACCTCCTGGACAGAGGACTGGGGGTGGGTTGGATGCCTGGTTTTGTTATTTAAACTCCAAAGTTTAGCAAATTGTGAGCAATTGTCACCAGACCAACAAGAGATCATGAGTCTCCTGCAAACCTGAAACACGACATAAGCACATTTTCTCTAGTGGCTCATTAGCTTGGTGTAGTGCCAATTCACAGCACATTTTCTCAGCCCCCACCTGTGTCCATGTATGTTTCCTATGGTCTTGAAGCTGGAAATAATTTTCCCCCTTCTAATTGTATTCCATTATCAAAACCAAGTTTGGGTGTTTCTGCCTCTTCCATTTCTCTCCATTCTTCTCCTGGTAACAGTAAGAACTAAAATAGAAAAGAAAAAACAGATAGTCCAGAATGGTAGGTGTTGGGCATTAAAAACACCCATTTTGTCTAAGAATAAGCTGAACTAGTGCAGCTACAATCAATATTTTTAGTGTTTGTGCCCAGAGTGGTTTCTAGCAGAAATAGTTCCATGAGGATCAGACTGTAAAAAGCATAGCTACTCTGGTATCAGTGAGGATGTCAGTGTTTGTTTATGGATCTGAGTGTCACATGTGACATTTAGGAGATTTATAAATTGTGTCACATCGAGCCAGTGCCCCTGGCTATGGACATGGCAGTGGCAGGATGATACATGGCAATAGTATAAAAGAGAACTGACCCTGCTTTGCATACCTGCCGTTGTTTAGTAGCCAGAGGAGGATAAAAGTTGTACTTACCTGTGTTCTAATTTGTGATGTCTTTTTTAGGATTGGAGGATTCATGTAGATCAAATGCATCAGCATAAGGATGGAATTGATTCTTCTTTGAAAGAAACTAGGGTATGTCTTGTATGTACAGAATATTTTATTTATCTGTCAGCATTTATATTTTCTCTTTTATTTGATACGCATTAAGAACTAAATTGATCTTTTTTCTTCATTTTATTTGTGCTAGTTCTGTAAAATTAAAAAGGGAAAAATATGACAGTGATCATTAAGGACAGTGCTAGTGGCAAAATACCTTGTGGGAAAGAGTTGTATGTGTGAGGATTAACAGGGCTATCAGGGTCCAATAATGAATGCATTACCATAAGTACATCCTGAGTACAGAGGACAAAATAGAATAATGCAATCTGAAGGTGCTGTTAAAAACACCCAAATACTCTCAAATACTGTTGCTAGAATAACTTATTGATATTGACATTTGTAATTAATTAAGGAGGGGAGAGCAATGAAGCAGTAAAGACTGAAGTAGGTGTTTTCGAGGTGGGCAAACCAGAACACATTGGGAATAATTTTTGTTGGCTACACACAGTATTTCTGTACTATTTTTCTCTCTCTCTGTAGGCTTCCATAGCCTTTCTTAACTACAGCACCATTTTGATACTCTTTGCATACTGTCTGTATACTCTCAACCACAGAATGTGATTTTCTAGGGTTACCTTGACAAACTCCACAATGAAATCAGCAGAACACTGGAAAAGATCAATAGCAGGGAAAAGTACATCAACAATCAGCTGGAGCACTTGGTTCAAGAATACCGTTCAGCACAAGCCTTGCTGAGTGAGGTATTGCTGATCTTTTGTTGTTGCCTTCTCCAGCATTAACTTGCTGTTAAGGGAGGGTAAAGGCGAAGACAACATGGGGTGAGCTATCTATGAATTCTGCTGTTGGATATAAAGCAGGGGAAATGTTGATTGGCTGTCAAACTATATTCTTCCTAAGCTAAACTAGCAATTTTTATTCAACTGTTCTGCAGGGGAAAATAGATGGTTTTGCCTGAGTATTATGTATAGCTATTGCCAGTCTTGAGCAGCTAGTAAATTGCTAGTTCTGCTTTCCCTGTGAAGTTCACACACCTGTCAGGAGTGGAAAAACTACAGTCTCAGTCCAATATTCATCCCTTAGATTGAGTACTAACATGCACAAAGCACTCTGATTACTTCTTTGCTTCATTTAGTTTTTATGCCAATAGAGAGAGTGCTGTCTGAGAAGCTTTTTGATCCCCTGTTTAGGAGGCGTTACAGTCTGCCTTTTGTCAAGCTCTCCTGGTTGTGGCCATGCTGACAATAATGCCAACAAAATTTGACCTCTGCACCTTCTGTTTGCCTCGTTGTTAAGGTATCTTTGAGATAGTAATTTACTGTTGATGAACTATTATTCTGGATTTCAGTATTCAATCCTTTCTGCATTATGGCAGATTTTCTTCGTGTTTATTTCCTCATATAAATGATTAGAAAGCAGAGTTCTTACCAAGTGTGTATTTGGACTATTTCCTGCTTTACATTTTTGAATGATAGCCATTGCAGGGGCTGATGTTTCAAGCCTGTCCTCATTTGTAAACCTCACTGGGGCTTTGTGGGAGAGTTTCTGGAATTGAAATGAACGAGAGCAAGTCTTGAAGTTTTCTCTGAGCTATCTGCATACATCTCTTCAACTCTGTCATTACAGCAAAGACATGTTTCTTTCCAGGCTAAAGAGAAGTACCAGGAGGGAAGTGGAGGAGTAACTGAAAGGATTAGAGTGCTTTCTGAGGTAAAACACATCTTATTTTAAAACAGTCTTCAGAGAGCTGGCATTTGGTAGTTGCAGTTTAATGAAACCAGTTCTTTCTGATTTGTTCTTGTGTTAAAGATTATTCTTTGTCTGGGGGAGGTGATCTAGTCCAGTCCCTAAACTTTAAATTGAGGCTGCCATTGATTTTTAACTCATGAAATGTGAGCTCAGTTTGTACACGAAGGTAAATGTTCTGTATTTTATAACCTGTGTCCTAGAATTATGGGGGATTAATAAATCATGCCCATAAATTCTTTGGAAGAAGAAAACCTTAACTCTTGTTTTAGTTAAAATTAGCAATTTGAATTTTTTTATCTTCCAGGCAATTAAAAGCAATATTTGACTAAATAGTAACTTTTTCCACACATCAAATTATCTTATTGCCTAAATCTGGTTTTCTGTTTTGGATTTTCTTTTTCCTTTATATTGGTGCTCCGACAAATTTAAACAAACTTCTCCTATCTCCTAACTGCCTCCCCATTTTGAGTATTTCATGGCATTTCATTTAGAATTACAGCCTGACTTCCAAATGCTTCAACTATTTATCCAATTCAGAAATTTTTTTAATGGCTCTGCTTGGGTTTTAGAAACCAACTTTATTTATTAGACAATAAAGTCTCAGGAATAGTTCCATAAAATAGGTCATACAATAAGAATGCGTTAGAAATTGTACAACAAGTTTGAGATATTTCAGAACAGAATAGCATAGTTGAGTTGGAAGTGACCTACAGTGATCACCAAGTGCAGCTGCAGTAGGTAATACAGCAGTTTAGTGTGAGTTTTCTAGCAAAGATTTCTGGGTGAATTCTGCAGAGCAGGAGCTGTTTTCTATTTCACTCTCAAGGAAGTAAGTTTGAAAAAGTATTTGGTGATGTCTTGAGGTTTACAGCGTGTGCTTTGGGAGCTGATTGACTGATAAGTAATGGTGAATACGTTACTCGCTGGCATCCTTCAAACTACATAGGTGCAGTGGTGCTTGTCTCAGGTAAACCAGACAATTAGATCTTAGTACTGATCTGTTTTCAGGCATCCAGCCAGACCTCAGCACACCTGGAATACCATTACCACTGCAGGTATGCAGGAACAATGCAGTAATGATTCCTTTGTGTTGCTGAAAAGGCTTATTGAAGCCTTAATGAAGGGCTGTTTTCACATTATAGACAAGAATACTGAATTACTACCTTGGCTATACTTTAGAATGATATATTTTCTTTTTTTTTTTTTCATTGTCTGCAAAGGCAAACTGCTAGACAGTGCTGAAATGCACTTTTGTTCTTCATACATGGATTTTACATACCTGGACCAGTGCCAGCAGGCCGGACTGCTGCACCTGCTTTTGCTGCAGTGCTGTTTCTCAGGTTTCCAGTGTAACATGCTGAAGTCCTGATGCTTCCAGAAGGGCAGCAGGCATGGTTATATAATGAATCTTGATGTGTAGGGAAATTGGTTCCTTTGTTCTTCCATCCAGCATCATGCTGGAACACTTACATTGTTGTTTTTATTGGGGATGCACAGATTTTCAGTACCACCATGGTGTTTGGTCAAATCGTTACCCTTTTTCTGTATTTTTTTACAATATTAATTTAGTTAAATTAAAAATTTCTGAATGCTTGAAAAATTGTTCCTCTTTATATAACAAGTAAGATGGATTAGTTCTTTTTTTTAATAAAAGCAGATATTCAGCAGAGACTTTTTTAATTTGATATTCATCTGGTTTAATTAAGAAAAAATCTATTTTAAGGTTACAGAAGCATTAGAGAAAGTAAAGCAGGAAACAGAAGAGAAAGGGAGCAGTATGACTGATGGTGGTAAGTACATTTATGCTTCAGACAGCACACCCTTTTTCTTGGTGACAGTTTCATGATATGTACTTCATTAAAATAAGAATAAGAGCAATTACAAGGAGAAAAATAATTCATCAGCATCATATTGGTGTGAGGAAAACAAAATGTAGGACACAAAACATTTTAATAGCTTTTTACAGGTAAGATTTTCACACCCTGCTGAAGGTGTCTTCAGCTTTCTACCAAACCTCAAGTCAGATATGGGGATAAGGCTTTCAGCTGAGCAAAACACTTCATTGAAAGATCTGTCTTAATGTTGATGCACATTTTTATGAAGCTCTTAGATGTCAAAAAGACAGCAAAATTGTCACTGCCTATTTCTGTCTTTTAAGTGTTTTGCATATTAAAAATGATGTATCAGTACAGTCATGTCTTCAGAGTAGAACACCCTTTTGTTCATTCAACTCCTCAATTTTAAGGAGTGAATTACAGCAAACAATGCTTTTGTGTTAGGTGGCTGACAGAGTTGTACTGTTTGTCTTTTTTTGGACAGCTCCTCTAGTGAAGATTAAACAGGCCTTAACAAAATTGAGGCAAGAAACCATTCAGATGGACATACAGATTGGTGTGATGGAACACACATTGCTCCAGTCAAAGCTGAAGGAGAAATCCAATATGACTAGAGATATGCATGCAACAGTAATTCCAGAAGCCACAGTAGGTGCCTATTAAAATTGGTTGGACCTGACTTGGTTTGCCCAAAATGCAGTTGTCTACCATTTGCTTTTTTGTGAGTTCAGAGGTTTTGTTTTTGTTGGGTTAGGAGGATGTTCTTTTCTCCTGTTCCTTTTGGACAAGATGCCTGTTGAAACATGCACTTTTTTAACGTGCACACTTCAGACTCAAGGGGGAGCCACGTTTAGTTTTGTACTGTAAAGATTTACTGCATGTCTCTTCCAAATACGCTAATAAATTCTTGTTAGCGAAGATGTCTCTGTCTCTTTGCAGAATGTTACATAGTGTGAAAGTCTGTAGAATGATGCTGACAGCCTGTAATCTCGATACTCTGCAGTGCTGAAAGGAAATTGCTTGCAAAGGACTTGAAAGGACTGTAAAATGTCTGTCATTGCCACTTACCTACGTTTAGGTAAAGTATTTAATTGATGATACTGAAATAGTACAGCATTACCCTTTCTAACAGGCTGGGCCAAAACTGATATCAGCTGCAAGATTCCTTTAAGAGCAGCAACAATATCAAAATCTATGTAAGACCAAAGAAGGTGAAAAATATTGTTTGAAAATTACTCTGGCTTTCTAATTCTTTTTCCACGTGCCATCACTGTTTCAGAATCACTTTATATATTAGCATTGGGTCAAATGCTGCTTTCATTTATAGTATTTAGAAGAGCTCTATGGACACAATTTGGATTGTTCTTGTTTTCTGTTCTTGTGTCAGAACACCCACTTTTGATTTCTGTGGAGGAAAAATGTTGCCAAATCTAGTTGAGTAATACCAAATGAGAAGAAAAATGTGGGAGGAATGTAGGGTTGGGAATGTAATGGCAACAGGGAGCTTGCTTTGTCTTAGTAAATGTGTAGGTAGGGAGTGATTCTAGACGTTAGTGGTAATGAAGGAGTATGGAGCAAAGAAATAACCTTATTAAAGTACTAGTACATCCTTATGGTTCTAGTTGTTCATGAGCCATGAATGATACTAGTACAATTCCACTGGCATTAAAATCCTTGCCCAACTTCTGCAGGCTGTTCCATTCATCTGACAAACCATTTCTCTTACTGAAAAATGAACAGTATTTTGCAGAATCAGTGGATCAGTTCTGTGTCTGAAAGTCAAGATATTTGACACAGTCAGTAGTATGAGCCAGTGTAAGTTTGTGCTTCAGTGTTTCATTTGCCAGAAAGAAAAAGCCCTAAACCTATTGGATTTTGATAAGTGAAAAACCATCTGTAAATGTCGACTATTACAATTTACCTGTGCAAGCCACTGCTGAAAATCTCTATGAATCACACTAGAAATTGGTTTTTAGCTCCTTTTGCTGCCTACCTATATCCTCCCACATTCAGCTGAAATTAGAAGAGTTATTATTCATGTTCCCTTTGTTAGGTGATGTTGCTACTGCATATTTACTTTAACAGTGACTTTACTTCAGCTTAAGCTATAGCAACTCCCTTTTGCATTGCCTGCAAAGCAGCTCACTGATGCTTTTGGATTGCAATGTTGTGTTGTATAAATACTGTTTGTGTAAATACTTCCCTCAAAAGACCTCCTCCTTCATGCTAGTATAACAAACATGATTAATCAAAACCTTTTCCTCATGAACTGAGCCTCTTATTCTATTAGAAGTGAATCTGTTAAGACAAGCATGGCCAAAACCTCTCTAATGTGACAAAAATCTCCGGAAGAAAAGCCTCCTTTGCGCCAAAGTAATTCTAAAATAGCGTGCTAACTATCTGGAATTGATCTATGTTATTTTTTACCATTCTGTCTGAAACTGCCTTCATTTAAGTAGAACACTTCTGCTGTTACCTCAGGAGTGAAACATGGCCTTTAATTGTCATCTGGCAAAGAGTGGCATTTTCCCCTTGAAGACAGTAAAAGCACTCGACCCTGCTTTGAAAGCAACCTGACTGCTCTGGCAAGTGCCCACACCATCTTCCTTAAAATCAGAGGAGAGCAGTGAGGCCTGTCACACCAGCCTGAAAGGCCCTTCTAGAGAAGCAAAGATCTGTGTAATTATTTCCACTGCTGAATCAGTGCAGGAAGCAGGAGCCACATTAAAATTAAATCACTTGGTTCACATTACTTCCTGCACTGCTCATTATCTAATGTCAGTGTCAGAACAGAAGACCAACAAAACAAAGATGTCCCTAAGTTAGTAGGATGCACGTAAAGCTGTTCTATAAAACAGTCTCTCTTCCTCTGGAGAGGATTCAGGAAAGAAGGACTATTTGCAAGAGTTAACTTTTGTATACAGCTGTCCTCTTCCAAGGTCCCTTAACATTTTCAGTTCTCTGGAATGTCAGCATGAAGGCAAAGTGTCACTGTCAAGATTTTACCTAGAAGCCAAGTAGAAGCTGCCTGTAGACAGACCTAGAAATTGTGCAGGGAGAGAAAGAAGGAATTTTGTTTGCTCACTTTGGTTAGAGAAGCCATGAGTTTTGTCCTTGCCATGAGGACTGCAATAGTTCAGTCTTGTACGTGGCCCTGGTATGAGCTGACACTTAGCTCTTGGAAACATGTCGTTGAGGAAGGCTCATCAGTAGCCAGCTCACTCTCTTGCATGTACTCCTCAAAGTTCCAGGAAAGGAACACTTGCACCATATTACTTCTTAGGGTTTCTTCAGCTCTGAAATACATCTGAACCTCATAACATGACCCAATGTCTTATTCCCTTTCTTTTGTCTAGGCTAAGATGTAAGTGCCCTACTGGGAACTGGAAATAGCCTTAGTGCTGGGTGCTGTATTAGAGGTGCTGTTTATAAGTAATTTAAGGTATTTGAGAGTGATTACATGCATTACCTTTTTACTTTAATAAATATAATACCCCACTCCCCATTGTCTTCTAATGTCAGTATATAGCAGGAAATGCTGTGCTGATAAAAAGTGCAAAGGGCTGGTTTTTATCTTAATCTATTTTTCTCACAGAGAAACTTCTACAGAGTTGGTGACTTAACACTGAAATTGCAGCAGTTTAGAAGTGGCTTTTAATCATACGCCGAGAATTTATTGCTTCAGCACTGAGACACGTTAATCATTTGAACTTGTATTGCTCAGTGCTGTGCAGGAAGCTGAATGAGTTCAGAGGAGTTTAAGAAGCCACTGTTATAAACAACTCCCAGGTATGCTCAAAATATTCTCACTCCTGTCTGCTGATGGCGTTAAAGGCCTTCCCCTCCTCACCCACTCAAAAGAGGAACTTCAGTGAAGATTTTTTCTTTTCCTTTATGTCCACCTACTAGTAAACTTTGCCACTTTTATTTGGAGTACAGCTCTACTGTGTGCTATAACATACAAAAAAATCACTGTATTGCTAATTGTAAGTTACAGTAAGAGCAAGTAAGTCATCTGTGCGTGACCTATAAAAAATTCTAAGCATAAATGAGGAGCCTGTGTGTGAACATTTCCAGCTTCTGTGCTCTTTGAATTTTGCATCCAAATTTTGCATCCCGGGCTTCTGTCCAAGTTTGACAAATGTTAATTAGAAAAAGAAGGAGTTGGTTGATGCTGTGCTGCCAGGCTGGCCGCGTGCCCGCCCGGGGCTGTCAATGCTGCAGTGTCCCCCCACACGGCAGCTGCACGTGCATGTGCACGGGCCTCTCCCGGGGCTGCAACCAGCAGCAGAACAACATGCCTGTGAAGACCCTGGCCTACTTCCTGCAGCTTCACTGCTCTCCATTTGCTTATCAATGGATTCATGTTTTAGGAAATGGTTGGGTAGTACCTGGCAGAGGCATGAAATAAAGCTCAGGAAAAGCTAATCAGTACCCGTGAGGTTAAAGTAAACAGAGGGTATGAGCACTGGTTTTTCTGCATGAATACTGCTCACAGGTAGGGACTTTCCACAGAAGGCTTGGAGTTAGCTAAAGTTATTTTCATCTTCCATTTCCTCCTTTCAATGTATTTTTCATTCAGCAAATGCCATTACCACAGCTTTCTCATGTATTAGCTGATACTTAGCTATTGCTCCGGGGCTTGGTGTTGCTGGAAATGTCTGTCTTTCAGCCTCCTAGTAACAGCCCTACCATTTCACAATTATTCCCACGCAACACTGGAATGAAGCAGGGTTGAGAGCTCTTTATTGAGAGTAAGTAACAATTTGAATAAATGTTCTTTCACTTACTGCCTAGTTTTACTCTTTTTCACTCCTGGTCCTAGTAGTTAGGATTGGCTGTATTTCAGTACTCCGTCCCAGAAGCAGCTGAGGTGCTCACATGCATCCTGTTGTAAAAATCAACAAAGGTGAATATTTTAAGGTCAGAAGGACAGAATAATTATTTCTAATAATAATTCCTCTAAATAACACACAATTGCCATTGTTCATTCAAAAATATTTTCCTGCTTCTGTGGTTTTCAAAGGATGACAATACTTCAAATGACACCTTAGTGTTACTCAATAGTAACACAAAGAATTAAACTGTGGAGTGTAGGCATCCTTTGGACAAAAAGTTTCGTGTTCCTCCTCTAGTTTTAGGGCAGAAGTTTCTTGTTGTATCTTGGTAGGGGGGCTTTTGTAAGATTTTAGAGAGCTCTCCCTATCCTTCAGGATGGCTTGTCCATGAGCATTTTCAAAATGGATCCTTTCAAAGATTCCATTTGGGAAAGAATGCAAACCACTAGTCAGACCAAAAGGGACAGACTGCTTGTGAAATTTTCCTAGAAACTAGTGCCAAAAAAATGGTGCAAAAGGTTTCAAAAGGCTTGACAGCATCTGTTGAACATTGTTTCCTTTGTTACAGGAGGTGCACAAGTTCCTGGTATGATGGCAGGAAAAATTTCTGCTGAGTTTATCAAATGCTGTCTAACAACAGTAAAAACAATGAAAACTGTGATCTTAAAAGTGTCACTCATCAATTTTGTACTAATTTGTCCAGCAGCCATTTCATTACAGCCTTCTGTAGAGTGCCTGTAAACTCAATTAAAACATTCTTGAAGAGTTTCATCATCTTCAGCTATATAATATTGACAACGAAAAATACAAAACACTGTTCTGAGAAGACTTTTCCCGGGACAGAAGAGTATACTCTAGGTGTGGCAAGGTGTGGCAGGTTTGGAGGGTTTTTTCTGTAAGTAATCCAGTATGCTGACTTTTGTTTGAATAGGGACATACCTGTTAGTGTGTTTGGGTTTATGAGAACTCTTATCAAGAGAAGGATAACTTGGTAATAACTCTGTAGGTAGCTGTGTAAGGTAAGATAAGATAAACAACTGAAAAAGCCAGCTCAGTTTCTTCTCAGTTGTGAACTGGATTGATATACAGGTAAGAAATTCATATGGATGGAATGAATGCGTTTCCTTTAAAAAGCTCTTCCATACTATCTTGGCTTAAACGTACAAAACATGCCTTTGCTTAGCTATATTCCATTTGTTGCTTCTAGTTAATCTTCATCTCTCTGAAGTGCACGGTGTACTCCTCTGTGATGATGTTTCCCTCCAAATAATTGGAAGTTTGACAACATGATAACGGATGTGGTCAGTCCACCTGAGCATCTGCTGAGCTGGGTGGAACTGACCTGGTGTGTCTCTGTCGATTGCCACCTGTGAGCAGCCACTGCTGGCAGTGTTCAGCGTGGGTGTCAGGAGATGAGAGGCAGGAAGCTACTCCCACTTCCTGTCAGAGAAACCACAGTTTCGACAGTGCTTGTCTCCTCTAGGAGACCGTAGAAGGCTGGACAGACTGAATGTGCTGGTACAGCTACGTACAGGGGGAAGGTGAACACCTTGGTGCTTGTCACCCTTCTGCTAAAAGCAGCTAGTCAAAACTCAGCGTCCCACTGATTGCTCTAATCAGGGGGAGGAGGAAGCCAAGTGGCAACTTGTGTGCCTAGAATGAATCAAACAAACAACAGAAAATAAAACAGAACCTGCTTACAAATTCAAGTATTCTTCTTGAATTGATGTCTTGACTAGTTCTTGGGGTCACGCTAAACATTCTGAGTAAGCATGGGCTTTCCTACTTCACCTGTGTTTTTTCAGATCCTCACCACCTCTCTCTTTTCTATATGCAATATCATTTAAGCCTGAGGCCTCAGAATTTAGGCTGGATCATTTATCTCTGTCTGGTGGACTGACATTTTTATGTTGCACCTTTCAAAACCACCTGCTTCTGGAAAGAAACTTCCTTTTTATCTTCACCACAAAGAGTTTTATTGATACCCAGAGTTTCAAAGCAGTTTAACTTGACCTCTACCAGCATAAGGTTTGGCTAGAAGGAGCAAAGCTTTCATTTGTGAAAAACAGTTGTTCTGTTTAGTGGTGGAAAAAAAGAAGAAACGGAAGAAGATATGGCCAGACAATGTACCTTCTAGAAAGCTGTAATATTCCCTGCAGGACCCAGATTTTTATCTTGTGCCAACGTACTGTCTCTCTAAACACCCGAATTTGCCATTCCTGATTTTAGCAGAGTGACCCCAGCCTAAAGCTTGAAGAATATAGCAATGAGCAAGACCCATGGCATACAGGAAGATCTTTCAGTGCTCAACAGTAACTAAGTCTGCATTTGAGATGAAACATGTCATTTATTTTTTAGAGACTCAGAATACAAAACACCAGTTTATCAGTGTGAGGGATCTTCTGACAAGCAGCAGAAAAAGCTTTACTGTGGTGCAGAAAATGCAATAACAAAGTCTTTTTATGACAATCCATCCTATATTTCATCTCAGAAAATGCTTACAGCTCCGTCTCAACATGTCTTAAGTGTGCCAGCTCTATTATACAGATCCCAATCTTTAAACCATGCTTTGGCAAATGTATCCTTTGTGGCACTTGTGTGATCGACTATGCTTTACTCAGTGCTGTGATTGTTTACAACACACCCCAGTCTTCCACTGCGTGAAGATACATTTATTACAGACAATGGTGCCAGTGCTGATCTGTTCTTATTGGCCATTTCAAAACAAAAGCCAGACAAAAAGGCATCTGTTTTCAGTGGCTGGTCAGGTTAGTACTGGAAGTCTCTTCTTGGTGCTTTTCACCCTATGTTGGAATACAGCTGCCAGTGCTTGGGGGCCCCTTTCACTGAGGGCCACCTCCCTAGAAGAGTTGCTGTGGACTTAGGTTAATTCTAGCACTGACCTGCCTTTTACAAGCTGTTCAGCCAAATCTTCACGCTGAGTCATTAGAGCCCTACAAATGGTATACAGTTAAAACATCCAAGAGCATCAAAATGAGTCACAAATTTCAAGTGGCAATTGCTATTTTGAGTGGCTGTTTTGCATTACACTTACCAGGACACGCAGGAAACAGCACTGTTTAAGCTTTCCTGCTGCTTGTGGTTCCTCACACGTGACCCACCAGGGCATTTATATCACTGAGCCACACCTTGTGATTACTTACTCGGAATTCATATTCCCAGGCACACGTGTCACCTTATCAGCAGCAAGTGACTCTGGACTTCTGCAAAAAGTTGTTTAAGGCAAAGAAGGGTGTTGCTTTCAGTGGCCAGCCTGACTTGCAAACCACACATCCTCTGCCTTGAAGAGAGCGGAAAATGAGACCCTACAGGTATCTGCAACAGTACCAGCGTGCAGAGGGAAGAAAGGCAAAGTTAAGGACATGGTAGTCGTGACCATTCTCATGGACTGACTTGGAAGACAAAAGCTGGGGAACACAGAGAAACAATTGGACATGCCCATGCAGGGAAACAATCCCAAAAAGGAAATGGTAAGGCTGTAAGATGGGAAAAGTCATCAGTAGGTGGAGGAGCATGTTTCTGGCATGCAGAGGGGAAGATGGGATTTCTGCATATGCAGAGAAAAGGCAGAAAGGAAAATAATAATGCTGGAATGAGCATATTTGCTATGAGAGTGAAAAGTGAGAGAAAAGCACACAATAAGGAAAAGGTGCTGCTCACTGAAAGAGGTAAAGAAGAGGTCTTGAGGGTGAGAAGAACAGACTGATAAAAAAATGGAAGTTCTCTACAGCCTTAACGTAAGCTAAGACAAGTCATGGGACATTCCCACCAGCCTGTGCACACACACAAACACCCCAAACAAACAAACAAACCAACCTGTTTACCACAGCTACCTTTGGTGTCCAAAAGCCACAAGAAGAAGTGAAATAAGGAGAGGAGAAAAAACAGGGGGGTTAAAAGGTTAGGTGAGGACAAGAGTCTAGGCCACTTCAGAAAGATACACAAGCAAAGGAAATTCTAAACGGAAGAAGAGGAAGGGGGGAGGAGGAGGAAGACAGAAACCAGTGAGCTGAGTATGCAGGAATAGTGTTGTTTTCCACATAAACCTTCTTTGTTAGCAGCTCTTCCAGTTCT
The DNA here is from genome assembly GCA_037834095.1 of Argya squamiceps. Lineage (NCBI taxonomy): Eukaryota > Metazoa > Chordata > Aves > Passeriformes > Leiothrichidae > Argya > Argya squamiceps. Next base: position 19,283,813 of record JBBMKD010000001.1, on the reverse strand, counting down.
GATCTGTGAATGGCTGGAGCAATTCCCACAGTTCTGCAGGGAAATAGTGCATTATTTGCTGCAGCCACAATGAAACAGTTAAGCACAGTGTAAACTCTTGCAGTAGTACAAGCAAGGCCCTACCCATAACAGCTACAAGCCTTGTTTGGCTACAGCCATGAGGAGAAGGGGGAAAATTCTTTAAGTAACCCTTTCCAGGGCCCTGTTTTCCCTCTTGCTTTTTTTTTCTTTCTCTATGGAGATGAGGTGCATTTAACTGCTGTTAATTGGTAGATAAACAGGATTTGATTATTTAATGTTGCATGTTTGGTATAATTTTCACAAGTAATAGGGAAATTTCAAACAAAACTAAAGCTGTTTTACAGTTTTTTTCAGTTGACCACTAGTATCTCCAGTGGAGTTCCTGTTGAACACTTCCCTTTTTTTTCCTGTTTGCAAGTCTAAATTTGGTGTCAAAGGGCAGAACTCAAAATTATCAATTCAGGCAGGTTTAAAGACAGTTACAGTTAATTAAACTTAGTGGAAAAAAACATCTGTTGGAGACCTGCTTCTTGAGGAGAGCCATAAGCTAAATATAAAGTTGCTTCATGTAATTCAGAAAATTAATTCCATCCTTGTTTCTTCTTTGTCCCTACTCCAAACTGAAGACTTGTGATGACAAGTTGGTTGAAAATACTCATGTAACTAAATTCAGGTGGAAAAATGTCCACATGAGAAGGCCAAAATTCTGTACAAACCAGTAGCAGAGTTCCAGCTAGGGTTCAGCTGGAGTGCTGCCTGTCCCTGGCATCCTGCCCCAGAGCCACAGACCAACCATATGTCTGTGTGCCCTGGGCCTGGGCCAGTCTGCCTGGGAAGACTCCTGGTCCCACAGGGATCCACCAAGCTGGGGATGGCAGTGCCTGTGGTCTGCCTAGACTGGCTCTGAAAGCCTCGGCAGCCCCAGCTCTTCAGAGCCGCCCGGCTGTACAGGCAGGCGTTGGGATGAAGCCTGTCCAGGGATGGAGCACTCTGCCAGACAGTTACAGCAGGAAAGAGCAAACATGGCCCTGAGACTCCAGCTTTGCTGCTGGGATAAATGAGAAGCTGCTGTGGGTGTGTTCAGCTGCCCCCATCTGCACGTTTCTATCACTTCCCTGCAGGGGATGCACTCGATGCATCTGCCCACCCACCCCATGCAGTCAGCTCAGCAGCCCCTTGAGAAGACAAAGAATGGGAAACAGAGGAAAGGAAGGCATTGGGGAATTTTCTCTTGGCAATGCATGACCAGCTTGCACTGGTGGTCTAAGCTGCTGCCTGCAATGCCAGTCTGTGATTCTCCATTAGCCATTATTGAGTCCTACCAGTAATGAAGAGTTTCACCATGCAGGCAGGCAAACAGTACATAATAACTAATACTAAAATACTCTGCTAATCATTCCACTATTTTTCTTACATTTGACTTTATTCTTGAGAAGTTCCGTCAGAGAAATGATTAAATGATCCTACCTCCACCTTGCAAAAGCTTTTACTTTCAAGACAGAATAGATTCCTTGCTGGTCACTCCTCTCTGGACTGTCATGAATATAATTTTGAAAGACCTTCATGGCTAAATTAAATATTGGGGAAAAGAATGGCAGAATGCCAGCCACTTTATCTCACATAATAATAATAATAATAATAATAGTAATAATAATAATAATAATAATAGCCACTTTATCTCATACTATCGTAATAATAAGATCTTATATAATATTATTACCCTTTTGTACTCATTTTGGCCTTTTCCCTGTTGTCTTGGAACATCTCCTTTGTCATTCATTGATTTTATTCTTAATAATAGCATTGCACTGAAGCACAGGGTAGGCTGAGGCTCATGCACATAACCATACAAGTCAGAGCAATCACATTCACCCACGGTGCTTTCCAGTGTAATATCTGTTGTCTTCAGTGCAGGCTGCATCTCCTCTCTCTCTCTATTGTGGGCTCTAATATATGCAGAAAACGGGAGCTCAGGGAGTCTGAGCTAAAATAGACTGGAGGCTGAGGACCCAAGAAAGTAAGGACTATTGCATATGTTTGCTGTTGTCTCCAGGCACCCACATCTGAGCGCTGTCATTACAGAACATGGAGCCAAACTGCTTTTAGGGCAGACCCAGCACAGCCAGTTCATATATTCTACTGCACCTGAATTTGGCCCAAATCTCACGGAGTTCTTGCCATCAAATGAAGCTTTGAGGCTAGCAAACTACACATCATCACAAATCATTTTGCACGCTCACTGGGGAAATGTTCCTCAGTCATTTCAGTCTCCCTGTTCAAACAGCTTCATGTGCTACTCATAATGCTCTATAGAAGCGGCATACATGACATTACATGCACATAAGAAGTCTCTAAAAAAATTAAACATTTGCTAATCTTGTGGGGACATTGTGCTGAAAGGGGTGTATCCATCAGAAGAAAACCAATTCCATTTCATGCAAACTTATCAAGAAAACATACACAATATGCAACCATTTCACAGCTGCCAAAAGACATCAGTCTAATTTCTTTTTTTAGCTAGAAGGGAAAATACAACCAGGCAAAGCTGTTGGAAGCCAAGAAGACTATTTAAAAAAAAAAAAAAAGTAGAAATGATCCACAATTTCATCCAAAGGCAGAAGAGTTTGTGAAGTCAAGCACTTGGCCAAGTGACATAGTTGCAACATTAATGTGGCTGCATGTGAGGCATGTCTATTAGTGAATTTATTGGTGGACTGTCTGTAATCCTGAGAACTAAAACTAGAGAAAACATTTTGTGCAGTTCCATTTCTGGTATTTCTCTGTCCTCATTTCTCCCTCATCTCTATTCCCTTCTCATCCCTCCCCCATACAACAACTGGTTGCATGCTAACAATATTTTTCTTTGTGTCTCTGCAAATACCATTAGATCCAAGCATGTCTCATGGAATTTGAGGCTATCATCTGTTCATATGTACTGGGTAGTCGGGAACTTCCACAAGACAACCATTCTCCTCACCCAGATTTCATTTGCTTAAAAAATCTCAGGAATTCTTACCAATTGTTTAATTGTTTTAAATTAGCACCACGAGAAGCCCTCCCACTTGCCTCCCCAATTGCACCCAACCTGAATTTGGATGCATTAAGAATAAAACCTGAATGCCATTAAAAACCATTCAGGCCAAAGAGGGGCCAGATGTTAAAATAATTTGCAAAAAATGACTACTGAAAAAAAGCTACTTTGTGTAGGATGGGTGGATTATCCTGCCCAGTTGGAGACTGAGAGCTGCTGAACCAAGATAGAGGGATTGACAAGGCTGAGAGTGTTGGGCTTGTCCAACCTAGAGCAAAGAGGGCTCCAGGGAGCTCTTAGAGCAGCCTCCCAGTACCTAAAGGGGCCTGCAAGAGAGCTGGAGAGGGACTATTGACAAGGGCAGGTAGTGATAGGACAAGAAGGAATGCCTTTAAACTGAAAGAGATTTACATTAGATGTAAGGAATAAATTATTAACTGTGAGGGTGGTGAGACACTGGAACAGGCTGCCCAGAGAAGCTGTGGATGTGCCATCCCTGGAAGGGTTGAAGTCCAGGTTGGGTGGGATTTTGAGCAGTATGGTCCAGTGGAAGCTGTCCCTGCATGTGGCAGGTATGTGGTGGGAATTGGAACCAGGTGATCTTTAAGGTCCCTTCCAACTCAAACTATACTGTGATTCTAAGGGTTGCACAGTCCTTGCCTGGCTCCACTAGGAAGCTGAGTGAAGATGGCACGGACTCCTCCTGGGGACAGCATGTGAGCTGCCACAGGAAGGATGGTTCCAGGAGATTGTGCTTCAGAGATATACCTAATTTTCTGAATCAAAATTTTCTGTTCTCTGGGAGAGGGTAGTTAATGACTTACTCCAGGAATAAGTGATCCATGTCCAGCAATAGATCCTCATGCAAAGAGCCCTTATAGACACTATGTCAGTATGTTTACATTTTTCTGAAGAGTGGTACAGTCACTCTTCAGGTTCTTGTGGCTTAATCATCCTCTTGGGACCTCAGTTACTGCCTCTGAGTGGGCTGATACGTCCCCATCTAGGTATTCCTCAGATGAAAGCAGTGATATTATAATTACTATAGTACCATCATGCTGCAAATGGACTGCTTGTGCTTGGTTACCTACCACAGATTTAATCCATGGGCATAACAGTCTTCTCTTTGTGTTTTCACAGCCTGGATCTTCAAAGGAAGACCTTTTGTTTCCATCCAGGATGATAAATAGGTTTTAGCTTTATTTTCTCGGAGGGAAGCTTATGTGATTGTACTGTCTGTCATCTGTCTACACCGATAAGTTTTTAACTGCCACAGCCAATTATAATTATTTCCAAAGAAAAAAACTGCCAGAGGCAGACTTCTCCATGATAATTGTATTTCTGTGGATTTTGTGAAAGACAGCAGCAGACTGGGTTAGGGCTGAGGAGGAGGAGGAGGGAGAGGACAAAGCACAAGACCACACTGAGAGTGTGCCATGTCAAGGAAGTCTGGGAGGCCTCAGCTGATCCTCAGCCCATCCTGGCTGAAGGCAGGCAGCCAGCCTGCAGCACTGGAGAGTCAGTGGGCATGGGTGTCTCTGCAGACATCTCACAAAATGTACTGTTCTTGTCCATGAGTGTGATTTCACAGGGGACATCACTGTGGCTGTGGCTGCTGCAGTGCAGAGGCGAGCAGGCACAGCCCTTCTTTCTGCTGGCTGTGATGCAGGGATCTTGTTTTGATGCAGGTAGTGGCACTGGGTTGCCCTGGGCCTGTACTTGCAGGCTGCAGAGCCTGGGTGGTGGCTGGGCTGGGCCGGGCTGGGCTGGGCGGGTAGGTGCCCCCAGGCAGGACAGACGGGCAAAGTGCAAGGCACGGTCAGCACACGCTCCATGCTGTGACTAATTGAACATAATGGGTGCACTGCTAACAAAGACTCCTAGTGTGGGGGACAGTGTGTTCTCTGTGCTCAGAGACCTGCCAGCCACTAATGAAAGCTGCTCAGGCCAGCTTTGTAAATGCATTTAGGTGACTGAGCCAGATATTTGAGGACAGGTAGAGTCTAATTCTCTCTGACATCAAAAGGGACTCTGACTTGCACTGCATAGGAAGTCATGTCTTTAAACAGCTTCAAAGGTATGAACATTTCTCCTTAAATATTTTAGAAGAATTGACCATCTCTCTGAGTGAATCTTGTGTGGAATGAGAGGTTTCTAGAACCCTGGAGAACCAAATAACTTAGCTGAACCTTTCCCTGGAAAGATACATACTCCTTCACCATTCCAGGACATTCTTGGAAGGAGAAAAATGCCTAAGATGAAAGCTGATCACCATTTTCACTGCCTAGCTACGAGGACATGTAATTCCCCTTGGCCTGTCAATAACCTGATCCAGTTCTCCAGCTCTTATGTAAGTGGACGGCAGCTGCAGGTAACCCCTGCAGCTCTACCTGGCTGTCTCAGCTGTGGCCTGCAGCAGGGTCCAGTCACCTGGAACACAAATGTGTGCTCCAGAAGCCCTCATGGCAGGAGAGTTCCACAGGCTGGAGTTTCACCCCCATTATCTAGCTGAACCTTTCCCAGAGTGCTTTCTGTTGAGCAAGAGTGAACAGGATTTTTTGTCTCCCACATACCCCCACTAAGTCACTAATGTCACTAAGTTGCCCAATAAATCCCAGCAGCTACAGCAGAAGCTACAGCAGCAGCTGAAGAAAGGAAAATGCAAAAAAATGCATTCAAATACACAACAAGAGTGGAAAGAGAGTAAGTGAAGAAGAGGAGGCTTGGAAGCATGAAGGAAGCACTGTTTTCCTAAAATAGTTTGTTTTGAAATGGAGGACAAATTACTGCATTTTAGCCCTACCAAACATCTGTGAAAGGTTTTCTTCACAGCATTGCTTTATTTTTGCCTAGGTCTTCAGCAACTATTACTCAAAATAAATTCAGACTTTGGCCCTTGGGAACTTATTTAATGTGCTAGTGCTCAGAAGTCCATTAATATTTATAAATGTCACTTGAATTCCATTTTTACCTTCTTACCCAGGCAGGAGCACTTGTAAAAAAAAATATTGTTGCTTTTCCTTTTAAATTTTTTCCCCATGTTTTTGTTTGGTTTGGTTTTGGTTATTTGGGTTTTTTTTAAGAACTGTAGTAAGTTCAGGGTTGAGCCTGTTCTAAAAATGTCATATTCTATAGAGCTGTGATATGCAGTTTTGCTAGCCTGCCTGTGCCCTCAAGAAGGGCCTGAGAATTAGATGTTAGGCCTGGAAAAATGGAGATGGTGTCTATTCTCAGCCCTGCCACTGGCTAATTATGCAACTTTAGTCAGTTCATTTAACCTCGGCACGCTTCGGTTTCCAGATCAGAAGAGAAAGGGATAAAAGGCTCCTCTGTGAATCCTTTGTGGTGCCTGAGGGAAAGCAAGGTATTACCCATCACATTGCTGCCTCGTGAGCTCTGGGTGTGGGTGGTTTCTGTGTTAGGGTTGGGTACCTGTGGTGAGTCCAGCAACACAGACTGAGGCCTGGCCACTGCATTTCTTGCCACAGGAGACAGCCCTCACAGTCGGTTTGACAAATCACAGCTACTGACACCCTTTGCTTTAGGCACTCAGGCTTTTATGTCACTCTTCAGCAGTCTCCTGCCAGCCACAGCAGTCACTGCATTCTGTACATTGGCTTTTGTATGTGAGTCGTGCCTGTCACAGCTTGCTGACCCCAGAGAGTGATCAATGGCTCTCCAAAGAGCTGTAAACCAGTATAAAATGGCAGATCCGTGCCTAGTAGTGGTAATAAAATAAGTTGCCTAATTTAGAGACCAGAAGTGTGCCTTGAAAGTCATAAATGAGAGACTCAGGCAGTTTTCAAAATATATGACCTCTCACTTTTGGAGCACATGGACTTAAACACAAGTCAGCACTGGGGATGTGCTTTTCACAGCTGGTGAGATGTGTTTCTCTGTGAGCTTCCACAGCATGCACCGCTGGGCAAAACAAGAGTGATGTTAGTGGTTAAAAGCATGCAGCCTGTGTATTACAGTAGGGGTTGCTCTGTGTTCCTGGTTCAGAACAGAAAGCAGAGCTGCTCAACTTTTGTTCCAGTGGGCATCTGAACAGCCTTGTGCTGCACAGTCCTGCTGCCCAAAACCATCAGCAAGCAGAGGCACTGCAGACATTTCTCGGGAGCAGAAGGCAGAGCATTATGAGACAAAATATTTCAGGTGCACACCTAGCTGGATGGCACAGCAAGCTCCAACACGATCAGGGGAACTGCCTGCGAAGAGTTATCTTGGAGTGATTTGTGAAACCTGGCTCAGTAGTACAGGAGGCAGCAGTACCTGGGAGAGCAGCGCTCTCCCACGCGAGGCTCCTGGCCCTACGAAATTTCCCATGCGCGCTGTTTTGCTTCTAGGCCAGCGTGGGTGTGCTGTGTGTTACCTTAGCAACAGGGACAAGCGCGTGCTGCAGCTGTAGCCTTCTCCTCTTTGCAGCAGGAGAACATCCCTGGGTTTCTTACAGAAAATGCTGTGTAGCTCCCCACACAGGGGACCCCAGCGCCTGTGGCTATCAACGTGCTGGCACGCAGGGCACAGGCAGATAGGAGCTACGGCTGACGCAGATATGCCTTCCCTGCTACCCTCTGCTCCAGCTCATCTCTTCTGGCCTCCAGAGAACATCATCTGAGTCAGTCTGGCAGGAGCAGGATCAGCAGCTCTGTGCCAGCCCCCTTCATCGTTTCTCGAGTCAGATGGCTCCCATAGCACAAGGCTTTTTACTAAACTTGAATGCCGGAGGATGTCTGAGTGCTTCATGAATATCTGGAGGAAACAAACGTGGCAGTCAAGGCATCGGTACCCATTAATCACTTAGGGAGGGCCAGGGAAGAATTTAAGAGAATTCAGGAAGCAAGGGGGTGTTTGTGGGGTAATATAAAGCAAATATAAATGTTGCAAACCCCCCTAAATGCAGTAAATCCACGTGAGTCATAAAATCTATGGAAATTCCATTTCTCACAGAATTTTGATTCTGCCCTGGCTTTCATCCTCTGTTAAACTTTGGGAGCTGTAACAACATTGTAAATATATACATATCTATAAAGGTACATAAAGGCGTCTTCCCAAAATATATTTGTCCTTTTTTTAGTGCCTCACCAACACCTATGTTCGGGAACAAAGTATGCATAGATTCAAAATTTTCAGACAAATCTACGTTAAAAGTTCAAAAAAGAGCTACTCCTGAAAAAAAAAAAAACCTCGTTCAAACGTTTGCTGAAATAGTCAAATGTATGTATTACTGCAAACATAGGAAAAAGGAGCTTTTACCCTCGCTTTTAAATGAAGTGCAACAACTGATCACTTACAAGTTCTTCAGTGTTTTTGAACACCTTGTTTTTCACTTTCACTTCGTGCATATGACTGCAGCCAGGAACAAACCCCTGGCAAAACCGGTCTTCCACAGGCTTTTAGCGACAGGAGGATGCGCTCAGCCCCCGTCAGCTGACTGAGGGGAAAGGACGGGAAAACGAAAGCGCTCCCTCCCGTCCCCTTCCGCCCTCGCCGGGCCGCGGCCCTGCCCACCTCAACGGGGCTTTTACCCTTCAAAAAATCAAGATCTTTCGTAATCAGTAAAGCGGCGGGGGAGTCACCCTGTGGATGCTTCCCCCTTTTATTGGAGTCGGCACCTTCCCCTGGCAGCCATTTTACCCAGACCGTCTGTGCTGTACGCGCAGGGAAACGCGAACCACAACACCCCGGCCCCGGAGCTCGGGCGGGCGTGGGATATACGTCCTGCTGATCACTTTAAAAAGACACAAACCGCCACCACAAACAAGCCCCACGGCAACTCGCCGCGCGGACTGCCGCCGAGTCCGGGGGGGCCGCGGGGCTGTCCGTGAAGGCGGGCCCGCCCCGCGCGCCCA
>JBBMKD010000001.1:19112678-19274806 GCA_037834095.1 Argya squamiceps | reverse complement strand
TGGGATTGTGGAATGGGGGTCCTGAATGAGGCTGGAGCGGTGGGGTGCAGGATTAGGGTCCCAACTGGGGTTTGGAGGGGTGGGATTGTGGAATGGGGGTCCTGAATGAGGCTGGAGCGGTGGGGTGCAGGATTAGGGTCCCAACTGGGGTTTGGAGCGGTGGGATTGTGGAATGGGGGTCCCAAATAGGACCGGAGGGGCAGGATGGGGGGGTCTCAGTAGGGCTGGAGGGCTTGGGGAACGAGGTGGGAGTCCTGAGTAGGGACAGAGGGTTTGGGGCAAGGATTGGGTGTCCCAAAAAAGGCTGGAGGTGTGGGGGAGCAGGATGGGTGTTCTAAATGGAGCCACAGGGATTGGAGTGCAAGACTGGGGTCCCAGCGAAGGCCAGAAGGGTGGGGATGCAGGATGGGGGTCCCAAATGGGGTCAGAACGATGGGTAGGGGACCCTAAATGAGGATACAGGGCTGGAGGTGTGGGACAGGGATCCCAGCTCCACCGGAGGGCTGTGGGTGCAGTATGGGACTGCCAACCAGGGCTGGAGGGATTGAGGTGCAGGATGGGGATCCCAAACAGGGCTGGGGGTGCAGGACGGGGGTCCAAACGGGGGCTGCCTGTGGGGGAGTGAGCGTGTAGGTGGATAGATGGATGGAGGGAGGGACAGATGGATGGATGGACAGACGGATGCCGGGGATGGTGAGGCGAGGGCTGTCCCTGTGTCTGTCAGCAGTGGCTCTGGCAGCCAGTTACAGACGGCAGAGCAGAGAGCCCCCCACGCCCCCTCCCTGCACCCCCTCCCTTATCAGCGCCGGCCCCGGAGGAGCCTAATTCAAACCAACTGCGGGGCTGACGTTGGTAAATGAGCCCCCCGCCCACGGCCTGGCCCCAGCGCCAACGGGGGCTGCCCCGGAGAGGGGGGCAGATGAGGGTTGGGGGATCCAGCGGGGCAGGGGCAGGTACCGGGGGGATGTTCCCGTACCCCCGAGGCGCTGAAGGCACTTTGATGTGCCCCCGGCCCGTCATGCTCCGAGGGGGCTAATGGCCCCCGGCTCCAGCCCGGCAGAGAGGGAAACCTGAGCCCCCATCCCCCTTGTCCTGAACCTGGGGGGCGGTCGGGGGTCCCCAGCTCTGTCCAAAAGGATCTGGGCGTTGCATGGACCCTCATGACCAAGGGGACGGGACCCTCGAGAGCTCCTTGGCTGTGTGGGACCCCCAGGGGTTCCACTGGGGATAGTGGCACCACCACCCTGGAGGGTCCCAGGGCTCGGATGTGGGGTGAGACGTGAAGGTGTCGCAGGGATGTGCCAGGGGGGCTGCAGGTGCAGTACTGGGGGGGGGAATCTGTAGGAGGGACCCCACGGAGAGACTCCTCAAGCCCCCCGTCCTCCACAGCCCTGCAGCTCCTGTGCCAGGTGGGGGACAATGGGGGCACAGCATAGCCCAGGGAGGGGGGCACAGCATCACCCCTCCCTCTCTCCAATGCCACTGCCCCATCCTACTCCATACCCCCCACCCCTGCCCCCTCCAAAACCCCCCAAAACCCACCAGCCCCATGGACTCTCACTCTGGGGGTCCCGCTCACCCCCAGCCGCTGCCCTGGGCAAGGGCTGGGCACGGGCGGGGGTCCCCGGGCTGCTGAACCCCCCCGGCTGTGCAGAACCCCCCGGCTGCACCATCCCCTCCATGCTCCGGGCAGCCGTGACAGAGACAGATCAGCCCCCGGCACCTCCACGCTCCATCGCCGGGTGAGGGGCCATGCCCGGCGTCCTGGAACGTGGTGGGCACCGGGATGGGCACCGTGGGGACCACGTGTGACACAATATTGCCCCACACCCTGACCTCCCACCCCACGGCACCCACTGGGCTGATGGTGACACGCAGCCATCCTTCCCTGTGGTGCCCATCCCATGCCACCCCATGCCCAGCAGCACACAGCGCGGGCACGCGGCTGTCACGACCGGGAACGAGCTGTCACGACGGGAACGAGCCGTCGCGCCAGCGCTGGGACGTCCCCTTGTAACGAAGCGCCGGGATGAGGCTGATGAGAAAATCCAAAGGCAATTTAATTCCTGTCACCGCCTGAGCGGCTCTAAATGACGCCGGGGGGTTCTGACGGGCCCACGCTGAGCCCCCCTCAGCCCTCCCCACGTTGTGCCCCACTCACCTCCGCTGCTCCGCCACCTCGGCCCCGTGCTTCCTGCCCGTTTCCTGAGGATGTGGGCACCGGCACTGGCACCGGGATGCCCGCCGGCGTGGGAAGGGGGGCGAAGAGGGGGGGGCACCTTCCTGCGGACAGAGGGGTCATGGCAGAGCCTGGGAAAGTGTCGCTCCCGGGACCCCAACACCCGCTGCAGCCACCTGGAGGACCCCCGGGATTGCTTGGAGCAGCCAGGCTGTGATGGGAGCACTTGTGGCACCAAACTGTGGCACCCAGCCCTGCCACCGGCAGTCCTGGACTGCTCGGGACACTCCTGTCCCAGCTGCTGGGTGGTGACGGGGCTAAATTCTCCATCAAAAGGAGCACCGAGCACCATCATCAGCCCCTCCTGGCACGGGTGCGAAGGGTGGTGGGGTCGTGGGAACAGAGTCAAGGCACCCCTTCAAGTCTCCTGGTTTATTTTGGCCGCTGGAGTTTCCTCCAAGCCTTTGTCTGGTGGCTGCAGCCCCTCCCAAGCCCCCAGGCTTCCTGCGTGTCTGCGTGGGTGGGGGGGATGAGCCACGGGACCACCGCCCCGGGATCAGGATCGGCGGGATGGGAATGCGGGGATGGGAATGCGGGGATGGGAATGAGAGGATTTGGGATGGGAATGAGAGGATTTGGGATGGGAATGAGAAGATTTGGGATGGGAATGAGAGGATTTGGGATGGGAATGAGAGGATTTGGGATGGGAATGAGAGAATTTGGGATGGGAATGAGAGGATTTGGGATGGGAATGAGAAGATTTGGGATGGGAATGAGAGGATTTGGGATGTGAATGCTTTCTGCCACGTGCACGGGTGGGACATGGATGGGACATGGGATGTGGCACAGAGGCACAGGGGGGACACAGACATGGGGTACAGGTGGGCACAAAGGACAGGTGTGGGTGCCCTTGGATGGTGCCAGCCTGATCCCCATGGCCAAGCTGGTGCAGGTGCTGCGGTTTGGGTGCTGCTGCCTCAACGTGGATGCTGGGTGTGTTGTGGGTGTCACGGCAAGGGTGCCTTGGTGCCAGTGCCATGGTGTGGGTCCTGGTGCTGTGGCATGGATCCTGAAGCCATGACGTGTGTCCCAATGCCATGTAGGTCCCAGTGCCAGGGTGTGGGTGCCAATGCCAGGGTGTGGGTGTCAGTGCCATGGTGTGGGTGCCAATGCCAGGGTGTGGGTGTCAGCGCCACAATGTGGGTGTCAGTGCCATGGTGTGGGTCCTGCTGCCACAATGTGGGTGTCAGTGTCATGGTGTGGGTGTCAGTGCCACAATGTGGGTGCCAGTGCCATGGTGTGGGTCCTGGTGCCACAATGTGGGTGTCAGTGTCATGGTGTGGGTGTCAGTGCCATGGTGTGGGTCCTGGTGCCACAATGTGGGTGTCAGTGTCATGGTGTGGGTGTCAGTGCCACAATGTGGGTGCCAGTGCCACAATGTGGGTGCCAGTGCCATGGTGTGGGTCCTGGTGCTGTGGTGTGGGTCCTGAACCCATGATGTGTGTCCCATGTGGGTCCTGGTGCCATGATGTGGATCCCAGTGCCACGATGTGGGTCCTGGTGCCACAAAGTGGATGTCAGTGCCATGATGTGGGTGTCAGTACCATGATGTCGGTGTCAGTGCCATGGTGTGGATGCCAGTGCCATGGTGTGGGTCCTGAAGTCATGACATGTGTCCCAATGCCATGTGGGTCCCAGTGCCATGATGTGGGTCCCAGTGCCACGATGTGGGTCCTGGTGCCACAAAGTGGATGTCAGTGCCATGGTGTGGATCCCAGTGCCACGGTGTGGGTGCCAATGCCACAGTGTGGGTGTCAGTGCCACAGTGTGGGTGTCAGTGCCATGATATGGGTGTCAGTGCCACAATGTGGATCCCAGTGCCACAGTGTGGGTGCCAGTGCCACCACGGGTCCCCCAGTGCCCTGTGTGTCCCGGTGCGGTGGCACTCTCCATCCCGCCATTGTTCCACCCTTTGAAGTCGGTGTTTCCTGGCGGGTTTGTCCCGGCCCGCCTGCGCCGCTGCTTCCCAGCCAATAAATCATCCAGCACGGGGGCTCGACGTCCGTGTGCCCACGGCCACAGCCTAGCAAGGGGCTCCCACCGAGCCCACCCTCACTTGGGACCTGCCAGGGTGGGGTGAGGACTCACTGGAGCCCCGTGGTGCCATCAGGATGGACATCACGGTGGTCCCTTCCCCATGGACCCGCCATCCCCACTGACTCCCGATGGTACAACGGGATGTGGATAACCCCGGGGTTAGGATTTGGGGCAAATCACAGCAAGGTTGGGAGTCCCCACGACAGCCCAGCCGACGTGCCAGGGTTTAGGACGGTCTTTCCACTCCTGTCTGGCTGCCCCCAGTGCCCCGAGGCTTCCGTCCGGGCCCAGCGCTGACGGCACGGCCGTTCCCTCCGCTATTCCCAGCATTTCCTGGGGTTTATTGTCTTTCCCTCCCTGTCCCACCTTCCTCGCAGGAAACCCTTCGTCCCACGGGGCCGGCGGCTCCGTTAACCAGCAGAACGGCGCTCCCGGCCCCCTCTCCATGGGCAGGGATACAACCGGCGCCCCGGGAGCTGCTCAAGCCCCCAAATCCTGCTCAGGCCCCGGTATGGGGGGTGCCAGCTGTACCACGCAGGTCCGAGCCCCTGTCACGGCAGTGCTGGTGGCGATGCTGGGGTCCCACAGTGGAGAAGAGGCTGGGGACTGTCCCCAAAGCCCCTCTCCAACCGAGGGGGGCTTGTTCTGCCACGGCGGTTGTCCAGCAGTCTCCTAATCCCTTGAAACAATTGTGTGGGTTATTGCAATGCCTCGTCTCTATCTGCCGGATCCCGGCAGGGAGGGGACGTGCCGCCATCATCCCGCAGCTCTGTCCGGGCTCCCGTCGTGGGACACGGGCTGGAGAGAAGTGGGGGAGCCCAGCACAACAAGGGGGTGCTCCTGGAGGGGTGAACCGGGAGTCTGCTCCCTCCCCATCCCCATCTCATCCCATCCCCATTGCACCCCGATCCCCGTTGCATCCCCATCTCCACCTCATCCCATCCTCATCCCCATCCATCCCCCCGCGCTCTTCCAACACCCCCCGGACCCCTACACCCCCCGGGGCCTCGGGCGGCGAATTCCAAAGGGCACCCGGGAAGATTAATGGCGGGGCCGGGGCCGGGGCTGGGGCTGGGCCGGCCGGTAACCGGATCGCCCCGCGGGAGCAGGAATGCGCCGCTGACCCCGCCGTGCCCGCCTCGCCGCGAGGGTCCCGCCACGCGGGGTCACCACGGGCTCAGTCACCGCGCAACCCCTGCTCCAGCCAGGGACATCCCTCAGTCCCCCAAAGCCGATGGGGTTCTGTCCCCGGATCCCCAAACCCAAAGACACGTCCTGGGGACCCAGGGACAGGCATTGGCGGCGAGGATGGGGGTGACACAGTCATCGTGTCACCTTCCCGTTCCGGGATGGGCTCCATGTGCCATCTCCCTACCCACACCCAGAGGATGCCTCATGCCATCTCCTCTCCCCACAGCAAACTGTGCACCATGGGATCCATCTCCCTCGTCTCGCCCCAGCCTCAGGGGAGTAGAGACCCCCCCGGAAGCCCCCCGGGAATGGGGACACCCGGTGTTGTCGTGCCGTGCCGTGGAGGATGTGGCGTGGAGGCCGTGGGGACTGCGGGGGCCGTGGGGGCTGCAGGCGGCCGGCGCGGAGCAGCTGTCGGGTCTAAAGTTACGGTGGCGGCTGGGGGCGGGGAGCGATGCACAGAGAAGGACGGGGTGCCCATGGAGGTGTCCCCGCTTGGAGTCCCCCGCGTTGTCCCACCCCGAAGCTCCCGCGGGGCGCAGAGGGCCGGACCCCGCCAGGCGGGGAGGATGCAGGACAGACCGGGGCTAAGAATAGCGCTGGGGTGGGAGGAGGAGGAAGGATGGGGCTTCCTCTGCGACGCCTCTTCTTCCTCCTACCCGGCTGTGCCAGGCAGCACGTGTGACACGGGGACACTCCGAGTGCCACCTGCCCCCCCCGCGCCGCTGTCCCGCACCCCCATTTCCCAGTGTGACAGCCCGTGCTGCACTCGGCAATGTCCCCTGGAGCAACCAGCGTGCCCGCTGCCCGTAAAAGTGCCACCCCCACCGTTCTCTGTCGCCGTCACCCCCCGCTGCTGTCAGGCCCCATCACCACTGTCACCCCCCGCCGCCGCCGCGTTTCGTTGCACTTCACTTTTTAATTAACCTCGGGGCGCTGCCTCGCCGGGGTTAATGGCAGCGGTGACCCGCGCGGCCATCGATCCCCCGAGCCCTGCGCCGTGCTCGCAGCGACGGACGGGCCCACTCGGGGTCCTGCGGGATGACAGGGGCGTGTTCCCCCCCCTCCCTTCAATCCTACGCATGGCAGAGTCCCGTAGGAGCCCCGGGGTGCCCCCACTCTGCTGCCACCACTGTGGCGGTGTGGGGCTGTGGGCACACGTTGCTCGAGGTGTCCCCAAGCCAGGTTTAGGGGTGGCCCTGGTGCTACGTACCCCTATTCTCATTGGGGACCCCCTCCCGGCCATTCAGTGTCCCCGTAGCCGTGCCAAATACGGGGTCCCTCCGCCCCGCAGCCGCCCCAGCCCCCCTCCCCGCTCAGGTGCCCCTGTCACCCCTCCGCGCTTTAATCCGGGGGTCGTTCATCTTGGGCGGGGGCCGGGCTGTCAACGCCCAGACGGGCCATTTCCGAGCCGAGTCCCCCCGCGCTCGGCCCTAATTGAATCCTCATGGCCCCGCCGCCGCCTCGGCCCCGCCGCGGCACCCGCCACCGTCCCGCTGCCCGCAGCAGGTCTCCCAGGGGTCCCGGTGCCGCGGGGAGGTTGGGGGTACCCCACGCCAGGCACACGCCGGAGGCACTCGGAGCCCCCCACCCTCTCTAGCCGCCCCATCCCGGTTGCTGCCCCCCTTCCCTGGCACAGCGTGGGCAGCGGGCACACGACCCCACCCCACGGCTCTGCCCCACGGCGGGACGGGGATCCCACACCCCAACAGCCCAGCCTACCCCCGCCCCCCCACAGCTTCAGGTCAACTCTGGACGGACCCCAACCCCACGGGGGTCCCAGCGGGTCCCTCTGCTGGGGCAGCGGACTGGGAGTTCCCCCCACCCCGGCCGTGCCGTGCGGGGGTCAGGGGGCGTGGGCGGCCGAGAGCCCGGCGGGGGGGCAGCGGCGTTTGCTGCAGCCGGAGCCTTTGAAATGCAACCACCCCCCCTCCGCCCACGGCCCATTTGGCTGGAGTTTGGCCCAGGCACAAATGGAGGCCCCGGAGCGAGCAGGGGATTCCGGGGGGGGGTGCGGCAGCTGGGGCCGGGGCTGGCGGGACCCGCTGACCCCGCTGCCGGTCCCTGGCACTGGCACTCATGGCACCACGGGTGTGGGGGCTCTGCGTGTGAGCTGGTGTGTCCGTGAGCCCTCCGTGCACACCTGGACACAGCTGCACACACCTGCACATGCCTCTGCACACATCCGTGCCCGCACACTCCTCCTGCGAGGAGCCTGCTGGTGTGGCTGTGCCCATACAGGGTGTGGGAACAGTGGAGGGATGTGCAGGGCCCCGTGTGTCCCTAGTCCTGCGCTGTCCCCATGTCCATATCCCCATCCCCACCTCATTCCCGTCCCCATCCCCATCCCACACCCCATCCCATTCCCCCACGCTCCCCCCGTGCCGTGGTTGTGCTCAGCCCCCCCCCCCGCTCGTGTTAATGAAACGATGATTTGCCAACAGCCCCAGGGAGGGATCCCCGTCTCCCCTGGCTCCCCCGACTCCCGATACATCCATCCCCATTCACCGGAGCCAGGTGTAATCCCATTATTCCCGGCTCCGCTGAGGGCCCAGCCCACCACAGGGTCAGGATTTATTGCCAGTAATTGCTGAGGTCCCGTCCCCCGGAGCGGAGGGGCTCCCGGCACCCCCCCGGCGCTGCCGCCGCTCCCGGCTCTTGGCCAGGGGTCTCGTGGCGCTCCTGCCCGGAACTCCCGGCCGCTCCTGCGGGCGCAGCCGGCGGGTGTGGAGCTGCCGGTGCGCAGCGGTAGGTCGCCATCCTTCGGGAAGGAGCGGGGACACACGCTTAAACACGCACACACAACACGCTGTCATCCAGCCCCCGCCGCTCCCCACACCGTCCCCGGGGCTGGCGGTGGGCTGCTCCCCGCAGAAGTTGCGGGGGAGAGGAGAGACAGCGCGCCCAGAGCTTTGCTGCTCGCCTCCCTGTGCGTTAGGACAGCTCAGCTCCGTGTGCTTTCCTGAAACAGCCGCGCTGGTCCTCTGCTGCACAGGATCTAGAGTTGACGGCGTCTCTTGGTCTTTAATATTAGCTTTGTGTGCTATCGAAGCGCAGCTGACATCGCACAATCTTAAATGCTTATTTTCTCTGCCTTGAGAAGAAACTCACTGGGGAGGGGGGGAGAGAGGGCTGACAAAATTTCGCCGAGGTGCAGGTGCCGTAGTGTTGTTCTGCCAGTAAGCAGCACATCGAAACTTGCATGTTTAAACCTCGTGTTGAAATTCTAGTCTGGATTCTAATTCGGGTTAGCAGTACGTTAGTGTAAATGTCAAGTGCCCCAGCGTGGTTTGTGTGAGAAGGGCCGGCTCCCATCAGAGGCAGTGACCAAACTTAACCGGTTTTGAATTTGCACTGCGTGTGCAGCAACCTTTCTGTGGCACCTTCACAACTGCAAGTTCTTCAGAAGCCCCCACGCTGCTTAGTGTAAGGCTCTAAAATTGTCACCTTCATGCGACACCTCTGAGATGATAATCTACGAGAAAGTTGGAGGCTAAGAGCCCACCCAGTAATCCATTGCCTGCAGGATTTGGTAACTATTCGGAGAGGCTTCTCTTGGCTTCCTCTTCCCACCAGAATTACTGGGAAGTTGGTAGTGGAAGTGCCATCTGCAGGAAGCTGTCGGGCTCCCTTCAGCGGGAGAGCAGCCACACAACCTCTTCCGTGAAAGCAGCCGGATCGCAGAGGACAGAGCCCGCAAAAATGTCAACGTGCTGGCTCTGAAAAAGAAGAAAAATCCCAACAGTTATGATTTAGTGTGAAACAGGTGTGAAATTTGTTTCACAAAGAACCATTGAAGATTTTAATTGTGTACATTTTTTTTTATTAGGGCATAGGTTAAGGTTTGTGTGTAGTTCCCCTTTGTTCTGCTTTTGTTGCTTTTATTAGTTAAAAAATGTAACACAGTGAGTAAACCAGAGAATACTTCTTCCTTCGTTGTGAAGTGGTGTCATGCGTAATATATACAGAGGCAGTTTATTTTAAGCTTTTGAGGTTCAGTAGTAATCCAGGAAACAGTGTTAGAATATTAAAGTGATATTTAAAACTGGAGTGTTTTTAAAATGTGATCTGAGGCTCTGATTTGATGGGGGGAAAAAAGAGCTACTGCAAATAGTGACATAACTTTTTTCCCCCCTTTCCTGGTTTTTTTTTCTTTCTCCCCTTGCCCTAATTAAGTTTAGTCATTAAATACATCCCATTCTGAGCTGGTTTTATACATGTGAGTATCAGTAGTTCCCCTGAAGTCCCTTGAGCTAGTCCAGTTTGTAAGTCTCTGCTTACAGTATTAGGGGATTGCCATATCCTTTCCCATATATGGTTTTATCGGATGTAGTAAAGCATTTTGAATTATTGATGTCACTGGGACTTCGGGGAGCAATTACTATGAAGAAAGCTATTAAACTTTGTTATGATTTCATACAAACAAGGAAGAATAGAGAAAATAAAATATTCAAAACCTTTATAGCTTACAGCCAAGCTAGTTTAATTAACCTCTTTTTTCTGGTTCCTGATGTAATTTATGTACTGCTGTTAAAATATTTGATATTCTTAAGAACTGATGAATCGATCTTCATTTCTGATAAAATCATGGCATAGGGTTTAGATATTTCTTGAAACAGTGGTCAATCAGTACTGCTGTTTTAGAACTGTGGTGCAGTGTGGGAGAGAGATGTGAAAAGCCACCAGTGGTAGCATAATCCTGTGAGGTCTTTATTTTTCCTTAACTGCATTGAATGTGGTTGTTAGAGATATTAGTCTCAGTGAATTGTAATACAGGTTGGTCATTTTTACAACTTCTCTATTTTCAGTTCTGTTGTGTATGCACTCAAAACTAAGTAGTAATCTTATTTAACACATGGTATTTTGTGTGCACCTTCTCCACTGGAAAGGAAAAGAGAGAGAATTTGCAAGAAATTAGCTTTTGGGCATTTGGCTCCACCTTCAGAGATACGAAGGAACAAGTGACAAAGCTTTCTTGACTAAGCTGCCCTGCCTGCCTTCTCTCAGAAGTGTAGTAGCAAGACTTTCTTCCCTGTGCCCTTAATGAACTATGAAGAAAGCCTGTGTGGAGCTGATGCCTGAACTTCAGTTTCTAGATACTTGTGTGAAGAGCAGCAGAAAGCTGAACATCAATGGGACAGCCTGTGCTTAATGTTGTCTGTATGCTTTGCAGAAACCAGGCACTGTTTCCACATGTGAAATAGGAGAAATGTCCAAGTAAATAAATGGCAACCCTTTTTTTTTAAATGTATGGTAAGTTATGGTATCTGTACATTACATGAATGAAGATGGCTGAGTTTGTGTAGAGGAGGAATTAGAAATATAATAATGCCTTTTTTTCATCTTCTGTTGATCCCTTAAAGCATGATTCTCTTTTTATGGTTTCACAGGAGAGTTTGTTTTCCCAATTCACTTGTTGTAATTATTTCTTCTTTGTTCTCGAGTATTTAAGAAATAATTCTGAATGTGTCAATTTTCATTTTTCTTTATAGGCTCTGCCCAGTTGACATTTGATGGGCCATCAGTAGTAGAAAGAAATGACTGCAGTGCAACTGTAGTTTTACCTTGTAACGTGACTAATCTAGAGCAGAACGATGAAAAAGTCATGTTTGTTACATGGAAAAAGCAAGGAAATACAATTTTTTCTTATCGTGGAGAAACCAGGAAGAGTAATACTGTCCCGGCGTTTTCATCTGCAAAATTGTACTCCCCGGAGAATTTAGCCAAGGGTACGGCCTCGTTGGAGCTCAGCAGTGCACAAGCAACTGTTGGAAATTACAGCTGTGAAGTAACAGAATCAAACAGAGAAGGAGAAAAAAAAATTCAACTTAGAAACAGCTCAGGTGAGTTGCCTGCTATTGTTTCAGAACCTGTTGGGAGGGAAAGCGAGCAAAGTCTTAAGGGAAAGAGAAAAATACTGAACATGGCAATGTATTCCTTTAAAGTGAAATACAAAAAATGTGGCACCCAGGCCTTCTAATGTGTAAAGCTGATATGGCTTATTTTTGTTTAAGTTGGAGGAGAGTGCTTCAATGGGAAAAATCTGAGCACATTTTTTCATTCTGTAGTAATGTCGGAGTGTGATTTAGGTCCCCTATAGGAAAATCTATGTTTTCCCACTTATTTTTGATTATATAGGTGCTAATATATTCTGCAGTCTCATGTTATTGCGTGACATGTTTCTGATCATCTTCATAGTACTGAAATGTATACATCCATCACAGTGGCTGCAGAGATCTTTTCCTGGAAGAATTGCTTCTTGCAACCTTTAACTGCTGAAAAAATAGAGGTAGAATGAATAGGAATTCTGTTTTAAGAGCTCTGAAACTCACTGTGAAGGTAGGCAGTTTTCTAGCAAGGTTGAAAATGCTACTGCTGGAAGGCAACTTGTGCTTTTCTAGCATTAAATGCCATCTTCAAAAGATAGTGTTTAAAGTGATGTTAAAATGAATGAGATACACTGAATGAATTTCTCATCTAGAGAGCTATTTTACTTTATCAGTCCCAGCCCACGTTCTCCTCAGCTGCTGGATAGTGGGTTCTGGTCTGCCTGTGTTATCTGTCCAGTGCTGTGCAGATGTGACAGTTTCACTGGACATAGCTGTGCCCTGTTCTTCTGTTTTGCGTGGGAGACTTGGCTCTGGAGAGCTGCTCAGAAGCTTTGAGTGTGTTGCGTGTGTGCAGCACAGGGAGCCTTACCCATGCACTCTAGAATTTTGTTTGGTTTTGCTATGAGTTTTTGCATTTCACAATAAAATATTTGTGAAGCTCAAACAGGTGTTATTTGTGTCCTGCTGCAGACATTTGTGTTATTCTCATTCAGGTCTACTTGTTGAGTTAACCATATACCCTGCAAAGCAGACGTGATCCTGAAATTGAGAAGGGCACAGCCACTGAAAGTGAAGATGTTAGGAAATCATTCATTTCTCAGAATGCTGCAAAAACAGGAGATTTCCTTACAGCTCATTCAGCCTTTTTTGGTTATTCATGCAATTCAGTGTTATGCTTCAGAAGAGGAAGCAAGGCTTGAGAATGTAGGAAAATCAAGTCCCATTTGCAAGTTGTATTTTCTCTGTGTTTATAATTATGAAATTGGTATAAAGACAACAGAGCAGGAAACTGATACAATTTTTCTAATTTCATTTTCTAGTTGTCAGTTGCGGCGATGAAACACCAAAGGAAAGATATGGTTAGTGAAAAATTCACAGTTTTGAGGTTGCATTAGGTTTGAGAATGTGGATAGAAAAATGTTTGAGGGTGTAGCTGAAGGAAACACAGTCGCTTGCTCTCTCTCTCAGTTCTTCTGCACAACTTTTTGTTGCTTGCTCCTCCTCAGTGTTCTAGAAAAACTCTTGAGACATTAAGCTGATAGAAGGAAGTGTAGTAAGTGAGTTTTGAAAAGGGTTAGTGGATAATGGAAATCCTCTATCAGTCTTCAGTTGGTCGTTTCTGACCAGTGAGTTCATGCTGTCACTGCTAGAATGTTCCAGTTGATTCTTTTACAAAGATAGTCATACAAGAGCCAGCTATCCTCCATCTAGAGAATTCCTAGATTCACCTAGGCAGTGGGTAGCAGTGTGAGCAAGATTTCTCTGCAAGTGCCCTCATCTTTGTGCACAGACACTCTTTCCTGATCAGGAGAGTGACTGTCAAAGTTTCCCCGTTTTTTTTCCTCTCTTCATCTCTTTTCTTGCTGCTTTTTTTCTTCTCTTCTTTCCTCCTCCTTCTCGTTGCTTCTTTTCTTCCTTGGCTTCTTCCCCAGTTTCCTTTCTCTTTTACTTCTCTTCACTCTTTTCCCCCCGAGCCTGGAAGTCTCTCTTCTTAGCTTGGAACTGGCTGCCTGTATTGGCTCTCAAAACACTACTTTATGCCAGGACTTTAATTGATTACTACGAAGCACCAGAGTAAGGGAAGCAAATTTCCAGGAAAATGCATTCAGCAGTTCCTCTTCCTTGCATGTTGCATGTGTCTGCAGTGTTGCAAGCAGTTCTGTGGGGGAAGCTCTTTCAGACTCCAGGATCAGAGCACACGTGGCTCTGTGCTGCCTGCTGAAGCCCCAGCAGATACCAGGCTTCCTGGCTGCTTCCTTTTTGTGATACCGGATAGTGTCAGCTGGAAATGCTACAGAGGAAGTGAAGTGGTTCTCAGAGTCTCTGCCTGCAGTTACTTCCTTTAATTATTCTCAGTTGCATTTAACAGCATCGCTGGGATATGGCTTATTTAGGGAGTGGCCACTGTGTATGGAAGTTCAATATTAGGTGCTTTTTTCAATGTTGCAAATGAAGCAAAAAGTCTTGCTTTAAACAATTGAATAAATTCCCCCTGTTTTGGCGAGTTAGAAGTTGGCAGCTGTTTCTCCATTTTCTTGCTTTCAGCTTAGTGTT
This sequence comes from Argya squamiceps, assembly GCA_037834095.1. Classification (NCBI taxonomy): domain Eukaryota; kingdom Metazoa; phylum Chordata; class Aves; order Passeriformes; family Leiothrichidae; genus Argya; species Argya squamiceps. The sequence goes on along the minus strand of JBBMKD010000001.1, from coordinate 19,260,955 downwards.
TGCCCTGCATTTCTGTTGCATGCACTGTATTTACTTCTGTGACCTCTTGTGGGGGGAGGGGAGGGAAGGAGGGAAATTCGTGAACTTAAAAGCTGCCCTCAGGGTATTTAATTGGCATTGAAAATTGTGAGTTATTGCTGCTTAATTACTTGTTTCTGGAGCAACAGATACAACTTTTATGTATGGAGAAAAATGCAACAAATATGCATCTTAATGAAGATTAGAAATTTCTTTGGAAGCAAATTTGGTGGCAACTATAATATAAGAAATGGAGGCTTTGGATTCCACTGAGTGAGCCTAAATGAATATATGAGCAGAGATGCAGGAATTAACTGCATTTTCTAGTTCAGTGGAGATACTTTCAGAATTTTACATTGGAAGGTGGCTTACAAGGTCTTAAAGCATGACTGACTGAGCAGCCTAAGGCATCCAAAATGCAGGGGGAAAAAGTCTAGATGGATGATGTTGGGGAGACCTAAAATTAACAAGGCAGCATTTCCCTCTCACTTAGGCTAGCCCCTGTATTCCTGACCACACATCCGGATTTCTTCCGGAGTTGCTGCCATTGAAAGTAAAATAAAATGGCTGAGGAGGCATCAAACTGGACTTCTCATATTTTTAGCCTAGATACTGTTTTTCTTATTTACAGAGATTTTTGTAGTTCCACAAGTTCATAAGCTTGTAGTGCCAAAAATTAGCACCAGCATGTTCTCTGCTCCAGTGGAAGTTGAGACTTCCAATTTGGAAAATACTGGGATAACTGGAAGTACAGAAAAAGTAGGTTATCACACAGAGGAGCGGGGAGAAAAATACATAGGTAGATTACATAGGTTTCTTAGCCTATTGCCATTCTTAATGCTAAATTACATATAGTATTGGGCAATCTAGGGCATAGCCTAAGAGGCATGATAAGTACAAAGCAAATAGCCTCAGTTTTTGTTCTCTTGCTACTTTTTTTCTTTGTTTATTCTCTAGGATCATGGTTCCTTCTAGTGGAAAGGGCTGTCATGGTATCACTGGTGTGCTCACTTGTTTTTTTGTGTGCAGTTCAGTTAACTGTTATTGGTAAGTATTTACTCTTTAATTCTTTGCAGTTACTAATTTGTCCTGAAGTCCTTTCCATGCATAAAGGCATCCATGTAAAATGAAAGGTGGTGCTAACATCTGAAAGATGTGTGGGAATTGATTCAGATAATACACAGAGATGTGCTGTGTGTGAAGCTTTTCTTCAGTGTTGATTCACCATGACATTATTGAATAATTCAAAAATGTTTCATTATATGGCCATAAAATCAATATGAGAGAAGGATGATGTGCTCTCTTCTTAATGTAAAACTTTTCATTAGTCTTTTTGCACTTAGGTAAGCACTTTAGCTTAGTTATAATTTAACACTGATATCAGTGATTTTGTTAAATGTTTTTAGAGGCAATACATTAATTCACCAGTGTAAGACACCCTTAGATGTTCTTTATACTCTGTTGTCCAACATCTGTGCAATGCAGAGTGTGCGTTATGTCCTGGTCTTTCAGATGGTGCAGTTTGTTACCTCAGTCTTTGTGGGTTTTTGGCCTTTTTCAATTTCTAGACTTCTAAAAAATAAATTAAAAAAAGAAACATTTCAGCTAAGAGTCAAATCCATAAGAAATGGAAAGTAATTGCACTCAGAGTGATTTGTAATAATCACATACATATTCAGCCATCTCTATATTCCTTTATTACTTTTTCATGAATCTGGAAGTCCATCTGTGGTCCAAGGTTGAAAACTAATACATACTTTTAAAAATTATTTTATCTCTGATTTTCGTATTTTATAATGGTATAGGAACCTTTGTCCAGGACTTGTCATTGCCCTGCATTCATAGCAGAACTTCACCATTTTTAGCAAAGTAATAATTTCATGGAGAAGCACTGCCATTTTATAAGAGTAATTTTAGTGTGCTTGGATGTTTTTCCACATGGGCAATTCATTGAAAAGTCTTCCCTCTCTGTCTCTTTAAGGACTGAAATATGAAATTGAACCTCAGAGGAAAGTGTGCGTTATTGTAGCACTTGTCATCTTTGCAATTTTAGCTGGTGTAGGCGCTGCTCTTTTTATCCAAGGTAAGTGATTAAAATTGCTCTCTTAATTTAAGGGAATAAGAGTGGAAAAGAATCTCTTCCATTCTGTAGTATGGAAGTTAGTACCACCTATTAATTACCATCTACTAATTTTTAAATTAAAAAAAATATACAGACTGCAGCAGAAAATGGCATTGGAGTTGTCAGGGTCCCAAGTGATCATAGGAAGACACAGACTCTAAATTTATGTCTATTTTTTATCCTACTCCCTTGGGTGAATATTAGAGACTAGAGAGTACTTCTGGTCCTGCAGTGGGATTTCTTTCTGAACCCAAGAAATTTGGTGATGCCAATGATTTATGTTTGTTGCTTTGTGCTTTAACCCAGTTAACAATTTTGGTTTTACTGATTCCCACATAAATGTTTGCAGATGGCTATACTGTACAGAATCAGGCTGGTCTTGGCCTAATGGTAATCCCTGCTGTGATTTCAGTTCCACTTCAGTATGTCATGTTTGGAATTGGTGAGTATTTCTTTACTTACTAACATATGGATGGAAGAAAACTGAGCTTCTCCCACAATCTACAAAATACTCTCATTTTTATAAACAGGTGCTGCAGTAGCATCCTGGGCTCGTCACATTTATAGTATCTTGACACAAAATGTTTATTAGCCTGTGTTTGCTGGGCTGAGTTGTTTCACAGAAGAAGTAGGAGTTACCTGCAGGAACAGTGAGATTTAGGGTAGCACTGAGTGATTTCTGCTCTCCCTTCCTGGGTTTAGGGACTGAGTTGAATAACAAGCTCTGTGAATGTGGGTTCCATTTTTTTCTACTTGTGGTTTGTTTGTAATGTTATAGGCATAATTTTATGTGTGTGTGTACATACAAGAGCCTTGATTTGCAGTAACTTGCGGGTTTGTTACCACACTGACTGGCTGAGCTTAGAATTTAGGAGAATCTGATTTCTAGCTTCATGCAGTTTCCTTTTATGTCTCTGTAGTTAAATTTTATAATTTTGTTTCTTCTTTTTCCAGTTTTTGACAGTCTAATGCAGGGAACATTGGCTCTGACAGGTTTGAAACTTCTTGGTTTTATAATTGCCGTGGTTGGTTTTGGACTGTGTGTCCGAGGTAAGCACTTAAGTCTTCTCTGAAAGTGTGCTTTGTAGTCTTGTCTACACCTGATGTTTATTTCTAACACTAAAACTTTGTGGAAATGCCTTCACTATGTGGAATGTTAGCTAATAACTTCTGTAAATGTAGTTTAGAACTACTGTACTAATGTTTTTTAATCTGGTAAAAGAAGAGTAGCCTAAAGGAGGTATTACATACATCATTTTCATGACTGCATTCAGTGAGCAGCTGCTTAAAAAAAAGTTAATTGTTTTAATTTTGCATGTTAGTTTTGGGTGACTATTACTGTTAATCTTCCTGAGGCCTAGGGTATTTAGAAATTAAATAATAATTTTCTCATGTTCAGTGATTAAATCAGAAATTCCTTGCTAATCTCTGCCTGTATGCAACTGAGCCTATGAATATTTCAATGAATATCATTAAAACACATTAAGAAAGTAAATGTAGAAACAGTAAACTTGGAAGTGTTCTTGGGCTGTTGTAAGTGTGGTTCTGGCTGACACTCTGTTTCATCACTGAAAAACTGTCACTGTGGAGAAGGAACACCAGCTAACCCCCACACACAGTGATGTCCCTTATCCCTGCCCCTGCCCTCCCCTTGTCCCCTCCCTGCCTTCCCCTGTGCCACCAGAGAACCCACAGCAGAGAAAACGCTCAGTTTAGGCCTAGTTGTCCTTGGCAGTATATTTAGTAGGAGAATACAAGTTCATGTTCCTTGTAGGCACTTTATGCTCCTGATTTATTGTTTTGTACAGATACTTTTCATTTTAGTCATTGATTTGGTTGGGGATTTAAGACCTATTTCTCCTTGAAGTGATTTTTTTAAAGATTTGTCTAATCTGGGTGAAATGATAGTCCTTTCAGTGGAGTTGTGATTTGAATTTTATGCTTATTGTTTAATATTTACAGAAGTATTTGTAAATTCTGTGAGTTATAATAGTAAAATAAACTGTTGAGCAATATCCGGTAAAGCATTAATACAAGGATCTTTTGGAGGATGTTTCATAATGCTTGTAAATGGAAAGTGTCCCTAGTTTTTTCAGGGTATTCTTCTCCCAGGTCATACATGGTAGTGTTACCTGTATCTCTGGGAGTTCAGCTCAGTGATCCTGAACTGTCAGAAGAAACCAAAACTCATCCTGGGTTGAGCTGAGAGATAGTTGTAATAACAATAACAGTATTGTATTCTGTCATCTAATACAACTGCAGCCCCAAACAGTTGGGTTTGAAGATGTGAGTTTAAACTTAAAGTACAGTTAATGAAAGAACGTTATCAATTGCAGTGAATGACAACCTAAACTAGTAGAATAGTTCAGCTAAGCAGGATAAATCAGTAAATGCCTCTATATCACTAAAGAATGTATGCAGAAAAAAAAGAAAGATGCAGGAGTAGTTCTGGGATAGCCTTGAAAGTGAAATTAATAATGCCTGTCTTTATCAGTTTTTTTTTTTTTTTTTAAGCAGTTATGTCTGAAAATGAGAGTTTGTGCTTTTTTGTGTCAATTGATACAGTTTTATTGTGTTTTTCCCAGTCTGTCCTCCGTTACATGGGTCTGTTCTGATTGCTGGCTTAGCTATTATGGCTATTGCAAGTTTGTTTAGTCTGGGTTACGTAAATGGCTTACGTATTATGGGTAAGTAGCACCTAATATTCTGATTTTTTTTTCTTTCAAGTAGACATAATTTATTTGAGCACAAGGTGTGATTTCACAGTTAGGTAGTTTTAAAAATTACTGAAAAGTTGTCTGTGTGTGTTGGCTTTGTTTCATAAAGCGTGTGGGGAATCTTGAGTTAAGAAACCCACAGTTTATCATCATAAACTGTTTTGAGATCAACATAACCAGGTTTCTTAAGTAAGAGTGTTTCAGTTGTAGGAGGGATGTTGCTGTTCAAGTTCTGCATTTACACAGTTGGCCAGCTGAATCTTAGGATGAAGAGAGCAAAAGGATGTCAAGGATTCTGTAGAGTGGGTTGTGGGATGGTGGTGACAAAAGCTTATCAAAACATGGATTTAAAGAAAATCTGCCTAGTGAATTGCACTGGTTAGAGGTGGGTTAAAAGGAGAGCAATTAGAATGCACACCTTTCATTTTAGTGAACCCTGGTTTTCCTCATGCTTAATTTTAAAAACCAGGAGAAAAGAATAGCAAGGCATTGTTTTAGAAACTGATATATTCATCAGATCTCAAAAAGATGAGAGATCTAAAGATGTGCTAAATAAACAAAACCCAGCAATGCTGTGTGATTGGAAGGCTGGCACACCACAGCATAACATTGCCTGGACTCTAGAGCTTGGGTCTGAGTGATTTATTTCAGGCTGTGCACGAAGGCTCTTCAAACACCTTGTTGTTGTCCACCTTCTGTGGACACAGGCCTGTGCATTTGAGGACATGTTGCTTCCAGACTCAAGCTGCTGAAGTGTTTACAGTGAGTGCAGTCACAAGTCTGCACTGAACCATGCAGTCTCCCAGGTGTATTATGTGCACACCATGTGTGGGCATGGCCAGAAATAATAGACCCTAAGACAGAGAGAATTTCCAGAAGAGAAGAAATAAAGGCAGAATGCCCAATATTTCATGTCCAAGATAAATGAAGATGAGTCAAAAATGTGGCAGATGTGAATCAAGCCTTTTAATAACAACAATAAATATATATTTTATTGACTTTGGTTTACTTGTATATACTTGTGTAGTGTTGACTTGAATGCTGTGTGCTCATGGTCTACATAAATGTTGCATTTCTGGTTTGATTGTGCTGGCTGAAGAAGTCAAATGTGGCTGTTGGGGTAGATTCTAGCATGCCAAAATAAGCACAATGAGTCGTGAGTAGTCTAATTCACCTTTAGAGCTGAGTGCATGAGTGAGGCAATTCACACACTGTGCGTGGTAAGATTATTTGGTTCCTAAACAGAAGAGTGCTTAGAAGCTCTAAGAATTTCCAGATCATAGAACTAAATACCTTTGGATAGGGGAAGCTTTAATTATGCTTGTTACAACTGTGTCACAAGTTTTATCAGTAGACAATACCTTTTCCAAGGTAACCAGATGAGAGGAAATGGCCTCAAGTTGTGCTGGGGGAGGCTTAGATTGGATATTAGGAAAAAATTATTCTCTAAAAGGGTAGTCAAGCATTGAAACAGACTGCCCAGGACATGGTGAAATCACGAGTACTCAAGTGATGCTTAGGTGTGGCCCTTGGGGACATGGTTTAGTGCTGAAGGTGGTGATGCTGCTTGGGTTGGGCTTGCTGTTTGCTTGGGCTTGATGTTCTGGGAGGTCTTCTCCAGCCTTAACAATTCTGTGGTTTTTTTGGTTTTTTGGTTGATTGTGACATTTATTCATCTGCTTGGTCACTTTTTTTGTAATTATTTTAGGTTCCAGAATGAAAGATCATCCTCGTCCGGGGGTAAGCTTAAAATTAATAAATTTGGGGTGACTAGATGGCTCAGGGGATTGTAGTGAGATACTGAACCTTTCTTCACTAGTTCCAATTCAGACCAGGTTGGTAGCAAGCGACAGTTCTGGCTGTGTAACAGATGTCTAATGTTGAGTGAGTTGGTGGTCTCCATTGTCCCTATTGAGTGTGTCTGTAGTCCTGTAATTGCCACCCTGACATAGATAGGGCTACTCCCACTGTTGTGCCAAATGGAGTTTCCATTGCTGTCACTGGAAGGTGGTGGAAGTTTGGCATTCTTTTACAATGCACTCTTCCACCTGACTATTTAAAAGCCATTTTGATCATGTTATTAAAAAGCTTTTTCATTAACGTGAGTGCAAAACATCCAGGTGGCCTGTAAGAAAGACTTAAAAGATTTTTTTCCTATGGTCTTGTACACCAGAACTCTTTGGTATTCTTTTGAGTTCTTGGCTATAGAGATGGCATAGCCTTGGTGTTTTTTCTGATTTTCCTATATTGCCCCCTAATTTGATCAGACCTTCTGAAAAGAAGGTGCCTGTCTTTAGGTAACACACAACAAATTGAAAAATTCCTTGTTTTTTTTAAAGAAGGTTTTTCAGTTGGTAGTTTTGAATTGTAGAATAATAATTTCCAAAATGGTAATTTTCACAGACTTACACAGTGCTTTCAAGGGATCCATGAATGTGAGCTGCCTGATTTCTGCTGTTCTCCAGAAGCAAGGAAAGAGACACAGCTGTAGAATACCAGTGAAACTTGCTTGTAGCAGGAAGATCTGGCAAATACTAACTCATCCCATCTCTTGGATGCCAGCCATCATTTGAGACACATTTTCAGGTCTCCAGTCTAGAGCCTGAGACCCAGCTGTTGAATGAAGATGGTTTCTAACAGTGAGAACTGACTGCAGTTAGGACAAGAGATTTTTCAGGGTTTTTAAAAATTTCCTTTGCTTTTGCTCATCCATTTTCATTGTAAAGAAGAGTATTTCAGAGGATTAGTCCTTCTTTATGGAAGGAATGTAAATGCACAGAGTTTTTTAAAAAATGAAAGGAAAAGAGGTTAGATAATTATGTCACTAAAATGAGCTGAGAAGTGAATTGAAGATATGCTTCATTCAAAATGAAATTTTGCCTTTATCTAACATCCTTGTGCTTACTTGTAGAATGGAAGTAAGCAGGGCAAGAGGAGGATGGTTTTTTCTTTAACTTAGTTTTGGTTGTAAATAAAACAGCATGCAAAATAGCATCCTTTAATGAGAACTCTGTTCTCTTGATGAGCTGCTCTCCTCACGAGATGGTCTTCCATGGCAGCAAGGAATTGGGAAATTAATAGCCAGAGCAGCAGAGGAATGAACATCATGTTACTCTCTGAATTGGGGACAGGAATGAAATCAAAAGAAGTTTTTAAAACTTAGAGGTCATTGGAAATCTCAGCAAGTGTAAATACGTTCTTTGCAGCTGCAGATGGCTAAGGGTTAGATACAGAGGAATTGAAGTGATACAATTTGTGTCCATGAATTTACAGTGATGCCTTAAGTTTCAGCTTTCATGTTTTTCAGATTCTGTGCTGCCTAGGGGTGTAGTTCTGAGCCTCATATTAAGTGTTGGTCAGCTCTCTTCACAGAGTAGATAGACAAAACAAATCCTTTCCTGCTGAAGACCGCTGTGGATGCTTTCAGGCCCAAAGCATACACAGCGGTGGACTGAAGAGAGAAACAAGAAGGATGAGGCTTCACAACCAGAAGCTGTAATTGGACAATTAAACCCCAATATGCACATGGACCAAAACTTCTAAAATTGTAAGACCTTGTGACCATTTGTCCATTTTGTGACCATTTTAAGTCCACCTTGGGTGTAGCCCTGGTCAGGCTCTTGTGTTGCCCAAGGTGTATCCTTAAAGGCCTTTCAATAAATATCTCCTTTATTCTCTAGCTCTGTCCAGTCTCTGTTCCAGGTCAGCCTTCCAAGGCATCAACAGCTGCTAGGGAAGGACATGGTGGAAATTGGAATGTGTTAATATGCTGCTTGTTTCCATATATTGCTGTGCTTTGAGGCAGCAAATAGTTGAGAAGTAATTTTAAGAATACACTTTGATTCTGTGTCATCTAAAGACCATGGAAAACTTAATATTGGTGAAGGGCATTATTTTAACACTGGGGCACTTGTAAAAAATGATTCATGAGATTTTCCTGAGTCGGAGGGCAAAAAGGTGTGTATTTGAAATCTGCCATCTTAACCAAGTACTGATTTTTTTTTTAGCATTTCTGTAGGTTGCATGTGTTGTTTCTGATGATTGTCTACCAGACTAAATGCAAAACTGTCGTGTATTTCTTTTTGAGGAGATTCCACTTGATTTGCTTGGCTACTAATTTTCTTTTCTTTTTTAGTCCTGCTGCTTTGTTACTAACCATTGATCAAATGACAGAAATAATCAGTTAGGTTTAAGTGCTTAAAAGTAATATCTGCATGGCTTCCGCTGCCACCTAGGGGTATTTCATCTGGGTAAACATCACAGTAAGGGAAAACAACCTGGAGAATGCAGCTATTGACTGATACAAATTTTTTTTCAGACTGTTAGTCATTAATTTGGTTAACATTAAGCTTTCTTCATTTTTGTAGAATCACTACTTACTGTATATGTCAATTAGAGTAATTTAACTGTGGCCAGCCAGAAGTAAACATGAAGGCTTTTTATACATATATATATTTTTAAATGTTTTGCAGAAAGCTGTAGAAGAACCACTAAATGGTAGGTGATATTCAAGGTTTATCTTATCATTAAGGGATTAATTATGGATAAAGATGGTTCTAATTCCCAATACCACAGCACTAAGATGGCAGATACATGTGGCAACTTACATGGCTCTGTGAGTCAGTAAGAGTTTGATTTCTCAATGAAATGTTGCCTGCAGCTCCAAATTCCCTGTTTTATGCCACTGTGCTTGCTAGCCAGAGGCACTGTTGGACTGTTTTAGGACAAATCTAGTATCTCACAATATGTCCACCCTCTTTGCTTGGCAAAGTGTCCAGCTTTTAAGGGAAGAAGAGGGACTGGTATTGAAAATTGATGTTAGTTCTGTATAAAGATTTATTTAGGTGAAATACTTAATGATCACAGCAAAATCTATCCTTGCCACTGTGTTATTTTCATATTTTCTTGGGTTGGGAAACTGATAGCACTTAAGGTGAGGGAAATTTACAGTGAAAAAGGGATGGCTTTGCTTTCTTTTTTTTCACTATTACAATCACTAATTGGCATGCTGAGTAGTAACAAGTTCTAACCTGAATTTTAGAATTAACCTGAATTAACCTGTGAAGCATTTATTTCTGTTTTGCTCATTACTAATGCATTTTTTTTACTTTTAAAGATGCAAAAGGAGTGATGTTAGAATGATGGTAAGTCTAACAGATATTTGTTTTAATAGCTAGGCATTTGAGGGTTTTGATGTTTAGAGTTACCCAGTGCTAATTCAGTGAAACTTGGAGGACAGGTTTCAGGGCAGGTGCTGTTCATTCAAATTATAATTAATTGAAAAGAAAGAATACATGTATCCTATAGCAAACACAAGGGAATAATGTGTATTTCTAAACAGTGAAGATGAGTCAATGAGGGAACTGTGCAATTGTATGTTTCTGATCAAATGTGGAAAGTCAAATGGATTTATGTTTCCTTTATGCTCATGTAGTATTTAAGGTGCATGGAGTGTTTCCTTGATGGTGAGTTGTGTTTTTTGGGGTCATTTTGTTTCATTGTTGTGAACTAAGTTTTCTCTCTGCATTTAATTGGTGATCTTCAATGGAAATTCACAGGAAGGTGGTTTAAAATTACCTTCCCCTCCCCCACTTTAGGTGTTACTTGAATTCTGTGGGTTTTGTTAGACTGTATTCCAATCAGATTTCACACGATTTATTATTTTTCAGATTGCTCTCATTGAAGAGCTTAAATTTTAGGCTAGATGATAGGGTTTGAAAATGAAAACAGTATTATTGAGTCTTTTATATTCAGCAGCTGTACTTTTCATGGGAATAGAATAAAAAAGCACTAGTTTATGCTATTGGTACTTATGTTTCTCCCTGAATACTGAGCAAGCTTGTCATGAGGTATCACTGGACCCTTAGCCTAGTACTCCTGCATTCAATTACAACATTTTGCTACTTGGGATAAAGAGTAAGGTCACTCTAAATCTGTTAGCTCACTTGAAGTACTTTTATATCATGCCATTTCTAGGAGGCATGGATTGACAATGACCAAATAAATGAGGTACTAGTTAGCTCTAATTGGAAAAAGGTGTGTGAGTTTTATAAACAGGCTTCCTTGCAAATACCACGTGCTCTTCAGTTTGTGTTACTTATGATTACTATATTTGGTTCATCCAGATATCCCATATAATTATTTTGTAAACAAATAGGAATCCAAGCACTTCTGCAGTACAAAGGACAAGTGCATTGGTGTCTCTTTAACACATTGATAAATATATATCAGTTAGTGTAATCTGAGCTGGATGGAGTGGAAGGCAGAGCCTGCTCCAGAACTGGCTACTTCTTGTTTTTGACAGAGTTGAGATCAGGAAACAAGTAGATATTTGCCAGTCTATTGCATTCAGACCAAACCAGAAGGAGATCAGGATGAGCTCTCTGCAGTTACCTCATCCTGCTGAAGAGCAAGGCAGAGTTTTGCTTGGAGATCCAGTTTTAAATAAGCTGCCTGATAAAAAACAGGCCTCATTTGGGTCTCACTTAGGTTATGAAAACCGACCTTCTAGTGCTGGGGTGGAGCTTCCAAAAGCACAGAAATTGTCAGTTACCTGTTTAATTTTAGTGTAGAGCTAGAAGTCTGTCTGCTTTTTCTGCTCTGAAAGATGGCTCCTAACCAGTGACAGAAGGTTTTACAGATGGAAGGCAAATGCTCTGACTCACACGCTGGAGGCAGTAACCTTTTGTGCTCTACCTGCTTCTGTGTTAACCTTCCCTGGAAAATCCATACACAGACTGAAGCAGGAATGAATCAGATGCTGAAGCTGACTAGCTTACAAAACAGCTTGTGAAAGTAAACTAGCATTAGAATATATGGACAGGGTGGGTCAGACAGCTGAGCCTGTGAGCCACTTCATCTTATTCAAATTCACAAGTGAAAGCTCCAAGGCAGTGTCCACCTTTCTTTTGTGGAGAGGCTGAAACATCACTTGCAGTTAGTAACACTCTTTGAATGCTAAATATCCTTTCAGTTTTGAAATGAAAAAAATGTATCTATAAGCTGTGACTTGTGTAGGCAGCACAAAACATTGCTGTTCTTCCCAAACAATATTTCTTTTTTCTTTCTTTTTAAATTCCCAGAACTGCAGAGCTATGTGATGCGGATATAAAAAGTACACACCATTGTTGATACACCGTGGCCTTGAAGATGCACTACTCAACGAGAAGATATTCAGGAATCTAGTTGTTTTGCATGTGTGGCAAAAGTGCTTTTGATATAAATGACATAATTTTATAGTCACAGCAGCTGTAGCAAGGAACACGTGTGTTTGCCCACATGTGATCTTTATTTTCTTTTGTTATGGTGTATATGGGATGGTTGAGAGTGAGAATATAAAAAGCACTTATTTGCCCAGTACAGAGTCTCCCTGCAGTAATCCTTAGTGGTATTATTTTCAAAAACTATCATTAATCACTGCTTTGATAATGGGCCTGCTGAGCCCAGAGATTGCAATACCATTTAGACTATTGTTTTCTTTATTTGTGTGCATGGACAAAGTATGGTTTATGTGTATGATACAAGCAGGAAGTAGAGATTGTACAAATACATCTTTTCCGGCATTCAGCAAATTTTTATTAAAGAAAAAAGAAATAAAAAGTTACACACAAAGTTGCATAAGTACAAAGTTTACTCCCAGCTCTCCTGAAAGTATTAACAGAGTTCTACTTCTGTGAGACATTAGTGTTCCTCTCTGTGGACAGTAGTCATGTGTGCTCTGGTGGCTGATATTTTTGTCCAGTGAGAGGGCTCCCCGTGCCTCCTCTCTATCCTTTGATGAGAAGCTGCTCAGCTGTTGGAGCCTAATTCAGCACTGGAATTACAGAGCACAGGAGCTGGTAATCTTAATGCTGAATGTGGTTCTTGTGTGTGTTCATGTTGTGCAGTGTGTGGAACTGGAAGCAATTTCAGGCTTTCTTAACTCAGTGAATTTGTGAAAGTCGTGGATGCTTCATAAAAATAGGAGTTGTCCTATTCAGTGTATTTTTGACAGAATTTAAAACGTTGTTTTCTTGAATGGAAGAGAGTTATATAATTTTTGGCCCAGGTTTGTCTTGCTGCCATTACATCACAAATACATAAAATAAGAAGTAAGAGGAGCTGATGAGGAGTGAGGAAGCTCAGTTTCTGTATATATCTAAAGGTATGGTTAAAAATCAGTTTACTAGGACTTGCACATTCCATGAGGTTCTGCTATGTTTTACAGCTGTTTTTGAGAGTTGTTCCAATATAGTGGGCTGCTCTTGGACTTTGTGTATGCTTTGTAGAAATCTTGACACTGTTTCCTGTTTGTACTAAGGTACTGTATTTCAAAGGCACACACGTTTTTCTCCTTCTAACAATTTCAGACTTGGTTTGGAAAGCTGTTGCCAAATAGTCACGTAATAAAATCCTTGTTTTTAAAGATCCTGCGTAATTTGGCACTTCTCAGAGTTGAATGTTACAAGCCAAGGTTCATATCCATCTTGTGGGTGCACGTTGTAGGGATTTGGGTCTCTGCACAGTGAGCTCCAGGTCGCATTAAGAATTCAACAAAGCAAAACTGAGGTGTCTGATTTTACAATAGGTGCTGTCATAATTGTCCCTCTTGCCAAGGCTGTGGGATTGAGCCATTTAAAGCAAGCCATGGGCCAGCCCTCAGTGGGATCAGTGGAACTGGACACAGGGAAGAGGATCACCCACGGGATAAAATATGGGAGAATCATGTAGGGCTCACACTTACTGTCCTGCTTTGCCAGTGGGAGCATTCATGTAAGGTTATGAATCTTACATATGAAACTTTTGGTGCAGGTTTTTCCATAACCTCAATGATAACTAACTAAAGATGGGAGATGGTTCTCCATTACAATTCAGTATAAAAAATGTTCTAATCTAGTACTGTACAGTGCTCCCTGTTTCTAACTAGTGATTCCCTCTGGCAAGTTGAAAGTCTTAGCAGCAGAGGAATAAAAAACCAAATCAACTGGAATTATGTTGAGGTATTTTGCCTTATAAAAACAGTTCTGTATAATAGCTTTATGTTAATTTCTGTAAAGCAAACTGCAGCAGAGCCCCGCTGTCACCGTGGGATCAGGCCGAGTTGTTCCTAGGAATTGTCAAAACGTGAGGAGCTCAGTGGCTGGCTGTTGGCTGCTGCAGAATTGTGGCCCCAGAAATGGGAGAAACCCACCATCCTGTTATGTTGAGGGCTGGATTTCTTGTAGGTGGGAACTTAAAAGCAAGAGTTTAAAAAGTTATTGGTACACCCAGCCAGCCCTTTCCCACCAGTAATTTAAACCAAAGTTGTTCATAACTGTATGCTTTCATTTGTTGTGTGTACATATGTGTGATATATAAACATATAGACATTTTAAATATCTATAGATCTATAGTCTTTACCCAAGAAACTGTTTTTATTTATGAAACATGAAATTATTTTGTAAATATTGTGTTAATATACTTTAAAAATAAAGTCATTTTAAGTTGTTTTTGTGGGAGATTTTCTTGTTATTAGCAGATTGACCTTCTGTAGCTGCTTCCATAAATTCATAGTCATAGCTGCTCTTCTCCCTGTCTTTATGTACTACTCACTGGATCTACAGGAATGTTCAGTGTTGCACAGGCTGCTGCAGATGATTTGGGGTGGGTTTCTCCTTGCAAAGGTCATCCAGGTGGTGAAGCAGGTGTGTAGGCTGCCTTGTAATAACCTCAATTGTGCTCTCCAACATCAGCCATCGAATGTTGTCCCCCAGGTGCTGTGGGAGGAAATGAGGAGTAACAAGCTGCTGCTGCCCCTGTAAGTCAGAAACAGCAGAGCAGCACCTCTGTCCAGTCTGTCTTTGCAGCCCTGGAACAGTATTTCCGTAAGAAGAGGATCCCTTGTGTTACAGCTAAAGCACTGCTGGATAAGTTCTGGATTTCCTGAAGTGGTCTTTAATGTTCATTTGACTGTGGAGAGAGGAGCTGCAAGTCCTGCCTGGTAGACTTTCCACTCACACATCCTCTTCAGTGGAGCTGAGCTGATGGGAGCAGTGGAAATTATTGGCAATTCCCTCCTTCGTTCAAGGTGACTTTAACTGGCTGTTGAACTTCAGTGTCTCTTCAGAAATGTTTTGTGACTTCCCTAGACCTATGCTTTCCTCTCCAAAGGAACCATGAACCACAATTTGAGCTATTTAAACAGAATTTTAACAGTTTTAGAATTTTCTGTGCAGGGACACGACTGCAGGGTGAAACTGCAAGCTCAGGAAAACTGCATCCTTGACCTTTGGGGTGAGAGAAATGGTGCTAGTCTAAATGTATGTGGCTGGAGAATACTTCAACACAGTACCATCAGCAATGCCCAGTACCTGTGATCCAGACTGCTCCAGTTCAACCAACAGGAAAACCAACCTAAACCTGAACATCCAGTCCAGAAGCACTTGATCAGAGCTCCATAATTCAGCAGTTGCTACCGAGTTACCTGCCTAAAAGTAGAAATGGACAGCCTCTGGCTCATTTCCACTTTGCAGAAGAATTTTTATTTCTTTCCTATGGAAAACAATTCTTTTGTGCTCTAGTGCTCTGTGCCTTTGTCACAGATGCAGCCAGTACTGTCTTGGACTTCAGTACCTCTTGCTTCCTCAATCCTCAAGGACTCTTGCAAAGCTTTCACAATGAAAAAGTGTGAGCTGGACTTTTCTCTGGTTTCCTTGTTGGTTCCCTTCTGTGCCTGTGGCAGAAGCACAGCAGGGGTAGGGCATGGCCTGGGAGGTGAACCCCAAACCCTTCACACTGCAGCTGGGCTGCAGGAAAAGGGCCAAGAGTACTCAAAAAGATCAACAAAAGGGCAGAACCAGACTATTTTTCAATAAAATTATGAATTGGCAAGAAACTTTAATACACAGATGTAAATAGCACGGAGACAAGGATCATCTGCTTTGGGGGAGGAAAGCTGCAGTGTTGAAACAAGTTTTGGTTTCCTTCTGTTCTTTTGCTTGCTTGTTTTTAAAGACTACAGAAAGGAGGCTTTTGAAATTATTGGGCTGGAGAGTGGGTGCTGTGAAGGGAAGAGAGAGTCTGCCATGAATACAAGTTTGGTGGGAGAATTAAAGAGCACAGAAACTGCAAGTTTGCCAGAAGAGTGTGAACAGTTTGTCCTGACATCACTAAAATTGGTACTTATTGGACTCTCCAGAGTTATGGAACTGTTTTTATTTCTTCACTGAAAGGGTTGTCATCTCTTTGCATCCCAAAGCATTGGAACAGGCTCCCCAGGGAATTGGTGGAGTCATTGGATGTTGCACTCAGGGATACAGTTTTGTTGGCAGGGTGGTGTTCAGTTAAAAGTTGGCCTTGATGGTCTTGGAGGTCTTTTCTGACCTTAATAATTCCATGATTCTGTACAGTGCTGCTGTCTGCATGTGACCACAGAGCTGAGCACGTGGAGGTCCTTGGGCATGTGCAGTTGTCACATGAAGTCAGACTCTACCTCCACACCTCAGTGATGTCCCCTGGGCGCAGCAACTGCTTGGTGCAGAGTAAAGTCTGGCACACCTTCAACTTGAATTAAAGCACTGAATTTTACTGTCATTCACAATTTATGTACCTGCAGATAGTGAAAGATTTTGAAACTGCTCTAGTAATTAGTCTGCCCTCTTTCCTACCCCATCTCACACCCCCTCAGCCTTTCTTTAAAGCTGCACAATAGGTGGGTGCAGGTTAAGCTTGGAATGGTTATCAGACCTGTGGAAAAATGAAGGAGACAACATTTTTCAGAGCTTGGCTTGAGGATACTTGTATTTGGTTGCATTCATTTAGCTTTCCTTTTTGTCTTCCAGAAGTGCTGCAGGAATTGCTTTCAGAGCAAGAACATTTGGTTGTATTTTGGGCAGTTGGGCTTTGTGGTTTTGTTGTTGTTGTTTTGTGGTTTTTGGGTTTGTTTGTTTTGGGTTTTTTTTTCTGTGTAAGAAAGCAGTATTCTTTAACAAACTAGATTCATGGAAAGAGGAAAAAAAACCCCAAAACAAATCACTGGAAATTCACTGTCCTGTTAACCAGAAGGTTCATCCAAGGACAGGAAGTTCAGACGGCAATAAGGAGAAAAGGGATCTTTAAGATCTATTCATTGCAATTAATTTCATCTAAGTTTGAGCATAGTTAAGATAGTTTCCCTGAAGAAAAAGGTGGTCAGAGTTCTCTGACATTTCATACTAGTTCAGCTCAGTGAAAAAGAAAATCCACCCATTGGATTTTGAACATGAAGTTGAAGTAAAGGCATTGTGTTGTGGGCAGAGCTCTGCAGGTGTGGGAGTTAGCCTAGGTAGCATGGAAGCTTTGATTTGTCCCAGGTCAAGAAACTAAGAATTTAAGGATCATAATAAAATGATATAAATTGTAATTAAAGGAGCCCAGCATGGAAATAGATTCCTTTGCATCCTGCACTGTAATTACAAAACAGGTTTTCAGAAACAATCCCTCTGTAGCTGGAGTTACGGTTAAGAATGAAAATGCTGGACCAGGCTTTGACAGAGCCAGGCACTTACTGTTCTAGGAAGTTTGTGAGGTTTTGGCTGACACAGATAAATAGGTACCACTGCAGAAACATAAAATGTCCTCCCTTACCTGGTCTGTAGGTGGTAAAAAAGTTATTTTTTGATAGACCGAGCAAGCTGAAAACTACGGTGATGTTATTTAATGTGACAATGTAAAGAAATGTGGGTTGAATGTAAATGAAAAGGTGGTGATGGGGAGGAGGGCAATTGTTTTCTCTTTACAGTACCCCTTACCTGCCCTGTCTGCTGATGCTGTGGCCACTGGAGAACCTCATCCCAGCAGAAGATTGGGTAGGGGGCACTGGGGCCATGCTGCCTTTGCCTCCTGTTTGACCTTGGGTGCCTCCTCAGCATACTGCTACTCCTCCCAGGATGTGGGGAGAGGGGGACATACAGCTCCTCTCCTGCCTGCAGGGGAGGGGACAGAGGCTTCCACGATGAGGATGAGTGGGGGTGGATGCTCAGTAGAGCCTTGGAGCAGGGTATTAGATGTGGCACCCTACCACCCTTACAGCTCTGTCTATTCAACAAAGGTGATGCCTTGATACTACCCTGGCCCTGTTAGGTTGCCCTTCACGCTGCCCTTTTTTTCCTCATACCAGTTCTCTGGGAATGATATAAACCAAATAGTAATGGGCAATTGGGGAATAAAATCACCATGTCCTGAACCATGAGGTAGCTCCTGGCATTTGCAGTGCTGGTGCACCAGAACACCAAAGCATGAAGAGCTTTAAATGTCTCACTGAACAGGAAATGAAGCTGGTTCAGCATCAATGAGGAAGTGCAATTAATGTGGGATATAATTAATACGTCATGACTCTGGGAGTCACAGGGAAGGTGACAAAGGAGAAGGTGGTTCCTGTCCCCCACGGCCAGCTAAAGGGGCTACATCTGTTTCATTGGTGACAGTGTGAGTTCTTGACATGCTCTGTGGGTGAATTAATAGCACAGTGCATGTCAAAGGCAAGGAGGGAAAAGATGCTAAAACAAAACAAACAGCACAAGAGAAAAGCCCTGTGCTGAAAGGTACAAGTCATTACTTGTTTATTTACCCACCACAGAAAACAGCCCATTTACCACTGCACTTGGTGAGGGACAGGTTCATGCCCTGAGCCTGCTCTTAATCCATCCAGATTACAGCCTCGGGCTGGAAAACCTGAACAAAACAACCTCAGTGCACAGCTGGAACTGCCAGGCCAAGGGCTGGGGAGCAGTAAAGAAAAAGTGCTGAGAGCTCACAAGGTTTTGTAGAGAAGAGCAGGGACTGGCAAAAGGGAGGAGGAGGGAGAGGCTCCAGCAGTATTTTCTCCATGCTGAACTGGTTGCGGGGGGTCACAGCAGCATCTGTAGTTGGTACAGTTCACCAAACTATGGGCAAGGCCTTCCCTTGCCTTCATGCTGCTCCAACACCATTAATTTCCCTGGGACTGTTCCAGCAAGACTCACCTTTGGCATGTGAGAGAAACCTCTGTGTTACTTTGATACTTAACACCTGTTGTGTGCTATCACCAGTTCAGCTCAGGTTGATTTCAGCCTTCTTGAAGAGGGGAAGTGAGACCAGGTTTTTTGTTGAGTTCCTTCTTAGTATAAATACCTTCATTTGGAAAGTGTCCCCCTCCTCCCAGGGAGTGATGGCACAAGTGAGGCAGAGCCCATTGCAAAGCTTGAGCTTCACTTGAGTCCCTTGGAACTGGAGAGATGTTAAACCCACAGGACAAAAGTGGACTGTCCAAACTACAAGCTCTGAAAGCACTGCCCTAGGATGGTCATACCAGTTTGAAGACCTGTGAACCTTTTGCTGGAATAGTTCCTAAAGGGAACTACTTTCTGGATTTATAGGTAACTTTGCCAGCCCTGTCAATCTGTGGCTAAATTTTATTTTTTAGTAAAGCAAATGTACATGCATTTGCTCTTGTAAGCATGTCTTTAGCATAACATTCCTCAACATGGTGATCTCACAGGTCTGAAGAGAAACCCAGTGAAAGAGTAGCTTTGCCAAAGGAAAGGCTTTTGAAGCCATACGTGTAGGAGACAGTCATATCTCATTGGACTCCAGGCATCCCTAGGTGCCAAAGTTCCTTCAGTGCCAAAGAGGAACTGATGATATTTCAAAGTCCTTGAGGTCAGCATCATCTGGTATCTGGATGTCTGGAGAGAACATCAATGCTCTGAGACCACCTCTTACTGTCTGGATTCCTGAGGGTGTCCTGGTTTCCTTCCCAAAGGAAGCAAAACCCAATTTTGCCAGCAAAGGACTAAAGATGAGAGGAGGGCTGAGTGTTGTCATTGCAGAGGCACAAGAGGCATAGAAGGTGGCAGGGAGCTGAGCTCCACATCCTTCACCTTATTCATAGCTCTATACACCTGCCACAACAGAGTCTTAACAAAGTATAATAATGGCCTGCCTGATGCTGTAAAAAACAAGCTTTTTGCTACAGCACCAAGGAGCTCACCTTTATAGTACTGGATCATTCTTCCCTTGTCTGATTACACCAAAGTGGCCTTGTTTTAACTCTGGTGCGTGATCACGTCACCTAGAATAAATAAACGAGACCAGTGGGGTGGGGAAGACATCTGCTTTGAATGTACTGCCACTGGGTCATGTGGATGGTTCAAGGCCAGTGCTCATTCCAGGCTTCTTAGTACAAGAGAATGCCTGGCAAAAAGAGGCAGTCCCTCTTCCTGGTTCTGCAGAGTTAATCATTAGTAGATTTCTCTCCACTCTAGCCTAAAATAGAGGGGAGGGAGTGCTTTCCCCACTTCCCTTGGGTGCCCCTGCACACAATCATGAGCCTCCAAAGGGTGGCTGGTGGATCAGGTTCCTGGTTCAGATTTTGTCCCATCACTTCTAACCCTCACCTAGAGCAGCTCAGCCAAGCTGGCTGGATTCTGTAAGGTGCAGCCTCTGAAAAGCCAATTCAAGCTCCCCAGACTCCCTCAAGACAGCACAAATGCAAGGTTTCATTTGGGTTTGATTTACAGCAGGCTGGCCTCTGTTAGCACCACGGGGGTGAACTGAAACTGCTCAGAAAGACATAGCCTGTGCCAATAGAAGCAAAAGGTTATTCGTGCTTTGGTGTGAAGGCAAATAAAGAAAAAACCCATAACTGCTTTTGATGCCAGATGTTTGACAGCTATGACAAGAAATGTAGGTAAGAAATGCAGAATCATCCGTAGTCCCTTCCTGTGGTGTAGTCCCAGACATGTTCTGATTTTGGGACCAGTTAGTGCTGTTGAGTCTGAAGTGGAGACACAGAGAGAGAAAGTCACAAGTCACATGGAGGAAAAGGAGAAAAAACGGATGTGCCAATGGAGGCTTCAGGCCACAGCTGGGTTTTTGGAGCTGTGACTTTGTTTCAGAGTATCCAGGGGAGGCCAGGATAAAAAATGACCCTAAGTCCAGGAAAATATGGCCTTGGAGGAAGGACTGGAACTAACAGGTTAATAATAATAATAATAATAATAATAATAATAATAATAAAAGAATTAAAAAAAAAATAAAAATCTGTGGCGGGGCATGACAACACGAGGAATGAAAGGTGCAAGAGTCGGTTCCCCAGACCTGCAGCAGAGCAGACAAAAAGCTGAGTCTGCACAGGGATGGAGAGACAGACCAGACACTTCTAAAGCTCCTTTTGCCGATGCTCATGTTAATGTTTTAACAACTCAAAAAGAGTAACCAAGGAAAAAATTTCCACCGTGGTGGTTCCTTCACATCCTGTCTGCACAGGGAGGTGCTGCCATGAGCAGTGCTGGGAGCACACAGTGAGGGACCAAAGCAAAAGGCTGGGAGACTACAGGTGGGGAAGTGTGTGAGAAAGGATACAGTGACAATCTGAAGTGAAGTTTCGTGGAAAGGGAAAAAAACCCAAACCCCTTATGATTCCTGGGATGGGCAAAATGTGCTTTTGGCTGGGGACTTGAGGACCCGTGCATGAGGCCAGATAGTGTTCTGGGTCATGAGAGATCATGAGCACAGTGGTTTGTGGCTCCTTTTCTTGGGAACAGCCTGCAGTTCACAAAAACACTGCTGCTTCCTGGGAAGCTCTGACAATCTGTATGTGTATGTCCTGTGCCAAAAAGGCTGACAGCCATCCTGTGAGGAGGAGGATGGTCAGCATTACATTTTAATGACCAGTCTATGCATTTGGGAGAGCAGAGCCCAAATTGCCTCCAGAGGCTGTTTGTCTTGAATGCTCTTCAAACTGGCGTGAATTGTCCTAATGCAGAGGATTGTATCTATTAAATAAAGCTAGAAGAGAGCAATTGGGGGAAAATGTCATGATTATTCATAAAGACCCATTAAAAACTGTCTTTAGTGGTTTAATTCTCCCTTAGTGAGTGTGGTTGTTGGATCCATGCTTTGTTTGGATTGAGATGGTATCTGCATCAGAGTGAATCATTTGAACAGAAGCCTGAGCTTTTGAAATACTGCCATTTCTTTAGGCAGGCAGAAAAATAGAGCCAAAATTTAAATTCAGATTATTAAAATAAGCAGTTTAAAAACACCTGCTTAAAAGTTCTTATTTATTTTAACTTATTAAAGCAAAAAATGCTGAGTAACAAATCAGTCCCTGATCTGTCCCACACCCCACCCTTGCACATAGACACTACCAAGCTGGTTGCTAGATTGGAGAAGTGATCCAGATAAACCTTTTTAATTTTTAAATGGGACATGTGAGTGCTTTTTTTTCTCCCTCCATGTTTCCTAGATAGGCTCTGCACCACGCTGTGTCATTTTTCCTAAACGGCAAACCACAGTTCTTTTACAGCTGGCTTGTAGCAGGGGAGTATTTTGTCTGAGTCACCAGAGCCATCTGGTCTAGGCAAATATTTTAGTGAATGATCTCTCTTTCTTACTTAGACTGCTTTTATTCTTCTGTTTATGTAAAGACAAAGGCAGGGTGGTCTCTCACTGACTTGCTCACCCTCCCTCCACAAGCTGGCATTAAACCATGGCCTCACCCAGCTTCAACATTACAATGTCTGTGGGCAGATTTTCAACTGTGTTTGAACTATGGATTAAAGTTTTAAAATAAATGTACTTTGCTTCCTGGGCATTTGCAAACAATTCTCTTCAGTTCCCTGCAGATTGCTCAGGGTGTAAGTACATCATGTGGGGGTGGGGGTTCCTCAAAACTTTGACCTGTGTGTGCTTCCTGCAGCACTTGGGTATCACTCTAGGTTCACAACTAGTGTTTCCTTGAATCAGCAGGTTCCCTCCCTCATTGCAAGGGGATTTAGGTGGCTTCAGCTTTATCTCCTTCCCTTGCCTCTCAAATTTTTGACATTTGCTGGTGCTGGTTCGTGGTGGTGTTAGACACTGGGTGTTCACCACCATGTGTGCCATTCTCACACAACAAATACTTGATGTATACAAATATTTGATCTGATAAAAACCTTCCACAGAGGCAGCATAAGAAAACCATCGAGCAGTTAGATATAACATTTCTTCTGAGCAGCAATAGACTGGCTGCTGGAAAAGCAGCTGTTCCAGAGACTGCTGCATTTATGGAATTAGGAGTACTGGAGTGTCCCAATGCTGTGTGGATGCAGCAGGAAAAGAGAGCCCAAACTTGCAGCTGAAAACCCCACAGTGCCATGGTCCCAGTGGAGACACCACTGCTGCTGGTTTTGCTCAGCCCTTGTGACCTGAGCACACAGTCCCAGCCAGGGGCCTCTCTCCCTGCTTGCACACCAGCCACCAGACCCCAGCACAGGGAGATGGGAGGGCCCTGGGAAGGGGCCAGAGAAAACGCTCCTTTTATTTTCATGGGCTGGTGTCTGTCCTCAGTTTAACACTGCTCAAAGCCAGCTCTGCACACAGGGCTTTGACTTCTCCTTTCTGCAGCACAGCCTGCACTTAAAAACTGAGATGTGTGCACCTGCTGAGGGGTGGGGAGGCTGGGGTTTCAACTGTCCTTGTGCTTCTTTGTACCCATGGATGACAGACACTGTTCTGGTGGCCCTCCTGGACAGGCCCTGAGCCCAGGCTGGCTCTCCCTAAGGTCCCTCCCCCTCAGCCAGCAGGGCAAAGCAGCATGACAAGGTCAGACATGGGTGATTTTCAATTGACTCATTAGCAAGTAATTTCCTGCAATGCACTAAAACAAGACAGCTGAGTCACTGCCTCTGTATCGAGGTTTCAGGGGTTTTACACACCACTGGGTGTAGCCTGTCTGTCTGTCCCCATGCACATGCACTGAAGGTCCTCAGCAGATGCAAGGCTGGAAGATTCCCAAAGAAGGATCCTGTATGTCCTCCTTAGAGCTGGTTTGTGTTTGGTGCATGTCCAGCCCAGAGCTGCCAGCTCATTACATACCAGCAAAAAATTAATGCACATGCACCACCATCTCCCTGCCAGGAGGATCCAGCATGAGCCAAAGCATTACTGAGTGCATCAGTTTTACAGCAAATCTGGCACAATTTGGTGGTTGCAAGGGGTCCCTTGGGTTTGAATGGGATTTTCCCCTCCTTACTGGGTGTTTTGGGCCAGGTCCACTGTGCTTGCCTATGATACAACCTGAATAATATCTGGTGTGGATATCAGGATAGAGCTTGTTGTGGCTTAGCTTGCAACAGCACCCAGTCAGTGTAAACTGTGGGTACAGGCAGCTCTGGCACCACCATGGGAGTGTACTCTCACAAGTATGTACTGTACTACATGAAAAGCACCAGTGGCTTGCCTGGGTCTGTAGGAGACTGACAACCTAGGGGCACATAGTTTGAGAACCACTGAATTCCCTAAATAACTAAAAATTAAGATAAAGCTTTGGATTGGGCTGCATTATTTTTCATGATTATGCACTGATTTTACTCTGTCTGAAAGTTGCTCAATTACATTTCCTTCTCTCAGGAATACCAGGGTGACTCCAGGAGTGTCACAGCGGATGTTTGATGCTGCCCTCAGAAGCAGGACCCCTAAATCTTGGCTGCAGTGTCAAAAAGTGATGAAGCTACACTGGAGGCTCAAAGCTTGTGTTCTTTATGCTGCATGTACACTTCAAGTGTTTCACTCAGGGGAAGCCCCACTTGCACCTCCATTTCCTCCATAGGGCTGCTGTGAATATTTGCATTGCCACCAACTGCTGTAGCTGAACTCTGCCCCTGCCAGGCAGCCAAAGCCCTTTCATGTTCAGGCAGTGGTTCAGCCTGCATCACCTCACTGGCTGAAACAAGTCTGGGGAATAGGCATGAGGGTGAAGTAAAGTGGTTTACATGAATATGAGTGGTGCCAGTTTAACAGCTCTTGAGAGCTGGAGCAACATTGGTGAGAAATATCCAGCATCTCCCCAGGCTTATGGCAATTTAAACTTACTCTGATAAAAATTTGATGAGCCAGGTGGGAAGGGTGTGTCATTGTCCCCCTCCCTCTAGTGCTCCGAGTAATGGAAAGTGGTTTTACCTTTGGTGGCTAGTCACAAAAAGGAAAAATATAAGAAGAAGCTGCCTCAAAGTCAGATATATTTTGGGAAAAGCTTTGCTTGGCAAAGGGAAGTCACTGGGGGCACTCCTGAAGTCAAAGATTTTGGGGAGTGAGAGCCCTCTGCAGGGGCAGAGCCAGGAACTGGGTTAAACCTCTGCAATAAGATACATCTCCAGACAAAGCATGGAAAGGGTAAAATAATAAAAAATTAGCAATAATTAGTTAATTGGGATTATGCCTTCAGTAACACACTTACTGAATTAATAGAACCTGTTGGGTTTTATTTTGTTAGACCATGAATATACTCCAGGTAGCAGATGTGATTCCTCAGCTGATGCTAATTGAATTAAACTTGCATAGCACAGAAAGGCAGGGGAGTTTTCCAGAAAAGTACTCACAGAGCCCTTTTTGACCTGACCTGGGAGAAAATTGTGGGGCCAAGAGCATGAGCTAGGGAGCAGGGAAAAGCAAGCAGCATTGTCCCTCATCCTAAGTGGTCAGTCAGGAGATTAGTCCTGTTCTACAAGATGCCAAACCTTGCCAGTGCTCGCACAGACCCCTGGAAAATAGGGATAAGGCTTGGAACAGGGGCTGGCAGGACAAGGGGGTGGCAGCACCCTGCAGGGGTGGGGGATTCACACCCATTGCAGCTCTGCAGTCCCAGCCTTTGAAGGCATAACCTTCCATGAGGATGACTGAACTCCCACCAGGGATTTTTTCCCCCTTTCCCGTTCCCTATTCCTTTTCCCCTCAGGCAGACACCTCCACTGTTCTGCAGGGGATCTTCTCCTCCCTCCAAGTTTAATCTTCATCACTGGTGTTTTCCCAAAGCTGCTGTACCTAGCCCTGGTGCTTTTGGAAAAAGAAAGCACAGCACATTGGAAATGGGTGTCAGCCCAGGCTGGAAGCCCTGGGGGGCAGTGGAGCATCTGTTGGCTTCAGCCTTTGCATCCCTGTGCTCTTCATGCTTCTCTAAGGAAAACACTGAGATTTTTCAAACATTTCAGAGGGATTAGCAGGTGCAACTCCTATTAAAATCAACAGGAACTAGACATGCAGCCAGCTGGGGGAAGAAGAAAAGGAAAAGGACATTAAACACCCAGCTAAAGCTGTAGTGATGAATCAACCATACTCCAGCCCCCAAAGGATGAATCAAGTATATCACTAATCCACACTTTTCAGACAACTAAAATTTGCCTTAAAAGTCCATGAATTATGAATACACTGGGTTTTTTTTCAGTAACACGCAAAGCAAGGGAATCATCCTATTACACATAAATACATAGGAATATTTTCTGTTGCCTTTAAAGGCCCTGCTTATAAGAAGATCTTTTCTGACTGTCATTTACTTATAGCAATGATCTGGAGATTAAAAAAGCAGAGTCCAGGCCAGGCCAATTTCTCATGTGGTGAAGCTCCACTGAGTACAAGTGC
This sequence comes from Argya squamiceps, assembly GCA_037834095.1. Classification (NCBI taxonomy): domain Eukaryota; kingdom Metazoa; phylum Chordata; class Aves; order Passeriformes; family Leiothrichidae; genus Argya; species Argya squamiceps. The sequence continues at coordinate 19,234,726 of JBBMKD010000001.1, read as the reverse complement.
GTTTAGGGTAGGGCAGTGAAAACATCCCTCCCAGGAAAAACAGGAGTAAGAAATGCCTGGCAGAATTAAATCCCTCTGAGGGCTGCCTGGCATGCTGCCTTCTGCCATGTGGCTGGGGCTTTTCCAGCAATCCTGCCACCTCCTTTATGGTGCCTGTTGAAAAGACCCCACAGCTAATGAAGGACCAGCAGCTCCCTGCTGGACAATGAGATGTGCAGGTCATAAATCCAGGGGTCCCAACAGAGGGCTGGATTTCTGTCACTGCTTTCACACAGGGGTGCTCCACACCCCCAGCAAAGTGATTCAGGGGCTCTGGGTTGAAGGCAGCTCTGCCTTCCCGGGAAAATCACAGAACTCTGGGTGGATGGTGGAGGTGTGGTGTGGGCCAAAACTGCCCTCTGAGCAGCAGGGACACCAGGAGAGGTGACAGGAGATTCGAGCATCAGCGTGTTGTTGCCACCCTGTCATGCCACCATGACTTGCTTACATGTCCTGGGAGGTTGGCACAGTTAAATCTCATTAACTAAAAGCAGTATAAGCCAGTAAGACACTGTAGAGCTTCCCATCCCTCCTGCTGTGCTCAACTGCAGGAGATCCTGGGAGAACAAACCTTCCTCCCAGGCTTTTTCTGGATTTCCCTTCCAAGGAAAGGCTACCACTGAGATTATGTGCATTTGGTTTTCCTTTCCCCAACTCTATCTGAATAAAAAAGAATTGCTGAAAGTTTGCAGGGAAATTTCCTCTCACATGGTATTTTAAATCTCATGGTGTGCCATCAGAACAGGCTATGTATCAACCATTTATAGCATAAAAAGCTCAAGAAAGTACAACGAATGAGACATATTAGTGACAAAACCCCTTCCAGTTAGCTAGGGAGAAATTAGGACAGAAAAAGTGGAGCACTTTGGCTTAAGATTTTATAGCTATAGGCACCACTGACACTGAGGGTTTATCTCTATGCCTTGCAGTATCAGGCTTCTAATTAATTTAATTGTCCTTATGATGAGTAATCAAGTGCCAGCCCAAGTGTGTCCTCAAATCTATCTAAATGAAGAAGTAGCTGATGATATACAGTAAGAGGGAGGAGGGGGATGATTCCTGCCCCAAATGGCTCATGGTCCCCAGCTTTATTTATTTAATTATTTTTTTAAAATGACACAGATTTGAAGTTTCCCTTCGGTGCAAGCATTTCAACATCAACCACCCTGGAGGATCTGGCTGCTCAAAAAGGGCCTGGCTGGTCAGGAATGAGCCCCTGCCTCAAAGGGTCTTGTCCAACCCAGCCCCTGTGAGCAGATGGAAACCTGTGAGCTGTGAGGATGCTCACACAGTTGAGCCCCAGGACTTGCAGGCTGAAACTGTGCCCACTTTTTGCCCTAAACCAGTTGGTTTAATTGAAGGACCTCTCCATAACCCTACCAGACACATGTCCTGAGACTGCTGAGCTGATAACCAGTGCTGTTTCCTGATTCCACTGGGTTGGGCAGCCTGGGGGTCATCCCCTGACTCACTCTGCTTTCACCCAAACCAGGAAGCTCCTCACCACCATCTGTCAGACTGCAATCAGCTTGAAAGCATTTCTTAGTTCTCTGGGGTGCAAGACCTTGGCTTTGGCAAGCTGTTCACCAAATGGTGCAACTAATGACAGAAAAGCTCCAGTCTGGGGCTGAAGATGTGGGGTTTACCAAACCCCAGCTCTGGAGGAGCCCAGAGCACACCCAAGCCTTCCCTCCACAGACCTGGGAGCACCTGCTGTCCAGGGCTTCCTCTGAGGACACCAGCAGGGCACAGACACAAGGTTCATTTTGTTTGTACAAACAGTCCCTGTGATTACCAGCTGGACTAATGTGGAGAGGAAGGCATTTACCTCCCCAACAGCCCTTCTTTTTGCATATCTCATTTGTGCTGGCAAAAAAAGCCTCTGAGGATCCAATCTGCCCTGTGGGGAAAAAAACCCAACACCACCCAAACTGTCAATCATAAATATGCCATAATAAGCAATTTTAAAAAGGAAAAAAATATACAATATAGACACATGCATATAAAATATGCTTCATAATTGAGACTTCTCCAGTGCTCATTAGTTGCTGAATATAGATGTTGTGGGCTGCTGTACCCACTCAGAGGCACCAGCTTTGCTGCTGCCTACTTCACCAACTGACTTCTCCAGGTGGGATGTGCAAGTAAGGCCAATTCCTGGCACAGGCATCTGAGGACACAAGAGATTATTTGAGGGGGTCAAGATCCAAGGGAGGAGTCCCACTGCTTAGAAATGGCAGTGATCTTTTTCCCCCATCATACAGCAAGCACAGCAAGATGAAGCCAGGCATTTCGTGGATACAAGTCTCTGGTTCATCTTCTCTGTTGATACCAAAAAAAAACCTGCACCAAAGAAACCAACAAAAACCAAAAAACCCCAACCCAACCCAACCCAAACAAAAACAAAACAAAACAAACAAACAAACAAAAACAAAAAAAAACACCCCAAAACCCCCCAAAACCCCAACCCTAGTTATATATATTAACACAAAAAGAAAAAGCACATATTTTTTCCCAGCAGGAGAGGTGCAGATGGTAAGGGACCAAACTGGAGGTTTGTACTTTTCAAGGGGTCATGTGCAGCAGCCTGTGCCTGTTCCCTCTCTCCAAGAAACCAAGGGACCAGAGGTCAGAACTGAAACAAAAAAAAAAGTTATGTTTTGACTTACAAATGAGAGGTTTCTACTGTTTTTTGGGAAGATTTTCTGCACAGGCTGTGCCACCATTTCAACTTCTGCGTCAGGGTAGAATGGGGCAAAACAAACACCAGAAAAAGATGCTGACTGACAACGGCTGAGATTTTTAGCAGCGTCATTTCCCCAGATGCCAAAGCTGTTAATTTCTCAGTGGTAGGTGGGTTTGCTCTGCTCCCCACTGTCTCCTGAGCCGTTGCACAGGAGCACCCATATCCCAGCTCCTGGGGAAGAGCTGGCTTTGTCAGGTGAGTGGCCTGAGCACAGCCCCTCGTGCTGCACTAGGGCTGCTGAGGGGAGGGCAAAGCACGGGGCAGTGCTCTGTGCCCAGCTGGGAGGTGACAGGTGGCCCCTGAGCAGCCACACCCGAGGAAGGGAACGCAGTAGGGAAGGATGTGCTCCTCCTGCAGACACAGCCAAGGGTGCACTCCCTCCAGTTGCATCTGACAGAGAAATTTTTGAACCACAGAAAAAAATCTGCCAGATGTCAGGAGGGAGGAACTGTCATGCAGGACATGGCTCCCCATTCAAAGCAAAGCAAACCAAAGCAATGCAGCCCTAAACAAGCAGACCAGGTCCATCTGGGCCATTTGACACGTGTGTGAGTGCTGCCTGGAGCAGTGTTTCAGCACAGCCTGGCTGAGTGGCTGCTGGGGATGGAGGATGCATTGCCATGTATGTAGGAGAGCACAGTGCCCCTGCTGTTACAGGACCTGAGCCTGGCATGAGCACAGAGCTCTGCCAATGCCCATTCCTCGGGCTGGAAATGCAGCAGTATGAGGCTCGAGAGAGAGCCAGAAGCTGCCAGTGCCAGAACTTGCCACTGCTGTCCATGCCAGAGAAGTAAAAGGCTGGTTATGAGTTTAGAAGATATGCAGTGACTCTTGTGTGTCCACCTGGTCTCCTCACGTCCTTAGGGATGGCTGAGGAAGCAAGGCTCTGCAGCTCCTGGCTGCAGCTCCCTCCTTTGGAGCAGGAGGTGCCAGGTTGTGGTCCTGGTGCCCAACTGGGCCCTGGTTTCTCCAGCAGGAGAGGGGCCAGCTGTGGCTGCAGAGCTGCCTCCTGCCCCGCAGCAGCTCCCCGCGGTGCACGAGTAAGGAGCACACCACTTGGCTTCAAAACATACAATATACTTTATTGCCTGCTAGATAATCAAAGTGAGGAGTAAACACCATAGCTGGGAAAAGCAGAAAAGGACCAGGAGAAGGAAAAGAATATCCAGTCACCAAACAAGTTATCAGGCAATAAACCATACACAATATAAATAATCTTTTTTCCCAAACAACTAAATCTTTATTTTGCTAATGGCCATTATATGGTTAATTATCAGTAGTAAAATCTCTGGATTTCCTTTTCTACACAGCATTAGTAGTAAGAAATATATAAGGGACTCTGCAGAAAGCAATACAAAGGAGTTATATACACAGGCACCTTCTGTGGAGCAAGAACAGAACTTCATCTAATAAGGAAGGGCTATCTACAAACCAGAAGACCATGGTAATACAATATTAGCTCAGACTTAGTTTAGCTGCAGCCTTTCCACAAGGTAGGCTAGCTAACTTATGTATACATATATATTTTAATATAGATATATATAGAGATTTATTATTTTAAAAATAATGTGAACTACCTGTAGTTCCTAGACTAATTTTAAAGAGGCAGTGTACCTTTCTGAAGCTTCATTTCAGGAAGTATATTAAAAATGGTATATAAAAGACTAGCAGACCCACGCTCACATATCGAGTCCCGATATCTTCCCTCCAACTTCTTTTTCTAATGCTATAGCTGCCACCTGCATTGACAGCAATGCCTTTAGTCATCTGGATTGCTATTTATGTTGCTGTAATTGCTACCACTAAGTTTACTGGATTATAGTGTTAGTAATTGTCGATTATAAATAGCAATAATGCTGCAGTACACTGTCAAAGCCTGCCGCGTTATGAAGATCTAGTCTGTATGTGCATGCAGAATTTTGTTGCTTAATCTAAAAGAACATTTCTCAGTCAAAGTGCTTCCCCTGTCAACCCCACCACATTTTTCAACCACATGGCAAGGGCTCCTCTCTTTCACCCCACACCAAACTCTCAGCAGCCCTTCACACAGCACCCATTCATCCCCCTTTGTTTTCAGGATATAACCCTTTCCTCTCACACAGCCAGTGTCCTTAAGGCTACTAAATATGACTTATTAAAATTAAAAGTGACTATTTGAGGAAATGCTTTTAACACATTTTGGTCAAATCTCCAACTGGGCCATCTGAGCCTTGTGCTCCCCACAGCAGGCAGGGAGCAGGGTGCTGCCTGTTGCTGCTGCCCAAGAGGCAAGCCCAAGCTGCCAGCAGGGGAGAAGGAAGGGACATTTTCAGGGAGCACTGCAAAGGCCCAGCCAGGCCCAGGGTGCCTTTTGTGCCACCCTTTTCCAGTCTGCTCCCTGTTTGTGTCCTGAGGTCCAGTCGCAAAGTGGGAGCACACACATGCAGACAGGCAGCACCCCTTCCGATGGATTTCCTCCTAAAAACATGGATGGAGGGATGAGGCCCCTCTTATAAGAGGTATCACTTTGCCCTCAGCCCAACCCTCGCTGCTCACACAAGATATCACTTCACTTTTGTTCATGACACAGATGGCACTTAACACACTCCCTGCCTGAGGGTTTCTAGAAGCTTCTTCCCAGATCAGTGATCACACCCTGATCGGCAGCTGCTCTGCCTCAGGTACCACCCTGACCACCTGCCAAAGCAGGATCCAGCCCATGTCACTCAGCATGGTCCCACCTGCACAAGGGGGTCTCTGCACCCCTGGAGCCCCCAGCCAGGCACATGCCACAGGCAGAAACAACCTCCAGTGCAAGCCCCAACATCTGGCCAAAAGCACACAGCACACACTCTCAAGAAGCCAACTTTGATACAGCACAAGACACGTATCAAGACAAGTGTGGCAATAAACAAACAGTTTCCCCTAATAGTTCTGACATTTTGATAAGGGAGCTTAAAAATAGATATTTGAAAGAAGGATGCCCTGATGGAACAGGATGTTTTTGCAGTGGTAGGGAAGGAAGGATGGTCTGCAGCCAAGAGCATACCTATCACGAGCAGTCAGCCTGGCAAACACATCCTTGCTGAATTGCGCCCTCTGCATCTTTGATTACAGAACAATAAAGACAGAAAGTTCCTGGCTGGTATTTCAAGTGAACTCAGAAGCAATCTTAGCTATCCAAGCAGCAGGCATCCTTCTTTGTCTCATCCAGATACCCACTGGGAGCAGGCGGAAAAGTACCACAAGAAGAGGGGTGCACAGAAAAGCTGGAAGCTGAGCTTTATGGTACATGATGTAAATTCTTCTGCCTATATCAGGAAAGCCAATGTGAAGGGACACTGCTTAAAACTCAGTCACTTCAGTCCCCACATCACCACAGAGCAGCACATCACCTTATTTATGGCAATAGACTTTGCTTGGCCATTGACACAGACTCTGCAAGCACAACACAAGAGAAATGCCCTTCTTTTTTGGATTTTGCTAAGAATTTTGTGCATGCAAGGGTAAGAGGATCAGAGTTATTTCTCAGTTCTGTTAGTAATTCCTCTCCAGCTCTACAGGACTCAAAGCACATGCTGATACTCAAGTGCAGGGAAAACGCAGGAAGCACCTTGCTATGCTGGGAGGAAGGGAAAAAAAAAGGGCAAATTTTATGTGAGAAGCAATTACACTGTAAAATCAGCTGAATATTCATCTGTACTGGCTGCTCTTGTGTTTTTTGGACTACTGAGTAACATGGTGTAATTTGGAAGTCATACTCTGGTTGATCTGCTGTAAAGTGCAACTTTTTTTGTCACTTTCGTCTCCACTGTAACTTGTTTTTGCTTATTCCAGGTAGGGTTCCCAGGGGCAAGCTGCACTGAGAAAATCAGGGAGAGCACAAAGGGTAAGAGTCTATGAGAGCAGGAGAAAACTATGAAACATGGAGGAAAACACTTTTCCTTCCCCAGGCATCACTAAAGACTACATTGATGATGAAGGCCAAGGACTACTGAACATACTGGCTGATTTGCAACTGAAGTGCAGCCTGATAGGCATGCACCACATTTCAGTTTGTGTGTGACAACAGGAGCATAAACTCCTAGCACTATGCCAGAGTGATTATTGGACTTGGGGAAAATAATTTCATCCCTCCCACAAGCTTGGTTTCCCCTTTTATAGTGCCAGTTCTTCCAATCACAAAGTTGTTGAGGAAATTGCATTTTCTAAACTGCTCTGTTGCCCCCTTTTCCTTTTTAAGCTATTAAATATTTCCTCTCTCAATGGCTGAAGAATGCCAGCTTTTGCAGGGGGTTGTGTGTGGTGATACTGCCCTTCAAAGTCAGTCTTTGGTCAGCACAGGGATTTCATCAAAGGCTCATACTGGAACTGAGCAGACCTGGGTGCCCCATCCCTCCAAGCTCCTTGCCATATCCATGCCCATAACCGGGGCCAAATGCCACCTGGAGCAAGCACTGTAGGAAGCCTCTGCCTTGTGTCCTGCCAGTGGTACCACTTGTTTCAGCTCCCTAGCACAGCACGCAGCCCCGGTGCTGCTTTGCTGTGACTCCTGCCGGGCAGTCCCCAGCTCTGTGCCACCACAAGGAGCAGCTCAACAGGGCCTTGGGGCACCACGGCACACAAAGGGCACTGAATGCCTCTAGCAGCAGGGCCACCTCTGCCACTGCCGGCAGAGTTCCCTGCCGGGGCCACGGAGCCACGGCTGTGCAGGGCTGGTGCTCGGAGCCTCAGCAGCCCTGGGGAGGGTCGCTGGCCAGGGCAGTGCTGCCGTGCACCGCAGGAGGCACCAGAGCTGCCCGGGCCAGGGGCTTTGCCACTGCCTCACCCATCTCGAGTTTTGTGTGGCCACGCAGAACAGCAGGGCTGAGCAGGGCTGAGCAGGGTTGGGCAGGGCTGGGCAGGGCTGAGCAGGGCTGAGCAGGGCTGAGCAGGGTTGGGCAGGGCTGGGCAGGGCTGAGCAGGGCGGAGCAGGGCACAGCAGGGCTGGGCAGGGCTGAGCAGGGTTAGGCAGGGCTGAGCAGGGCTGAGCAGGGCTGAGCAGGGTTGAGCAGGGCTGCCGGGTCTGGGGCAGGGCCCCAGCACATGCCAGCGTGGCTGGGTGATCTCTGCCCGGGGCCTTGACCAGGAGAATGTAACACATTTGCTGACCCATTTCTTGCAAGCCTGTTAACTTCTGGTGAGCAAAGCCCTGCCCTACCCAGGGCACCAGGCACAGCGACCAGGAGTGCAGGCTGAGAGCCTCCCGATGAAACACAACAGGCAGAAAATGAAGGCAGCTGCCCAGCTTGCGGGATGTGCTCTCCCCTTTGCTTCCCCATTGGATGCCAATTCCCAGTAAATGGTTTCTCAGCATGGTCTGTCACCCAGAGACCCCTCAATAGAATGTGGCATTGCCCCAAGTAAACTGGTGCACAGGCAACAGGGGAGTGCACAGCTCTCATAATACACTGGCCCTCCTCCATTAGTCTCCTAAGTGGTTCAAAATTATTCCACTAAGTCCTAGTTTGGAGCTGGAGAGGGTATTGCAGGCAGAGCCGTGGGTCCCTGTCTCAAAGCAGAGACCTGGGGATGTCCTGGTCCCTGCCCTGCCAACACCATTGCATACAGCTTTTCCCACATCTTCCAGGGAGAGGCTGCAGCAGACCCCAGGCAGGGACCTTGCTGCAAGCACCGGTGATGCCTTGCCAGCAGCATCCCACCAGAGGATAGTTAGGAAAAAGGCTGTTTGCAAGGCAGGAGGCAGCCAAGAGAGGACAGCTGTAGGCCAAGGGCAGACTGTGGCCCCTGCTGGCTCTCTGGCCTCTTGCTGTGGCTGGCACAAGCAGTGCCTAACAAAATGGATGATGTTCTCCTTTGGTTTCCTCCTTGAAATATGGCTTTACTGATGGCCTTGTAGTATCTGAAAAGGGTACTAAGGAAAAAGCCTGGCAAGCTGGGTTGGTTTGGGGCTGGGGATTTTTTGGTTTGGCTTTCTGTTTTTTCACTGTCTGAACTCTGTAAAAAAAATAAATTGAAGGCAACTACTGGATAGAAAACACAGCATGAGGAGAAAGGTCTCTTTGAACCTTTCTGATATGGCTATTAACCATCAACCTGACACACCATTTGAAGAAAGAGGTTTCCAAAGGCATGGAGGAGTCCTGTCGTGAGCAAAGTTGGGCCGGCACTCCTTGAAAATTTTGTCTCAGATTTTATCTGATCATTATTTCTTAGGTTGCATTCATAAAAACAGCTAAAATGCTCCTCTATCTAATGTCATTTGAGGACATTGTCTTTTTCTCCTATACCCTAAAATTTTGTACTTAGGCACTGGGGGAATAAACCATCCTCAAAAGGACAGTCAAATACTGGAAAAAACAGCATGGGAAATGGTTGATTCTCCACTATTAGAGGCTTTTAAGGACAAGTTCAACACCCACCCCATCCACCTGTCAGGTCTGTGCTAAGTATAGCTTAACCTGCCTTGGAAATTGTCTAGCTGATGTCTCCAAGTCCCTTTTGGTCCTGTGACTCTGCACCAGGTAAATATTGCCAAGATCTCATTCTGCCACAATCCAGGATGTGTTTAATATCCTGTCTGGCTGTTTGGTTTTCTGCCTTAGCTTGCTGTTTGTCCAGGAACACACACAAGCACTTCAGACATCCTATTGAAGAGTCAGCTTACACTTTCCCCACACACCACTTCTATAGTCACCCTGAAAAGAGATAAAAATGGGGAGCAGCAAACCAAGAACATACAGAAATGTCCACCCTGACATTCAAAAGCTGTCACAGAAAGCTTTCCTTCAGCCTTTTTCCATCTTGAAAAATGCTGACTGATGTGCTGACAAGTTGATAATGAACAAGAAAACCCCACACTGACAAGAACCACTGCCTCTTTCAAATATTCTTCACTGGTTCTTGCCCATGGTTTTTAAAATCTGCTACAAGTAGCCCAAAGAATTATGTGGTTTACATGAAATGTGACTCTGTCTTGAAAAAGAAAAAAAAAAGAAGAAAAAAAGTCAAGCTAGGAGCCTGGGCTGTTTTAAAACAGGCATTCACAAACATCAAGATGAAAAACTTTTAGGAAATAGCAACACTACTGTGACAATGATGTGTGACACTGCATTCCACATAACACGATTGCCCAAATCTGACCTCCCACCCCCAGCTCCTCCCCGCTGGCTGATGGTGCACAATTAATGCAGCAACATAACAGCAGCCAACCTGCAAGGAATGACAGGAAGTGAGAAAACAGCAGCTGCACTGGTCTGCCAGGCTCACCTAGGGATGGCAGGGGGAATCCATCTGTTCACCATTTCTGCAATTACTGTAAGTAATTGCAATTACTTTGTAAGCAAATACTTTAGCAATTTAGAAACACAAGGAGAAAATCCAGAATTTGATTTATGGAGGTGCAGGTCTTTCCTTACAGGCTTGTCTGCACCCTGAGTTAATTTCCCCACCCCTATTTATAAATTTTACATGGGTGAAAAAAGACCATCTAGGGACAGATTTAATGGTGAATGTCTGTGGCATCCTTCCCCAATTCATGTTTCTTGATGAAAACAATGCTCAGTAACAAGAGATAAAAAATGTCTTTACATCAGCAGTTAAGCCATGTCCACAGAGCCTTGAGACAACCACCATCACAACAGTATTTCAAGGAGATGGATGAAGTTTACAACAGCAAGTATCCGGTGCTCCCACTGCCAATCTCTGACTGTAACAACTCAAACCAGCAGGGAACTGCTCTCCCAACACAACCTGTCATGTAAAGTGCCTACAACAGCTTTCAAACACAAGCAGGTGAAAGACACAGAAATTAAAAGCAACATTTTGTAAACTGACAAGACATGCAGGGCAAGAGTCCTTGGCTATGTGAATGCTGCAGGTGCAACTTGAACTACAGTTGTCTGCAGCACCTGTCAGCTGGCATCCCTATCCCATCCCTTTGGATGCTGTGGGGCTGCTGCACATCTTCCCAATGGCCAGGGTGCCTTCTCTGGAGAGAAAGCTGCATGTCTGATCCCACAGGCTGCTCCCATGTGTGCCTGCTGCCCTAGGCAAGGCGGTATGAACAAGGTAACCAGAAAAGCCAATATTATGTTTATTTGACGATTTCTTCAGTAATTATGGAGAAAAAAGTGCAGTTGTCTGGGGATTGTCTTTTCCTCCTTTAATAAAGAAATTTAGAAATGTGTTGAGTTTTATTTTGCAAGCTAAGGCTTAGCATGAGTTTGTGTGAATGTTATAGTCTAATATGCAGTATTGAAGGAGATTTGGTTTGGCTTAAAAAAAAAATGAATTTAAGCTGTGCACTAAAAAATGAACCAGACCAAATTCACATAAACTGTGAATCTGTTCTCACAATAAACTGTTAGGAGAAGGAAATAATTTATCAGGTTTCAAAAACCTGCTGGGTGCCTGGCTCTGGTGCTGGTGGGCTTTGCTACAGAGAGCTGGGGAGTAAGAAAGGCCTGGGGAGCCCAGCTTTGCTGCTTTGCCCACCACCCAGCAGGATCCCACCCCCTGTGCTTATCTTTTTGCAGAAGATGTGTTTGACATACAGACAGAGCTCAGGAAAAACTGTTGTTAAAATACTAATTAATAAAACACTGGGTTTTTCAGAGTTATGCAGTAGCTTGGGAAGGTGTGGGATACTGTCCATCCCACTGAAAATCTGTGGTATGTTTTGCTACTTATGTCTACCAAGTGTTCAGTCTCTCAAAAAAAGAGAAGAGAGAAAGGCAAGATGACTGAAAAGCAAGGTGAAAGATTTGCAAGTGAAGCTTGATCTTCCCAGCTTCCTGCAGTATAAAGAAAACCATCTACCAAATATAAGGTATTTTCAATGGGACAAAAAACCCAACCAGTTCTTTTTAAACAGCTTTTATGCTGTTTATGTCCCTTGTATCTTGATGGAAACAGATTTCCAGCGGCTGAGATTTGTGGGATGGTGGTTTAATGCTGAATACAAATGCAAATTCACATTCCAGGCCTGTCACATCCTCCAACAAGCACTGCCAGGTGTGACAGGCCAGTGCTGCTAAGGGACTCCAGAGTCATCTACATCTGAGGCAACACAGAGCATCTCAAAAATTCCATTTGCTGCTTTCTGTTTATCTTAAGAGTGTTGAAATAGCTGTATTTGTGGTTTATTTATCAAAAGTATGAAAAAATTGCTCATCTTTCAAAGCACACTGAGTATTTTCTGACTAATTTCTGGTCTAAAAGCCCAGAAATTTCTTATAAGAATACATTTTTATCTCATCATTAAAGATACTTTTAAATCCCTGCTGGCAACCCTTGGCCTGTAGCTAGAGAACCACAGTGTCAAGGTGGAACAGGAAATATCTATTTTTTTTTGTCTAGGTTCTTGAAACTAGTTGTAGATTAACAAAATCCATGAATATGAAGCTACTGCTTTTATATTGACTCTTGTGTATTATGGTGTTTTCAAGGTTCTCACCCATGAAACGTATCATGAGTAAAATCCTCATAAATTAGTTATCTCAAAAAGGCAATCCTTCATCCCTAAGAGATTTCCTTGCTGGCATGGATTTCTGCATGAGAAGTAAGTAGTTACCTTCACTTTGAAAGATCCCAGAGCTCAATTAACTATGTCCTAAATGTGGTGCACTACCGTTACCACCAAAGATGTTTGGAAAAGATTATGTACCAAGATTAATCAGTCACACAGCAAATGCTTCCCTCCATTACTGTCCAGTGTAAAACTATGCCTTATGCCAGCCAAGCACAGTATATTTTCTTAAGACAGCAGTAAGATATTTTTTTTTATTACTGATTCAAATAATGAGCACTTGATCTTATTTATGATGTACTTGTAGGGAAGCACTCATTAGCAACACTTACACCACGTGCCAAACACATCCGTCATCTGGGAGTGAATGGGATGGTTTAGAACACACATTACTTCTAACTGAAAAGTTATTGCTACAGTCATTGAAGCAAAACACAGCATCCATTCCAAGCCACAGACTTGAACTGCAATTTCTGCTTTTTTTTCAGACTGCTTGGCAAACCTTGCTTTTGAAATTGGAACCTCTTGAAGACAAAGAATTGTCCATCTGCTGCGATGGTAATTTCCCTGCCACCTTACTTCCGTTAGAAAACACTGCTCTTCAAAACAAAAGCAAACACAGCCTTGTTGCCACAACCTGTCAATCTCTGCACCGCCTACTGAAACCTGTAAGCTCATGAAGGTCCAACTTCACCATCGAGTTCCCAGCTGGGTTTGTTTCACTTTGTATTACAAAAACCTATCTAGGCAGCTGCAGGCAAGCACAGATCCCACACAAAGATGTCGAGGCATTGACAAACTTTTTGCCATCCTGAAGTGCAGAGGCTTGCAGCCCTGCCAGAGCCCGGCTTCATGACAAACACCACAGCCAGGAGTCCCGAACCAAATTAATCATCTCAGAATGTAACAGGGAATAGTCTGCCTGTCAAGAGAGAGATGTGCAGTGAATTTGCTTCAAATGATGTCACTGACCAATGGCAATGTTGTGCTGCAAGCTGCCAGAATCAGTGACATTGGTTTTGCAAGACTGAAAACACATGAACTCCAAAGCCATTATTATTGGACACTGAAACCAAAACTAGTATCTTGAACTATTGACAGATTTGTGACTATTTGATTTCCAAATTCTCCTTAACTCCTAAAAACAGCAGAGTGTCTTAACAACCCAGTGGTGCTGACCAGGTATTACGGGAACCCACCCTGGGAAGGAAGAGAATTGATGCTCACATTGGTCTGACTGAAGTCTGATGGTCTGCTCTAACTGGGAAGCTTTTGGTGGGCCATGGAACTTGTACTCCAAAGATGTATTCCAAAACCTTCTTTTGGATCAGAAGGACACCTCCCAGGACCTCAGGTTTTCTCTTTCCCACCCTTTTGGTTTTCTCAAATTGGATGTTGTTTGATGGCAACACCTGCCTTCTTCTCAGTGTGCTGCAATGCTAAGCCTGTCATTCTGACTCAACTGGCTTGATTTTTGAGTCTATTTCAATTAGTTCCTCTTGTTTCACAGGCTGACAAAGCTAAAGTGCTGCTCTATATGCAATACATGTTTTGTATTTTGTACTTCATATAGGCTGGATTTTCAACTGGGCTTGCAGCAGTGACACTGTGGGCCAGTGCACTTCTGCTGAATATCTAATGATTCTCCAACGAGAAAACAGCAAATAAAGCCTTGATGAAATTTCAAGTATATTTTAAATACAACTGCATTAGAGCTCAATTTCTTACTGTTGCTGTGCCAAGAACAGTCCACAAAAAAGAATTTGACACTGGATAGATGGTAGATGTTGAATCTTATAGGTTTTATTTCAGAAAACAAAACAGAACTTTGCAGCAGAGATAGGAACGCATCTCGTATTTTGTTACAAAGTGCTAGTGTCCTACTGGAGAATCAACAGCCCCATGAGCTTGTGTATAGCACAGCTACTGTATGCCCAGGTACACTGTGTGTCTTACTCCATGTTGTCACATTGTAGGAAAAAATAGTCTCTCTGAAAGCAGGGTTAGCTGTACATTAAAAAACTCCGGGATGAACAATGAAAGGGACCCAACAAATGGTACTGAGGGGAGAACAGCAGTGTCTAGCAAAGCGCGGCGCTTGAGGCGGATGATACCTTTCCACCCTGTGTTTTTTCAGAAGTATTAGTGGAAATTTACCTTACCTGACAGTTAAGAGTCAGTGTAATGCCATGCAGTTGCAAAAAGCAACCTGAGTGAGAGCTGGGTAACAAAACAGATCTAGATGCACTGAGAATTAGCTGAATTCAGCAGGTCTTTAGCTGGAAGAACCAAATGAGAGCAGAGGAGAAAAGATGGGACCAAGGAATGAAGATGACTGTTTTAAGGTAATTTAGTACTAAAAAAAGTGAATAGTGGCTTCAAGGTCCTTGACTGGGCATCTGATACTGACAGAACATGTATTTCTTAAAATTTCTTCCACTTTTTTTGCTTACTGAATCAGAACTTTTCTTCCCTTCCCCATGACCTTTACATGGCCTTTAAGGCTGAAGCTTTTCCATTCCTGGTGTTTCTTTGCAGAGATACTGACGCATATCCAGTAAAGGCAGTGCAAGATTGCATACGTTTCTTCTTTCCTGAGTAAATAGCACATAGATAAAAAAAGCCATAAACCTAAAGGTTTCCCTTCTGCTGCTTTTGACTCAGAGACAGGAGATCTGCTCCCATGTGAACAGCCAGTGTCTACAGGCTTCATGAAGTCTTTTCTGGGGTCTTCTGTGATCAAAAAATACATTGCAATCAAGGAGGTTTCAGGCATCCAAGGACAGAAAAAGAGAAGATCCCCAACAGTCTAATTTTCAAGCCCCAAGAGGGTAAAATATATGGGCAGAGCAGATTCCTGGTTTAAACAAGTTTCCAAAGTAATGGGAACCTACTACCTTTAAGTTTAAGCATTGATGTCACTTGCTACTTATTTCTAAAAGAGAAACCATTTCTGAGTAAGTTTCTTATGTCCAAATGAATCATTATGAAATCATAGCAAGGGCTTCTTCTGTGGGACAACTTCTCTTCTATCTTTGTTGACTATCAGCAAGCTTCTCGATTGTGCAAAGAAGACAAAATCCACAAACACAGAGTAGATACCTAGAAAGCTCAGAAGAAAAGGCAAACTTTTCTTCCAAAGCCTAACTGCACCGAGTCCTGGCTCCCACTGTCCCACAGTCTCCAGCCTCACGCGATGTAAATCCACACAATTCTGGGGCACCTGACTGCATCTGCGGATCTTCTAAACAATGTCAACAGCACTGAGCCAGGCTCAGAAGTTTTAAAAAATAAAATGGAAGCTCCCAATATAGACACATGTAAGGAAGAACAATTGGGCAGAAGTTCTTTGCGAAGTAAATGACATCTTCACAGTCATTGTGTAGAAGCTGAGTGGATGATCTGACAGAAAACTACAGCTTGCAGTTCTGAGGGTCCAACTCTGCGTTTTGGCATCTTCTATTTTCAGGTGAAAATGAGCTTGTTTAAATATAAACAACCCAACAAGTCCATACTGTAGCTAAAAACAAATTCTGCAAATACTGCTAACTCAGCCATATGTTAAAGTAAATAATCATTTGATGGTAAAGCAGGTGAAGAAGCTCCATTTGAATAGCATTTATTTGCAATCATTAGTTTTAAATGGGAAACTGTTTACAGGCACACACTAGATAACCAAAATAGAATGAACATAAAGAAATCTATTTGAAGGTCCTTATCAAATATTTCAAATACTTTATTAAATATTTTATTCAGTTTCATTATCACAGTTTAATGTACTTTAGCATGTCATACACATGACTTAACATGTGCACTTAAAAGTATCAAATTAGAGGGTTTTGAATAAAGTATGACATTCTATAAATGTGCTTATTGACTTAACTACACATGACTAAGAAGGCAGTAGCTCTGTTATACCATTGAAGGAGATGAACTATTGTAAGGCAGGTTTCCACCAAACTTCAGAGAAAATAAAATCATATACTAGGTCAAAATTCAGTGGAAATACATGTGAGAATAAAAGTTGAAGGATTGGGCTCCAAGAAGAAAGATCATAGCAAATCAGCTGCATTGAAACTGTCAACAGACACTGGTTATTAAAAGCAAGCACTGCTGAGAAAGAAGGTTTCTGTAGCATCCAGGTCAGCAGGATCTGTGTTTTTTTCAGGTGTGATTTTTGAAGCTCACACCTTATGGTGTGTAATGTGAAGAAAAGATACCAAAATCTAGCAAGGAAGCTGGAAAACTATAATCTGAGAAACTCCAAGTTGTTTTATGAGCGAACACAGCAGCACTTTACCACGGAGTCCATGCTGGAAGTCACTGCACTCCGAGGTGTGTATGTACGTACACACACGTGCAGATACAGGCACGTACATGCCTCTCCTGCTTTTGTCACCCTCAAAGACCCAGCCACTGATTGGAGTATAGCAGTACTGAGGGGCAAACAAGGTTTCAGCTGTGGAGCTGAAAAGAGCAGACTAGACCATTACATTCGGGAGCCCAGTCAGTTTTCCTGAACAGGTGTGGTTTTCCCAGTGGAGTACAGCATGGATCTGCTAACAGCCAAGACCCAGAAACTACAATCTAATTCTTTGGAAGAACTCCACAAATGTTGAGCTATTTGCAGTCATTTTTAAAACTCCACCTCAATGAAGGCCCTAGGTCATGATGATGTGCTTCCCCCAGGAACATCACACAAGCCCAAGCTTAAATCAAAGAGCATAGTGGTCCGTGATCGGGGCTCCCACTGTCACAGTGCCAACAACAATGGGGCCCCTTAAGGAAGGAGGGTTTCCTGCCTAAGCTTGGGTGTGTTGCTGAGTGGAGATCTCATGTCAAGTCTTCCTAGATTTCTGCCATCAGAGAATTAGTAGGGGGACATAAAATAGACATCCGTCTCATACACTTCTTCAAGGTTGTCAGTTCAGTACAGAATACTGAGTATATAAATGACTATGGTATTACTTCAGTGAGACCATAAACCTCACTGTGGGTTTTTCTGGGGGAATTGAGGGGAGGAGGCAAGTAACCCTTTCACAGCCTAAACTTTTACTTGTTCATGGCACTCAGTGTCCTGAAGTGCCTCAGCATCCTGGCAGCTATAAGTTGACAGTTCAAAAATATGTACAAGGTAAGGAGAATGCCATGAGTATTGCAAGCCATGGCAAAGGAGCTCTTCAACCTATCAAACAAGCACAGCAAACAAACAGCATCTAATGGGTAACGTAGGGTAAACAACACACAAGCTGCACAGTTATGTTTCCTTGCGAAATCAGGACTGCAAATATAAACTCCAGAAGGGAGTCTCAAGAGCAGCATGTGGCTTACTCCACACCTCTGGAAACATCAAGTCCACCACCCCACGAGCACTGCACGTTCTGTGTTACAGAAACTGATCTCACTGAACCGAGCAGAGCTAATGGGCCTACGTCCTGCAATCCACATGACTGTGGCAGAGGTTAAACAAAAATGCTCCAGCGACACAGTTTGGCTACCACTGTATATTCAGCCTTTACGGTGTCTGCACTATATAAATGTTGCTCTTGGAAAATAAACACACAGTGATATACAAATGGTATCAATGGCCAAAAAGATTACATGATCAAGCCTGAAAGCAAATGGAAGTTAACAAAAGTAGTCTTTTAGGAGAGGTAGCCATATTAGGCTCAGCATTCAAAAAACAAGGGAGTGCACTCAAAAGGGTCACCATACATTATAGTGTCTTGTAGACCCATCATGTTTCTGGTTTCCTACATATTTTTTTTTTTGCAGAATGTACACACCCAGGCATACACACATGCACACACCCACACACACACACCCCCCTATATATACACATCTAAATTCCTTTCTAATTCCCCTTTGTTGCCATAATGTTGCCACACTGAGAATAAAGGACAGCTTTCCTTACATGCCCTCTTAGCTAGCTGTCCCATGTCTATAACTTGCTTTCAGTTGGTTCAGTATCTGTACAGTAGCTAAACAGGCAGTGGAAATTAAAACTACTTCAATTAATATCCTGTTGCAAAAGACAGCATCCAAACTATAAGGCATTCCCTAGTACTGACGTGACTTACAACTCTCTACTTGCTACAAACTGCAGAATGCTCTTCAGCCTTGTGCTACAAAGGCAGCTTTCATCCAAATAATAAAGACCAAAGCTGGAATTTAAACACCACAAATCCACACACTTCTACCAGTCCCTTGTTCTTGTGCCCCTTTCCAACAACGCCTATCACTTTAATTTCGAAAGTCACGCACCAGTGCTATAAAATAGAAACCCAAACTACCAAGAAGTCTCTTGCTCCTGACTTTGGGATACTGTATTAGTACAAAAGAGCATTCAGTCATCTTAAATAAATATATTCTTTTCTGAAATCACAGCACATTCAAGGGGTAGTTACTGCCAAAAGCAGAGCTTTAAGTAATCTCCATAGATGTTTTCAGAATCTTTTAGTCAGCAAAGACCTGTGAGATATGGAGTTTTGATTGATTTGGTCTAATACCTGGAAAACAGCCTACTGTGGGGATAAGAATCTGCATCTCAAATGTTCTGCAGAACGTATTTCCCATATTTGTATACAGTACTAGAACAATTAAGAAGACATTACAGTAAATTTCTCCCAGCTGCTTAGATCTGTAGCTTCAGCTACGACAATGCATTTTGTATGCCTCAGAACTATGAAATATCGAAGGTGACTAAATAAATAAAAGCCAAGGAAAACTGGGACAGTACTGCATTTTACACTTGAGACAAGATTCCCCCCTCCCATGGATAAGTCACAGAGGACAACTACAGTAAATGCTTGTCTTTTTTTCAAAGAAAGATTTATACACAGGTTCAGATCCAGAAAATAATGTGAAATGCATAAATATTGATAGCTTTAGCGAAGTTAAAATGGGTTCAGTAAAGTATGATACAACATATTCAGAATAAACAAAGCAGACAAGCATCATATTTTGGTTTGCTTGAGATATACATAAGGTGCAACAATTTCTTCTCTAGAGGCATTTGTGGACAATGTGTTAACAGGTAACAGTGTTTGCTGGTATACTGAAGTACACACAATAGCAGTAAGATTTTCCAAAATGAAAGCAGCTGAAATTAATAAAAATTAAAACAAAACAAACAAGGAAAAAACCCAACCCCAATACAGTAAGATATTGGTCTGAAGTTTTTGTTGTGCTAACAGATTTTGTTACCTGAAAATACTGATACCCTTTCTAGTAGATTCAGGGAAAATTCTAGCTACTTAAATCAAGACATCACTCAGAGAACCAACAAAGGCAAATGCCTAGTGAACTATAAAGCTTTGCAGGATTTCTGCTACTCTCAGTGCCTAATCGCTTAAAAATTAAGCATATCTACAAAAAGGTTTATAAGTATCTGAAAACAGTCATATCCAGTAAACTGACCCAACCCTACCCCCTCTCTAAGGGAAAGTCAAGGAAAAGCAGATCAAGTAAGTTATTAATTCATATAGAAAAAAGTAATTTTCTGTTTCTTTTAAAAAAGGTACCATTAATATACAGAAATATCTCCAGGAACAATATTGAAATTTAAATTGAGGAAGGATGGGGTGCTTTGACAAAAATATATCTACTCTAAAGGTTTCTAGAGAAATAAGTTAGTACCATTGTCAACGTGAACGGCCTGCACTGTAACATATTTGGATTTCAGCTAATTGTAAAGTGGTCCAAAACTCCAACAGCCACCCTGCTGTGACCCACAAGTTTTAAGTCTTTTAAGTTTTTCCTGTCTTGTTAAAATAACTTATAAAAATTTAATAAAATCTTATTTAAAATACCACCATAGGCTGCAATGGCATTCTAGGGTCTCTTAGACATTTATTCACCTGAATTTTTAGAAAAGCCTTTTCACTGACTCATTGGTTTGTAAATTTTGTTGTTCTTCTGTTGTTCCCTTCTTTCAACTCATGCATCCTCGATGGTGCTGTTTCAGTGACACTTCCCCAGCTACCTGCCTTCTGTCAGACCTTTAATCCTTTCTTAAAACTCTTGTGGTACATTGTATATTGTTGCCTGACACTGAACCAGAAACTTTCACTTAGCTACAACAATGAAAGGCTAAACCTAGCAAGCATTAATAGTTACTGTCCATATGGCTATTACATCAAATTAGTTACAAAATAACCCCAAAACACATTATCAATTCAGTCAAGTATAAATAAGAATGCCTGATAGAATGATGTAAACTCGCATCATTTAAAGACTTAATTCAAAGAACTTCAAACTCAATCTAATACTATCAAAAGTTCAGCCGGTATGACGAAGACTAATAGAAAATTATTGCTGGAGTCCAATTTGGTAAATTGTTGTGCTACAATGCAAAAAGTAGGGAAACATCTTGTGCTATAGAAGAAGTACCCTGTTGAATTTGTAGCTTTAGATCAATTACTAGTGATCATTTTGCATCTATTGGTAGGAATCAATGCTTGGCTATACAATAGTGTAAGTCAGAATAGTGAAGGTAACAGGCCAAGTGATACACTTGGTCTGCTTTTGGGATGTATTTATGAGAGCAAAACACAAAAAATTCAACACAAGCAGAGACAGAAACTGGCAGATGGATCTGTTTGGTAGTCTGAATTCAATCAAATGCTACTCTTCAGTTGTAGTTGAACTGTATACAGCTTTCCACTTCACCAACACAAACTGTAATTGGCCCTTTATGCTAACTCTGAAGCTGATTTGGACTGTGCATAGTAACTACAACAATGCCAGTGTCTGTAAAATGTAAAAGGTATGTGTATTGGTGTACACCATATCGAAAAGTCATGGTTTTAAGTTTTTCAGAACTGTGAAATAATACTAAGGTCACTTTTGAAAAACGCATTTGCAGTACTTTTTGTTTACAGGAAAGTTTCACCAAGTCGCTCAGATATCTATGCAAAAATAAAGGAACCTTCCAAGGCATGAAAGACAAGTCAATTATCTGCAGTATTTTCCATACACCACTCCTTTTTCTAATGCACATCATCCTGGTTATTCAAAGCTAAATTAAAAAGAAACAAACCCAAACGTAGCCTGTCAGAACTTCTCCCAGTAAACTCTACCACTCCGGTGGCAAATATAAAAGTGCAGAACATCTGGACCACGTGGCTGCCCAAACACCGCTAACAATGGTACATCTGTCCAGGCTGCCTTGAGTTCTCTGGAACAGGTTTTAAATCCATTCTACAATATAAACGTAGGCATAACCTATTAATATAAACCATCTTAGAACTTAAATCTTCATGTACAAAAATGACTAAGAATATCTAATAGTAACTAGTGCAGTGCGTCAGTGTTTTTGTTGTTTTTTTTTTCTTTTTTTTCTTTTTAATTTAGAATAACTAGGTAATATATGAAACTAGTTGTCATACTCTCTGGTTGGTAAAAGAGATGCTGTGTGAGCTAACAGTAAAGGCAGCCTTTTTCACACCAACCACCTGTTTACTGTTTAAAAGCCTTCAATAGAAAGCAAGCTCTGGGATCATTTCACTCCATTTCAGTTCATTAATAGACAACATCACCCTCCTGCATACTGGGTTCCAATTTGAGGACCTGGCCCAAGTTGCTAACGTCTGGCTTCCAGTGAATTCTGGGCCACTCAGAGCAATAAGCACTTTATTGCAGTCTCTAGTTCCATCATATGGACTGACTAGCTTCCCTTGGTAAAGACAAGGCTAGGATATTAGGTAAAGCACAATGTTTTACAATAAAGTGGAGCTTCACTGGTCAGCGCAGGAAATAAGCACTGGAGCCTGAGACATTTCATTTGGCTGTCCATCATGTGGGAGAGGTGTGGCCCTCTGACTTCTGCAAAAGAAGAAAAGAAAATCCACCCATCAATACTTGGAGCACGGGAGGTGCTGTTAGCAGACCAGAAAGGACAGGAAGCAGCAGCTGTATGGTTTAGCACCCGACACAGCAGCACTGTAACTCCTCACTGCTGCAGGTGCTCACCTACTCTGGTCACATGTGCTTTCAGAGGTGTCCCTGCAACAGTAACACAATATCCTGAGGACAACCTACATCACAATGCAAAGGCAGGAAGAAACAACATGTGATGGTATTTGACTACACAAAGCAAAATCCACAGCATAAGAGTAAGTTAAGAGCGTGCAGGTGCTGTGACTCATTTTGCAAGGGAGCTGCTGCAGCCCTCAGAGGCAGAGCATACAGCACGTCTGGCAAAAGAAGGTAAATGCACAGAGGCACAGATCACGTTACTGCAAGTTAACAAACAGCTTTTAAGCAATATGGAAATATACTCATCAGCAGAGTTGCACTGGGATCCCTCCACATTACATGACTACATCAGCCTAGCACATCTCTTTCATTACTACAGCAGTGTTGACTTAAAAATCCCTGTGCTAATCCCTCGGCATGTCACTGTCTGTTATTTACTCTCATAGGTGAGGTTCTATTTTTGTTACAGTATTTGTCATTGGTAGCAATGAAAATCTGGGGCCTGCTTCTTCTTTACATCAGAGTCACTTTACCTCACTCTGGCCCGGCTAAGACCCCAGCAGAGGTACCCATGTCCTTCACTCGAGTGCAATGAAGTGACCTTGGCACAAAATGCAGCTCAGACTCAAGAGTGCTTAACCAGAGCATGCACAAGGTAAATAAAGCTAAGCAGAAGACTTCAAATGAAAACTACACTGCCAGAAGGATTCCATGTCCCAAGGCTCTATGAAACTATTTGATAAATTAAATTCAGACACTGAAGAGACACATCAACCAAACCTCCAATTCTTTTCTTCACATTTCTAGCTATTTGCAAATAAAGTGAGTTACAAAAGATAGGAACAGTTGATAGAGTAGAAAACAGAGAAGCACCTTGCCCGTAAGATTTAGGTTTCTGTTTTGACTTCCATTTGCCATGTCTGTGAAAGACATGGCTGTTTTTTTACTGGAAGAGTCAGGGAGTCAGGGGGGACTATCATTTCACCTCCCTCAGGGTGATTACAAACTGCCATTTCCAGCAGTTATTGGATATTTGCCCATTTGGTGTTTTCAGGCCTTATGAAAAGTGCTGCACTGCTCGAGCCAAGTAATGACATGATGAAAGATGGGATTCAAAGAGCAAGACCCAAGCACAAAGCTCTGCAAAACATTAGCTCACTTCAGCAAGGACAAGACGAGGACAAGAACTCTTTAAGAGGCGCAAGAAAGAAAAACCACAGCAGAGCAAATCCTGTTGCTTTTGTGCATTTCTGGTCAGTGTTAATGGCAGTACATGAAACCACAATGGTGTGAATAAGAACAGAGCTTGGCACCGCACTTCCACAAGTCCTATATTGTGGCTTATGATTGCAGACAGGCTGACTACAGTGTGAAAGCACTTCTCACCCAAAACACTGCTGCTTAACCAAGACAACAGCTCCTGCAGAGAGGAACCAGCGGATCTGTTTCTTGTAGGGTTTCTGAGCTTCCAAAAAGCCTTTGAACATATGATGTGCAGCCTGAACACAAGGGACTGGGTTCATCAGTAGGGCCCATGAATGGAACAGTTAATTGAGGCTGTGAATGGTTTCATGCACTGCTGCCTTGAGGAGTTGCTCAGGCAGCCAGCAATCTGCCAAATGGCATCTGTAGACACTGTGATGATTTCCAACTGGCCCAATGCTTCCTCAGTGAGTTTCCACTGCAGGAGAGGATGGGGTTTCGTACCCAGTAAATGCCAGGAAAGAGCAACACTGGACAATCAAGAGTCAAGGAGAACCTGCTGTCTTTGGTTTATTCCCATCACAGGTCTGACCATGCTGAACTGATTTTCATAAGCCCTAAGTAACCTGCACATTCTCCACCTTACCTGTATGGATGGCCTACTCAATAACTGAAAGGACCAACCCAAACTACCCTGGCTTTCCAGCACCCAGAGTTGTTCTGCCCCATGCTATTCTGCAGATGCTTTGCCTTCTACACAGCAAAGCACAAGAGTAAGAATAACAAATTAGCTTTCCTCAGCCATGTTTATAACATAAAAATTCATCTCAAATGTATGAAATTCTCTCCACCATCTTAGGTTTTAGGTGACTAGAAAATGCAAATCAGCATGCACTAGCTATTTAAATCTGCTATTATCTGACAAATAGCATATGATAATTCTCAATCATTAGGATCTCAAGGAGCATATGAACCTGCTTACATACAAAAATTGGTAGGTAAGCTTACTGGGAAGGATCATTTTACTAACTCCTAAAGAGATTACGTTGTCGTTTAGGTGAAGACTTAACATTACTAAGCAAGTAGGGTAAAGCAGACATTCATAGAAAGCTATGGAAGTGGAAATGCAGGCCAAATTACACAGTCTGCTATTCACATGCTTTCTGAGCAAGCTGTCAGCCACATACTATTAACTTAACACAACAAGAAGAAAAGAAAACCATACCTGTGTACATTTTCCATGGCTGCCACTTCTGCCAGAGCAGCTAAGCTAAAAAATGCAGACACCGCTGGCATATCTGATGTAATACTATGATTTTCTTCTGTCTCTGTGTTTCTGGAGCATTCACTGTTGCAATCTGTGTCTGCACTTGATGATTTTTGAAGAGTACTTTGTGGCAGCTCTTTTGGCTTCTCCTCTGCAAAGAAAGTAAAGCAGGCAAATGTAGTCCATAAACCCACTGCAGCGTATGGATATGTGACTAGCCTGGTGTTAACAGAACCTTTATCTTCAGGACTTTGATTCCACCAGTGTCATCTGATTCATGCTGTGACCTCTTCTGACTCAAGCTACTGGGTCAGAAGCACAGTATTAAGGTTTATGAAGCAGTTCACTGATTTTGCATTCAACTGACTTTGATCTTTTAGGTCAGGCAAGAGAGCTTGTGCGTATGCTTTAGATACAGTAGTCCTGAAAGATTCTCTTACTGGAGAACTCCAACAAGGACTCCGGCATTACTGTCATATTATGAAATCCAGTTTTACAACCTATAACCAGATGCAGTGTAATTTCTTTGCTGGACTGGAAACAAATTAGGAAAGATAGCCATTTTCCATTTCTCTCTGCATCAGTTAGCAGTTCTGAGAGTGAAATACCCAGGGAGAAAAGACAAATTTGGTCATTCAAACCGAAGAAGTTGGCCATTATGGACTCAGTGATTTCCCAGCTGGTTGATACCTGTGTTTTAAATAATGACCATTCTAAGCAGGTATGAAAACAAGTTAATTTAAAAACACTGCCCTTATATGTTGCTTGTACCCTTCAAACCTTCTCCAACCATTCAGTTTTAATAAAATTTTAACTCCCATTTCCTTACCCAGTGTCCCTGCTGCTGGTGACACTCGCCCGTCTGCTGTTCGGACAAGATGCGTGATCTTAGTTTTCCTTGCTTTCCTCTTCTGGCTGCCAACTAAAGGCTCATGCATCATTGCTGGCTCTGGAGTGTTTAGGGTGGATATAGAAATTTTATTCTTCCAGGCAGACTCACTGGAATTCCTGTCTTCTAATAGTATGGCTAGAAGAAAATAAAAACACAACTTTAGATGTAAAATAATTCAGCCACCAGCTATGCTCATTTACCATTTTGCATCTATCTGCATAAACTGTTCCTCACAGGCACTGAGAGCATAACCCATAGCAAGATATGATCTGAATGCCACAGATGTTTGCAGGTAAGTAACAGAATCTACCTTAAAGACATACTGAAGGTTCTAATACTTGCAAAGAAAACTGTGAGATTGGCAGTGGCACTTGAGTGGGAACAGGGTATCGCTCTGTACAAAACATTCTGCAACAGAAGACGTCAGCAAGGGGCTAAGAGACAAAATCTATTTAAGGGACAAAAAGGGTCCTCATATAAGCTTAGCTTAGTTCACAGACAGACTGACCAGCAGAATTCAGTAATTCCTGACTAAAATCCAGTCTTACCTCTTTAGTCACCCTACATCAATTCCTCTAAGAAAGGGAAATACCTTTTACAAAATAACAAACCTTAAAAAACAGCCCAAAGCCCACAAATACAAAAGCAGAGAACTGGATCATAGCCAAAGACAAGCATGCTAAAAAAAGGAAGTAAACATGGGATAGAATACCATGACAGAAATGCTGCCCACATAAAGTCAGAGAATGAGAAAGGAACAGTTTAAATCTTTCTCAGCAGCTCCAGTGTTCTGAAGTAGCCTTTTAACCCGAACTGGAACATGATCCGAAATTTTCACTTGACTAAAGAGTTTACTTTTATCTTGTTCACAAAGAAATTGATGAGACAGCAATCACAAAACATATTTAAGCTTCCAAAGTCTGAGCTCAGTGCCTAGTCAATTGTTTGCAATTTGCATTGATTCAATAAGCCCTTCTGCTGATCCCATGGGGTATCACTAGTCCATAAAGGCAATCTGTGACATCTTTTTCCCTCCTGTGATAAAAGTGTTATGAAGCCTGCCCCATCTGTGATCACTGTCAGCTAGGGTTAGAAAGAGGTTACAGGTAGCAAATGGAATGGCCAAGTAATTTTTCACAGATGCCTGTCTAACTTTTTTTGAAATTGGGAACACTTATGATACCTGCACCAAGTTCTTGAGGTATTTTTTCCCAGTACACTGCCATCCTGAGTGATTACACATTTTTTCCTAAGGCCTCCACCTCATCTCCCCTGCTGCATTTTCAACTCATTATTTTCTTTACTACCTGTCAGGTTATACCCCATCTCTTGGCACCAGTCCTTGATATCATCTTCCAAAGCTGTTACTGTGTCTACAGTTAGCTTACTCTTCCCTCCAGTTTCTTTTAATCTTTCTCCCCATTTTAAAGACACATTTGTGTTTAATGTGTTTAAGACACATTTGTCACTTTTAGGGTGGTCTGACTAGCAAAAATTACACACACAGAACTGAAGCCAGAGTGCAAAGAACTGCTCTTCCAGAAGGACTAAGAGCTGAACAGTTCCAGTTGTTCTCCTCCATTGAGACCGGTGGGGTCACACAGGAGCACCCAGCCCCACAAACTGCACAACAGCCAAACAGTCTGCATGGCCTTTGCCTTCTTTCACATTAGTGTGTATTTCTGCTTATTGTTAGTTTTGTAGATTTAATGAACTTTCTATTCAAAGATATAGCTAATAAAGTCTTTATCTTTTGCTGGGTTCTTTAACTGTTCATTGTGTGAGGATGTGGACTAAATTAAAGAGAATAGCTGTAACACATTTCATCTTGTTAGCAGTTGCCCTTTACTCTTCTGTTTGAACGGGAAGGACCTTTTAATGTTGTATTGTCTAAGAATACAATCAGATATAGTACATAAGTGTAAAAACATTGAAACTTTGTTTATGATCTTAATTCACCTATGTTCTCTTGTAAACCATTTTTGAACTTGTTAATGTTCATTTTTTGGAAAAAAGCACACAGCTTCAATTATCATTTTGAAGTGCTTAGCTCTAGCAGCCAATCTTTCCAGAGCAGAGCTTTGCTGTAAAATTGATTTTTTTTTTAAAGAGTGCTCAAGAGAAAGCACAGGAAAAGATCCTCCCTGTAACAGTCCAATTAAGTAGAAGCACCAATGACTGTAAATGTGGCTTTCAAGTAACTCAACTGGGCCAACAGTGAGAGGTTCAGATGAGCTTTGTGCATCGAGACCAGGATCTTAACTGGAATGTATAATTAAAGAGGCAGCTTTCTCTCCAGATTTCTTACTTGTGAATTCCTAAGTCTTGATTATATTTTAATATAATAGTATGGTTGTAGTCCAACACTACCTGTTAATTCTGATTTGCTCTAATTAGCACTTTGACACTGCTGTCTACTTCTAGCTTGACTGAGTTTGTAATGCTTTTAATCTTAGTACTACAACTCACTACTTTTTTTACATTTAATAAAAAAATTAAGACATGATTTCAAACAATGAACAACAGACAGTCTTGACTTGGTATGCGTTTAATTAGATGTGCTGTATGTCAGGTCACTAGAAATCAACTTGATTGATCACTATAGCTGAGGTTTCCCTTTCTATTTTTCGTTCTCATACTGTATGTGTCAAAAAAATAAAGAGAAAAAAAACTCTTTAAAGGTAAGATAGACAATAGTGGAAGACATAAGGAGTGTATGATGTTGGCATGTTTGACTAAGAAACAGTAGAAGGTGGCTGTAAAAACTCATATGCAGTAAGTATATTCTCTTTCCATGTTTTTGTATTGTTTTACATTCCCTCTGCAAGTTTTTTTCTTAATCCTTGAAATGAGACTTGAAAGTCGTCTACTTTCCTTTTCTCCTCTAGCTCTAAAAGAAGCTCTTTATCACTTCAACATAACATTGCTGCCATACTGTCTTGAAGAAGGAAGGATTGAAGGTGAACAGTGAATATTTTGTGTGTGTGTATGTGCGTGGAGGGTCAATGTTGAAGGGAAGAGCATCTTTTTCTCTTCTCTAGTAGTCTTAGTGGACACTGGGTTTAAAATCATTTCACTGACTTCTTTACACAGTATTATTCAAGTAGACATAAAACTTAACTTGGAAATCACACAAAGGCTTCACTTACAAAACCCTTTGCACTCACCTGCAGAGGAGAAAGGAGACCATGTTTCAACAACTCTACATCTGAACTATGTGCTCCTGCACTTCCTTCAAGAGGAACAGCATCCCATTGCTTCATGTGACAAAGGTATATCCATACAGATGCTCCAAATCAGGACCTGGTTTTGTTCTGCAGGAAGGATAGTGCTAGCCAGGCTTAATTCCCTGTAGCTTTCTTTAATCTATCTGATGTCCACCCTGCTTCCATGCTGTCCTGCATTCAACAGCTGTCCCATGAGGAGCTCAGGTAGTTTTCAGGGGAACATTCTCCAGACATGAAATGAGGTTCTGCAGTTACTGTGCAGTCCTGCCAACAGGCAGTTGCATGCTCAGCTCTCCATGACAGTGCCATGGGCACAACTACTGGGTTATTTTTGCAAGCAGAGTTGAGAACATGGCATAAAGGTGTGGGCCTTTGGGCATGCCTACACCTCGGTGGCAGAAGTGACTCAGAGGACATATGCAGAGGTCTATGCCAGATGGTTTCCTCAGCTAGGTTTGTTACAGGTTTGCATGTACAGTTTATCCTATTCTGCAGGCATGCAGAGTACACGTAATCTTATTTCCCCCACTCTTCGTGAACAAGAAAAAATGAAGTCAATTGAACTGACTCAGCACACCATATCTTTTTAGACAAGCTTTTCAGACCAAACCCCAACAAAACACAGACTTAAAAGAATTTTTTAGTGATGCCTGTTATGAGAAAGAGCTGCAGAAGTTTAACCAAACTTAGTGGAGAACAAATGCTCTGTGGGTCTAAGCATGCTGGTATCAAGGAAGAAAGGCAAGCTGTAATGATTTAATTGTCTTTATGAAGTTAAACAGTGAAAATATAGCCAGATAGAGCATAGCTTCAAGTCACCAGCATCTATGGAACCATTTCACCAAGGAAGTGATGCCAAACAGACTGACCTGTTGGCAGAAATTCCAGCTTTGCTGACAACAGGACACTGCTACAATACTGCTTTGGGGCCAGGCAGCACACAGAGATGCAGCAAGGACTGTAGACTAACAAGCAGCAATACAAAGCAGCAGATGGTCAAACCAGGTGTAGGAGACAGCAGCCTGGGCAGGAAGCTCTGCTGCAGGAGCCTGTGCTGATCCAGCCCTCCTCCAGCCAGAATGGTTGCCAAAGGCACAGAGCTACTAGCTCCCTCTGGGCTGCAAGCCCCACAAAACAGGGCTCTGATGTGTGTGGGAGCGCTGCTGTAGGAGTGGGCGCAGGGACAGGGCTGCTTCACGCCTGAGTTGGTGCTGAGACCAGTGTGTTCATGCTCTCTTCTGCCCTTCCTGTGCCAAGGCCAGTGTTACAGCTGGCTCCTACACAGACCATGCAAGAGCCTCAGCACAGCTCACTAGGAGTACCTGCAAAGAGGCAATTGCTGTGACTTGTTATTTTTAGTACTGCTTCCCATCAGAAAGCCTTGTTGGTATGGCAGAAAAATAAAACTCCCAGATAAGCGTTAGCTTCCCCAAACAGGCATGGGTCCAGCTGTGCCTTCCTAAGGAAGAGATCTATCTCCTGACATATTCAATTGCATTACTGTGTGCTCTCTGTAGCACTTCACTGGTGTTCAACTGGGCTGTACCCTGCTCTGTGAGCAGCTGCAAACTCTTAATATGGTGATGTGCACTGGTCCTTCCATGTACCATGTGGTCAAAATTCACTCAGGTTTCCATACCAGAGACACACAGAAACACAACACAATCACAATATATCTGCCTTTACTGCACTTACTTTTCTTCACTCCTAACACAGACGCACACAGGCACACACACTTTTCAAGATGAAAAAACATGAAGCCAGCATGACCTCTGCTGACAGCAATCCTTCCAAGTATCTCCTCTGCAGCTATACAAACACTCAAGTTCTCTTTCGGCAAAACTGACTTCATAAAAACCAAAACCGCACATTATGTAGACTTGTGACTCACCACAAGTATAAACTAACCACAAAAAGGAGTAAAAATTTTCATTTATTTTTTTGATTCACAAAATGCTCAAATAAATATTATCTGAATTGAAATGGAGACCCTGGGATTCCCATCTTGAATGCTGCGGAATATGGGACAGCTCAGCTAGGTAGTTTAGGGCCTGTTGACTAGGAACTCCTGGATGGAGGATGAAGATCTATAGGCAGCACAGGAGGGAGAGGCTGTCCAGCACCTGCTGAGGCCATGCCCACACTGCACTTTGCTGATCAACACTGTGCTTTCAGTTCACTACAGGGTACACTTCAGAGCAGGCAAGACTCCAGATTTTCTCCCCTCTGTAATTCAGGTGAAAATGCAGTTCCTCATCAATATATAGACATTCACTGCCTTTCCTCTGATGATTGTATGTGGGCTGTGTAAGGCTCCTAAGTTCCTTGTGTCTTTGCTTTAGTCTTGGGAGAAACTTAGCAAGCTGGCTCTGACCCAGCAAACGCACAGACAACATCTTTGATGTTTAGACACTACGACATTATTCAGATGCTTAACTTCCAAGGACATGCCTCTTTGCTGCGCTGGAATGAGGCCAGGGTACTCAACACTTGCCAGGGTTGAATCTTTGATCATAGTGCACACTTCACTTTGTATCAAAACACACTGGCTTCTTTTAAACAAATGCAG
The DNA here is from genome assembly GCA_037834095.1 of Argya squamiceps. NCBI lineage: Eukaryota > Metazoa > Chordata > Aves > Passeriformes > Leiothrichidae > Argya > Argya squamiceps. The sequence goes on along the minus strand of JBBMKD010000001.1, from coordinate 19,203,297 downwards.
GGGTTGACGTTTTGTTTACCAACATTTTTATCTGCAGATTTTAAGGTAGTTACATTTTTTACTCTTTACTTAATCATCTATTAAACACTTTCTGTTTCTTTTCCCCCAGGAGAATTTAAACACCCATTTCTCTTAACAATTTGTCTACATGGTCTATTAATAGCTCAGGAACAAAATCTGAATGACACCAAATAAAAACCGTGCTAATGTATAATGCCTTTTTTTACACCAACATGGAAGCAAGATAGTTACTTCTCATAAGCAACTCCCACAACATATTCATTGTACAAATACAACAAGACAGAGAAAATAATTTCAAATTATTTGCACTATGGAATGCAGATGAGCAGGCAGAGCCTATGTGGGAAAATAGTGCAGGTGCAACACGGATGACAGAAAACACAGCACCAGGAAACGAGAGGAAATTACATCTCACCTCTTAGGAAAAGATATTAACCAGAAAAGTAGCTGGGGAAGCTGGAGATGGGAACAACAATTTTATTATCTTAGAGATGAACATGGGTGGGGAAGAAACCAGACAAAATTAATGGTGTTAAGTAAGCAGAACCAGAGAGGCTTTTCTACATTACAAGAACAATGCAGGAGAGAACACCACTGTGGAACAGCCTGGGCATGACTTGAATAGTGTGGGCAACATGATGACAAAAAAAATGGGCCCGGTGAAGCAGGCTAAGCTATAATCCTGTACATACTGTACACTTGAAAATGCCCCTCAGAGTTGTGCGTTTGTACTGTGCAGGATTATGATACTCTAACAACAAGAAGATTTTAGAGAGCTAACAGCGGGAGAGCAGGCAGACAAGCTCCAGAACACAACTTAAAAAACTGCAGAAGGTATTTTCAATATGAAGCAAACAGAAAGCTGGTTAAAGATTTCTACAGAGGCAGGGTTGGAGGCTGGTACTTCTGAGATATGGTGTAGAAACAAGCACGTCCTGACCAGGCTCTTACACAATGGCCAGATTCTTACCTTGACCAGCTGCAGTCCGCAAAGTTTCAGACAGCAAGAAATCACAGGAACGGGAGATAGAGGGACATGCAAATGCTCTGGCAAAATAATATGGTCACTGATACAGAAGGATACAGATAAGAGCAACCTAAGGACTACAGAGCTGTGAGCTGCAGAAGATAGAAGGTTTTCAGGGCTAGCTGCAGAACTGCCCTTGCTTTGTCAGCTCTGCTGCATGGCATCTGGAACAGGGAAACTAATTAAAGGGAGACGCCAAGTAAAAACAAAACGGCCTCATACTGGAGAAGGTAATATCAACTGGAGCCAGGAGGCAATGGAATCATAGCAGACGGAAAATAAGGCAACAAAATGATCAAAGACTAGAGAGCTGAGGTGTCTTTGTCTAGAAGCATTTCCCTGAGACTGAACTGAGAAAGAAGGCAGCTGAAAACCTTAATTAAGCAAGGCACCAGTACCTGTGTCCGGAACATTAAGCTTCGGTCTGTGTTTAAATTTGCTGACAATTTTGTGGAATAAGTTCTTTTTCTGAGACTGGAATGAACCTACAGACAACATTAATAATACATACTTTTAATTAGAAGCTTGGAAAAGAGTACAGTATGTATGTACTGTACAATCACATACAGTACATACAGTACATACAGTCACAGTATGTATGTACTGCACAATCTCCCCTTCCTGTAATACAAGTTGGCATTTGATGGGGAAGCACAAAACCTGACCTGTTGCTCGAAGGGATTCTGGAGGCTTTCAGCAAGCTGTAGTTCAACTCACCATCTCCCAGTGTTTAAGTGCATGCAATGCATTTTGGGCAATGAAGCCCTTAGGAAAGCTTAGCCATACAATAAAACAGGGGGGTTTCTTGCTTGTTTAAACATATGCTCTCTTTTGCACTTATACTGGGCTTGGCTGGCAGGGAGTAAACTTAACAGTGCTGGAAACACGCCACTGCTGAGCCGTGTTTACAGAGCATTACCCCTCTCTCACTCTGGCACCCCATCAGAGATGAGGGTGAACATCAGGCTGAGGGTGTTCAAGAGGTTGGGAGGAGACATAGTTCGGACAGCTGACCCACACTGGCCAAGAGGCATTTCACACCATACTAAGCACAAAACTGTGGGGAAAGTATTTTTTAAAGTTCTCCGTTGCCTCAGGTACTGGCTGGGCATCAGTTTGTTAGTGGTGACTGCTGACTTTTACATTACTTGTTTCCTCCCTCCAGCTTATGAAACTGTCTTCTTCTTGACCCAGGAAGTATTTTTCCTCATTTTTGCCCTTCCTATTCTCTTCTACGTCCCACTGTCAGAGTGAGCAACAGTGGGTGGGAGCCTACTTACCAGCCAGGGCCAACCCACCACAGGATGCAAGAGCTATCACTGCTTTTCTGGTGACCAGAAATGAGATATACTAATTGCAAAAGTAAAAGCTCCCAGAGGAGGAAGATGAGGTTATCTCCAGCTCATGGTATCATTCCTACTTTGCCAGCAGTCTTTACTAGGAGCAGTCAAAAGACATCTTGTGTGACACTGGACCACAAAATATGCCACTATCAGAGATCATCAAAAAGTTAGCCTTTGCCTCATTAGGAGAGCAATCAGTGATATAACAGCAGCATAGGCATAAGAGATGCCTAATCTCCACAATGCAAAGCCATTTTTAGGGAGTTTACAGAAACTCAACTTCAAGATCTTATTTCCAACAACACAGCGGACAAGTAAGCCTTCAGGCTAGTTCAGAACAGACCAGCCCAAACAGAAATTAGATGCTGTGCACATGATAAGATGATTATAACCTAACAGATGTCCTTCCTATCTCTAGTTCACCTGGAACAAGATTCTACCCACTACAAATACTGGCTTTTCCACTCCTCCTCATCCTTAAAAGGAACCAGCCATGTGGCAGTGTGTTTTTTCAGTGTCTGTGTTACTCGCGCAGTTTTCAGAATGTTCTTCTATTGTTTGGTTCATCCCATGTACTGCCTTGCCTTGCCTTCCCTTGCCTTGCCTTGCCTCTGTCAGTCTTATGTTACGTAACCCCCGGGTCCTGTCTGTCACTTCGGGGCCTCTCCCTGCTTCTGGAAAGTTCCATGGAGAGCTTCAACTGATTGGGCAGGATCCTGGTTCCCCCCTCCCATCCCCCTGTGCTTTGTTACTGTATATGTCTGTTATGTTCAGGGGCACTCCCAGGTTGTTCCCTATTGGGCCTTGGTAGAACCCTTCCCCCTGTTCCACCCCTCCATAAAAGTTACTGTAATGAAGGGCTCCTCCCTGAGGTGAGGTCTCCCCTGTTGGGGGTGCCAATGAACTCAGTTTGGCTGAACCTTTTCAGAGTCCCCTCTTTACTTTCCTGCCATCGTCTCTTGTCGCTTCCTGACAAGCCAAGGATCCACAGGATCAGCAAGGTGTGTCCGCACACTGAGCTGTACCTAGCTTGCCGTGGTGAGAGACTGACACTGCGACACAGACACACACATTGGCTACTGGGACACAACTGCAACCATACAGGAATGTGCAATCAGGGTAAGTCTACATTATACATCTGCAAATTGCCATCTCAGACTCCATATGCAAGGAAAGAGAGAGCAAAGTGTGTAGCACATGGAAGTATTTAGTCTTAGGAAATGAAAGCCATTCACAGTCTGATCAATACTGAAAATTACTGAGAGAAAGCTTAAGTCCAGCCAGAGGCAGGCATAGAAGCTTGAACATCTTGCACATGTTGGCTTTGTGGCTCACTGCTACTTCTTTTTTAATATGGAAGAAATCAAAACTTTGGAGAAAACTTAATAAACTTCCAAAACCCCAGAAGTCAAACAGCAAACCAAATAAAGTCCAAGCAAGAGATCATCTTAGGCAACATCAGCTTGAAACAGCTTCAGTAGAACCTGTATAGAAAATACCAGAAACTACAGTAGAAGAGGCCATATTCACTCAAACTTTAGTGATATTTTTCACTTTAGTGTTGTTTTTCAATTTTTACAACAGCTTCCTGAGTATCACAGAGGACTAGTCTAGTGTCATTGCAACAAAAATGTAAAGGAATGAAAAAGCTTAGAGAGCTTGAGCAAAAGCCTAAGTGAAAGAACTCAGCTTTTCTCGATACCAAGCTCAAATACTTCATCCACATCAACAGAAACAAGTCTTCCCATGAGTTCCACAAGACAGAGGTACACAACTACATGATTCTTGTGACATTTTTATTACTGCCTTTTAGTTAGCTGATAAGTGATTTTTGCAGGTGCTTGGAAGAAGCAACATGTTACATATCACATGTCTCAATTTCTACAGCTCAACCTGCACCATACAAACCATTTCAATTACTATCACAGACAGTCAGCCAGTGTCAACAACTCTAAGCAGAATAACTGAGATGAAAAACTCAGAAAAAGATGACAAGCATTGCGCAGAGGGGGAAATCCTTGTCTTTAGGGTTTTCTTCCCCATCAAAGGCAACTTTGTCATCAGCCTGTATCTGCAAAATGCCACTTTCCCACATAGAAAATCCAAGGACTTTAGTAGGTCCAAAAGAAAAACTGCCTTTCAGTAAGGAAACCTCCTACTTCCTTCCCTTTTAGCTGTTAGACACTGTGAGACAGTGCCCAGTGACACTTAGAACACCTTTGGCCAAAAGTACATTTAAAGAGAAGACCGGCTAATCAACAGTTCATACTTGGACCTGACAATGTAACTTCTGACTCCAGGAGAAACTTCATCCACACTCTCTGCCTTAACAGTGTAGGCACAGTCACCATGCAGGAGCTGACAGGATGCCTGGCTGGGCCACACCTGTCTCATGGAGATAACAGGCAAGTATTCCAAGACTTCGAACAAATGCCACTTGTGAACATTCAATACAGAGAAAATCCATGACTGAAAAATCTGACCTAAAAGTCTTGCTGTTAGGCAATAGACCCTAGATGTCATTTCCTATAGAAAGCTGAAAAAAAACCTTTTAAGGTTAGTTTACTTGACATTGTTATACAGCCATCTACACATCTTGCTCTGTTAGAAATATTCTACATGGTTATTCCTCTCCCCAGCACTTCAGCAATTGCCACAGGATTTAATCCCTGGCTTGTCCGTTGTGCTCACTGAGGGCCGTAGGGATTCCTCCTGGGAATACTTGCTATTGCCAGTGGCAACTGCTCAGGGAAGCAGCAGCCAAGAAAATGAACCATAACTGCATTTCCTCCAAATTTCTGGGCATAGGCCTCATTTGCTCTCAAAAAGTTCCCTGTTTTTATTAAAAGATCTGATCAAACAGAAGACGTTTCAACAAGATCCTAACAAAATCAGGACAGTCTGTGCATTTCTGCATCCCTCAGAGGAAGGCGCTGTATTTTTAGGTCATGATCCTTGGAATGTTACAGCATGAAATCTCCAAGCATCTGAATGCTTTGAACCGAGCCAAAAAAACCCCAGAGCTAAGACCAAGAGGAATGCCACAAAGCAGCATCCATTTTAAGCTGATGCCTTCTTTCCAGTCCTAGAGGCCATAGACAAAAAAAAAAAAGAAAAAAAAAAAGAAAAAAGAAAAAGAAAAAGTAGACAATCTCTTCCTCCCAATTAAAGCATCCTGTGCATTCCTCTCTTTGCCTTCCCAGAATGAAAGCTTTAGTGCAGTCCTTGGTGTATAAGTGAGCATTTCTTCACAGTACAAAGCAGAAATAATGACTCTGCCTGTTGCTCACTTTTGCATACAAGCAGATTAGTGACTCACTGCAGACAGCTGACTTCTGCGTGGTGGGATGTTTTGGCACATATGCCATTGAAAAGAAGAAAAAAAAAAGGAAACAGTCACAGCTCCAGTAAATGTCGGAGCAGGCCATCTGCACAGATTCAGTATAGCTCTATTCTTCAGCCATTTTGTGACATTATTATTGTATATGCACATTCCCAGTTCAAAAAGCTTGATGTGGATTTTGACAAAGCTTTATGGCTTGTTCAGTCCTGCTCCCATTGAAGAAAGACCCTCCAATCATTTCAATGGGGGCAGAATTTAGACAGTTTAGAAACTCTAGGGAAAAAAATGCTTCTCATTTAAGAAAACGTTCAAATTTTCTTTCATACATGTGGATGGGAAACAGCTTTCATGTTACAGGGTTCTTCAGGTCTTTTCATGTGAAAGAACTGGCTGAAGTGTGGACTGGACATGACATGCCCAACAGAAGTAGTCAGTGGGCAATGCCCTACTGGTTTTTCATTTCAGAGCAGGAAAACATCTTGAAAAACCTGGCTATGTGGTAAGGTAGCAGATCAAGCCTGTTGTAGGTGTAGGCTAAGGACATTTGACAGAAAATCAATCCAGCACCATTTACTCCAAAATAAAACTTATTAAAGCATACAGTTACAGCTGGGGGTGGGGAGCAGAGAAACACCCCAAACCAAACAAACAAAAACATTTCTCCATTTTTATTCACCCAACATCCCGGGGAAGGTTTAGAGTGCAGCACTCCAACACATTTTCTAAATTTTAACTGTTTAGTAGACACTGTAGACTTCAAAAATTAAGCAATTAATTAATCTGTGCTAAGTCAAAATGAGTAGATAGTTTATGATCCTGCACACACTCATTCAAAAAAAAGCAGCAAATCATTTCAAGGAGTGTTTACTTAAACACATCCCTACTGATTTTTATCTGTTTTTGGAAATAGCCAGAGGCCCCAAACACTTGTAGACACTATTTGTGCTGGACAAGTCTTCTAATTACCTGACAGAGACCCAAGGAATAGCCCCATAGCAGAAACAACTCCATGTGACACAGTAATTCAGAGCAGTGCATAATTAAAGTCTCCCACATCCCAACACAGTCACATAAAAAATAAAAATTGTTCATAAAAATAGGATGCTACTTGTGTTTAATTCTATCAGTGTAAAAAAGCAGGACAATTCATGAAGCCCATAACCACACCCAACCAACCTGTATTATTTTGCATGATATGCCAGTTTCATTTCCTGCAGTACTTGCAGTCGCCTAGCACACAGACCGGCTTGGCCATGCTTTTGGAGACCAGGGTTCTCTAAGGGTCTTTATATTCATCACACTTGACCAGACAACAGCACAATGAGGCTCAACAGCCTGTCAGTACATCACAAATTTAATTAAACTGAGGATTCAGCTTAGTAACTGACTCAACTGGAACAAACCTTACCAAGCTAGCAAGCTCACTTGTATGCACTTTAGGTCAGATCATTTCAATACCCAACCCACATCCTATTTTTACACATCCTAAGAAAATAAAACACATTTAAATTTGACCTACTGCTATGAAACATTTACTTTTAAGGAATCCTTCTTTTCCAGAAGAAAAATGGTTTGTTGGAAAGTTTTTCAACTACCTCTTGAGTGCTGACTGAACCTTGCTCTTCAGGGAGTTGGAATGACTGCCACTGAACTGTCAGCTTGTCCAGCTGAAGTGTGTGAATTCAACATTTACTGGAATTAGAAGCAGGTATCACTAGCTCTGTCTGGATTTAGTTTGGGGCTGTGGTTAGATGTTCCCTAAAGAAAGAGCAGTGTCACTATCCGATATTCCTGCCCTGGGGCTGCTTGTTGCAACCCCACAGCTCAGTTGGTGGAAAAGTTCATGTGACTGTTTACCATCTGCTCAGTGCAAAGTCAGCTGGCTTAATTTGAAGAGCCCTTATTGTCAGCCAGAGGCAAATGCTCTATGACTGTCTCTGCAGGGCTGTGCCAAAGCTACTCAGATCAGGCTTGTAACCAGCCTGCAGTTATGTTTTTGACCTTCCCTTGAGACAAAACCGAATTTATTCCAAAGCTCTTTAAGTGATGCTAACAAAGATAAAAACTAAACTCTCCTGTTTTGAGCTCACCCAGGAGCAGAGTGCAGTTCTGGGCTACCTGGCTTGAGGCAGAATTCTAGCCCACCGTTCCCAAACACAGGGCCTGCAGAAGTTTTAAACATACAGACACTTGAACAGGTAAATACTGGTGTGAGAAATCCAATGAGCTGCTACTACAACTTCAATTGCTAGATCACTGTAGTTAAGAATTTTCTTCCCAACAGATGTTGCTTAATTACCAGTGTGTTATCACACTGTAAAGCAATTCATTCATGCTCATTTAAGAAGTTCTGTCAAATACATACCATAAAACAAAATTAAAGGCAGCTGAAGTCAGAACTAGCTTGGTATTAGCACAAGTCTAATTTTGCAAAGTGGCTGTTCCACATCTAATTACAAAAATCAATACCAAAATTGGCAAGCACTAGAAAAGAACAGCTGCTCAATCCTGCACACTGTAATGTGATTATTTGTGAAGCATTCAAAAAGCATGGACCTAATCCAGGGTCACCTGGCTAAAACAGCCGTATTACATCTTAAAACCCGTCAGTCAGCGGAACTACCATTGTTGCAGAAAAGGAAACCAACTTCACATTGAAAACTGTGCCTGATGAGGATCCTTTTGAACATCCCTTTGTCTAGTGGAATTACTGGTACACAATTCCTTCGTTTTGTGATGCTTCTATACTGTATGTATGCATCAGTATTTCTGCCACAGCATAAAAGTAGTTTTACCATACCACATTGTCACTTCTCTACCACCTCTGTGTCACACGTTGTCTGTATAAAAAAAATAACCAAGTGTCCACGAGCCTCAGGAATGAACTGGGTATGGAATTGGTTTTCATGTCCTCTAACTTGTTTTAATCACATCAGGACATTTTTGCTGAAAACTTCTGACAGAATTATGATTTTGATAGAAGAAAAATTCTAGACGTTTCATTCAGACATTTCTGGTATCTCATGTTTTAATTTACAGATCATAAAACTACAGTGAAATTAGAACTGGCATAAAACTAAGCTTAGAAAAATATCAAAATGGAACCTTTGATCATATGCTCTTTCTTCCCCATTTTCTCCTGGGAAAACCTGTCAAATTCACTTACCTCACAAATATTCATGTTTTTGAAAAACTTTCTTGCTATGAGAAATATATTTCGTGTACAAATCTACCCAGTTTTACTTATCATGAAAATCAGGAATCAAGCGTGAAAACAATCAGCCTGAAAACCAAACCAGATGAGGACCAACTAACTTCAGTGCTAGGAAATTTCTTCTTTGACGTCAGATTTTTCACAGGTAACAGTAAAGTAAGAATGTATAAATTCCTGAGCTTGTCACAGCATTGCTGTTGTTTAAGAATGTTCCATACTTGGCAATTTACCTTTGTTGGATTTTGGTAGTTCACATGAGCCGCTTCCAATCTTTCGCTTTTTCCTCGAAACAGCTGAATTTTTCCTGTCAAAGGTAATAGGACTGTATTGAGGGAGGCTGTTGAATTTCTTTGCAAATTCTTCGTCCAATTTTGCTACGCTAAATGGGAAACAAAACCATTCAAATTAAATGTAACTCTTTCTGGAGAAAAAAATATACTGTTTAAGAGCATGTGTGTGTATACACACACCCTTCTACACAGAGTGAGGGGAAAACAGGTAAGTGCACACACTGTGAACACCAAGCCAGTATATAATAACCCAACTTTGGAATGAGAATATACATTTCTGCTTCTGCACTTTGTAACAGTACAAATTGATTACCTTAGTAGCATATGTTAAAATTAGAAAAAAAATAATCAATGCCATACTGGTGACATTTAGCTCTGTTTACTGCACAGATTCATAAAAGAGATTTGTCTGTTCTGTGAGGGGCATGAACAAAGACAGTAAAACCAATAAATAAAACAATAAAATAACTTCATATGAAAGTTCTTACACCAGAATGAAAACAGCATTTCAAACCAGAAGAAGAATGTCAAACTTATCAGTCTTCTGTGGATATTCTGAAACCTGAAGCTTTGGAGCGGGAATTAGTTTTGAATTTGTTCTGGATGATTAGATCTTCTCTCCTCATATTTTATTTGCTGTGAGGTGAAAATTACAACTAGCTTATACTTTCATGAAATCCAACATGCCTCATACTGCAGCCCAACCTGAATGACTGTCAGTAGATTAACTACAACTCAAATCCACAGACAAGGTATGATTGCTCCTAACAGCAGAAGAAAACAGAGCACTCAAAAGAGGATGGCACAGCATTTCCAGCTGTAATGACTACACTGGCTTGCATAAGCACTCTGTTCCTGCAAATTTTGCAGCCAGGCAGAAGTAGAAATTGTGTTTTAGTAAAAGGCAGTGCACACAGTTAGGCAGGTTATAAATAGCACTGTCAATGATAGGGGAACAACAACATTTTCCACTTGTTTTTAATTCTCCTTGCTATGAAAAACCTCAGCTTGACAGAAGTTGGCATGACTGTTGGAAGGATGGCCCTCATACACTTGGAAGTACCTCAAGAAACATGGTACTTCTCTCTGCTTTCTGAAGCAGCACTTCAAACACATTGCATTCTGAAAGCTTTGGTACACAGAAAGATACCTCATTTTTTTCTCTGTAATTATTACTTCTCTCAGTAAGCCATTTTCCATCTTAGAATACAGCCTTGGCTCTTTGCAGACCAGGCTCGTGGTGGGGTTTGTTTGATTGCGTACATGTTTTATTTTGGTTTTAAATCACAAAGGTATCTGACATCAGTAGTGCTTGGTACCGCTACCTTTTTCTCTTCGACATGGATGTTCCCTGACAACCACAAAACCATCAGATTTTCTGCTCTGACAGCTGTCATGCAATGCCATCCTGTGACTCAGCTCCTCTCCCACTGCCTGTTCCCACCTGCCTCAGCTCCTGCCCCGAGGGCATGTGAGGGGCTGCTGCTCTAATTGGGGAGGCCAAACCTCATCTGAGTGCATGAGCTGCCATCCTGGTGATGTCATTTATAATGGCTAGTCATTTATAATGTTATAAATGGCTAGTCATTTATAACTTGTGAGAGGTGCAGGCAATGGGGAGCGCTGCAAGCTCTATGTCAGCGATTAATTATTTAAAGAAATAAAAATCATCCACACTGTCACGCATTTTAAAAGCCTCTCAGAAGCCTGGTTAGACACGTGTAGCTGAGCTGAGGTGTTCATGCTGCACAGCCTGGTCCTGCCAGGAGGTCCATGCAGGCAGAGCCCTGCCTGGCAAAGGGGTGGGCTGTACTGGGGAAAGCACACCTGACCCAGACCATCAGGGAAATGCGGGAAACTACTGATGGGCAAGGGAAGAGGACACAGGGAAAATGATGTAATTCTGAAGAGATGAGGACACTTTCACCAACACATCTACAAAATGAGGCTGAAATGTGATGCTGAAGGGAGCAGAGGGAGTTAAGTGGAGCAGGTAGAGATAAAACCAGTTCTTCAAGTAGCCAGAAAATCAGGTAATGCAATGAAAAGGGATACAGGGTACCTTCTCCAGCACTTATGCTTCACAAATTCTTAATTCTGCCTTTACAGAGTTCACTAAAAAGTCCTCATTAATGATGCAACTGAATAAAGATGAGAGATTGGAAAATATATATTTCCTCATCCAGCCAGCTAATGAGGATAGAACAGCATTGAATGAATGATTTAGAAAATTTTCCTAGCTACTTTGAATAAATAATTTACAACTACTTTTTTTATGCTACAAGATGTGATCAGTTTTCCCACCATTATGTGTGAAAAGTTTTCAATCTTTCAACTTAAACTTAAAAATATTTCCAAAACTTATACAAAGCTATAAAAATACAAAGTGTTCCATTTTATCGTGACTAATTTTTGTTGACTATTCCAATAAACAAGACTTGGGGATTCCCACTGATTAGTAACTTTTCTGAAATTGAACTACAACTAGATGTCATATAGACTAGGTTGTAAAAAGGGTCCTGTAAACCTGCAAACCAAACATACATAATTTTAAGCATGAAATATGAAAAAAATCCCCCTTTTAAATTCCCTTTCCCATCTGCAAGAATTTGCAAGTATGAATGGCTACCCAGATTTAATTGCTGTGCCTGCAGCTAATTAAATCTGTAATCCTCTGACAAAAATCATTACTTGTATACTAGGAAAGTAATTCTGTGCAGTCTTGCTAAACTTTAATGCATCTATACTCATTTAATGTTTTTAAGATATATTTAATTTCATCATGGTGGACATAAGCAGCTTAAGTACCTTTTCTTTACAATAGAAAAATGACATATTTATCATAATTATTTGCCAGTATAAGAATATTGTTTACTATTCCTATGTAAGCAATCTCTCCAAGTGGGCAAAGAGATATTTTTTCTAGTCTAATCTGGTTTATGATGATTGAACACCTACACAAAACTTTAAATAGTGCTTGCAAAGTACTTTAAAAATATAAGTAACCCTCTTCACCATTTTTGAGCAGGTAAATACTGTGTGGTTTGTTTATAACTGAGCAAATAACATCATTCAAATTCACTTACAGTCATATAAACTGGGGAAGATCTCAAAGGAATTACTTTGCTATACAAATGACAGGTATTTAGAGCATGACTCAGTCCAGCTGGGTTTTTAATTTTAGGAATTGTGATTATTTGGGTGCCCAAAGCAGTTCACTTAGCTGCAGTGAGGAGGACTCATTCTTTAATTATTAGGCTGACTTAACTAAAACACCAAACAGTGTTAAGCCACGACTTACCCAAAAACAAACTCTTCCTTTGGCTTAGTCTTTTTCAGTTTTTTGTTCCCACTTGTCCCACTGGGGGAAAAGGCCCAGATTTCTTCATTCCAGCATCCTTCATGATCTGAGGAGTTACCTTTTCCTGAGCTTCTTTTTCCTGTGATGAAGGCAGAAAATTGTTTCCCATCTTTAGAAAAACGTTCCAAAACAAAGTAGACTCAGAAGAAACTTGTGCACCCAGTCAGTACCGCAACTTCTGAAGCCTGACCTTTCTGAAGGCAGTGACAAAACGTTTTTCATTTTAAACTGGGCAATGATGATATTACCAACTATTCTGCACCTCCTGTCCCTGTCTTTTCCTGGACTACCTCAAAAGTCAGGATCCCTTAAGGTATAAAGAAGAAAGAGATGAAGAGATATACAGTAATAAGCTCCCCTACATTACAAACATCTTTTTTCTTTTCTGACTGTTCTAATTACACATATAAATCTACCAGTTGGAAAAATACATTTCCAGACATCTCACCAAAAGCTTCCAGAAATTATCTCAAATTTGTCCTTCCACGAGATAAAGGGTTCTCACTTAATGCCTACAGCAAAACTAACAAGCAAAGCAAAACCAGAACACATCTGCTTCTCGCAGGATTGAGGACTATGCTCACAACCACAAGAGTTGTTTATATAGAAACAAGGTAATTGTTCGGGATTACATACATCACGAGTCCTGCACACATCTACCAGCAGGCTAACAAATTAAACAACAAAGCCTTCAGTCAAGAGGTTAAAACTCAGATCACAAAAGACAAAAATAGAGCAGTTAGGAATTTGTCAGGTAAGCAGGAACACAGATCACAAGATTTCAAAAGAGCTGCCCAGGAACATGGAGTTCAGCCACTCCACCTGTCCCTAGCATCTCAGGTGGCCAGACAGAACATTCCCAGTGCACACTGCTCAAATTCCAGCTCAAACACGGACTTCTGCTTTTCCTCCCACTCCAGGCAGGCTTTTGCAGTTCATGCTGTAAACAAAACACTCAAAGCCACCCACCTCTGTCCACATTAGCGCGCAGAGATGTGAGCATGCCCTCTGACACCAGAGTTTTATAAAGAGCACCTTTGCAAGATCTCTCCGATTTCCTGGAGCCACAGGTTTCTATCTTTTTAACACAGTCACTGTCCTCAGTTTTGACCTGTTCTGGTAAGCTTTGGGGTACCACCTCCTCTGTTGGGGTGAGTGGTTCCACTTTAATGTTATCAGAAGCCTCACACGGTACTTCCTTGCTGGCTTCAATACTAAGGAAATCGGGAGGCTTTGATTCTTTGGTGGTCTCCATCGGTTTCTCCTTTGATGTTTTCTTCTCTTTCGATTTCACTTTTTTCTTTGGTGATTTTGTATCCAACATGCTTCCCTTCACATTTGAGACGGGGCGGTGTTTTTTGCGGGGAGTGTCCGCGAGTCTCTCAGCGCCCCAGTCCCCCTTGGCCACGGCCTCAATCGTGTACATTACACTTTCAATGTCCGACTCGGAGGACTGCCTCTTTTTACAAGATTTCTTGGGGGTGGATTTTTCATTTGTGTGCCGGTCCAGCTTATTTTTTTTCTTTTTCTTCTTTATCTTTTCCGGCTTTAGCCCAAGGATCGTCATGTCACTCATGAAAAGCTCTGGAGAACGGCACATGTGATCCTTTGTGCTATCCTTTCTCTCAAAAGGACTCTTTTCCATTATGAGACTAGTAAAATCTCTGCATTTTGAAGTTTCTGATTCCTCAGCTTTTGTTTCATCTGGGTTTTGCATTTTCTCTATCTTTGATTGTTCTACTTTTCCTTTACTGGAGTCTTTTAATGTTGTTTTCTCCAGTCCTACTTCTATGTCCTCTGAAACTTCCCCTTCCTCATCTTCCAGTGTTTCCACTTTTGTTTTCCCAGGTTCTTTCACTTTTACTCCTTCTGAAGCAAGGCACATCTAAAATAAGTTTAAAAACAGTCCCATGAAACAAAGATCAACTGTTAACCTTACTTACTCAATACTAACAAGAGCATTAAACAGGAAATGTCTCTGGCATTTTAGTTTAGGAAAGCAAACTGTGCTACAGGACTACTGAAAAACAGGCTAAAGCCCAGCTGAAACTGATGCAATGGGATGAGGGCTAAGTGCTAGAATAAGGCTGGTGGGTTCTACTGCTCTAATAGAAAAAGACTCCGACTGATCTCAGTGGTGTTTCCTTTAAGGCTCTTTATATAATCTGTAAACCCACATTGTCAGAATATCTGAAATGCAACAGAACAGAGTTATCTCTGACTATTGCCACAGACAAGCTACTTGGAATCTCACATCTGCTCCCCTTCAGCTTTCAAATGTACCTAATACAATTCCTTTCTCCATTTTCCAAATGGCCTTCAAGGAGGGAGGGAAAAAAACGTTTATTACTGAATCTCCCTAAATGAAATTATTTTCTTTTACTTAGATGTAAGAAGTAATTTGGAAGGTAGTACAAAAGCCTTCCAAATCTTTCTTCTCATGTCACAGACTTATTTTGCAAAGAACTGCAAAGCAGCAGTGGTTGCCATGGTTATCTCCTCCTGGAAATAACACTAATGGAAACCAAAATCCTCATACTATCTGAGGAACATGGATATTCAAAAAAAGAGCTGTCAGAAGGTCCTCAAACTGCCATGTTCCTTCAGCACTGACTTGGGAGATCCTCTCTGTTTTGGATCACCTGTAAGCTATGTGGACACCTCTACAGAAGGTAGTCCTTCACGGCACCAACCAACTGCCCTTGGGAAGACGTGCTTTGTTCTTACTGTCCCCTCTCAAAGCCCCCAGGCTGAATTCCCAGTGCAGTTTTGTTTTTAGAACAAATGCTCCAGTCACCTGGAGCAAAACCAGATGGAAGAGGCTTGCTTTGAACCAGACATCAGAAGGTTCCCACAGCTCTGCCCACAGGCCATGTGGTCAGTATGGATGTACCTCCCCCAGACACCTGGGTTCTCTTCAGGTCCATTTTAGATTTCTCAAATTGGCTAGCCTTTTTTCCCTTGCAAACTAAAAAAGTCTCTCATACCAATTTATGTAAGAACATAACACCAACAATTGGGATGTTTTTGTAGCAGGTTTCCAAAATTCTTGCTGCACAAGGCAGAAACTACTGATCTGGTTCAGGACAAGTACCCAATAGGTACTGTGTTTTGCCCAGAGCTTGGGCAAAACACAGTACCTATTGGGAATCAGGTTAGACCAGACAAAGGGGAACTCCACAACTATGCTGATGTGTGTTCTTGGTACAAAGGCATTTCTTTTTTACTGACTGCCTTTTTTTTGACTTTTTTACTACACTACAATGTTAAGCACAGCCTGTAATTTTCAAAAGCTGAAGATCAGTCTTTAACATGGAGCTCATTGGACTAAGAATATTTTGTCAATTCAACATAGATCCCCCAGCCAATGGATTTTTTCCTTTTATGCATTTGCTTCTTCTGCAGCAGCCAGTAGTACAGAGCTATAGATGTGGCTACAAAAAAGTGACTTCTGTCTTGTCTAAATAAACTTGTAATTAAACAATCTTCAAGATTGGGAAAGCTTAAAAAAAGTGTTTAGAAACAAAATAAAGGCAAAATTTCAATAAAGTGCCATTGGTTTTAACTGCTCCAAGAAGGAACATCTGCTGAGAGTATCATAGCAGAACTTCTACAGAAGTTATTGACCTGTTAGTTCACCTGAAAAATTAAATGGGCATGAAAAGCAAAGATAAATGAAAGCAGCTCAAGAGCATTAAGATGAATTTGTAATAGCAATGCCCAAATTTGGTAACACAATTATCCAGTCCTCTCTCTCAACTATTTGTGTCCCTCAACCAAACCCTAAAACTTCAAAGCCTAAAACAAGAAACTGAATCAAGCTCAATTGCAAAGTCCTTTTGCCACCAAGAACTGGTGGTACTTCTCAGCTGCACTGACTCTTAGAAACCTCTAAGCTGATGGCTAATCTGGGGAAATCTTGACTTGTGGCACCTGAGACATGATGATTCATGGTTCCATAAGCAGTGGTGAAATTATAACTGTATCACTGTTCTGCCTTGCAGACTTTGACAGTCAGTAGCTTTAACTTCTCCACCCCACTGCACCTGGGGCAATTAGTCACCAGTGTTTTAGTGTTACCTCTGCCAGCTGAAATAATGCTGATGTTCCACACTGTTTCGTTAGATCAGAAGGCCCTGAACGGGATGTACTTGAAGAAATCTATGGAGAGAAAAACCAACACGAATAAAACATTCTTTTATCACTACCAATTATTTTACGTTTATGACACAGATTTGAACAGACTGTTCTCCCCCTTCTCAAAATTCATTCATAAGAGTATATATTGAAAAAGAAGTGCAGACCTGTGCATGCTGGTATGAACAAAAGCCCACTCCAACACTGCTCTGGTGGATAATGCCACTGTACTCTAAACGTTACTTGCATATTTGGGGTTTTTCTTGTCAGGACTCCCTCTGAGGAACAGGATGAACAGAAACACGTGCTTCTCTCACACAGGAACAGACTCCAGCAGTTAAGCAACAATCTATACCAGCATGCAACCCAGATGGTGGTGTTTTTAAAGGCTTAGTAGGACACTTGATTCCAAAATTTGTATTATTTAATTTCATTTCATTATCATAGGTTAAGGAGCCTATTCCTTCCAGAATATGGTATTGCCTTTTGGTGTCCTATAGGACTCATATAAAAGAGATGCTCTGAACCCAAAGTTAAGTAGGAGCCCTAAAGCCTTTGGTAATCTTTAGTATTCCTCAGAGTAAAAGGAGGTTGTCATGCAAGCATGTAGCTGATTATCCTCCAGAATCTTTTTCCTGTATCAGGCCATCATCCTCTTCAATCCTTTAGAGTGTTTTTTACCAGTTTTGAGCTAGGTGCAAAGAAATGATCTTTTTCTAAACAAATTTCAAGTATCATTATCTGGATGGGCCACTGGTATGAAGAAAATGTTATATATTTAAGGACATATCCCATCACCTCTGACCAGGCTTGGGGCTTTCTTATACCTCCTTCTTTAGGTTGCATAAGAAAGTGAAGTTATAAGAGACCAGGGAACTAAAGTACTTACACCCTTTTGGCCCTCCCTGTCCCTGCAAACTCAGGTTTCCATTGCTCTCAACCAACATGGGCCTACAAAGTCGATCCCAAACTATGGCCTGTCACTGCCATAAAGGAAACAAAAAGAACACTGTCTCTACATCTCCTGGAAGGTGCAGCTCTTCACAGCACCTCCTAAGCTCTGACCATTAGAGCTCAAGCTTCCACAGGCTGCTGACAGCCAAGTGCTGTTAGTGCCTTGGTGAGGTGATGCTCCACTCTCACACTGCCTCCCTTCACTCCTGTGCCTCTGCACTTAGGGCTCAAGACAGAGCCAGGGGCTCAGCAGAGCTGAACAGCAACAGCTTCCCAGGCTTTAGAATGCAGAGTGCCTGCTCCATCCATTTGCAGAAACTTAGAAATCCTTAATAATCCTTATTTAGAAAATAATTTAACCCCCTTCTGCATTTTATCTTAATCACCATCTGTGAAATACCAAAAAGGAAGGGATAGGGAAGCGGGGGGGGAGGAAATGAAGATAAAATTGTTTAATCCACATAGTAGAGAGATGAAGGAGGAGCAGAGCACTGTGGTATGCTGAAGAAGACAGGCTCCCACGCACCAGGCACTTGCCATGCCAGCAGCATGGAAACAGCAGTCCAGTCCCCTCCAGTCCCCAGCAAGTGCAGTTTGGAGTTACAGCAGCATAGCACAGCTGACTGCCAAATCCACTTGCAAACTTAAGACACCCCCGAGGTGATTATGAACATGGTTTATTTGGGATGCTCCAAACCAAGTCCTGGATTGGTATCTGAGAACTTAAGCTGAATCTCTCACATCTCATTTATCCAACTACGATCCAACACTAGAGATCTCCAAAAACAGGGAAAAAACAAAGGAAGAAAAAATCAACAGGACTGATGTCCTAAAAGAGCTAGAGACGTGGAAGATGTGCCTAGCACATCTGCTGTGTTATTCCCTGTTTGAACCAGAGCCTTTAACGTCCATTTTGTGTATTAAATTAGGCTTGCAGGAATCCATCTGAGCAATCACTGAGAGATCACGGAAACCTGTCCAACATACAATGCTGCCAGACTTAGCTTCACTATTTCTGCCACCTGCAGTACAAACTGTGCACTCCTGTGGACAAGCATCTGTCCTTCTACTAAATTAGGGCTTCACAAGCTTCACAGGCACATCACAACTTCTAATGCTGACTTCTAAAAATCAGGCTGCGCTTGGCAATGAGCCTTACTCCAGAACAGCACTACTCAGCCTCCTGCTGTCCTGTTAGAGGCCATGTTAAAAACTCCTGGTGCACCTGAGTAAATACCACCAGCCCTTCTGCTGTCCCAGAGCTGCAACAGCCAAATACCCTTATGGATCACTGATCACAGTTAGGTGTAATCACGCTTGCACAGGCATTGCTGGCAGTAGAGCACACAGCTACAAACTCTACTACTGCCAGAGACTGCCTGTACAGTAAGGCAGATTTTCTTCCACCCATATAAATTCCTACTTTATTTCAAATTCACATGTTTTATGTGTTTTATGTGACAATTTAAGAATGTTGTACTTGCAAGACTATCCACAGAACAAGACATGAAATACTTTCATTTCAATGCTTCCAACCTCTGCCTGTTTTCCTGAGAGGGACTGACCTCACCAGCAAGAATACAGGGCTGGCTGCAACTAGATAGGATCCAGAGAACCATTTTCCTTACTGAAATAGGATGTGAATTTGAAATAAAAAATTAAAACACCACAACAAAAGAGTGTACAAGTAATGTGCTAGCATACTCCCTTGTTTGTCTAGAATACAGCATGTATCTTCATCTTTCAGTCATCACAAAGAATAGCATTTGGACATCAAACCTCAGAGATTCTTGAGTGAATCATCCATATCAAAGAGGAGGTCTCTCTTTAAGACTTACAGAGAATTTCTAGGACTTTGAGGAAACCTGACTCTACATTTTTGGTTACTGCTGACAGCTGCCAATTTCAGAATTTAATACACTGCATCAACTTCCAACTCTTCATACAGATTCCCGATGACCTCAAAGTCTACTTTTCCTTTCCTATTCTCAGTGCAATTAAGCAATGCACCTTCCAGCCATTACAACTAAAGCTTTATTTTTTAATCCTGGTATCCAGCTCCTCATTAAGAAGCATACTGTTATTTTCTGTCTTTGCTGTTCTCCTTAACATTGTTTTTATTACAGTAATAAAGTTAATTTTCCCAAAAAGAAGTGTAACTTTCTGTGCTGTCTCTAAGAAAACACACACATTCACAAGTGTTTAAATGACTAGGTCCTTGGGATCATAGCCACTGCCTACTTCTCTTGATACGTAATGATTTACTAACCTATGTTTTTCTGGAAATACCAAATTTGATACTAGAGCAAACCTTAAACTATTCATGTTTTTTTTTGTGGACAGGTTACACACATCTTCCCCTTCTGACACTACTGGGTATAACTTTACCTCTGCCAACTGGAAGAGTGCCGACTTCCCACAGTGCTTTACTGGCTCGGGACTTGGCAACTGGGAAGTGTTTGATGAGATCTAGGTTAGAAACAAACAGAGGAGAAAATATTTTAGTGGCATACAGGAAAGACAGACAGGAAGGGGGAAAAAGAATGGAAAATAAGAGATTATTAGTTCAAACAGTTACTTTTAGTTCTTTGTGGCAAAAGGCCCTACTTCAGACAGGCAATCCCACCCAAGAAACACTTAACAGATATGTAGAAAACAGGAGAATACAAGCAAATACAGCATTCCTTCCTTAGATTACACTCATGGATACTCCATGTTTGTACTGTCCACAGCTAATATTCTGTCAAGCTGTGTGTTTTACGTCTGTTTTATGTGACCAAGTGAACAAATCATACCTCTTGCTTTAAAATATGCACTATTAGTTGTTACGGTTAAATAAAATTCTCCCAGAAGGTCTGGGCAGTATTTCTCATTATTTAGACATAGAAGAGGACCATCTGTCCTCACAGGCAGTTCCTGTCTCACTTTCTTTAGTTATGAAAAAGAAAATAAGACCTATGTCTGGAGATCAAATCTAGCCTTCCAAAGAGCAGTTGGTGTGCCAGCACCTGTGATGAGTAAATAACTACCATTACCACTTTAGGAAATTGCTTTTACATCCAAATTTTTACAAACCCGCTTTCCAGTGCAGCATTATTAATTCAGAAATGCAAGAATTATTACTTCTGATATGTGACCTTTTTCAGCATAGCATTCCATGGCAATATTTGACCTGGAAGCCTTTGAAAGCCTTGGGACAAAGTCATCAGTATTTCTGTGGTATCTCCCTCACCACAAAAATCACACTTAGGATCATGATCAGGCAGGTAGTGACAGGACAAGGGCAATGGTTTTAAGCTGAAAGAGGGCAGGTTTATGGCAGCTGTTATGAAACATTCTTAACTCAGAGGGTGGTGAGGCACTGGAACAGGTGGCCCAAAGAGGTTGGTGCTCAGAGCCAGGGTGGATGGGGCTTTGAGAAACCTCATCACAACAAAGGTGTCCCTGTATGATGCAGGGGGCTTGGAATGAGGTGAGCCTTAAGGTCTCTTCCAATTCAAACCATTCTAGTGTTCTATCATCTTCCAGATGCAAAAATTATCATGTTTGCCTTTCTCCTTGTAATTAATTCTATCTTTTGAACAAAGTTATTTGGAGAATTTATCTTTGAATTAGCTGTCAAAGAATTTATTATTACACTCCCCACCGCATCCTCCTCCACCAAAATCCAGGACATCCATTTCACTTACAGCTATTTAAAATACAGTGAATAATACTCAAATGTGCACTAGTAGTAATTTTTAATATTAAACTGAAATACTTTAACATCCCAGTTTTGCTTTGAGACAGTTCAGGGAATCTGCTCAGGACCCCTGAGTGATCTCGTACACTGCACTTTGCAGGAAGATGGTCTCAACTTTTTATCTTTCTATTATAACAAATGCTCATCTCAATGATTTTTTTTTCAGCACAATATGAATGGCAGAAAAAGGACAGAACAACACCCACACACAGCGAATTATAACTTGAGAACATACAGGCATATCTTGCCTGCTGATGCAGAAAGTGAGGAAAGAGTAAAGAAATTCTGACAAGACAATAAGTGATCCTAACAAAATGTGAGATCTTTATAGTACTAAAAGAAAGAGAGGAAGCAGACACTTCGTATCAGAAAAAAAATCTTTTAAGAGGTAAGAAAACAAACAGCAAGTGACACAAGAGTGTAACTCATTCTGATGAAGTTACTGGTCAAACATCAGAAGGAAAAGAATGGCTGATCATCAGCTCTTAGTGAGATTACAGATCCCTGTCTTATGAACATCTTCCAGCCATAATTAGAAAAATCAGAACCACCAGTACTACAACCACGAACAGCCCTTTACTTATGTAGAGGTTTAACTGAAGGATCATTAGGATCAAGTTACTATCTTTTATTACAAAACAGTTTGCAAAAGAAGCATGGTACTACTTTTTCCTCCTAGAATAGGCATTTCATTTCAACACAAATGTTTAGTAATTTCAGTATGTGGCCAAACAGCAAATACATTTGTCTTTATCTGGGAAAGCTACAGCTTTACATATGGGAAAGCTGGAAGAGAAAACACTTGCTAGTTTTTTACATTCCCAATTTCAAGGGAGTGTAAAAAACTAGTGAGAGCATTTTGACCAAAAGTTTTGGATTCAAACTTCCTGTTCTGCACAGAAATAAACAGAGAGCAAACCTCAAAGTAAATACGTGAGAATGCAGCAGGGACACAAATCATCCTCAGGCATGCCTTTTTTCTTAAATTA
Organism: Argya squamiceps; assembly: GCA_037834095.1. NCBI lineage: Eukaryota > Metazoa > Chordata > Aves > Passeriformes > Leiothrichidae > Argya > Argya squamiceps. Next base: position 19,180,876 of record JBBMKD010000001.1, on the reverse strand, counting down.
TAGGAACAGGCTGGACTAGGAAAAAAAATTCCACCTTGTTACATGCTGCACTTGACTGTTTTGGGGTTTTTTTAATTAAATCACCTAGAGCAAAAATCTGGAAAAGCTGCTGAAAGCAAAAAGTTTGGTGGCTGTGGACTCAATTTATTTTTAACATAGTTGAAATAGCAGTTTTTTTACTTCCATACTCCAGAAGCCTTTTCTTTAATAATGAATAAGAGTTCAGGAAAGTAAATCCAAGAGGTACTCATCTTTCCTCTCAAGGAAGCAATCACCACCATCTGTTCACATTGGCCAAACACAGATGCAGTAAGACCATGAGAGCAAGGGGTCCCCATCTGTTCTGCTTCCCTCTCATGGCAGGGAAGGGGACAGTGACCAGCCCCTGTGAGCAGACAGCCTGCAAACAGCCACTGCCCTAAGGAACACGGCCCACTGCTCAGAAATCACAGCCTTTCCATAAAGGTTCAAACGAGGACAAAAGTAGGGCCAACTACTTGCAAGGTCAGAGCACCATGACAAAGCCAAAAGCTTAACCTGACAACAGTCCAAACTTCAAAAAGCTCTTATATGAGGATATCATGTCGTCTTTGAGGACCTCCAAGGCACTTGGCTGCGCACCCACAGGACCAAACAAAGTCTTGCTCCCAGGACTTTCATCATCTGTTGTGTCAAGTCACTAGGCAGGCCTCATTAGCCATATCCTGAACAGCTTTAATTGACAACTATAGCACTTGGCCTAGACAACCAGATGAAAGACTAACTGAGGCTGTAAAGACAAAAAGAATCCCATGCTACTCTAGACATAACGAGCTGTTTCTGAGTGACAGGGCACTTGTACTCCTGGGGTAAAGGTGTCTGTTTTAAATGACAAACCTACTCAATGGGATCACTGTCTTCACAAAGAGGCACTCTTACTCACCCGGCTGCAAAGGCGGTGAAGAGAAAGGCAACATATGAGGAACACCCAGCCAGAACCAAAACTGAGCTGGGACGGCTGCCAGAAGTCTCTAGGCACATCAGACCAGAGCACACTTCACATTTCTTCACAGGTCTACTTGGCTACTGGTTAAATAACTACTTTCTCTCCCTCTCTTTTTTCTTTTGTAGCACTGTGCATTGCTGACAGCAGCCCACTGCAAATTGCCTGCCATAATTTAGCTCACTAAATGCAGTAATGCGTTCATATAGACAAGATGCAGTAAGAAGTGGCACAGTAAGGAACAGGACTTTTGCCAAATTTGACAAAGACAGCCTGTGCAAATGAAAGCCCTTATAGCTGAAAGAGCACAAGCAGCTTTAATAGCAGAGGAGAAAGCTTAAAGAGGTTCTGTAACATGCCCAATACTTTCCCCAGGAGCAACCTAAATCATCAGGTTACAAGCTTAGAAAAACACCATTTCTCTACTGCTATAGATAAAAAATGATGTTCATCACTGTCATTAAGATTTCACAGGAAGAATAACAACGGCTAGCTGGGTGGATTTTTTAAAACTTTGTTTGGTTTTCTTCCTCCTTTCCAGATTCCTGTCTCCTATTTCCAGCCACAGAACAAATCCAACCCCTCCTGACTGCATACACATTTAAATATTTTTACAAGAAAAAGAGATTAACCCTGACTCTAAAACTGTCCTCAGCAAATCCTAATTAACTTTCTAAGCACCTCTTCTACCTAACATTTGATGATTCATATGTGCACTCCAATGTGCCAAAGGAGCTCACTCAGCATAGTGGAATGCAACTCAATGCATTGCCACATCCGTATGACAATTTTCAGGTTTGTCATTTTGTTTGTTCAGTTAGGAGAGGAAATGATTTTAGGTTCTCTGAAATTCAGAGACTAGGGCTAAGCCAGGTTTTATGTGACAATTTAAGAATGTTGTGCTAAATGCAATACAAACTCTGTTCAACTCTGCAGATATCCAGGATGACTGAGATTTTTGCATCAGCTAAGTTAGCACATCCACTTGCAGTATTACTCCAGTATTTTGCAATAAAATTAACAAGAAATGTTCTCCAGTTTGTATTTTTTAACTTGGTTTAAAAGTCTGGCTTCAACACATAGTTTCACCCTGCTCAATTCTACTAATTTTGTCAAAAGAGCTTTGCAAATTGACTTCTGACTTTCAAAACACCTCCATGGTTAGAACGATTAACTCCATTGTATCTTTTACAGGGGTGTTTGTAGTCAGATATTTTCTGGCACCTGAACCAGTATTGATTCATTTTCCTTGGCCTGCTAAGAAAAACACAAGGGCCCATTCTAACCAAGCTAAAAACACATAGCAGACAATTAGCTCAACACTTCAGAGAAGGAAGTCTGTGGTATGTAGCCAAACCTCTGTAAATACACAGAATAACAGATTATCTTTTAATTCCTTTATGCTTCCCTGCAATAGTACCAGCTCCAATCCCAGCCTTTTCAGTCACATACAAAATGCACCTGTGGCTTAACTGCTTCTGCAAGCAGTATCAGACTCCCCCAAATGGGCAAGAAGAGTATATGTGTGGAAAGTCAGTTCACAGAGGCACATTCAACACATGGGAGAAGAAATTCATAAAAGCAGCATTTCCTGAAGTCCAAATCTTCAACATGTGGAGGAAGGCAGAAAGGCTACTTACTTATGGGAAACTGATAGGTTTGATAAGCCCCCACCAAACAATGCTGTTAAATATCCTTGTGGCTGTTGTGATAAGCTTCCTTTGACCTGCAAGGATTCTTCAAATGATTCCTGCCTCTAGGGCAGTCACCATTCCGCCCTGCTGCAGCCTCTTCCCACAGGCACTGCACCGTGTCATTTCAGAATGCCTTTTAATTGCTGTTTTCCTAGATGTAAATTAAAAGGCCATTTGGATAAGTAAGTCTGCAGTGATTCTTTGGGTATGGAAGGCTAGGTAATGTTCACAAGGCCAGTACCTCTCAGCTGGTAGAACTGGCCAACATCTCATCCTATCACTGGTTATTCACTCCATGGTTTTCTCAGCACAATGCTGTCACGAAGACATACATATCCTGATGGGAATCCCTGATAAGCCAGGGTGCTTAGCTATTCAGTGACAACTCTTACCGGTTCCTTGCTTCCTCCCATCCTCCCCCACCACATTCAGCCACTATACCTCAGCAAACTGAAACCTCCCCCATCACATTCAGTCATTATACCTCAGCAAACTGGAACAATGCAGACTCCTCCGTTTGTTTTACTGCCCCCAGGACTCCGGGCTGTGACGTGTTGGAAGAGATCTGTCAAGAAAACAATTATGCTTGTATTACCTAACTCTTCAGTTTCAGTATCACACTTCAACATGCTAAATTTATAATCTGTCATAGACTCCTAGTACCCCAGAGAATGCAAACGAGTCCCAACACACCCTCAGAACAAACAGTATCTGCTTTCCAGGAAACACATAAACAGGTGATCTGTGAAATGGTAATCTTGAATTATTTTTCAGAAGGAAAATCTTTTCTAGGATCAACAAAACAGGCTTTTTTTGAAGGGCTTGTATTTGTCTGCTGTTATGTCAAAGAAGGGTTAGCAACAAATACGTAACACTATTGTATTTCACAGTTCAGTTCATTCTGCACCTGAAATTGCAGAATGGTGGTGATGACAGAGCACAAATTGCTACTTAGCACAGAAGGTAAGTGTGGACAGGAACACTATGTGTGCAGGTATTTTGAGATACCAGATCTATCCAACACACTAAGGTAACTGCATTTCATATTGTTTAACTTGTGTCCATTTAGTTTTGTTGCAAATGGCACCTCTGATTAATGTTAGACTTCACTACAATTACCACTTGTTTTGCCACTGACACACATACCTACCATGCACTGGTCAGGTGCACCCCCTCTACAGGCTGTTTAACATCCTTGAAAAATAAGACTAGTCAATTTGCATTTCTAATTACTGATCATCAGTAAGTTACTTCTGAACTACATCTTTTAGCAGTGCAGGTGAGCTTGTTTCTTGGCACCCACTGAAATTTTTCTTCAACGGGTAAGAAAAAGCCAGAAGTCAGAAACCCTTAGCCAGGGCACATCTTGCAGCACACAATTCCTGTTTACTATCACAGGAGTCTGGCACTTTTCTCCTTCAGCACTGTAAAATGAACTGAAACAATTAGGTGAGCTGGTATTTGTCTTACTCTTTAAAAGATTCAGCAGTGAAATTCAATAGAAGACACTGCTCTACTGACAGTATAAACACATAGAAGCATCCCAGAAATATGGGAAGATGGATGTTGAATCATTACCACTGAAGTGTCATAAGTGATACCGGAATTAACCAATTCTAAGAAGCCTCTAAGTATTGCTTTTCATTGCTGGCACACTAGGCATTTCCTCTTCCTAACAAGAAAAGCCAGCAGGCTGTTTAAGAGCCTAATTACAGGTTATCTACTTCACTCTGGCCATTACCTTTAATCAGAAATAAAGGATCTGTGCTTCAATTTAATTCTAAGACATTTCAAACACTTGGATCTTAAGTTGGAACTCAAGGACTTGTGTGCTGATGTTAAAATATCCAGCTGAAAAAAGTCCCATTTCCTGTGTGCTAGGTTTGCAATGTACCTGCTCCAGAAGTGATGTTTTAGGGAAGAGTATGAAGGTGCAAAGGCAATGGATATTAAAGACACACAAGTCAGATTAACAGCTGGTGTGAATATAGGTCATAAAAAGCCCCTACTACAACAAAATTTCTTTCCATATACTTACTTAAAAACTACCCAGTGTCCTGTAAAATCAGTACCTATACAACTAAATAATTTTGTGTCATGTATTACGACTATTTCAAAAGTTGGAACAATACCAAGAAACAAGTGATGCTTGCAGAGGGCCAGAGTTCTTTGAAATCTCATTTTTGTCATATTATTTACATCAGTGAAAGCCATTAAGACTTGGATGAAACTGTTTTCTTTCTTCAAAGAAAAAGAACAATACACACACCAGAGTTGCACTTCTAGCTGTATCTGGAGTATGTTGACAAAACTATTGTACATTGCACAATTAAAGCACACTTGCATAGAGCTGTTTGGTGGTTCTACAAGAAAATTCTGGAAATTTAAGAACTACATTTATTTTTAATGGAGCTGATGACTAAAGCAGCCAGAACAGATTAGAAACATAACGTAACACCCAAAATACATGTTAAAACCTTAGTTAATAAGGCTCTAGTTTAAAACTAAGTGCAGGAATGATGTATCTCCAAATTACAGCTTAAACCACAGCTCCATTATTGCACTTGGGTTTCCACCATGGTCCTAAACAACACTCTCTTGCACTTCAAGTCTGACCCATCTAATAAATGATTCAGCAGCATAAACCCAAAAATCAGGAAACAAATAACAGCATCAATTTTAGTTAAAGACATTTGATTTCCTTTCAGCTGGATATCAGATGCTTCTTAAAAGGAAGCACTTAGAAAAAAACTTTTTGAAACTCACCTCTGCAAACTGAAACAATGATGACTTCTGACAGGTTTCTGTAGGATTAGATGCATCAGACTGGCAAGTACTGGAGGAAACCTGAAACAAGGAGTGTGCAGAGTAAGACCTCAAAGGGCCTTCTCTCAAGCTAAAAACAACAGTGAGCAAAACAAATCATTTAAGAGAAGAAGGACCAGGTAATGTTTCACAGTCCTGGAAAGACTAAATCACATATATAGATGAAAACATAGTTTAGTACCCATTTTAATGCATTTGAAAACTGTCTAAAAAAAGATCACAAAAATACCAGTTTGTTTTTTTTTTTTCTCCTTTTATGATCCTGAACTTGTAAGAATAATTTTTATGCAATAGAATACTCAATGGATTATACTGGACTGCACCCATAACTATCTTGTATTGGTGACACTATCGATACTGCTAGATGTGTAACTTGTGCTATAATTCTGGGTAAGAATACCTAGAAGGTTAAAAAAATTTTGAAGACACAGTTGATGAGAGGAATACTTGGAAAAATAATCTCCAATCATAACAGCATGAAAATAAGTAAATAAGGGTAGCACAAGCTTAACATTTCTCAAATTATGTATCTAAACATACATTTTAGGGGTGCTTTTGAGAAGCAGTGGAAGACAGTCATTAAATCTGAAAACAAAAGACAAAGAAATGATTGCTCAAAACCAAGAGCCTTATTTGAATTAACACAGATCTTAGCTGTAGTATTCTTATTAGCTAGAAATACGTTAATCAAGCATTATTCTGTAAAGGCATTATATCAAATATGTTACATTCATTAAGTGTCACATTTGAGTGTAAAAGATTTACATGTGTAACTCCTAGGAGAATGAGATACTGTTAGTGTAAAATAAGGTATGTTACATGGTTTGCAAGAGATAGAAAAAAAGGGAGGCTAGGTAAGATTTTAGAGAAAGTAACAGGATGGATTTTTTTTCCTTAACAACTTTTTTCCCCTCAAAATTTCAGTTTATTTAAAAGATTCAAAAATAAATGTGGGGCTTTTTCTTATTCATTACCTAAACAAATAATCAACAGCTTTTTTAGGTGAAAGCATATGAGATTTAGCTACTGACTGCACCTGTTGTTAGTAAGCACAAAGCCCCACGCAGGCCTACAGCACGTGCAGCTTGCCCTGCTGCTCCTGCTGCTGTTTGTCTGAGATCCTGAAGCACTGCAATAGCAACAGCAGCATTTGCTTTCAGGAATCTGCTACCCACGCTCCCCTGGAAACACTAAATCCAAGTGTAGCAACTCACAGGCCAAGGGGAAATATACCAATGTGACAATTTGCTTACATTACAAACAAACTTGTTTCTTCCCTGCCATAAAATCGAGCAGCAAGTGACTTCTGTGATCTATATTTCCACCATATTTATTAAACACTGAGCAGGATGTTTTATCAGTGCACTGTGGGAATACAGCAACCCAAAGGGCCACAAAGAATGTATTTTTAATGTCTATCTTCTGCATTGTTACTAGGTTGTGCTACTCTTTTCACTGATGTAATGTTAATTACTGATTTCTATCATGTTTCTGTACAGTCTGGTTAAGGTGTCTGTGCCTCAACAGTAGTCTGGACTATACCAGGAAAGCATCTTGCTGCTTTTGAGTGACCCATCTCTGAAGGTCTGAGACTCTGCAGAGGTGTTAATATGTAAGGTTGCTGCCTGCACGTCTGAGCACTCATTTGGTTATTTTAGGCCATTGCACTGGTGGGATTCTTAAAGGAATAACCAAAATTTAGACTTGTTTCCCATATTTTCTGCAGTTCAAGTGCTTAGCTCTGAGTTGGGAGCCATTGAGCCGGGGACCCCGGGAGCACCATGCTGGAGTGCTCTCCCCTTCCAAGAGGGGCTATCCCAGCTCAGCCCCCACAACACAGGTGCTGTCAGACACTCAGGGCCTTCTCGCTGCCTTGGAAGCCACATGCCGGGGGCTGGGCACAGCTTGTACACCTGGTGGTACAAGAACCATGTGCTGTGGGAAGTGTGAAAGGTGTGAAGCCCAGTTCTCCACAGTTTTGTGTGTAGAGGACTGATTGTTGGTGCTCAGTAACTCAGTGGAGATCTTGTGGTTGGAACCACTATGCTTTTCCTATCAATTCCTGCTACTCTTAAAAAACTTAATGCTGTTGCCTTTACTTGGCAGAGCACTAATTTGAGCTTGTTTCTTCTACTCTGCTGCTCCCCAAACATTCTTGACCTGTGAGAAACTTCCCATCTCCAGGACTTCTAACCTTTGCTAGACTGAACCGGATCAAAGCATTAAAATAATTACCAGAGGGAACAGATGCACAGATAGTGTCATTTTGTACATCTCATTTCCTGCTCTAATAAAATGTCTGCAACATCCAACTTCTCTTGTTTCTTCCTCCCAGCCTTCCTTCAAGCTGCACTGAGAGATTTTTCACTTCTGATCCACACTTTGCACAGACCCTGCATCATATGCAAGATGGCCTTTTGTTCTCAAAAAGAAGGAAACCACGGGTATTCCTTTCCCTGCAGGTTACTCTAACCTTCTCTAAAACGATCACAGAGAACAAGGGAGAGCCACACTCCTGACCGGTGTGAGGCGTTAGCGCTGGCAGACAGGCAGGCTTTGGAGGACGCTCCGGATTTCGGGATTTCTGGGCAGTAACCTACAGAGAGTCCACTAGGTGCTGCTGTAAGGCAAGGAAAGGGCCTGACGGACGAGCAAGGAGATGAGCTGGGAGCCGAACGGACGAGCAAGGAGCGCTGCTCACCCGGCTTCAGCCTTGCTGCCAAATAACCTGCGGTGAGGACCAGGCTTTGCCTGGCAAAAAACCACAGCAGCTGGAGCAGACCCGTCCGGCATCTCTGCTCAGGAGTTCAATAAAATATGCTCATACACCACTGTCTTGTGTAACTGATGAAAACATCCAAATGCAGGGGGAAACTCACTGCATACCCATGTTCTTTGCTGGCTACCTTTAAGGTCTGTAGCTTCTCTTGCCTATTTTCTTAGTAACTCCAGCTGCTGCCTAGAAATCTGTCACCTACCAACACTGAATTCTGTTACCAGAAGAGAAACTCTCTAGTCTATTACAAAAATTTGCAAAAATTAGAACATATTGGCAACTGAAGAGATGGCAACTGAATCCTCAAAACAATTTTGTATCACTGTTATGCCTCTTCCTATCCTCCTCCTAGCAGGTCACTTGGTTACCTAACATCTGGGCTCCTGGCAACTTGAAGATTAAATACCTCAATGAAAAACCCCTATCCATTCATTTAGCATACACTTGGCAGAACATCAGCAGGTGTTGAATACTTTTCATTGGATTAGCAGACCTCTAAGTATAATGTTCTTCATCCTCTCTGAAGTGCTGAGCAACACTGCGCCAGTGCTGCCCTCCCCTCCATTAACAACATCAAGGTTTTAAGAGTATGTAAGACCTGTGCTTACAAGGCCAGCCAAGGCTGCATGATCATACACATGCATAGCAGTCAATATGCATGCTGACAGGTAATCCTGTGTCTGGCAGATCCCCAGTTTAAGAACCATGTATGTGTACATGTATCTTAAGTGTTGACATACACTTTAATGGTCTAGACTACATGTTATAATTTATGTAAAAATTTAGACTACATGTTATAATTTATAGCATTCTTTAAAATAAGACACTGTGTCTGTCCTTTTCTAAAAAATAGAAATGCCAAGGTTTTAGAACTACTATGTGTATTTATATACTCATGTGCATATAATAAAAACAATACATATATTCTCCATAATAAAGCAACTTCTGAACCTCTTTCACTAATCATACCTCTGGAGTCACCTTAGTACACCATATTCTCTCCCATGTGGATATCAACTCTAATACAACACAACTGACTCCTCTCCACCGAAGAGCAAGCAGCTTCCCAACTCTACAATGAATTCTCAAGCTGCTTTCTGAGTCCATCACCTCCTAGCATGTTCTGCTAACCTCCCATATGCAGTGAGACCATAAGCATGGAAACCCAACCACAGATCCTCCTAATGGCATGCAAAGATGACCATCTTACATCTCCTCTGTCTGCACGCCTGAGGGTGGGAAGATAGAAGAGCTGGTCTGTTATCCAAGTCTAAATAGGTTCAGGATCATTACTGCATTTGACAAACACATGCCTAAGAAATGTTTGCTCTGTATCTATTCACCACTGAAACATATGAAAGTAAAGGCAAAATGGAAGACACACCAGGGCTGCCACACAAAAGGAAACTGAGAAAGTCTCTCAGCACCTGGACACACAGCTGGAAAACTTAACTACTGCTAACACACAATGAGGAGGACTGAACTTTGTTCCTTTGGGTCCCTCTAAAAATGCCAATCACCCCAACTGATCTGGAGGAAGTATTTTACAAAGGGGATCCTCAAAAAGAATCAGAGATGTGCAGTTTCCTGGGAAAGTGCTCTGTCCCTTAACCACTTGTCAGATAGGGTAGGACAATTGAAATACAGTAAATCATTAGTAAGTATGGGATAAATTATGGCTCTTCACGATTCTAACAATCCCTCAACTGGTTTTGTCTAGGCTGTATTTATGACAATTATTTTGTTTTACATTTTTGGGGAAAGCAGATTACAGCTTGTTTCTTTGATGTAGAGGGTCAGGTTTCAAAAGAGGACTACAGGCCTAGAAGAGTAGAGCGTAGTTTATACATAAAGTGAATATTTCACCACAGGTCATATTGCACCCTTCTATTAGGAAAAATGGGATCTATTGAGGCACATGGGAAGTACGTCTTTTGACCAAAATAATGAAGTTCTGATTAAAAGAACTTCCATGCACTAAAATAATCACACAACATGCTTTTTGATCTAACTCTAAATCTGTACGTAGATTTTATTCCTACACTGCCATCTGAAATCATACTACTGAGGCTCTTGTAAAATCAAGACACCTCAGCTCTCAAGGTCATAGCAAAGACCTTTTTTAAAGGAATGCAGTATCTGACTACAATATATCTTCCCTCACATTTAAATGTAACACCATAGTAAAAGCAGCTTCTATGCTCCAAGCTGAGATTACAAGTTTGAGAAGTACAGGACAGTATAATTTTAGCACAAAATAATGTATTTCTTTTCACTTCTCTGTCAGCTTGGCTTGAGTATTTCTTATTTTTCATGCTGCAGCACAGAAGGCCAGTACCCACACAGCATAAAACTTCCATGGCTAAAACTGGTCTGCAAAGCATTGAGGAGTCCTGGCAGTACAGGAGCAATACATCTCAAATGCACTACACGTATAGATTAAGTTAATTATTAAGTTATTAATAATTATTAAGCTATTATTAAGTTAATTATTTTCTCACAATAAAAACAAAACAACAATAAAAACAACAAAAGAGAGCTCTTTCCTAGAGCTAGAGATTTATGGCAGTGATTACTTATTATGCCCAACAAAGAAGCCATCTTTTGAATAATTTTCAAAGTTGGCCTAAAAACCAGATGATATTAATAATCAGAAAGAACAGACATTCTCTGCTCTACTGGAGATACGCACAAACACTCACTAGACTCCTTTGTAAAAACACAGAACACATTTGTGATGGCAACTGAACTACAAACTTCCATTTAGACATAAGGACTTAGTGAATAGGAGCAGACTGCAATACTTCAGTTATCTGTTAGCACTTGCATGGTTTCAAAATGATGCTGACTTCGTATGAAATTATTTATTTATTTATCTGTTGGTGCCAAGGCCACAGTTGTGTGAGGCATTGCACAAGCACATAAAATCACTGTCCACAAAAGCTTGCAAACCACCTGTTTGTTAACACAGTCACTGTATTTCAACCTTTTTACCTCTGACAATGTCCCTTCATGGGGCAAGCTTGACTGGTGTTCATAAATACTAGCAGAGTTAATATTGAACTGTGCTCAATCTCTACATTCACAGCTGGGATACAAGACTCACACTTCATTCCCAGCTGAGGTTACCTGAGATGTGTCCTAAGTTTCATTCCCCACTGGTCAAATATTCCTCTTACAAGCTCTTTAAACTGAGAGCTCGTGGTAAGGGACAGAAGAGAGTTCCTTACCTCTTGTGCAGTAAGTGCATGTTCCCCTGCTAGAAGCAGCATACTCAGGCCTCCCATTTGTGTAGGATCTGTTAAAAGAGTAAAAGGGAATCTTAAGTTGATTCATTTGCTTGTTTAAAAAACCCACCACTTGCACCACTAAAGCCCCAGAAGACTACTTGTCACAGACACTCTCAGCAAGCTGCCATAAAAGGCAGTTCAAGAGAATCACAAACAACCATTTCTGTACCCTCTGGGAAGGCTTTCAAAGCTGTTTGAAGGATTTAATTGGATTTGTGTGCTTAACACCCCATTGCATGGATTTACAATTCTACTGCCAAAGGTTTTATGTACTGCAGAGATGAATATCTTTAAAACAGCAACTGTAATGATCTCATACATAAACATACACAAAGATGCTCTAATAATGCACAGATTTATAAGTCGGTGGATGCTCCTAACAAGGGACTGGTTCCTTCCTTGGCGACTGAACAAATAAAAGGATGGAACAAAACAACATGATCAAGCTCTGAAGCAAAATTTCTATTTTCATTTCTCTTTAATTTAGAGCTGTATTTAGTAGTGAAAAGTGCCAGCCTGACAGCTCTGAAGCATGAAGCCAGAACAGCACAAGCACTGGCCAGGCAAACTGCCTGCCTACTTGTTGCCCTGCCAATACAATATATAATGGAGGAATGTAAAATGGAGATATAAATGTTCTTTCTTCAAGTATTTGATACTGACAGCTTTTCCCCTCCAGCCTGCCTGCACCTCAGGAGCTCAGAAAATGACAAGAAGTGAAAGCAATAAACTCTGACACTGCATTACTCATGGAGTTGCTTTCCCACTCAGAACAGTGGTTGCTCTTCATCGCTATGAGGACTAATTGTCTGATTTTGGGAGAATGCCTTGGGAGCAATGCAGGTGCCTGATTTAACAGTGTCATGTAGAGACAGGGAGACAGACAGTGGCCAAATGTCTCATACAACAGTCAAAATGTGAGTGGAATTTTTTGATCTTTTCAGCTGATGTGGGCAAAACCTGTACCTGTAAACCTCCAAAGAGTTTAGTGCTACACATGATCATGGTCCAATTCATGGAAATACTCATTGATGCTGTTTAATTCAATACCACAGATGCTGCCCAAGGTTTTCCTGCACACAGCATCTCTCACTGACACTCCCAAGGTAAGTTTTTTCAATAGTTTTTTACAAGGGCATTAAATAGAAACAGAGGAAAACAATGTAAATAAACCAGGCACATTCATTACCTCATGGATAGAAGAGTGGCTTATTATTAAATAACATTAAACAGACATCCTAAATAACACCTAGCTTCAAATCCAAAATTCAACTGGAATTAATTTTTTCCTTCACCATAAGAAAGTCATAGAACACATGTGGGGGGCTTTGGTTTTTTGGAAGAAGTTTGCCTTCCTAACTAAAAAAGGAAAAAAAAATCACATTTCTTTGAAGCAACAAGGCACTACCAGAAGTGTAGGAGCTAATAACAGGATGAGACACAGAAAATGTGAAGGGCCAGTAAGGATCTAAGCACAATTCATAAGTGAAGTGATCCTGTCAGCAACAGCACTTTTTGCCATCCAAGCAGTTGATCAGAAACCATTCAGTCCTTCGAACCAGAGGACATCAGAGCAACTAGGAAGTGAAAAATGAACACATATCTTGAAAGACAATGCCTGAGCAGGCAGTTAACTTGGAGGAAGCAGAAACTGGAAGAGATCTCCAGGCTCACCAGAAACTTATTGAGCCCCATATTAAACAGTAAGACCTTGGCCAGCTGCTTTCTACTTTCTTTACTCCCTTTGGAAGGCATTTGCATGAATCCAATTTTCTAAGCACTAAGGTTTTAGCTTAAATATACTCAGGGCCAGGTAGTACACGTTTTTTCTGGTACTTGCATCTCTAAGATTAGTAACTGTTTCCCTAAATAGTATCTCTCCCTTTTCTGCATTTACAGGACTTGTCCTACTCTTCTTCCACTTGTTTTCCTGGTCTAAAAAATTCAAGATCTCCCGATGTCATCAAGCACATCCATCTCCTATCATTTCAGCAATTCCTATAGCTCTCCTCTGCAGTTATCCCAGGTGTAGTGCATCTTCCCTGTATATGGATGGCCAGCAGCACAACCACATCAGATGAGGGAGTTCCTGAAAACACTTTGTCTGACAAACTGCATTATAGCACTTTCTTATGCCTGGATCACCTTGATGACTCTCAGCTGCTCTTTAGTGCTGTATTTTCATTACCTGTTGCTCCTTTTCCCCCTCCCCAGTTTTGGCCATCTCAAGAACAGCCAGTCTATGACTGTAAAATTCTTTCCCCACTTCTGAATATCTCCATGGTAGTTCTGCTTTTCTGCCTTTCAATTAAGTAGCTTATCATAAGAGAACAAAGATAGAAGTGTGGTTTAGTGTTTTTCTCCCCAAGTAAGCAAATACTTCAACTGTTTATTTTAACATAAAAATTAAGAGGAAGGAAAAAGTGAAAGATGAATTGGAAATAGAAGTTTAATGTGATGCTTAAACACCTTCAACACTTAGGCTGCAGCTGTAGCAGAGGGTTGGTGCTTAGATGTCTGCTCACAATAAAAACAGAAATCCTTCCACTAAGGTTTCCAATTACAAAATAACTCCAGCTAAGGGAAGACAAAATGTACATATCCAAACACTGCCATATGCTTACAGTGCCTTCTCAGCACAATAATGTTTCTCTTCTGGCACTAGGAGCTTACTGGTATTAAGAAGAATTTTGAGGGGTATTTTACACAATTTATTCTTAAATCAAGAGTATTGGGAAAACAGCACACACATTTGACTTGCAGAATGGCAGGCAATTAATGACTTTCTCAACAGCTTTTAATATTGATGAAACTTAAAACCATCTCTCTGTTTGGGAATGACATACTTTGTTAGTACTGGGCAGACTCAGCAGGCTGGCTTGTTCATCATATCCATTTCTCAGTCAGAGGAAACAACAAACTGAGGAAGTACTAAGCAGGAAGAAGGCCAGCAGGAACCAGCTTCAACCAACTCTTACCTGGGTGCATAGCTGAGCTTCTTTCTAAAAAACAGAAACTGTGTTTCTATAGGGATATAGCCTACTCTAGAAATGTTTTTCTTTCAGCCTTTGCCTAACTAAAAAGCATTTTGGAATGGATGGCTTTCTTCTGAAGCAAAAATATGCAAGTACTGGGAAGCTCACACATTTGCATGGCAAAGCTTTTGCAAACAGCCAGTGTTCTTTGCCCTACACCCTACACAGGTGAGCCATATCATGAGAAAAACACGCCCAATTACAGCTTCCAGGATGGATGATCAAGGACACCACTAGTGGGTCTGCAGGTCAGAAACCCAATGCTGGTGCCACACCTCAGCATCTTGACATAATAGTAGGTCGGCATGACAGACTTAAATGTGGCATGGTTATTCTTGTAGAGGCAAAAAAACCACAGAAACAGCTGGTGTGGGTCTTTTAAAAACAAAGATCTTACTCTCCACATATTAGATTTTCCATATTAAAATATAATACACAAAAAACAATCAAAACAGGATTAGTAATGACCAACAAATGAAAGGTCTCCTGGCATGTTTCTAGACTCATATTAACCCTGTCCTGAAGATACAAGTGAATCAGTGGCATTTCAAAGGTAAAAGTGTTTTTGAGGTGGTTCAGCTACATTTCAGTTCGTCAGCTAATATACAGCCTGGATTTTTATGAGATTGTACTGGGAAGAAGAGAGAGAGCTGAATTGAACTATCATGTGAAGTCAAGCAGAGAAGAGCACAACAAACATATTTAACATGAACTGGTATATAGTTGACAAAGAAGTAGCCCATTTGGCATGGCACACTTGTCATGATGTGGATGCTGCTAACATCTCTGTCAGAAGCTGTCTTTATTTTATGAGCTATTCTCATACCCAAGATATTACCAGCTTTCACTGCCATGAGGATTGGAGCAAGATCCTTATGAAATACTATGCTCATTGTCTCAGCCTGCAGGAAAAAAACCCAAATAACTATCACAGGTAGCACTAAAGGACTGTCTTCAGAAATGAATGGCTCTATAGATAAAACAAGGGATTAGTTTCTAATTAATTCTTAATTTCTCTGTCCCCTACTCTGACAGGTGTTGATTCAAGACCTCTGTACTCAAAAACTTGACATTAGGATAGCCCAGCAGGAGCACTGGGGGATGGATGACAGGTAGATTAAAGCTTGTTACTTGCTCTTTGTGTTAAGTCAATAAATATTTAAGGAGCATAGAAATGATTCTTCTAAAAGCAAAAGCAGAATGGTCTGAAGGGGCTTGTGATTTTTGGAACTGCTCTCCCATATACCAGAACTATGCAGAATGAAACACTTTTATTTTGATCACATTTCACAGTTCCTTAAGAGCCAGGAGAAATTTCATTACCGGAATTTTCATACCACTATACTAAGGTATGCATGCCTCTTTATCCCTTTTCATTCTTTTACACTTGCTCCACACAGCCATTTTCTACTCCCCAGCTCACAATCTCTCTAAGCAGAGAAGTCCTATCTGCTACACACCTGTCATAAACCAGGTGGGATATGACGAGTTTCTAAGTTTGTAAATACTGACACATTTGAAACTTTAAATGAGAAAAACAAACAAACAAAAAACCCCCCAAAAACCAACCAACCAACCAACAACAACAACAAAAAAAAACCCAAACAAAACCAGGAAAACAAAAGGGAAAAAAGAATGGCAGGGAATTATTTTTTTTTACCTTGACTGCGAGGTTCTTAAGCTGCCAGTATTTAACATTAATGTCCCTGCATTTCAAGGTCATGATTACAACAGGTCTGCTATTTATGGATATCAGTGAGAGATTATCTGCTTTTCACCAGTTCAAGGCACTCCACCTACACTTCTTCACTTTTTTTTTTTTCTTCAAATGTTTAGAAGTTTAGAATTTGCTCCTCCAAGATATAATGGACAAAAGAGCACATTTAAGTGAAATTAAATTATGCTTCTCTTGATTTAAATACAAAAGTGTTAGCCCCACTGGTACACAAGAATATTAACATATCCAACTTGAGACACCCCTAAATTACTTTTTCAAATAGTAAATTACTAAAAAGAGTACAGCATTCTATGACAGAGAAACAGAACACAGATAATCATCAGCACTTTCCTTTTTGACCAGAGAATGGAAGTCTAACAGCAGATAAGCTGGTATCAAAAAGTCCATCAAATCTGGGCCCTACAGGGGGTATGAGTTAGGATGCCTCAAATCTGGACTTGACCCTTAAAAATAAATAATGCACTACAGAAAATTTTAGAAAACTGATACATGGAGGTTTAATGACAGTTTTGGCAACTGAATCCGGGACACTACAGTACCATGTGTAGTAAAGAAAACAGGTATCCCAATTCAGTTTCAACACCACATCCCCAGACAAAATGAGGATACTACTGCTGAGTACCATGGATGGAAATCTCACCTGCCATCCCAAAGTTAAGTTGTGGCATCTCTTCACTTTTGGTTACTTTCCTTGGGCTCGGTAAGTCTTTTGCAGAGTCTGATGCAATGGCCCATAGCTTTTTCCTGTTTGTAACACTGGATGCCTGGGTTTTCACAGGTTTGTTGGTTGTGGGGCACCACTTGTACCCTGGGTTTGCTTTCATAAATGCATCTTTGTACTAGAAAAGAAAACAAATTATCAGTTGTGACATCATACTCTACACAGGGCAACAGAGCACACTGCATGTAAGAGGATTTAATACAGTAACTAATCCTTAAATATCTTGATTTTTTAACAGTTTAATCACATGCTTAGAGTCCAACCGCCAATACAATTTGCTAAGAAGAAATATTAAGATAAGAAGAGTTGTATCTAAGAAAGTGGGTTTTCTCTTTCCTCTCCTGAGGGCCTATTATCCAGAGCAGGCTGAAGTTCTGATCCTGCAAACTGCTTCCCAGTGCTTGCATGCTCATGCTCTGATGCTTGAATTCTTTGCAGGTTTACTTTCTAGTTGGAATTAAATAAAAACACACATTTAGCAATAAATGCAGCATGATGCCTTGTACTCATTCTTCTCTAACAGTTCTGTTTTTAGAATATTTGAGTATATGCTTCCCCAAACCAGGCACTGAAAACAAATTGCAACCAGTATAATGTCATAGTCAGTATCTTGTAATACACCATCCTGTATGGCTGCATAGAACAAACTGTGACCATTTAAAACATTCTTTGGCCTTGAGCACCCAGCACACAACTCAGTTGTTTGCTGTGTTTTTGGTATGAGGCAGCAAAACAAAGGAAGCCGAACTACACATGGGGGTGGGGGAAAGGGTCTGGATCCCAGTTTGGGGGATGGGGGAAAGGACCAGGGTCTATTTTGTTCACAAAACTAAACACCGTTTTCCAAGAATTTCATTGCCCACATTAAACCAAGATTTTTGAATGTTAACAGTAACAGCAAGATTGCATTTCAGTACTTTACATGTGTTGCTATGCAAGGTTGAGAACTGGCAAATCAGAGGAACATGCCACACATTCCAGCTGCAGATGTTTGCCTAACAACTGATAGGGGTGTACAGCACTTGCTGCTGTGGAAGCCTACCCAGCAAGTACCAGTGCTCACCGTGGGGGGAAGGAACCCAACACCCCTTCACGACTGGGTAGCTGTCAGTGGCAGCAAACGACCAAAAGAGTGGCTCTGTGCTTGGAAGTACACGGCAAGGAAGATGCAGGAAGTCTGTTCTGTGATTACACGTTCCCACCCACACAGCTGTCATCAGTCCCAGTCATGGCACAGAGAAGCACCTATGTCTCATGCACATTCATGCACAGAAACATAGAGAGAAAAAAAAATCCTTTGGGCATCAAATACAGAAATAGCACTGCAAGCCTTGTCCTCTGCTAGAGTCACTACAGTGTTTTCCCAGATCAACAGTCTGCCTTGTGGCAGGGTCACCATTGCATGTGCACTGCTTTCTTTCATTTCTATCTTCACCTTTGAGCTGGCACCTGCTACGTCCAGACCGTAGCACAGATAAAAACATTTCAGTTTGCAAGAAACACAACACCGTGTGAACCCTGCTGTGTGAAGTCCTGTATTTATAGAAATGGCTATAAATAATAAAAATCTGCAGGAATCACTGACCCACATACACACTGTATTTTCTGAATAGGGTGTATGTATTAAATCTGCAAAGTAAGGTTTCAGACACTGCTCACCTCACTCCTTCTCCCTTTCCCTCAGTTTGCTTTGGGAGCTCAGTATACCACAAAAATAGCCTGGTGGAGGGAAGGGATAGGAAGGGGAGGGTAAGGGAAGAGGAGGAAAGGAAATACACGACGAAGCAGCTTTGCCTTCCATTGTTAAAGCCACAGCCCACTCACAAATCATGTTTCCAGACTGCAGAGTAAAAAGCACAGTGTCACTAGCAATGAGCTACACAAGCTCTTCATATCAGCAATGCTACTTTGAGTAATTGAATTATTCTATTGAGTAATTTGACAAGCCGACAGGCTGCCCATCAAATGAGAACTAGAACGCATGCCATTTGTGAGACGAGGCTGCAATAAGCTTTTAATCAGTTTTCAACAAGAGCAATTCAAATGAGCTGGTCTATTAATGTCTTTTTTTTCCTCTGCAAAGCCAAGAAGTGAACATTAACTGCAGTTTCTGAAGGGAAGGGAGCAAACTGAGGGAAGACAACTCATTGGAATGGTTCGGTTTCAACACATAAGATAAGAGAAAACTGAAAACGTTAAACAATGGCCAAGAAGTACTTTTTGTAAATGCATACAGGGGCCTGATCCAAATCTTAAAAACCTTTCTAGTATTGACTTTTGTGACTACTAGATCAAGGCCTAAACCAGATAGATTTTGCTTACCAGGTTGTGAGAAGATAATTTAAATGACCTACACAGACAAGAAAAGGTCAAAGACAATAGTGGAGTCTACTGCTTCCCTTCCTTTAGCTAACTGTGCAGTAAAGCAACTAAACACAGCCAGCTTAAGCAGGTGTCTAAAACTGATTTCAAAAACCCCAAAACACAAGCAAACCAAACCAACCAAAGAAAACCACAGAAAATCCAACCCAAACATAAGTACCTAACCTGGAACACAAAGACACCACCTTGTTTTTCACAACAAATGGCAGGGAATGCCCAGCAGGGTCATATTCTGAAGTTTGAGCTAAGAAATAGAACAAAATGTGGTTTTGGGATTGGTCTGATGCCTTATTTCTGTTTTGTGAAAGCTTGGAGAATGTTGTGTTACGCAGCAGGACCGGTGCAACTTCAGAACTGAGGTTAAAAATTGTTAAGTCCTCAAGTTGCTTTCATCACCAAACAAAAAAAGATTTCCTTCCTCTAGTTGTGGTAGGAACAGGAGCTCACAAGTGGATTCCAGCTACACCTCAGGCTAGCTGTTAGCACATGCTTAATTTTAAATGTATGCTATTAAATGTCACATGAATCCCAGAGACCTAACATTAAAAAAAATTCCCTAGAAAATACAGCACTCCATTTTTCACTTCTGAAGGATGCAGGGTTCACATTACACACGCTACAGTCCATACGTCAGCCAGTGGATTTGCCAAACTCCAGCCAGGACATTTGTCCCCTCCTACCCTGAGGCAGCTGCCAAAGCAGTGGCACCACAAGGCCAGCAAGCTCCCAGTCTGGCTGACTGGACCCCAGGCACCACTGGCCAGGACCAGCAAGAAGTGTTCAGCTCAGCCACTGAATGGCAGCAGAATCACACAATCAATGAGGTTGGAAAGGACTTCTGAGATCACTGAGTTCAGCCTACAGACGAACACACCTTGTCAACTACACCACAGCACTCAGAGCCATGTCCAGTCTTTCCTTAAACACCTTCAGGGATGGTGACTCCACCACCTTCTGGGGCAGTCCACTCCAATGTCTAATCACATTTATCAGACTGCTCCCTACAGGAAACAATCCTGACTGCCTGGATCTTGCTGATGCAAAGACATATTTAAAAATGAAGTGTCTTCTAGCAAGGGAATAGAGCTTGAACAATAACAATCTCACCAGATACTTTCTAAGGCAGCTGAACACACCCAGGAAGTCCTGTAAGAGATAACAGAAGAATACTACCCTTATTACTGAAGTGAATAAAAATGCTGGTGCATATTATGAGTAGCCAGATTAATTTCCCTCAGTGAAGGAAAGTGTTAAAAAAGTACAGCAACACTTCTGGTTCCTTTTTGAGTATATATCAGCTACTGGGTTTATATCCTACATAGTGAAACGTTCAAACTTAAACTGATCTAGGACATCTGCAGGATAGAAATAGAAAGCCTACTCATAAAGGTAACATCAGCAAAAACAGACATCAAGCTCTGCAGGTGCAGAACCAGGTCTAGAGGGCAGTTGTTGCTACAAGAGGCCATAAACCACAAGATGGAAAACAGAGGGAGTGTGGAGCCAGTTTTTCCAGATAATTAGGGCACCCCCAAGGTGCAGACAGGTACATAATGGGATTTCCTACAGTGCCTGAATGAACTGGAGACCTGATGAGCCTCTCAGTGGGAGTCAGGGACAGGTGTCCAGTCTGCTGGAAACTTCTTATAATTTCAGCTGGCAAAAAGTTTGGGCGCCTCACTACCTTCCAAAATGCTAGATCTTGCATACAGCTAGACATATGTAAATAAATATAGAAATGCCTGGACTTGCATACTGCTGAAGGTAATACCACTGCAAGTAGTAAGCAGGTAAGAAACTGAAAGCTTCTTGCATGGCACGTGATCTAACTTAAATGATTTTGGGAGCTACAGCAACAAGTAGTAAAAAACTACTTTCTCTATTCTAGAGACCATAGAAGAGCAGAGACTGTAGCCACTGCAGGAGGAACCACTTCTGTAAGGTGCACCTGTATCTCTGAAAGAGTGGTTTCGATGCTCAGGTTATACAAGATACATTGTAGGGATAGCAGATATGATAGAACGTTCTCTGGGAGATCTGTGTCCTGCCAGCACAGTGGCTACAGGCTGCACAGTGAAATATGGAAGTCAAAGGACACTGAAAAGCTACATTTAAGTAACAGAAGATTACTCACTGTATCTTAAATCTCAGTGACCTAATACAGGTAATCAAACAGAGGATCACTGGTACAACAGTATTTTTATCTTCTTCCAAAGGCACTCATCTTCCTAATTTTTAAATAAATTCTCTTTAGGAAGAAGGAAAATACCAAGAGGTGGTTCTCACTAAAGCTGACATTAACCTCTTTTTGACAACAGTAAGCCTACCTACAGGTGAACCTGTGCAACCTGCTCTAGGTGAACCTGCTTGCACAGTGGGTTGGACAAGATGATCTCCAGAGGTCCCTTCCAATCCCAACCATTCTGTGGTTCTGTGAAAAGCAAGTGTTACAATAAAACAACCAATCCACACACACAGAATAGGTTTGTTGGTGAAGAAGACCCAAATGTATTCAATAGTGCATTACAGCTGCTGATTATTGCTGTAACATACACTGTCTAAAGAATAAAAATTATACGCTATCTCTCTTCTACACATTCTTAGAACTACTTATAATGATGTAAACTACTTAGATTTATTGTTCCGCTTTGACATTGAATATTCAATTTGTTTTTCACGCCAAAAAAAGAAGAACTACAGGAACAATGATTTGTATAACAATATGATTAATAGCTTCAGATCTGTCACTTCATACAGAAGTTCTGCAATTATTTTCCTTTCTTAATGGACAAGTTTCCTTCAGCAAGACAAAAGGCTAAGAAAAACAGTCACATTAGGTTTGTTTCTTCCAAAAATTATTTCTTTATTCTCATCATTCTCGTCATCTGTACTGAATCTTCTAATTGCTCTTTCTCCAGACATTTGGAGAAATATCGGTAATTCGTAAGTGGCAATGCAGAACAAAACTGGAATTGTTGGACAAAGCTGAGACTCAAATGTTTCAATACTGTGCCACAGATGAGGAACTCACAGAGGTCCTACAGACCCAGCTTAAAAAAGGACCTGCCATGCTAAACACTTTGCTCTTCTTTCTATGCTCACATGAGCTACTGAACATACAGACTGTACATCCTGTTAACAGCAGCAGACACCTTCAGATCCTAGGGCAGGCATGGATAATAGTTTTCCCAATCATTTCACAGCTATCTGCACTTCCCACAGTGTGCTAGCGTACTCAACAAAGCAGAGAGATGTTTTTCCTTCTTACTGGTGTTCCTTCATTTTTATTAAGATTGAATTCAAAGGTTATGCACAATCAGTATCATACGGTAATCAGAGGGATCTGTTTTGGGGTCAGGTTATCAGCCCAAGTAACTGGCTGTGTCTTTCTCACTCTACTATCAATAACCACAGCCTTCTTGGCAACAGCTTATCAAGAAAGCTATTTCTTCAAAAGGCTCATTTAAATTTTCAGTTGACATAAAGATACTTTGTGAAATACGGGGATAAATCTCCTTTCCTTGCTCCTGGTTAATGGACTCTGATTAGGCACTGCTCTCTGATTTGGTACTGGACTCATCAAATCTTGCTGTATCAGGAACTGGTTAATGGGGAACGTACTTCAAGAAACACTAGTAATTTAATTCATTAGCATCAAAGATAAAAAGGGACTACATTTCTTGACTGTACCTTTGGTTTGGTCCACCTGTATTACAGTAGCTGGCATCACCGGTACCAAAAGCACAGCTAAGTATCACTAGTTAGCTGACACAGAACTGTATGTTATTGTTTACAGTGGCCACTATCCTAGTGTTAATGCTTGTACTGCAGAAATTATCAGGGAATACAATCACAAAGTGCATATATTTATAGCAACAACTACCAGAACCAGGTTAGCTGTGTACATAGACCAATTGCTTTCCATCCTGGTCCAAAGGATCAAGTAAAGGAAAGCAAGAACAGCAGCTGCTCTGGGCACCATAATCCCATGGTGAAGCTGAGGAACGGAGGGAAGAGAAAGATCCCACAGAAAACATTTAATACACAGAGAAAAAGAAGACAAATATGTAACTAACTCCCTTTACATCCACCATTCAGACAGAACATACCTCCTTGGCCATGTCAGTGTATTTCTGTTTTTCTTTTGGATCTAGAACAGACCACCAATCTGCCAAGATCTTGGTTGCGCCACGATTATCGAGGCGAGGGTGTTCTTTCCGCACAAGAGAGCGGTGCCGTTTGCAGAACAAGAGAAACGCGTTCATTGGCCGGCGAGCTCGCTGCTCTGAGGACTCCTCATCTTCAGTCTCATCAGCATCCTGCTCTAAACCATCAGGGCCAAGGAGCGGCACCTGGCAGAACCGAAAGGGAAGGGGGGTAAGCTCGGTTATCTGTGGTTTGCACAAGGACTGAGACCGTGTCCGCTGCGTGGGAGTGAGGGAGAGGCACGTGGATGCACACAGCTGTCTCCAAAGGCCATCCATTCCACTCAGACAGTGCAGAGTTCTACATCAAACCTTCTCACCTGATGGTCCAAGGTTCATTCATGCTCTCTGCAAGACTTAATGCCAACTTCCAAGCAGAACAATTTCTAAGCTGAGGACCATTCTCTAGTCCTAAAGGGGTGGGAGGGATGAGATCCTTCCTACTCTCCTTCTGACAACCTAGAAATCATCTTAGTGGCAGAAGGCAAGCAGAGATACCTTGGACCTTGATTATTCGTGTTTGCAACTAAAGAGCACACAAGGAGAAACAGGTTTGTTAGTTTGTCAGTTGTTTCCTCCTCCCCTGCTGTTCATTGCTCAGCCTGTGAGCAGCACAGCAGTGCAGCCAGCACAAAGCTGCCCAGCAGAGGCAGAGGGCAAATCTCAACAGAATGCACTGCCAAAATGTGCTCTCACCACTTATAGGCCAGCATATCATTCCTACAAGGGATGAACCACAGAACTTACTGCATGAGAAAGAAAACCACCTCCTACCTAACTGCGACGCTGCTATTTTATACCACGTTGTGAAAAGACCTGTGAGGTCAACAGAAAGCACTGCCAGAGAATCAGGCTCTTGCTTATCCTTGTTAAGGTCACCCTCTCTTATCAGTGTATGGCTCAAGGCAGTCTCCTCAGCATTGACTTTTCCATTCCTGCCTTAGGAAGGCACCAAGGAAATATAGATATGAATACTATCCACGTGATGGAATCATCACATCTGCATAAACAGTTCCCACTTCTTGTTACAGTGACTGAGTTTAACTGGAAAAGTGTGAGGTGCCACCTGGGATGAAAAAAGAGTAAGGTCAACGCCATTGCACAATACCAAAATACCAAGTGTAAAACCAGATTACTTCCACTGTGTACTCAGTACTCTGGAGGATAAATCAAATTTATGCAAATATAGTAAAAATTGTAGACAGCTTTCTCCTTCTTTTTCCCTTTTAATCTTTGTAGTTTTTTAATCTTTAGAAAAGAAGAATGAAAACTTTTAGTTTGGTATGCCCTTCAGAGCCACCAGAAGCAGATACCAAGCACAAGCCAACCTCATGTCTAAAATAAGCAATTAAAAACAAAGCACATCAAAAACCCACTTTGAGCAATCAAGACTAGGTTGTGCAACACATTATTAAAGCACATAAAACTATTCCAGTCCACAAAAATTTGCCCACTATTTTAAAGGCATGATTAACAATTCACTTTCTTGTGTCACTACCTGACTTTACAGCCTTATGGGCACCACATCACATCACTTTTTATTGGCTGTGTTTCTTCACAAAAGAGAACAAGAAGACACAAAATAAAAAAACACAGCTAGGAAGAATCTGATCCACCATTAACCATCTTGGGTCAAAGTATCCAATTAAATCTACCTTATCAATATCTTCCTCTTCTTCTTCCTCTTCTTCCTCTTCAGAGAAGTCAAGGAGTTTCTTGGCAAGGAGGGGATGCCACTGAAGACACTTCCTTTTTGGTCGCTTCCCAGTTCCTTCACCGTCTGTTGAGTGATCCTTATTCCTACTACTGCCTTTCATTACTGTGACCTGTCATGCAAAAATATTGATAAATTCACAACAAACCCTTAGGCATAAATCACCATCAAACCAGTGACAAATGTATGAGGCGCCAATGCAATACTCTCAGAAATTTCTGGCAAAATATTAGATAGAGATTTATTCCCATTATCAACATAAGCATGGATGTACTTTGTGCAATCTTAACACTTCCATGTAATGCCTAAACTAACTATCAATACACAATTAAAGAGCATAAAGAAAGGATGCCAACTAGTCCAGTTCTCAAATGGGCCTCCGTCTGAAGGATGGCAGAGAAGTCCTTCACAAGCCAAGTGACTGAGAGACTCCACACCTCTCTTACACCTATATCCACTGCAGCCTTTCGTATTTTGCCACTGCGAAGTATCAATGTCAGGACATCCCTCTTTCTCCCAGTGAAACATATCACCAGACACTTATGTGTTAATCATGCACTTGATACACCAATGTTAATACAGAGCCCCGTGATACTACGAGCTAGGATTTGTCCAGTGCCATAAAAGGTGCAATAGCGAAATCTGAATCTCCAAGAGAAGTGAATTTTAATACACAAATTTGAAGCAAACAATCAGAGATAGTTATGCTGACATTTCCAAAGTACTTCACAGGAAACAAAAACCATGTGCTGAGCCAAATGCATGCAGAAGACAAATCATATTTAGTTGTGTGTGTGTCCTTATCTAAAAAATATTTCAGAACTACCTCTCAGTAAAAATACATGCTTAACACATCCAAAGTATCAGTTTAAGGATTGACTTAAAGAGATGTGCTACCCAGCTAAGGGACAAATGAATATGTATGAAAACAAATAAAACCAGCACATCACATCCAAGTACTGAAGGCACAGCAAGCAAGTGCTGCTGGCACACAGTCTGGTCCCTTGTAGCCTTCTGTTAGCATAGTGTAGTATCAGTGGCGATCCTGACAGGGGCATGGCTTTCCAAGAAAACAACACAAACATCAAAACAAAGTGAACTTAAGAGTGGTTAGCCAGCTACATCTTAATGAAGCCAATAAATTTGATGAAGTCTCACAGGAGTTTCTCACCAGCAGATAAAGCAGCTGCACTAAGCCTTAGTTTCATAGGCAAAGCCAAAAGCAGCTGTGTTGCTGACTGTCAGGAAAAGGGCAGGAAGAGTCAAACCTTGTAACTGCAAGGCCACATAACTGCAAGGCCACACTGCATTTTAGGATGCTGCTTTCTGTAAGATGGCTGGTGCAATGCTAATGTTTCAGCCTACAATGGCACAAAAGAAAGCTGCTCCACTTGCACTTAGACCAGCTGCCCGAGCCACTGTGCCACCTCTAGGGCAAATGCCCCCACAAGAACCATCTTGCACAGCTCCAGCCACGCTCCTACCATTAGTGTGCACTATTTCTGGTTTTGGATGATCTCTTCCAGGTGTTTCTAGTTGGTTAACTCACTGGCATTTTGGCAGTGTGCCTTTGTTAGCACCAGAAACGTGCATAAGCAGCTGCTTCCCTTGTAGACTTCAACAGTGCAAAAAGCTAAAGGACTTTCAGACACTGCTTGCTGAAGGAACTGAAGCCTGAAGGAAGAAGGTTCATATATAAAACCTACATTTTAAAATTGCATTTTCCTGGATGTACACTGAAGTTTGTTAGATTCTTCCCACTTGTCAGCAGTACCTGCCCCCCTACTAATTAAGGAAAACCTGTAACTTTATAATAACTTTGTCCCATTAAGTGACATACTTTACTATCCACATAATGCCACCTCTACTTGGAAAACGTTTAAACTTTGATTTCATATCACCTGCTCCTCTGTTCATTTTCTGTAACCAACTCCTGTAGGGAGTTTTATACAGTACATAACCATGCACCATTTCACCTAAATTTTCGTCCATGACTTACAAAGCAGATCCAAATACACAAACCACTTTGGCTAAAGAAACCCCATTAAAGTGTGGAAAATTAAGCCACAAGCCAGTATCACAAAATGTATGTTTGAAATTAGTTTTATCTGCCACGTACCACACTGCACTGTGCCCCCCATCTGTCTCTCTTCCTAAAGTGCTGAACACCATTTGCTTTTGTTTGGGGTATTTTCAGACACAAATCAACAAAGCTGAGTTAATGTTCAAGCAGGAACTTCAGCTCCCGTGGGCAGCAGAGATTCATTCAGAGAATGCTAAGTGATACAGATCTGCCTATTACTGCAGTCAATAAAGCATGTGGCCTATTTCTGAGCAGGATAAATATGCTACAAGTACAATGGGGAGAGCTACTCCAGCCCTCACCACTCACTTGTGTACATGAGCTAATCATATGGCTTCTGTCTACAACCAGTCCTAAGTATGATGAGTACTACTAGCAGCCTTGTACCTTGTAAGTGTGAAACTGAATTAACTTTTGAGAAGTGCTCCATGATAATCCTTTACAAAGCTCAGCTGAAGTCTCAGGGATGTTTCAACAACAGCACTGCCTTTAGAGCTGGCACCTCTCTGCCTGCTGTCCTTAAACGGATGAGCAAGGAACACTTCACAGGACTTAGGTGTATTTTACATGTGTCCTCCATCACCCTGAGGCCCTGCCTATGCTCTGTGCTGAGTTTGGCAAGGCAGCACAGAGCCAGTCACTTTGCAAATCCCAAAGGGGCTCTCAGTACCTTACACCTCTTCACCACAACTGAGCTCACAAATAATTTTTGTTTTTCATGCATGAAGGCTAGGCATTAAACACCCACCACCAAAATAAATTAATCAACGCTCATCACACATCAGTGCTAAAATAAAAATATACATTCAGCTTCAGGAATTCAAGGGATGTTCATTAGGTTGTTTTATGAAATTGTGAACCATTTTACAACACAGAATAAGTCAGATCCTGGCTGTCATACAAGCACCATTTACCACAGAAAAACACAGTCACTCTTTGCTTCTGCTTTGGAGAGAATCTCTGCAATGGTCAACAACAATTGATTTTGACCCCACTGATGGAAGGACTGAGGCCACAGACAGACTCCAAACTTTATGTTTACATCATGGCCTGGAAGTCCCTCACTTCTTAAGTATGTCAAGCTATGTACTCTACCCTCTATGCCTGCTCTTCCTTCCTTTACAATAGCGGTTAATTCATAACACAAACACATAAAATTATTTCCTTCCCCTTAACGGTGGCTCATATCCTAGTTTTACATATTTTTGTGCTTCCAAATCCTCTTTCCCTATTTTTATTTATTCAGGTCCCCGTAAGTTTTGACCTACATTTCAGAGACATTTTTTTGGTGTGCACTTTTTGCTGATGCCCCTCAGTCAAATGTAGGATTGGCATAATGAAAAATGTTCTGATTCTTTATTACATCACATGTGACTTTTCCTGTTAAAAATGGATGCAAACATAGTGTGGTAAACTTGTTTACCTCTGGATTGGTTCATCCTTCATTTTACTATGCCCCCACTTTATAGGCATTTGTGTCTTAATTGTTGATACATTCACATACATAATTATGAGAGAAACCCATTAAAAAATCCAGGCAAATGGAAAATACAGCCAATATGGACATGGACATTTTCCTTCATGTATGATTATGATTAAACAACAGTGAAAGTTTTACTGGCATTATTTACTTCTTGAATGGCAAAACATCAATGGAATCCAGTTACCTGACTCTTAAGGTTCTATTTATTTATCTGATTTTTTTTCCCTTGACACATTGTCAATAGCACATTAGCTGCTTGTTTTACATGAGAGACTGAAAGCTGGCAGACAGAAGCAAGCAAAAATACCACCTGTTTCTCTTTCAGGGATCCCCAAGCACTGGCAAGCATCTCCACAAGCATGCTTTTAAAGAAAGAGCTGGACTTGGACCCTACAAGAACTAAAGCACACATTTAAGCTTGGCAATTGAAAAGCTCCATATTAAGTCACAGAACAAGCCATGTGCAATCTTTGAGAGATTTGGCTTAAAAGTAGAGAAGATACACAACACCTGAAGTGCATAGTTTGCAATAACTGGAATTTATGAACCAGAACACACAAAAGAAAATAATTTCTTCTATAGATATCTGTAAAAATATCATGTATCTTTCAAGGCAGATGTAATAGTTTTTAGAAGTTTGCAAGAGTAAAAATTATTAATACCAGGCAACAAGATTTTACAAGTTACTTCTCAGCTTAAAGATGACAAAAATGAAGTGACAGCTGCTAGTGAGAAAGTAGGAATATTTCAACAAGACAAGACAAAGGTAATGGACAGCTTTCCTTAAAATGAGCCGCATATGCTTTATAATGTCACTAGAGGATACCTGTCAAGGCTGACATTCATGATCCATTGACAGCAAGATACCTTCAGGGTGACATTCTACATCTGCTTTTAGTGCATATACAGATTAAACATTACAGAAATATTGCATCAGTACAAAAAATTTAAGAATTTTCTTTTGTGTGTGTGTACTGGCTGTCCTTCTGGTCCTAGAAACATTCATCAAAGAATCACAATCTTCTTGGATGTCTTATAAATATGTATAGATAATAGAGCTTCAGAGGAAAAAAAATATTCCTTAAGAAAAGAGGTGGATGGAGGGAAAGCAGGGGAGAAGACATTGTTTAGCTTTTTACTGCATATGTTTCTATTTCAAATACTTAACTGTTTACAAGTCTTCATTTTTTAAATGTTCATTAACAACAAGCATTTAATTACATTTGGTAATGTTAAGTTTTGTTTTTCTGCTATCTTCCTCTGTTATTTATAAAACCTTATATACACAGGTGACCATCTTCAGCAGTACTGATTTTGAGATTATCTCATCCCAGTGTTGCTCTGCCACTGAGAATGCTACTTGTGCTGAATAAGCTACACTCAATAAACCACATTCACAAACACCAAAATCCTTATAAAAGGTCTTCAAAAGCAGCCAAGTGCTCTAAGGTACATGTTGTAATACTGGTTAGAAAGAAATGCAAGACCTGCAAAAGCAGAGCCCCATAAACATGGATTGTGACTATGGCATACTCCCTGCTGGAAGATTCTCCATAGAACAACATCTTCAGCAACTCTTATCTCCATGAGGACAGTGGAAATGAATTTCAGATTTCCTATGACCTTAAAACCCCCCCACATTTCCTAAAGCCCAGCTGGGCCATTGGTTGACTCAAGTGTACAAAGGAGCAAAGGCAGAGTTTCAAGTGGACTTTCCACACTTTCTGCTCTGTTTTACACTATCTAAGTTCTCTACTACATGATAAAAACAAATGCTAATAAGAAAAGAGAGGACTGAACTATGACACTAATAGCTTGTTGTTTTAGTGACTACTGAGTCAGTGACTTGAGCTGTTTCAATAAAGAAGCAGGAGACTGGGAAATCAGTTCACATTCTCAGCAATCTAGTGGGCTGAAGAGGTATTGAATTTTCACATGAAAGCAAAAGGACACTGCTGGCTGTAAAATACACCTACACAAATACAAAAAAAGTGGAGTTTTTTTTTAAATAAGTTTCTTTTAGCTCTGGAATAACTGAACCAGAATATTTCTATAATGTAAGACAAAAAATAGTTGGCACTAATTGCTGACCAGTCAGTGAATTTACTCTTTATTGCTTCACAGCAGAAAGCCATTAATGAGCTTTCTAATTTTCAGAGATGTGATGGTTTAATGGGGGACATGCTGAGACTCAATGGGGTCCTGTTTGCCAGTGGAGGTTTGAGAGAGACTGTCACCACATGAAACACTTAGCAACACAGCTACAATTGTTAGTTAATTTTTAATGACACACTCTTCCATCCTCAGAAATGATTTTAAACTGCTCCTTATTCTCAAACTCAGATATCAGTTGCTTGCTTTCTTTGTTCCCTAATACATAAAATTAAACCCCAAGATCATGGAAAAATGTCAACACTACTTTTTTTTAAATTTGGGGTTTTTTTTTAAAGTATCCCATTCATACCTGCCGAAGAGGAAGAAAAACAACATACAACACAAGTCTGCAGAGTTTAAACTTCAACTCTACTATCTCTCTTTTCATTCAGACATGCAAAATAGGAAATATTTTCTTTGGCATTTTTTGATGCAAAGAAATCAACCAAGCTTTGTCTAGTATGAAAACCACTTTATGTTGAACTACTGTACTGACTGTAGCACCTTTTGCCTCTGTGAAGTGGCTCACTGGTGCAGGTGAAGGGAAAGACTTGATGGAAGAGTTTGCCTTGCAGAAAAAGGTCGGGGGCTGCAAGTCACTAACATCTTTACTCAAAAAGAAGCATATTAACAGGAGCCTGGAGTCACTTAGGTAAAAGCAGTTCTCTGAAGACCCAGGTCTTAACCATAACAAGACTTTTTGTTGTCTTGAATTTAAGTTACAGTAGGACATTTGCTATTGGAGGACACATTTTAGACTTCAGCAGCTGCAGAGGCAGAAACACAAAAACCAGAAACCCAGTAAGTCACAGGCTACAGCTAATCTTGGTTCACCAAGCAAGACTCCAGTGACACACTCTGCTAGCCAAAATTTCTGGGTCACAAAGTGCAGAAGACAGGCATTTGTTAGGGTGACACCCACCTTTCTGGACACCAGGTGCTAACCACCCTGTGTGCCAAAAGATCACCAGCAGGTCTGCCTACAACCCTGTGCATCTGCTGGAATGATGCACCTGGATTATCAGCCTAGCTACTTCCTTTGCCGGGAGCTCCTGGAGAGCAGGCAGGGGGGTTCTCTCACTGTGCAGTGCTAATGCAAAGGAACCACAAACTGCAGAGCAGGGCAAGGCCTCCTGCACATGTAGGTGAGGTCACTCACCCAGGAGAGGGACACATTGGGACACCTGCACTACCAAACCTGGCTCTGCTCCTAGCTGAGGGAGATGTAACCCAAAGAGCCTGGAAATTCCGGCAATCCTTTTGCTCCAAAGCAGCATTTTGTTTTGTTTCTACATTTGCTGCCAAACAACAGGTGAGAGCACCCAGAAACCTGGGAAGGTGAGCAGAATAAATGCCTGAAATTCAAAACACAGGGGCAGCAGAGCCCAACCTACTTTGCAATACTTTCTCCCACAGAGGGGAGATAATAACAACAACCGCTTCAAAGCCCTCTACTGACACCAGAGTAATTTATCAGCAGAGCACTATTCCTCCAGGAACACAGAATAGACTGTAAAATGCAACCACCTCTCAGACAGGAGATGAGTGCTTGTCTGCAGAGCATCACAGACCATAGCAACAGAATAATCCAAAAAACTACTGACTTTCAGCAAGTTAAAGCAGAGAGCACACCATGAAAAATTTGCTTTGTGTTCCTATGTGAGCAGGACTACCTGAGCCTGCATGGGGAGCAGCTTTTTCAGAAAGACAGCTGTCATTTCTGCATTTCCCATTATTTCAATGCTGCAAAATTAAAACCTTTGTGATTAGTCAACTGGATCACCAGGAGTTCTAGCTCTCTAGCTTTTGCAAGTCACTAAATGCTTAAACTCAGCATAAAGAGTTTTTAGAGCCAGTGAGCTCATAGGTAAGAGGGCCACAGGAAAAACTTAATGAATTTCAGTGCATGGATATTCTCATCAGCTCATTCCCAGGAGGGCATCTGCAGTTCAGCAACAGCTTCCTCACTGAAGGGCCTATCAGATAAGAAATCAAAGTCAAATTGGAACGTTATGTGAGCAAGAACGATGGCCTGGAGTTCTGCTCACAGCCTTCAGAGGATGAGACCTCATGAATGAAAGAAAAAAGGAAAGGAAAAGTACATGTTCTAGACTTGCCACTCCCAAAGCTCCGTTTTTATCTGTGATTAGCAGGCATGCAAATTGCTGTAGGGTGCAGTCATGGCAGAAACACAGCCAAGTGCTTTCATGCAGGGCAGAGCAGCACAAAGAGGAGACGTTCCTGCAGCAGACATGGCAGGGGGAGCGCAGATGAATGGTAAAATTGTTCAACTCTCTGTTTCACCTCTTGTTGATTGTGTCCCAGTGTCTTCTGCAAAACCAGGACAGTGCAGCTGTGTCCATCACTACTGTAACCCATTCTAAGGTTTACCATGTGCGTAACAGAGCTTTCATAATAAAATTCACTCATAATTACCACCAGTGTCAGGGGAACCATATACAGCTGTATGAGCAAACGAGAGAATTATTCCCTTAATACATATTTAATAGGCCATAAAATATCCCTGCACAACCCCATATTATACTTTGTCTACTTCTGCTCTCTTCAATTCAAGTGCAATAGACTAAGGCAGTTGTCTAAACATTCCCTCGTACACCTACTACCCACTACTGCTATGGAAGAAGAATCCAATTATTGGCTACAGAAAATATTTACTCAGCTTTGTGCATCTTCAATATAAAGCCCATCAATCATAGTAATGTAACTCTTACGTGTCTCAGAAACAACCATAAAGAGGCTACAAAACAATTTCAAATAAAAGGGGCTTGTGCCATATTCACTAACAGAAATACTGCAAGACTGACTTGATAGTAAATTCCGTATACTTAAATACTTTATTCAGAATCACATTGTGACAATCACCTTCCATCCTCTTCCCTTACCAAGATGGGCAAGTGTGTAAAGCCAAAAATGAGAAGTGAAGCTTTGTGAGTCTGTTTCCTGTATGAACCCCTCCCCACCAAACTCTGAGTTAATTTCCCAGCTATTGACCATATTAAAGCAACAACACTTTGCCAAAATACATTGTATTTCATATTAGGCATAACCCAGGCAGGTAGACAGAATGCTAAGGAAGAGCAGAATTTTGCTGAAACAAATGGCTACAAATCTTTTCTCCCAAACAACAACAGGAAACGGCCTCAGGTTTAGACTGGATATAAGGAGAAACAAAGTTCCCCACCAAACAGGTTGTCAAACATTGGAACAGGCTGCTCAGGTTTCTGGTTGAGTCACTATTCCAGGAGGTCTTTCAAAAGACATGTAGATGTGGCATTCACAGACAT
Source organism: Argya squamiceps (assembly GCA_037834095.1). Taxonomy (NCBI): domain Eukaryota; kingdom Metazoa; phylum Chordata; class Aves; order Passeriformes; family Leiothrichidae; genus Argya; species Argya squamiceps. The sequence goes on along the minus strand of JBBMKD010000001.1, from coordinate 19,146,488 downwards.
GGCTTAGTGGTGGACTTCAGTGATCTTCAAGGTTTCTTCCTACCTAAACAATTCTGTGATTCCATTAAAAGTAAGTGGAAAACAAACGAATTTGCACACAGTTATCAGTTATATTTGTATTTATCATCCTGCTAAAGGCAGCATTTTAAGACTCAGGAATGAGCTTTTAATTCAGACTAGATTCCTTAATGCACTGGTTTAGTCTCATCACAGAAAGAGATACTAAAGCTAAAGGAACTTTAATTCTGGTTTTGAAAGTATCATTGCCTCTCAGAACTATGCACATCCACATAAAAACCTTTTGGGTCTATGAACATTTGAAACGATTTTGAAAGCAGATGTATTATCTTAATACACAATTTTCAAGTGCCATCTAGTGGTTATTTTTTATTTCAATTTAGAATTTAAAAATAAACTTTCCCTTTACTTTATCTTTAAAATTTTTAAAAGTTTGTTATTTCTATCACTTCCTGTTATTTTATGATGTGACTCTTGACCGTGCAATGGTAAATAAATGTTTGAATTAAGCCTAAGTTTGAGCATTCTGATGAACTGAATTTGGGCCAGGAAACAGCTGATTTCAGAACTAAAGAATTGAAATAAAAAGGAGAAAAACCCCCCAGTCTTATCCATCTTATCCATGGAAAGGCACAAATGTCAGTTCATTATACAGAGCTTTTTCAGTACAATTTAACGACTTCTTATCAAGAGAAAAGTCTGACTTTTTGTAAGTCTGTAAATAACTAGAGTGTCAACTAAACACACAAGAAAATCCTGGAGAAAAAAGCATGTTCCAAGCCTTCCTCACACTGGATAAAGCAAAAAATCCACAGTGGCATATCTAAACATTTCTGTTTTACACTCAACCCAACCTGTGATATTACACAGGCCCAAAACTTTAAATACTCAGCAAAATCTGGCCACTTAACATATTAGCCTCATAATGGGAACAATTACTTCATGTCTTCTGTGTCCCATCTCAAATATCCTCTTATTCTCCAAGAGTACGGAAATGGGCTCACCAGGTATCCCAAAAAATGGCTAAATGCAGTAGTGTGCCCAAGACAGTATCAAACCTGCATTGTGTACCATGCAGACAACTTGTGTGAAACATGCAGAGCTTATCAAATCCTGAACTTAATATGTATGGTAAGACACATTACATGCTTCCATTCCAGCTGGAAATGTATGGAAGACCATGTCAGGCAGCCAGCCAATCAAGGACAGTATCTGGCCTTCTTCACAATGAACCTCTGAGAACCTAAAAGTAAGATGATTCTATTTCTGATATATGATAATGATTTCTATTAATGATTCTGATAATGATTTCTATTTCTAATATACTTTCGCAGAGCTACAGTAACATACAAATAATTTTGTGCCCACCTATGGCTATAGAAAAAGTATCAGAATTCAGAGTCTGAGATGGAGCCAAAGTTCAAACAGACCAACAGCAAATATCATCTCTGTTATTATTCCACTGAAAGACTTGTTAGCTGTGGCAGAAACAAATTCTCTAAGTTAAAGAAAATAAAAATACTTAGATCTCATTAATTCTGTCCTGAATTCAAAGCACTTTAAGAAAAGCTGGGAACACAGCTATCTTCCTAACTTTTGCAGTTTGGAAAGAGTCCAACAGAGATGAAATACTGTAAACAAAAGGTCAGAAACAAATTCGTGGTCAAACTGAGAAGAGAAATTTTAATTCTGATCCCAGTCCCCACTCCGTTCTGCCATCTCTCCCTTCCAGAAAATGAAGGGACTGAAAAGAAAACTTCTGCATTCAGCAATCTTTTTGTGCACTTGTTCCATGGGTAATCACAGAGACATGACACATGCCCAGCAAGGCACACTTTGGATGCAGCTCCAGGTGGGCATCCCCGGAGCTCAGAGGACGTAGTGGGAGCGACAGGCAGCTCGTCCCCCTGGCAGGGCCACACTGCTGTCCCTGCACCCCAGAGCTCCTGCTCAGCCCTCGGGGAGCCAGCGGTGTCATCCCACCACGGCACTGACAGCACGGAGCAGCTGGGCAGCCCCATGTGCCCGTGTGACCCAGCACTCCAATGACAGCCCTGGGAGCACCTCACTCGAGATCTGAGCCCTGCCTCCCACTCCTCGTGTATACAGCCCCTTACACGCCGCTGGACCTGCCTGATCCGGGGCTTATCCGACATCCTCGGTGTAATAAACCACCTACACGTCCTGGAAAACTTATGGGATACTGCAACTACCCCTGGGCAATTGGATAATAAGTAACACAAAGATCTGGAGATGCAGGAAATCACAAAGCTGCCCCTGAATACAAGAATGGGGCATACATACACAATGCCCCAAAGACTAAAAAAAATTTACATAACACACAGATAAAAGGAAAGGAATAAACAATGTTACTTAAAAAGCCCTCAGAAGGTAGAATGCTACCTCAGTCCACATATAACCTCAATAAAGCAGCCTCAGCTATTTAGCACATTAAACTCCCCTTTAAACACCAATCAAAATAACCAAAACAATTTAAAGTTCCATAGTTCCATTATCCTGTTGCCTAAATTGTTGTACTTGGCTAATTCAGTCAATCCACTAAAAAAGGCATGGAAATTTTGGCCTACACTGCTTCAAGCTCTTTCTAGAATCAGAGTATTTTGTGTTTTCCCTCAGGTGTGCCCCCTCTAAGAGTCCATGTGTTAAAATGATACGAGCCAAAGCAGTTGCCCCAGGATCATCACACGTCTACTGCTCCTTTTGCAGGTGAAATGTGAGCTAAAATTCTGCATGGAGATTTACAGTACTCCACTTGATGGAAAAGATCTAAAGATCAAACCCACACAAGCTTATAAAGTTAGAAAAGGTAATTTTACCTTGGTATCACCATGTTTAAAACTGCTTTAATTGAGAGCTACATACATACCAGTATGAGCTAGAAAGCCCTGTAAAATGGCAAACAATGTGTAAGTGTGTAACTGAGTAGGCCCATATTTCATTGATGGCAATTCACTGTAGCATTATGGCCACATTCTCCTGAAGCTCCGTGGATATTGAGTATGAATGGTTTCAAATTCCTGGAAGAAAAAAGCTACCAAGAAAATGTGTTCTTTGCCAGGGAGGTAGCTTGATGCTAGAAGATATTTCAGAGTTTTTCCCTAACAATTTCTCTCTCAAATAAGCTTTGAACTAAACCATCAAAAGTAACCAGGGCTGTAGACAACGCTCCCATTCTCAAGCCATATGCATGTTCATATGCAAAAATGCATCACCACCTCGAGTTCTGCTGAACATAACGGTCTCTTTTAAGGAGAAAGAGACTTGGCTTATTTTTAATTCATAGAAAGACAATCACAGGATTCAGCAACGTCCACCTCAAAAGACCTAAAGCTAGAAATGTGACATGAGCTGCATGTGAAAGATTTAGGAAAAAATATACTTTTGCATTGCTCCTCTTAAAATGCCATAATACCGTTACTAATTTTCATGCACTAACAAACCATTATTTCAAGAAAAGGGCAATATTAAATACTAAATTCAGCAGCTGGGGGGTCTCTAGTCCTGCTCAAAGCAGACCTAGCTTCAAAGCTGAACCATGCTGCTCAGGACCCCACCCAGGGGTAGAGAATCCACCACCTCTTTCACCACTCTCACAATGGAGTGTATTTTGACTTATGCTCAACTGCAATTTCCCCACTTGAAACTTCTGACAATCACCTCATGCCTGTCCTTTCACTATGCACCTCTAAAAGGAGTCTAAGTCCCTCTTCTTCATAATGATCTTGCAGAGAGTTGGGAGTCAACTGGACCATCCCCTCAGCCTTCTCAGATGAAACACAAGGAGCTCTTGGAGCTTTTCCCGGTATGTCATGTGCTCTGACCCAACCTCCTGAGCAGTCCTCAACCGTGCTCCCTACAGTCCCTCTGTATGGGCATTCAGTCTCAGGAGCTCAGAGCAGGAAAAGCCTTCTCTGTCAACCTGCTGTCTACACTCCTGATCACACAGCCCAGCATACTGCTTGCTTTTGTGGATACAAGGTCTTGCTGCTGAATTCTAGTCAACTTACTGCCTGTGAGGATCACCAGGTCTTCTCTGCAAAGCTGTTTTCTGCCTTTTGTTTTTGTTAAACTTCTTGAGTTCCTGCTAGCCCACATCAACTTTATCAAGTTTCTCTGAATGGCAGCTCCTGTAATCCACTGCTTCCACCAATTTGGTGTCACCTTTGATTTGCTGAGGGTGCACTCCAACTCGTCATTTGTATCACCAATGAAAATATTAAACACTGGCACCAGTATCAGCCCCTCACGAACACTGCCAATAACCTTCTGCCAGTTCAGTGCTGGCTCAGCCAATTTTTCACACACTGCAGTCCATCCAACAATCCATCTGGTGGGAATTCCGTTTGGCTCCAGGGATGCTAATGAAGGTGTCAAACAACTTGGTACCATCAAAGTACAAGGTCCTCTGCTCTCCCTTTGCCAACAGCTTTTTCTCTCCATCACGTCTTTATTGTCAGGAAGAATTTGCCCATGGTAAATTCATGTCTGGCTGTTTCCTGTCCTCTTCCTTTTCTGCATGTGCCTCGAAATGACTTCCAGGAGGACCTGTGCTCAGTCCTCTTAGTGACCAAGTTGAGGTCAGTCAGCCTGTTGTTTCCCAGATGCTTCTTAGTGTCTTAGAGCACCATTAAACACCTCAAGGTCTGATTTCTTCTGCCTGCATGATCCACAAGAATGATGACCCCGTTTCATTTGACCTGTGGTGACCTGAGATTACAACCACGCTACCTGTTTACCAGCAATTCCAAATGCAGAAGAGCTGGAAATACTGGTATCTGGAGAACAAGCAGCACAGCTAATTTGCCTCAACCCTTCCTGTTTCTTCCAAGAAGCTACCCAATACTACAAACCAAAGTTTGCAAACACCTCTGCCCCACTTAAAAATTAAAAATCCATGAAATCTAAACACAGCAAGGGTATTTTAATTGTGTTTGAATATATGAGTCTAATTTAATCTAAGCTTTCCTTTACATTTGAATTTCTAAAAACCTTGTGTTTCAACAGGAGGAAGAACAAGAAGTTACAGTGATTCTGAGGCAAGCTCTAAAAAAACCTCAGCAAGCAAGAGAGCAAGAGGAAGCAAGTGAGCTTCCTCATCAAATAATGTGTGGCACCTAATGAACAAAATCTAAAATCCAGATGTTTGCCATCCTGAGAGCTCTGCAGTGGACAGGTTATTCACAAGTCTGTTGTTCTAGACTCAAGGGTCTAAACACAAACATGGCTTCCCTGAAAGTCCAGGTCCCCAATGAGCTGGTAAGCAACTGGACAAACAACCACACAATTTGCTCACAAAAGCTTACCAGAAATAGTGAAAATTCCAAAGGACCTCAACAAGCTTGGAGAGGACTTTCCAATCTAATTTTTAAAATAACTTGCTCTATTTGCCATATTTTGCAGTTTGGGAGAAAACAGGTGGAAGGCCTTTGCAATACTCTAGAATTTCCATAGCATACATTAATTTGACAGCAATCTCTGGGGCACACACAGGTCTTTCACAAGCCTTGACAAAATGGTGACACAAAGAATCTCATTGCAAGAGACTCAACAGCCCACTCAAGAATCCAACACTTGAAATCATCTGAGACAGTTCCTTCTATGAGTAGTCCAGGTTTGCACTGAAACTTCCACAGGAAGCAGGGACAGATTTTTCCTTTCTTTCTAAAGAGATTTTAACTGGAGGGACACTTTGGAACACAAAAAGCTCTCAAACATGGCTGTGGATCCTTGCTTATTAAAGGCTTAATGAAGCCCTCTCAGAATGGGTGGATTTCATGCACATGTGAACGCCAACACAGCAACTCAGAAACACTGAGTGGTCCCTTTGTCTCCATCTTCTGATGCCTGTTCACAATGCAATACTACTCACAATGCTGGACCTGTTCTGTCATTTAATAAACAAATTTATAAAAAACCAAACTCTATTAATAAAAAAGTTTTAAAGATATGAGCAAACAAACCACAACTCATTTAGGCTCTCACCACTCTCAAAAAATTATCTCCATGTGTATCCAACTATTTCAAAAGCCTGGGGAAACAGATGGGTTCCTCCTGAATACACTGGGTGTCAATGGCAGGCTTCTGTACACAAGCAAATACTTGTTATGCAGTTTACTATTCCTTGTGCTCCTGGAATGAGTACATCCCACCACCTATGGTCATTATCTATGACCCAAGTTCCTCTGCTGACGTAAACTGCAATGTTGTGCTGAAGAAAGAAGCAGACTTAACTGTAGATGTACCAGGTTACTTGATCAACCCTACATTCTTCATACTACTGTATGAACTCAGAAGAGAGACTCCTTTAGTTCAGTGGGCTCTAAGGACCTACTTTTCCATGATCAATATTAACACTGTGCTGAATTCCTGCTGTTTGAGATATTCATGAAGTTACAAATTACAGGGCAGAAAGCTTAAAAATTTCCTCCAGATAGGAAATTTTTTCCTCTGGAACATGTAAAGTGGAAGATGAACTCACATGCCTGTGCTTCAACATATTTTCTGTTTTCACTGGATCAGATTAAATGACTCATCCCAGTCTACGACTAAAACTGGATTTGTGAAAACTGGCTCTTGGTAACTCTTCCTGATGTTGGCATTAAATATCTCAATTTGCTTTATATCACAGTTAAATTATGACAAGTCAAACATTTAGCTAAATCTTAGGAAGTGCAAATGAGTTCTCATCATTGTAAACATGCTCAATACAAGGGCAAAGTCAGCTCACAGGAAAAAGTACACCACTTCCACAGTCAATTATCTTTAATTCACACTTCCAGTGCACAGGCCTATTCCTGCAGGAGAAATATAGAGACGTAAGACAGCAAAGGCAGACTCCCAAAAAGTAAACACAAAGTATTCAATATAAAACATTTACATGCTGAATATTCTCTTGAAAAGAAGGATGCCTCAGGACCACCCATGGCAGCAACAGCAACTTCCAGTGCAACACAACCAGCTAGAGGGATGATTTAAGGAAAAAAAAAGCAAAAGAAAAAGAAGGAAAACATTTGACGTAGGCATTCCTAAGAAACACTGAAGTCTGGAAAGAGAGCACTAACACATAAAACACAGGTTCCCTCTGCTGCCAAGTCCCATGGTCTGTGATTCAGCTCTTTGAGCGCATATGAAAATGTGTGAGTGAATACGAAAAGCATGGAAAACATCTGCCTTTTAATTTGGGGTTTTATTGTTGTCAGATATTCTTTTTTAATAATGCCTTGTACACCTCAAAAATACCAAGTAAAACTGTGAACTGAAGAGCTGTAGTCAAAAACAATGCTGCCATAAGTAGAGGGTATTGGCCTGTACAATTTCCTTAGATCTCCTTTTGGTAAGAACTTCTGGAGAACCACCAAGAAAGTACCAGCAGCCCATAAAAACTGAAAGAAGTTCTCTTAGTAAAATGGATTATTTAAACTTTGGGTTCTCATTCTGTTTATATTATCACCTATTTAAAACTCACACTTCTTAACCAACAGTCAAAGCAGAAGTGGCTTCATGAAAAAAAACTCCAACAGTCTGGCTCCAGCTGGGTGGTGAAAACTGCTCCTGTAGTTCTCCAGCAGTGAAAAACCAAAACAATAAGCCTCCAGACAACATTAAAAAGCCACTTCACAAATAAGCCACACCTCAAACAAGATTGGATAGTTAAGATTGCAGGTAGGCTTTATGGGTTTTATCTTCCTATCTTTACAACCACAGAGAAACAAAGATGGAAATGTTGTTTTTCTCAGTTCTTTTGATCACTACTGGCAATCTTTGCTGATTGTTTAACACATATAGAATTGAGTACTTGTGAATGCCTCCAAACTTTTAATGAGCTTTACAAACTGCATTATTATGCTTACGCAGATATTCCTAGATGGAAATACAGATAGAGGTTTAGACAAGGTATATCTACACCTAACTATGTACACATGTGAGGTCATAAACTCAAGCTTTTGTATCCAGCTGCTCTGCTAGAGGAGAAGTGGCAGCTGTGCCCGCAGACTAGTCAAAATATAGTTTACTGAAATGAAACTATCAATACAAAACTATTCATGTAAAGAGAATTACTGCTGATGAAATCCCTTCCTCTACATTTAAGGAATGAATTTCTTTGAGTAGAGGAGAATTTTCCATTTTTCTTCTGTTCAGGGGTCCAGCAATGTCATTGAGGTTTATCTTTTTAATAACGATTTGCTGCACAGTTTTCAATTAAAGAATTGTCCAAGTAATTGTAAATGATACAATGAAGTCACAGATCACAGGATAGTTCCTATTTGCTGTAAATTTGGTTTACCCAAATGTGGCAAATCTGCTTTTAGTTTTTCTTGAAAGCTGATCAGACTTCCTTTTCTGTTTGCATTAGAAACCACAGCAGAGAGATTTAAACTACAGAGCAGAACAGTAACAGACACCTTCCACCTTTTTACTTTCCTGCAGTGAACTCACGTGTTGGAGAAGGAAAACTATTTGCCCATCAACCCTCCCTCAAACTTTGCCTTACTCAGAACATTGACCCATCACCTGGAACAGAGGGGAGCAGAAGCTAGATGCACACAACACTGACCACCCAGTGCTGATGATAAAGAAGAATGAGGACCCCACAATGCACCCAAGACAGTAACTGCCAAGTCTCCTTCTTCCTGCCATGTCCTTATGAATGCAGCTTTCTTTGAAAACACCCCAGTCAATACAGCAGCTGCCATCTAAGTATTCCTTCAATCACATTCCCCCATGGCAGGTGAGGGGCTTTGTCACCCAGACCCCTGCCTGCAGCTACCACTGGGCAAAACACACTGTTAGAGACAACAGCAGAGCTGAACAGCAACTTGGGCCCTTCATTTCCCTGCACGAGGGACTGCAGGAAGATGAGTGTGGGCAAACCTCCAGTGTCCAAGAGGGACATCTGCACAGCAGGGCTGACAAGTGCTTCCAGCTACAGCATCAGCCTCCAGGCACTGGGGGTTTTTATGCTGCAGATTCCTTTCCTCACTACAAAATGCAGTGCTCTTCCTACGTCACTGAAGTCAGCAGAGATTTCACTTGAAACAGGCTCAGCTGCTTCCAGAGCAATGCCAAGCTTGGGGCCATACACGGCCCCATTTGTCCACAAAGCCCACTCTCAGTGCATTGCAGCCTTGTCTCCAAGGGCTTAAAGCTAGGGCTTCTGCACACCTTCCCTTCTGCAAAACTCACACCTGCAACAGCGGTGAACTGACTCTTTGCAAAGCACCATAAAATCATCAGGAGAGAAGAAGCTGCATAATAAATAAGCAAACCACCTCCACAACAAAAAGGGCCCTAAAGACTAACTCCTTCCAGTTATTATTTAGGTGTTTGCTCTGAGATTGATACAAGAGTGTCTGAGGAGAGGTGGGATGTGACAGCAGATACATTGGATGAGACACCTTGGAGATCATATTTTTTGTAATAAAAGCTGCCGTCAGTTATTGCAACGCAAGTAACAGCACACCAAGTATACTCATATCTGCAAGTAGTCAGGACAACTCCAGGCATAACTCCAGAGGCTGTCTCTTGAAGTCCCAGGATCTTGTTAGGTCTTTGTGCTATGGAACAAGGTACACTTGAATTTAATGTGTTCAACTTCAGAGGCATCTTTAGAAAATGGTGTGATGCATGAGAAAACATCTCCTTATTAAAAAGTCTGTGCTTTTAAGTAATTAGGTTTTTTTTTTTCCTAGACATTCATTAAAAGACAACAGTATCCTCACAGACAAGATTATAAACAAGCTGAGTGCGGTAATCATCACAAAAAATCCAGACGCACAAAGCCATCTCTCTGGAGAAGAGAAGCAACCAAACCAAACAAAAACCCCAGGTTAATTTCTTTTCCACCTCCCTGTCTTGCCTTGCTAAGGAAGCCGAGAAGTCTCTATTATGACACCAGAGAAACCATGTACAAATATATAAGGTTACACCAAGCTTAGCCTCCAAGCCAATTTAAATCAGCATGGATGAGAGGTAGGAATACAGACCATTACTGAACTACCGACACCATTGTATTCTAAGGGGTTTTTTATTCAATCTCAGACAATTTGAGATTGTGCCTTCCTTGCTTCATTGAAAAGCACCCTTAACAATGCAGATAATGACCTACAATACCTATACCAGGTTATGGAAATAAAATCTTATAGAAGGAGAAAGATCCAGAAAGAGTGAAAGCAAACTGACTGCTTATATAATGCTAGAAGACCTCTACTGAACCACTCTGTGACTTTATACTGGAGCAGCTCTTCATCACAAAGAGTCCCCAGCAAAGTCAAAAATAAATAAAATAGATAAGTCAGGATAAATAAATACATTCAGGTTTATAATTTCATATTCTGTAAACTCTAATTGAGCATCCTGTATGCATTGTTATCACTTTCAATGGGTGTTTAGTGAAGTAAGACTGACTTTGCTGCTTTTTAAACTGCTATCTGAAAAAGTTCTAATGCAGTTCTTAGTGCTTTGCACAATAAAAGCATACTGAAATGCAGAGTGTTTTTAAATGGTCTCACTGGAGAAAGTATAAAATAAGTAATTTGCCAGAAATCATACTTTCTACTCTGTTGCATTACACATACAGTGAAATTACTAAACTGAAACGGTTGGGATACAGTTTAACATGTACAAGTTTTGCATTCTGTATCTCTATCAAACTTGTTTATTTTACTGTATACACGTATTTACAAGAACCAGGAGAGGGGAATTTTACCCTTGGGGAGACAGACTCTCTTCTGAATTATGAATTGCTTTATGACATTAAATCCTAACAAGATGCATCTCAGAAGACCATTTATGCTGGAGCCTGCTAGAGCTCAGTGTGAAGATGCACTATATGCAAGCTCTGTATCAGATTAGAAAGCAATTACATCACTCAGTGAGTGTTTGGTATTTGACATTTTGCTTTCTCTGGGTTACCTGTGCCACATAACTTTTCACAGGCCATTACAGAAATTCACATCAGCAAAGAGAATTTAAAATTTCCTACTTTTTAGGCTATGGAAGTTATCTTACATATACAACAACAAGCCCTTATTTACAAAGGAACAGTTAACTAAAATTAACTCAGATGTTTTCAGTTCTTATTTCAGGCGGACTTGTTTATTCTCAGATAGCTTAGGCTTGCTCCTCAACACCACAAAGCTCAGAGGATGTCAGAGGATACAGCTGTACCAAATGTTGGAATTTACGTCCATGACATGTGACTGTCAGTGTGTCACAAAAACCAGGCTGATGTCTGATGAAAGAATCCACAAAGCCATAGTCTCATAAGAGAAATCATTTAGAGAGTTCACTACTTTGATTTAGGTTAAACGGATTTATGAGCTTAGAAACAGGACTAAGTTACTGTAATTTGAGCAGCTGAGCTGCGTGGCTGACTAGATGTGTGCACTTTGGCCTACACTAAAAGCCAGGTCAAGCACATTTTTGCCTTATGAAAGTCAAATGATAGGAGGTTTTAATGGAGAAAATTCAAAGAAAGGGGATTTATGGAGTCAATTCATCTCACCACTGGGACAACACCACTCCCAGGAGAAGCTGCAGATATCCAATCAACAAAACATCCTAATCCAGTCATCTGCTGCAAGGCCCATCCCATGGCAGCACCAGACTGGTGTTCACACCGTAACACGCACAGGCATCCACACTCCAGAGAACATTGACCATCAAGAATTCTCCACGTGTGAAAACTCACTCGTGTGTGTCTCACCACATGCCTGGCCATGTGCCTCTAACACAACAGCCAGCTCTTAATGCACCTCTCATGGTGACACAAAGGGGGACACAGCAGCACTTGAAAAGTGACTGCAGTAGGCTGCCCACTGCCACAGAAACAGGCAGCTCTCCTACTACAGCCGAAGTCTGAGATACAGGGTTGCAGATCAGCGACACATTACACAACCCATTTGTTCATGACTGAACACACTGTTAAAAGGCTCAGACACATCATCAGACAGTGGCCAGATACTGGTGATCCAATTCATCCTAACTCAACAAAGTTGTTCCCCAGAGTCAAAAGCAAACAAGGATTATCTAGAGTTCTGTGTGTGCCCTGCACACCTCAATTTATGCTTAAAGGAGAATGGCACAATACTGGATTGGCTGAGGCTTAATTTAAGACAACATTAAGATATAAGTTACAAGCTTGAGTTGGAGGAAAATGGGGAAGCAGGCATCTTCCTCAACAGAGACAATATTAGAAGCCATAACTAACCAGCACACTCTTGAATCTTGTTACCTATTTTAAGTCACAGGTCACAACTCCAGCAAAGCCAGCTGACTTCACTGATTCACAGTACCCAGAGGACCTGACACGTGTTATCAATGAATAATGCCTTGTGTCCCCTGAGCTTTAAAACCATTACCTCTGGCTTAACAGGAGTGAAATTTACCCACCTTCTTTCCCCCATCAGGAATCTTGGATGAATGGCAACAACCGCTAAAAGCCAGTGTTAATTAGAGAGAAGTATTTCAAGATTTTGAGGTATCCATCAATCTCTAGCAAAGAGATTATTCCTGGTGAAGACATTATAGTCTGGAAATACTGCAAGCCAGAGATGCCTGCTCAAGGTTGGAGCCAAGTGTTCAGGAGCCCCCCAGGATGCAAGCAGGCACACTCTCCATGGGAAACAGAAGTGCCAAGCAGACACAAGTAACTGTGAACTGAATGGCCACTCCCAAGGGTCATCAGGATGCTCCACCTGCTTGCTTAGCATGAAAGCAATGACCAAGCCTGCTAGTGCTTCAAAGTAGATCAAGTTTGAGAAATGCCATCAAACATGTGGGAACTGCAAGCAGACCTACAGATATATCCCTGTAGCTCACAACATTTACAGCAGAGACTCAGGTTCATTCACTGGCTCACTAAGAACTACTGGTGCAACAAGCATAACCCCCCAGGAAAACGCCTTCTTCAAGAGGGAGTTGTACAATACCAAAACTTTCTACTTTTCACATATGGTCTTCTCCAAATACTCAAGCAACAAAATCCTTGACCTAAGCATCTCACAACTTAAAAAGAATACCTGACACAGAAACCAACCTCCAACTGGAAAAGGTCCTCAAAGAAGCCAGAGATCTGAGAACTATCCCGACTCAGCGCAGTATATTTTATAATACTGGGTTATAGCTCAGAATTACATAAATAGAAAATGCAGTTCCCTTCAAACTCTTAGGGGCTTATCCACACAGACTGTCTGATGATAAAACAGAGTATAGAAGTGAGGAAAGTGAAATGCTCTTCACCCCTCTCCCCTCAATGGATCACATATCTTGCCTGGTAACTCCTGAGATACTTTAAATCTAAGAGGGTGATGGGAAAAAAAGGAAAAAAAGACAAAAAAAGGAAAGTAACACAGGCATAGCAACACATCTGAACTCCCACTGACTTGCTCATGGATCTACCAGAATTAGGACAGGTTGTTGCTACCTGCTTTACACTACACCAAGACAGAGAGTGAGAAAGGACTGAGAAGAAGGACTGGGTTTATCCTGAGTTTCAAAAGAAATCTTCATCCTTTCTCCACAACTTCTCCCCTAAGGGAGAACATGATCAGTAGTAAAAAAGCTGCTCAGATACCTAATTGATAATGAATTTCTAAAGAAAAATCTTGAGTTTCATAGGTTGATTCTCTCATGAAACAGAATTGTTCTTGCAGACAAAGCTTGGCATAAGGCATACTAATTCCTTATATTATCCATTCAAGCAAAAGTTACTTTCACTTGCAGGTTGATATAGCTTGGACATGCTTACAAACACAGCTCTGAAAAGGAAGTTAAAAAACCACTCGTATTTTCCTATGTGCATTCCTGGACTCTTTCAGACTATTCTGAACTCCTGGGCCAGCCTCTTTGCCCCGCCAAACTTCCCCAAGCCAGCCTACAGAGCTGCTCCCAGAGATGCAGGACTCCTGTGGTTGACACTGCCCAAGTCTGCCTGTACACTGGGCATAACAGAGGCACAGAACTGAGCCATTCCCTTAGGTGCTGGATCCTTGTGGGTCCCTTCCAGCTCAGAACACCCTGGCCAAAGCATGACAGAACCATGAAGATACAAATAGAAAGACATTGGAAAGGGCTGAGATGTTACTTCTATAAGCTGAGAATCTGGAGGGGAAATTCTCAACCCTATTTAATATGCAAGATGAAAAAATATATAGTAAAAAACTTCATATATATGTTATCTTTTATATATATATACAAACATAACCTGAACAAACAAGTGTCCACAAAATAAGGAAATGTAAGCTTTCTGTGAAATCTTCTATACTGCTACTTTATACTTCACAAGACACATTTTCTTGTTAAATTTTCCAGTCTTCTTAAATGCAACAGCAACCTACATGTTATTAAAATATATATATATATATATATATACAAAAATCAATACACTGATGTCTCAAATTCTGCAAACAGTAGTAATGAGAAGCATTTTAACTCCAGAATGGATGCACATATATCCTTTTATTATTCTGAACCATTTCAAAATCTCACTTGGATTTATTTAACTACATACATTAAGTGGATTGCTCCAAATTAAAAATTCTGCACCATCAACCTGCCATTTACTTGCAAATCTGGACAAAGTGTATGTACACAAAATTGCATTTGGAGTTAAGTATCCTTTCCTTCAACAGGCACTCCTAGAAGCAGCAATGCAAACCTGCCATTTCCTGACTCAGCAGACAGGCTCCCTGTCAGTGCTGTAACACAGAAAGAGCCCTGTTAGCTCCCTGTCCCATTCCCAGGCCCAGCAGCAGAACAAGCAGCGGATAAACAGATCGCAGCCTCAGCTCTGCGTCACCAAAGCTGCCCACCAGGTTTTGTCTGCAAGACCACTTTCTGTGCGTGTGACCCATTTCCCTTTCTCCCACACTCGGCCCAACAGGATAGCAGAGCTGCCAGACAAGGCAGAATCAGGCCTAAAATTAACTTTATCAGGCACAGTAAAACCGTAGGAAGAGCCCAATTAACTCTGCTCCCCCAGCTGAATTGTGCAGGACAAACAATGCGCATTCCTGTCATTCTTCCAGCTTTTGCATTCAGCAGATTTGTCACAGAAACCCTATAACCAGCCTGCAGCCAAACCGATCTATTTTTTTTAACTTCTTTTTTACCAGGAATTCCTGAATATTCTCTTCCACCTCCCACCAGTGTGCTTCTGTAGTTGCTCCACACACCAGCCACCTTCAAGCCACATTCCTAGTTCTGCAGAAGCATTTTGGTGGAATGGACAGACAGGTGACCAAAACCACTGCAGCATTCCCATGTCTGGAACTATAACCACGGCACTTAATAGCCTAAAGTAACTGTGATTCCAGGTGGTTAGTGCTTGGGAGTACAATATATCTTTCGAGGTCTGCTATGTTCAGCTCAATGGGATCCTTATCTTGATCCGATTTTCTTTTAATGCCAAAAATAAATTGGAAATGAATACGCTCTCATAACAGAGAGAAAGAAATAAAATGATAAAATCTTCTCCATTGTTTTTTTTTTTTAATAATCTGACAGATTTTAGTATTAAAAAATTAAAGCTCTTTTACAAGAGACTGGAAAACATTACAGTGAGGAGAAAAATGATGACTATTAATTCTTCTTAATCCTACAGAACACTATTAGATACTGAATGATGATGCATGAGGGGAATGAGGAGAAGAAGGAAAGAAACATTTAAAAAAATTTAAATCTCTCTGAATAAAATATCGAAGCAAAAAGCAAACAACAACCAAAACACCAAACCAGAAAACCTCCACCTCAAAAACCATACCATAGCAAAATACTCAACACTAAAATAGTTTTTCTAAATTGCAGCTGTTAGCTTCTAAAATCAACTAGAGTGGCTACATCTACTTTCACACCTTGTGATTAACCAAACTATAAAAGGTAATCTAAATAATAGGCACCAGATATTAAAAAGTATCTGTGTACATAAACCTTCAATTTAGCATTAAGAAATTATTTTACCCCCAAACATGCTGCTCCAGTATTGGTAAACAGTTTTGAAGTCTCTTCTTTACTGGTGCACAAAAATAAATAAAATTTCAGAATGGTTTTTCTAACAAATTATCTTCAACTTTTATTGCATTGACTCCCAACAGTAGTCCTAGAGTAGGAAAAAAAGTTAAAAAACTTACACCCTAGGCAACCTGAGAATCTGGACAAGCACAGAAATATGTACACATAAAACACAGAAAAAGTATTTTTCTAGTTAATGCAGACAAGACTTGTTTTTCAGAAGGTCTACATTTACCCACATTGTTGTGTGAATTTTAGAAGACTATGCACACCCTCTATCAGGCTTTCCATTAAAGCCATCCACACGAGAGCAGCAGGATTAACCCATAAACAGAAAGGTTACAGTCAAGGTAAATGACCAGAAAAGAAAACAATCCTTCTCCAAACGTATCTGGTGCATTTGTATCCATACACATTTTCAGTGTATCAGCTCTGGCAGAGTCAATGGTCTTATGAGTCAATGAAAAACATCACCTGAGTGAGATTTCTCTTTCAAACTAATTGGAAGGAACACAGGGACTCTCACAGTGAGGCTGCTGCCTTCACAACCCCTTCTCCAGTTCAATTTTGCTTCAAAATGGGAAGCACTGCATTTAAATTCAAGAAATTAAAGATATACTAGGTATTGACTGCAAGTCCACAAAGATGTATTTAAAACTAGACTTACAAGACTTGGTTTCAGATAAAAACAACCCTAGTTGGTTTTGTTGTTTCATCTCAGGAACACAACATTAAAACTATGCCATGGTATCAAGTTTTACAAGCAGATTACATAAACTTGCTATAAATGTGTAAACTTGTGATGCCTTGGGATATTTGATAATTTTGATCAGAGGGTGCCTTCAGTACATTTACATTCCTACCCTTCCTCTTCAGGTTCATGGAAATTATGCGGAAGAGGTAGAAGCTCAACTTTCAAGGCAGCCGTCACATAAATTCTGGCACAACAAGGAAGTGTGCTGGGATGAGAGCATCACCTTACTGTGGATCAGACAGCAGTTTGCTGGAAAGAAGATGGGTAGCCCATATGCCTACATGGGGCCTCATGGCTTTCCCAAAAGCTTTTCCCATTTAGATTTACGAAAACAGATCTGTTTGGATGCTGGCTAGTGACAATGCTCACTCTTCTGCAAAGACAGCTGTATCAGGAAAATCTTCCTAACACAGGAATCTTTAAAGAAGCATGCCTATCAACAGACACCACCTTACAGTCTCTCCCAAGTTCTGGGTCTTAGTTAGGGAAGTTTGCTATGTTTGGTGCTGCAGGTCACATTGACTTTTCCTGTAAAAACTGAGAGGCCATGGAAGACTGAACACAGCGGTGGAGGGTTCTTTAAAGGGTTCTACTCCATTATCTATCTAGTTGGTAACCCAGGACACATCCTATTCCAGCTTTCTGAAAAACAGGAAACAACACCTATTAACTACCCTGTGAAGAGTCATAGTAATGCAGTACAATAAGGACCATTAGGCATCAGGTAGGGATTATTATTCCCCAGTGCTAAGTCATATATTTCTTTCTGTACTATAGAGCAGAAATCAGCTTTAAATTCACTGCAGAAGTAGCTGTTTATGATGTAAAAAATTCATTGCTTAGGTACTCGAAATTAGTTGCACTGTAACAGTGAGCGGCCAGTTACAAACCACTTGAAAACAAATCAAACTTACAAAGGGTGAAAACATCCCCATTTTTTTTTAGGAAGTGTTGATGTCTTAGGTGCCTACTCGCTTTGTACAATCACTCAGAGGTGCAAGTACTTATATTAATATGTGGTAACTGAAAGCGTCTGTAAGTGTGTGTAAGTACTTTCTCCCCACCTCATAAAAGGCATTTACAGACACCACAGAGCTGTTTTCTAAACATTATTAACTGGAATGCTGACAGAAAACCGAAGCCACCTGAAATGGCTGAAGCACAGCATTGTTTCCCCCTCCATCAATACCTCACACAGACCAACTCAACCACTATCATCCATCAGCCCTGCATCCACTCCTCAGCATGAGTTCCAACACCATAAGCATCCCCAGCATTACTAAGAAAACAGGATAATCGTGACTGCCTTGGGAGATTGATGCACCAGTTGGTCATAACCCTGACAATGATTCCAGTAATTACTACTTTTTTGTTAAGACCTTCAGAAAAGTTGCTTTTACTCTGAAATGGAGTCAAGCTACTTAAGAAAGGATGCGGTTTCCTAAAATTTGTCCTTCAGTACTTGCGAGCCTGTAAGAAAGACTGGAGTACCCGTGATGAGTACTTCTTCGTGGGCTGACAAATATGCCAGTGGAGCCCCAGTTCTGGAGCAGCACTTGGACAGTAGTCAGATCACCGGGATGGGCAGTCAATAGCCTGGGGGAAGGAAAGTGAATGCCCTTCGTAGCAGTGCATTTACACCCTGCCTCCCTGCTGTCACCCACTTGGGAACATTAATATTTGGGCTCCATTTCAAATACACCGGTCAGCCCTGAGGACAACAGAAGGGAGCTTTGGTGGAGAAGTTACGCCTACATGTAAATATTCTCAAGATCAAAACTTAAGAGCTGTGGCCTGAGAGCTCCCACTTGCTGCAGTACTGCAGACCTTGGGACACTCTGGTGAGATGGGTTGCACACAGAAGTCCCTTGTCATACAAGCTGCCTTCTTTTCAGAGTGTGACTTTCAGCAAAAGACGCAAGCCAAAACCAATAAGTATTATTAGTAGTAATATTATAAAAAGGATAAAGACCATGGGATGAAGACCAGATTAATTTTGTCTTGATAAAAAAATAACCTGGAAAGCAAGCCTTTTTCCTGACACAGCCTCTGATTAAGGGCAGAAAGTAACGGAAAACTGGCTATAAAAATCCTGATTTCAAAGAGGCTGCTCCAGAGGAGTCAGAAGGGAGCACAGCACACTCTTAAATATCACATCTTGGTGTGCAGCCAGAAGACAGATACGCAGAAGCCAAAATGTAGCATGCTAGGAGTTGCCTTAAGGCAACTCTAACAGGGACAAGTTTCAAAGCAGTTCCAAAAATCTATCAGGAGAAACTACCTTTGCTCTGTGGGGCCAATCATAGGTAGCAAACTACACAGCTGGGCAAGCTGTTATCACTGCAGTTCAAATAGAAATTGATTAATTTTTTTTTAGAGGTGCTCACTGAAGAATACAAGCCTGCACGTTAAGACCAGGCAGGGCTGTGAAGGTGCTGTGGTGATTTCTGCAGTGAAGAACAGTATTTCTGTCCTAAAATGAGGTGGTAGTACCCAAATCCTTTTCCTAAAACGCACTTTGAAGTTACAGTGTGATCTGAGAACATTGCACAGCAATGTGCTTGGATCATCTCATAATTAACTGTAATTAATATACAATCATTTCCAGGCTTAAATGTAGTTAACCATTACCTTGTATTTGTAGACTGTATTTGCTGAACAGCATGATATTTTCTTTCATTCCTCAATGCTGGGTAATCATGGAGTTACAGACCTTATCAGAATGCTCAACTAAAACAGTGTTTGTGGGGGTGGGAAGAAAAGCCACAAAGACCTTGTCATTATTTAAACTTCTTTAAATAAAAATGACAATTTTTAATAGAATTTCATCAGGAAATGAAATAATTGAATGTGGGACTGCTCATTTACTCCAAACCCCAGTTTCAGTCCTTTGCCTACACCTGCAAAAGAAAAAGTAGTATCCTGACAACTCTTCCAGTTTCCACCTGGATTTCCTTACTATGCCTGATCTGTGTATGTACATGTCTATTAGACAAAATAAGAGCATACTTTGAGTCTCCAACTTAGCATAAATGTAATTTAGTTGGTTCTTACATAATAACAAATGTATTGTTACTATATTTTAAACCATTTGCAGTAATATTCAGTTGTGAAAAAATAATACAATTATTATTATTATTAGAACAATACAACATAAAGAACACTATTCAGTATTTTTTACCCATTCTAGCAGCAAGATAGTCAACAGCAAAACATCAAAGATGATTGGAAAAAAATTGTATACACAAAATTATGCATATTCATTGTTGGCTGTTTGAGGGGATTTTTTGGGGTCAGTTGGTTTTGTAGTGCTAGATTTTTTTTTAAGCTTAGGTTAGGTTTTTTTTGAAAATTTGTAATGAATAGCACCTAACAGGTTTCTGCAATCACATACATGGATGTTGCTCTGTAGTCTACCACAAACTGAAGCAATACAGAGCTTTACCAAATTAAAGCAAGTGCTTGATGCCGAAATATACCACAGAATAAACACATACAACCCATCAATCAGTGGATGTAATGGCTGTTATAAATAAAAAAATATCTAGCACTGTATTAGAAGTCTGGTTTGCTGCTTCTTTACAACTGAGGGGGAAAAACAGCAACACCTCAGAAATCCAGAATAAGTTCCAACTTATTACCATCTTGTTACCATCAGCATCCCACTTTCACCGGGATCTGCCGATCTCAGGCTGTAAAAGCTCTACCACAGATAGTCCATCTCTTTGGAGACTTGATCTACAACATTCAGCTGCTCTAAGAGGGCTTGGCCAGTGTGAGGTGTTACTTTTGTGTCTCTAGTACCACCTCATGTAGAGTTTCTGCCACGACTCAGTTAGGGAACCAAACCTTATTAAATAAACACAGATTCTTTATCCCCTCCTTAATTCACACGCAAAAAATTATGTCTCATCTTATCCAGCATGATACATTGGCACAAGCCATAAAGAGATTGTTTAGTTGCACATTACCTGGAAATACAATGCAGGAAAGGAGACAGACTGAGATTATGACTGACTTCAGAAGATTCCCAATAAACCAGAAATTAGCACTAGTTTCATCCTAAAATGAGGTGTTAGTACTAACAACTGCAATATAATCATTTCAGCAGCCTTTTTGCATAGGTTTCCTGTTCTGAGAGCTAGGAAGGGTAAAGAAGATGGCAGGGGTTTGGTCACCATGGCTGGGGAGGATACTTGTGCATGTCTGGTGCCCTACGCAGCTGGTACACAATGCACTGGAACAGGCTTTGACACCAAATCCAATTCTCAGCAGTACAAAAAGCATTCTTCTAAAAGCAGCTTTGGGAGGATGAGGAAATCTAATCCTAGAGGGAACCCTGGTGCCCATGTACAATAGAAATCCCACCCACAACAAAACAATTTTCTGGATGCACATCAAAGGATATACCCTCTTCAGAGTGAACACTAAATACACCCGAATCACAACTGTGTCAATATTGGCACTAGGGAATGAAACCTGACTTCTAAAACCCATGCTGGGAAAGACTCCAGGTGACAGAAACTTTATGAGAGCACTAGTGCAATGTTCCCTGTGCTTCAGATGATGGTAATACAGGTATAAACCTTTGCAAAATAAAATGCTGAAGTATGAAGATATCCTGAGATTTTGCAGGACAAATTAAAAGTTTCAGGAGCTCTTGTTTTAAGACACATTCAGTTTAGAGTTATGTAATTCAATGCAAGAATGAAAAAGAAAAATTTTCTGCAAACAGTCCTCAATAGGATTTCAAGTTCCCAGTTAAATCTTGCCTCATAATCAAATGCTTGTATTTGAGGTGAAAATAGGAGTGGGTAGGAAATACCTGAAGCTTTCCTTCTTAACCCTCATTGTAGTAACTTGCTAAAGTAAAACTGCCACACGACCTTGCCTCAAACAAAACTCTCTTCACTCAGAAGTTTCTCAGACTCAGAGAGTTTGTTTTGAGTTTAGGGTTTTTTTTACAAACAGTGCAATGCTCATTATCTGTCTCTGCCCCAGTTCTCAGTACTTTCTTCCCACAGTCCTTCTACAACAAGACACAACACTATGAAGGATGCCTATTCTGAACACTGACTATGCTAAGGGCTGGGACAAAGAAATACCAAGGGGACTGGCTATTGCATCACCAGATCAGTCAGTGAACAGGGCAGGCAGACAGGGAAGCACACCAGCAGTCTGCAGGGAAACATCAGTGCCTTGCTCAGCCTTTTCCCTGCTGCCTGACTCAGCTCAGCCACTTCAGAGAGGAAGCTGAACACGAAATATGTCACCATCCCTTGTGCTTCCAACTGCTGCAGCAGCCCAGCTCACTCCTGAAATGCCAGATGCACTCAAAACTGATAACCTGTACGTCCCAGCATGTCACTTGGGGCCCAGGAGAACGAGAAGAGGGACAAGGCAGAGGCTGGGGCAGATAGGACCCACACACATGAACGCCTCTCCCTTTACACTGCTCTAAATAAAATTAAGCTGCTCATGTCATTTCCACTGCCAGCTTAGCTCAAGCATGGTAAATTTCCAATTCAGCTCATTCACCTCACTTTTATCCATGCTACACATGCTGCCTTCTATTCATATCTACAACCATCACTGACAGCAGCAGAAAAGCATACATCCAACAATAAAACACTTTTCAGAGTGAGAATCTAATGGGAATGGGAATGGGAACTACAGGATTATGTATTTTTTCCTTTAATTTTTTCTTTACATTTTATTAGCCTGATCTTAACATGGTACAGCACAGTTTTATTTCTCTTGCAGCACATAAGACAGCAATGCACTGAACACACCCAAACCAAGTAAATTTAAATAGACAGACATTAGCTTTGCTCCTGGCCTTGCTCCTGAATCTTCCTTCTTGACCTTTCAATTAAGCCATGCAAGGCATCTCCTTACACCTGCAGCTTTTAAGTAAACAGATAAAAACATGGACATCTCAGAAAGCAAGTTAAACAGAACACTAATTGTATCAAAATAATGACACAGCCACAAGACAGATGGAAATTATTACAAGCAAATGCTAAAACTAAGTTTCTTTTTTCAATATTTCTTCTCATCAATTCTGTCACAGTTTATTTAAAAATTATTAGTCTAAATTACAGGTTATGCAGTTTCCCTTTAGAAAATTGCTGTATCACAGCTCTTGAATAATCTCAAAAACAGGGTCTTGGGGCAGAAAACACGGTAGGGAGGAAGGGAAGGATGCCTGTGCATATGTGTCAAGGTATGCAAATTTGGAAAGCAAGAGACAAGGGATGTTAGCATATATTCATACAAAAAACTGTATTACATTCAGATCCTACATGCATTAATAGAAAGTAACTGAAAATCTCATACAACAGCTGCTTTTATATCATGCCTTTGTGATACATCCAAAGAACTAAACCCCAATACGCCACTGGGTAAACATAACCCTCAAAAGAGATATGGTTTGGGTTAAGAAAATTCTAGTCCTGATTTGCAAAGACTCAATCCAGAATTGCATTTTTGAAAGCTAATTCAGAAGTAGTTTTGGATTTACCAACAGGTCTTATGTATTTAAGAGAGAAAAGAGAAAACTTTAACTGAAGAAAACTTCCAAATATGACACTCTCACTGTGCATTAAGTTTAAAAATAAGATTAGTAGTGTGCTTCCCACTAACACTGAAGCATTCAGACTTCACAACTTCAAAGAATAATACAAAACCTCCACAGATCAAGCCATAGATCAGCCCAAGCCTTATTGTTGTAAGATTCTTGGCTTACAAAAACAGTTTTGAATTAAAAAAATAATCAGCCATGGGCACTATTGTTTTATCTAGCACATACTTTGCACCAGGAACTGGTCACATTTAATGGCAATTAGTGATTCATTATCACATCTCAGAAATAAAAACAGATGTGAGGAAATACATGGAGTAACATCAGAACCATCTCATCACCTAATTACCTTGAGAAAGGGACTACACACTTAGTACAGACATTGGCAGTTACATGTTTATGAAACTAAAGCATTGTCTGCACTCTCTCTAAGTGACAGGAAGATGATTTAATCCTAAGCATCACAGGGTGAGTGGACCCTCCACATACACAATGAAATTTGTATCGAGTTTGTGGGAATTCTGTCTAGGCCTTAATTTCAGTAGAGTCTGTTTACATTTTCCCCAGCCTAACAGGATTTGTCTTGCCCATCTACAAGATGCAAAAACGAAGCAAAGATAAGCATTATGTTGCTGCTGATTTGGGTGGAGTGTTCAGTGAGTTTTCTTTTCATGAAAGCTTGCCAAGTAAGAGCCAGAGCCCTTCACAAACCCAGGTTTCACTTGCAGTCTAGTCAACAAGTAGTACAAGTTGTAAAATTAGCTTTTTCACATGTTCACTGCCTCAATGAATCCAGCCATACCTTATGGAGGTTAGGACCTTTGTTTTGAAAATGCAAACTTATTAACAAACATCCCAAATAAGTGATCTGTAGTTTTATTACCATGAACTACTTTAACTCAAACTAAGAACCGCATTAACACTTCTATCAGTTGGGAGATATATAACCCGTTTATTTTAGTGCAACTCTCTCAGAACGGACCCAGAACAGCCCCTCCTTCCTGCACCAGCTCTTCAGACTTTTGTTCAGCTCTGAGTTTATCCACCAGCAGGCTGAAGGAGTCATCTAGTGGCCACAAACAACTCCTGCAGCCTCACCAGCTTCTGTAGTCCAGCTGCCAGGGCAAAACAAGGTATTTTACCCCTTAAAGTCCACTGCAGGTCCAGTATCTGAACCGTGACAGGGTCCTTGCAGCTTTGCTCATGATATTCCCTGTTGATGTTCCT
Organism: Argya squamiceps; assembly: GCA_037834095.1. Classification (NCBI taxonomy): domain Eukaryota; kingdom Metazoa; phylum Chordata; class Aves; order Passeriformes; family Leiothrichidae; genus Argya; species Argya squamiceps. The sequence continues at coordinate 19,121,877 of JBBMKD010000001.1, read as the reverse complement.
TAGCAGCACTAGATATTAGCTTCCCACTTCCAACCCATGTCGAGGCCAAAATCAAGTTCTCTCCTTAAACATGTTTGGGAGGAGACATGGCTGTGTTATTTCTAACGCTTGTGCAGCTGCCTGTTCCTCTTCAGGAACGGGCAAACCTTTTCTGAGTAACGTTGCTACCCCTGGGAAGCACCAGTTGAGGTGACATGGATTAAACTGCCAAGCAGCAGCAGGGCAAGCCAAGGAATCTCCTTTGGCCCACAAACCTCCTCTGCCTCAAACCTGCTGTGTAAGGCTTGGACAAAGCCCATGGGTACTTAGGTAAGGTCTCTCAGCCTTGGGAGAACCATCCACCTAACAATATGCAAAAGAAAAATCCATAATAGATGAACCAGGTATCTGAAGTATGAGTTAAAATAATACTTTGATAAACAGTATTAACACATATAAAAATCTTACTAAGCTTCATAAATATTTGTAATGTGCTATCAGTTCTCCATACAACCCCTCCAGCCGGGTAGGCTCCAGAAATTTAAGTGTGTTATTTTATATGAAAACATCAAATATTCATTCTTCAAATGAATGGCCATTTCAACTATGTAAGAAAGTGAAAAACTGATACTGATTTTTCCTATCAACACCTTAGTTTTAAAACAAACTCAGATCCATTTTTTTTACTCTATGTTTATCTGTGTTACCTGTTGAGTGACTGAATTGGAGACACCTAAACACACCTTAGGCAAGACTGTCTTAAGGTTTTTTTTTGTTCCTGGAAATCACTTTGTTGCCACACTAATGTCAGACTTTGGATGAACGTGTTGCTACTCTTCCTTCACAGACTAGTGATTGCTATTTGCATATTTTCTCTTTGAATGTTTGCACTGTTGATCAGAGGTGAATCTAATACAGTGAGCATCAGGTGTTTACCACCACACACACAGAACTTCCATACCATCTTATAGTATGTCCCCTTACACCCTGCCATGCAATTTAACATCCTGTAAGTTAATCTCAGCAGCTGCATCTTCCTCTCCCCACCCCCAAAATAAGGAGCCATAGGTTTTCCAAACCTTTCAAGGAAGCCAAAACACTTCCTTAAATTCATACTTAACCTCCCTGTGATTCAGAGTTTCTACCTGCCTTAATCACCTCAGTCACAAAGGTGTCACCTAGCTTTTTTCACCAATCCTATACATCATTCAGGTGAAGCAAGTGAAAAATTCTATAAAATGCAAATGATCTTTCTGGTGTGGTTAAGGAGCTCCAACCTATTTTTCAAGCTGCAGTTGAAGGCAGAAAACAGTGGTACCACAACTATACAAAGACGTGAAAGAAAAGAAAAATGATCCTTGCAAGCCCTAATGTCAGAATTAAACACAGACGATTCCTTCAAAACAGTGAGGGCATGAGCAGCAGCTAAGTGATGTTTATAGCTCTGATCCCAGCAGGCAACACCTCCACCTTGCTTTACATGTCTAACAAATTAAGTGTTGGTCAGATTCACCCTTTGTGGAGAACCTGCAGAAAGACTGACTCTAAATCACATTTATTTCTCCAAGATGGGGGACACCTTATCCTTTTAGGTCAGTATATCACCAAGAGCTATTTCTTGGTCAGTAGTCCAATCAGAGAGGTATCTGGAAGTGAGACTACCCAGATCTATTTCTCTAGTTCTTAAACAGGCCTAATTTGTATTGTCAATAAAAATAATATCAGTATTTTCAAGCCTTAACTGGCCAGAATCATATGAAAGATAAGGCCACTCTTAAGACTTTATTTAACATTGACTTTATTTGGCTTTTTTTTTAGACACAAATTTAACTCATTCTAACTTTATTTCTTTATCTATGTATTTTAAAAATAATATACTCTTTGGTAATAACAGTGAAAGTTATAGACACTACTGGTCTAAAACAGCATGCCAAAAAATGTCACTGATGAAATGAGTAGCAGACAGTACCAGAGGTCTGCTTAGGTCTACTGTGTTAGGCCAAGTCTCGTTGCCTTGTCTCATGTTTCCAGTGAACTGCAAGAGGGAATGAGGATCAGGAATAGCCACCAAAACTCATTTTGTCCTGTTACTACAGCAAAGATGCACATACTTTTTCTATTACATACATATTCATACATACACATACACATGTGTAGGTATCTATACATACATTTCTGCAGGCACATGCAACATAAAAGTGAACACCACACAGTAGGCCTGCTTTGCAAAGGCAACATGCAGAAAACAAAATTAGTGGCAGACTTGAAAACACAAGAAATTGAAAAATAACCACAGCCACTCTTTAAGCCCCTCCCTCTGTGCCTTAAAATTAAAATGGGAATCTCCTTCTGAACTTCCTACTACGTCTTAATACGCAGATCAGCCAAAGCATGGTACTTGGTACAAAACATGTACTTCGTTAGTGCTGCAAATACCTAGGTTGGCATACTTCCTTTCAATAAACGGTTTATGATACTGACCAAGCTTCTATCACTCCAAAAGACCGCCATAATATGCTTTTTCTAGAGGTCTTACCACAGACTACCTGGGAACTTTGGTTAGCTGGGTAGCTGCCTGCTCCCTTGCTCCCCACCAAGTTTGACAAAGGGAGCATATTAGGCTCCTTAATTATCTTCAAGAGATGGCACAATGTTCAAGAATTAATTATTTCTAGGTATAAATCAAGGAAGCTGACCATCTTAAAACAAACACATTAGTGACTGAAGCCTAAGCATATCTACAGCCTCTATTTGCACCTTAATTACTCAGCAGAAATGTGCTAAAGAGTTATCAGTCAACTGAAGGCGTCTTTCTCTAAGGACCTGCAGGACAAGCTGAAATACCTCTTAGAACTGCCAAGAGCAAAGGATTTATCTGCTTTTATGTGCATTTGTCAATTCATACTGCAGAAAATTTAGTCACAAGCAACAGTGTAAATTGATGATAATATTTAGAGTATTCACTTCTTATGAAAGCTCACCCAGAAAGTACCTATTTTTCCTCTGCCTAATCACCACTTCAACAGATCAGTTTGGATTCCTTGTCTCACTAGAGGTATACCAGAAAGCATATGCCAGTCCCTGCAGCAAACATTTCCAGGTGCAGATTCAGAATTCACAGAGCAGGGACTCAAGTCAGACATTCAGTGGAAGCCCAGCATCTAATTCAGAAAACCTCTACCAGAGTCTTACTCCTGTGATCATTTTGAATAAACCATGAGCTCTGCTGCAGATGGGAAGGCTTCATTTGGGTTGTTAGAATATACCATTGTTTTTTTTCAAATGGGGCCTGGCTAGCTACCTGCCTTATTGGAGCCTTGAAGGGAGAAGGAAATACCTGAAATCCAGTAACTCTTTACTGCTCCTGACTAGCAACAACCTGCCTCTTGAGTGAGTTCCACCAAAATTCTCTTACTGAGATTTTGTCAATGCACAGTCGGCCCATGTGGAATTTGCCTGCATCTTTACCCAAAAAACTTCCAGGTGTTTACACACTTGATTGCTACTTCCAAGCTACTCCATACATTAACAAGTTTTGACGGGCAGTATCAGCTACAAAAAGAAAGTAATTTAGTAAAGTATGGAACAGTTATAGACATTACTACAACTTTAAACTTACAACACCGTTATACATTCTTGTAGCTACATGGGAACAGAAAAACTCAAATTATTTTCATTTCTACAGACAGTTTAATTTTTTAATTCCCTTGGGAAAAATATTTTGCTTGAACATCTGCATAAAGATATCCCTTTAATTTGAAAGTATTTTAACCTCCTGACAACATAAAAAGCCCTTTACTGCACAGTAGTGAACTAACAGATAAAAAGGGGTAGATACATTTTGAGTAGCTTTCCCCTGCAGCAGAGCCTGCCCATCTTCAGCTGAAATGCACAGGTTTTTCTGGCAGCACCTTTTGTGGCAGCTTTTGAAAACAGAAGTAATCTTTCAAGTATTACAAAAGCCATGCCCTTCCATACTCAAGTTCCACATCTAAAGAATTTCAGATGCTGCCAGGGTTTCAACTTTGGCTAGCTGGCCATCAGGGAAGACTGTCCCAAGGCAGCACACGACCCCAGCTCCCTGCAGAGTCCCTCCACTGCTGTGACCATGCTTCCCAGTGAGGCTCTCCCAGCATCATCCCACACAGAAGTGCAAGGAGAACACTCCAAGCTGCTGCTGTTACACCACGTCCATGAGGAGGGTGGACATAGCACTGCTAGAAGGTGCTGCAACAGGGGCAGCACCCCTGTGCCCTCATCAGCAGAAGCTGTGTACTTACAGAGCCATGGTCATGGCCCAGTTGCATCAATTCTCAAGGATTTAAGGTCCCTTGCATTGTGCCATAACTTGGCTACCAAAGAAAGCATTATTTTTGTGGTTTACTCTTAGTAAGTACCTTCTCCGTTTACACCAAAATGAGAGAATCTTGTTTTCCACCTGAAAGAAAGATACAATCAAACCAAGTTGTCAGTTTTATAATTTTTGTCATGTTTGTGTTTCTAGATCCTTGTTTCAGTCCTTTTGGTTTTAAAAAACCTGTGCAGGCTTGAGAGGGATACTAAAGTAAGCTTTTTTCCCTCATCCTGAAACTATTACTCCTCTTGTTATTCTCCCACAAATATAATTTTTGGTTTCTATAAAGTTTTCATTAAACAGTGTAATTTTGCAGCTTAAGGTACCCTAAAATATTACTCAAAAATCTGAAGACTCAATATGCCACATTTTTCTATGGTTTTCAGTTTACTTTCACAGGGCAAGAGAGGGAGCAGAGATGACATTTTCAGCTACCAACTCTACCATCTCAGCAACTTCCAAGCAAAATAAACATTGATCCTTTTATCCCTCATCGAAATCTACTAGCATGGATTTCTTCTGTACTTGCATGAAGTCTCACAGAAATTAACAAGGCCCCAAACAAAATGCACAGGTCTACTTTCCCTTGGGATGTAACATTCAACTTCCCTAGCCAAAGCACAGCCCCGGTGAATATGAAAGCAATGGTGAATATCCTTTGTTGGTTTTGCCAGCACCTGACATGACAAAAGCTTGAAAACTACTAACAAAAACTTCCTGAACTCCACAAATCACACCTGAGCAACTAAAATCACCCTGTTATTTAAAAAACAAATAAAAAAATTAGAATATTGCCCAGAGAAATGTACTCTTTTTTTTACAGGCCACTTGAGAAGCTATCATGCTCTTTTTCAGGTAGTCTACCACTAGTACCTCAAGAGTAAGTGATGAAATTAACACTTTACAACACCAACGTCAAAATGATCAGAGGAGAAAGATAGAAACAACATTACAATTAAAGACATGTTATCTTCAGCATCAGTAACTAGCTGATGCTATCTGCTCTGGAAACTATCCAGACGGCAAAATCATGTTTAAAAGATACATATAAGTCCCTAGCAGAAGAAATAGACAGTAGTGCTCTATTTCTGGAGAAACATCCTCCTCTTGTACTTTACTTAGCCTGCCCTTAAGGCTCTAGCTCGACAAGCAGCAAGCACAGGCCAGCTCTAAAACCAAAATGAGTTGTGTCCCTGTCCTGCTTTCTCCTATGCACTCCTAGACCTCTTTTTAAGGAGCAACAGAGCTGTGCAGTTCTTAAGTCTGATTCACAACACATTAGCTGATCCAGCAAGTAGTGGTCAGTTCTATCTTTAGGCAGAAAGAGTTAAGCTAATAAAACCCATTGATTTTAGCTATGATCATTCCTCCAGTCCAGTTCATTATACAACAAAAACACCAGCATGGCCCCATGACGTAAGATGCAAGTGTCTGAGGCTGGGACTGCTTCTTTCAGTAATAGTGCTGCCATTGAAATATGGTGATTCACTATCACTTCTGTCAAATATGTCTTATTCCACTTCTTTGTCAGGGAGCTGTAATTCAAATAATGTCTGTATCTTCTATCTACAATGAAGACAGGGTCAACATTACAAGTGTTAAAGATGAAAAAAAAATACTCTGGGAGCCATTCCCTTCATTCTTCTCTTCATGCCTACAAATACAGAGCACTTATTAGTAACCCTTGTGATTTCTCCAGTGAGGAAGTATCCAGCTTTTAGACACCCTTATCCAGCTTTCATTCCCCTTTGGTGGATTCCAAAATACATTAACCACTTTCTACAAGCTAAGATAAAACTAGGTTGCCAAGGTATGACAAAGAAGCAGCAAATGCTTTGACTCTAGCTGTCAGTGAAACAGAAAAATCAGTTATAAGAACCAAATGTAGAGCCACTGGTAGGAGCCCTTTATTGATACAGGTTGGATTTTTCACAGCAGCCTCCTATCAATTATAACTGAAACGTTGAAAATAGGTACAAACTGAATAAAACAGCACAAAGGTCCAATAGTTGTTGCTCTTGATGCTTCACATTATGCTGAGGTACTAAATGCTACAGTTTCTTTACTGGCAGAATGCAAGTAAAAAGGTAAAAACTTTGGCAAATAAGGGTTGATACTTGGGCCCACATAGGAAATGTATTTGCATCTACAGCATAAGCACACTTACCACACATTTCTTGTGAAGACATTAGCACATACAATTATCTTCAGATTCAACACACTGGAGCAAATGGACTTGTCTTGTCTTTTTAACATACCAATAAAATGCGCACAGCACATGAAATGTCTTTAGCTACTGTTTTATCCCTCAGAGTAGTGACATAACACAGGGTTAATTTCTTGACCACAAGTCAACAAGAAAGAGATATACCAAGATATTCCAAGAGATATACCAAGAAGTAGTTTTAGCAGCAATGAATTTAGAAATTGCACAGAGGCAAAACCATGCAGTGTAGTATACGCAACACAAGAAAAATACAAAAGATGCAAGGCCACACTTGACTGGAAGTTTTATTATTACTTCCCATACAATGCTCTTCCACCAATACTCAAGTGAAGGCCACAGACTGGGCGTCAAAAGTGGTTTGTTGTTTTCATTTTGGCCTTATACCTTTACCTACAAAGCTGTTCAACTACAAGCAGTAAGTGTGAACATACAACACCCTTACAACTTCTATTTGCCCTGAAACTTGAACAATCACAGAAGTATAAAATCACAGAATGGCTGGGGTTGGAATGGACCTTTACAATCATCGGGCTCCAACCCCTCTGCCATAGGCATGAACACCTTCACCTAGACTGTGTTCCTCAGAGCTCCATTCCATCTGCTCTTGAATACCTTTTAGGGATGGGTCAACATGTCAGGGCAACCTGTTCCAGGGCCTCACCACCCTCACAGTGAAGAATTCCTTCCTAATATCTAATCTAAACCTACCCTTCTCCAGCTTAAGGCCATGCTCCCCAGTTCTATCACTAGACGCCCTTATAGAAAGTCTCTCTCGAGCCTTCTTGAAAGCCCCCTAAAGTATAAGGCTGCTGGAAAGAAGCAGAGCTAACTTCTACCAAAGGAAAAACAGGAAGTCAGTCACAACCAAAAACATTACCAGAAATCAACCCCCAATTTCTAATTTACTGTACCTCTCATTTTCCACCAAAATGCATCAAACTTTAAAATACATGTTTCTCCAGAATGGCTTTCAGCAAAGCTACTGGAAAACTCTACTGTAAGATCTAATAAACGGTTCCATGTCTTCCATTTTACAGAACAATCAATAAATTAGACTTGTCAGAACAGAAAACAGCTACTCAAATCACACACTATTGTCTGGACCAAGACCACAAGCAATTCTGGTTAGGCCTCAGATGACCCTGATCAAGATCTTTGATTTGTTACTACTGTCCCCTGTCACCTGGGGAGCAGCCCAGACCTGTGGCAGTGCCCTTTAGCTGTGGTGGCAGCATCCAGTGCCAGGCTGGCCCACCACAGCTGTGTGTTTGAGTGGCTTCTCATGAAGAGTCCTCTGCAAAATCACTCAGGGCATCACAGCCAGAGTAAACAAAATTGTCCCATTAATCTGACTGTAAACAAGCAGTAATAAAAAGACAGCAAAAGAAGAATATGACAACACAAAGTATTTGTGTAACCTACCACCAGTTACAGATTAGCAATTTCAGAACTTTATTTGAGGGAATACTGAGAATAGTGCTCATCTGTTTAAAAAGCCGAAAATTGATTATTGAACCTGCGATATTTACAGTCTTCACTCTGTAAAGAAAAGTAATTTTAAAAATCCAATGCAACAATGTAGGAAGACACCTTTCCATAGGACCTGCCCATCTGTTGCAACTGAAATTATTCCAAAGACAGTTTTCTCTCAACTAACCTGGCTTCCTCTCTGAGGGATGCTTGGCAACTGTAAAAGTATTTATTTTTTGCTTTCCATGTCCATAATTTTATTTCAACGTTATAACATCACATTACTCCCTCAAATACATCACACTGTTCTAGACTCACAGTTATTACTAAACTACCGTAAAGCCTCTTCTCTTGCATTACTCAATCCATTCAGAAGTTCTGAAACAAAGTAAGTGGGTTTTGAAAGTCGTTTAGAGTAAACTTTACCTTTATGGCTGTATTTGTGTCATAGCTCTTTGTACTTTTCAATGAGAAAAAACCAGACATTTACAAACTGTAAACTTTCATTGACTACCGATCTTCGCTACAGCAAAATACATCATTTCCTGAGTATACTCCATTACAATATTAGTAGGAGCAAAACCATCTAATCAGAGACGGTAACAACATAATTGCTCGTTTCTTGTTATAGAGCCTGGCTGTGTTGGTTCCTCCTCCAACAGCTACTCGGACCCAGGCGCGGTACAAGCGGCACTCACCTCCTCTGCCTTCCCGGTCCCAGGGCTGGCACACCAGCGTTGTCGGTGCAGCACTCTGCCATCCTGCCTACAGCCCTGCCGCTCTGCAACACACCACGACCACCGCGATACCGCTTCTCCAGCCCGGCGTTCGCCTGTCACAAACAGAGCCCGCAGCCACACACAGAAATTAACTCCGGACCGATGAAAATAACTCTTTCGGGGGAGGAGTAACAGCGCGGCTCCGAGGGAAACGAAAAGCAGGAAGCTGATCTCAGCAGCGCGGAGAGCACGGACGGGGCGGAGCAGAGGCACGGAGGGGGAAAAGTGGAGCAAAGACTCGCTGCTTATAGCTTGGCTTTGGCCGTATGATCAACCAGCACGGCATTACTGAAATACCAGCGCCGGGGCTGACACGGACGCCAGCTCCCCCTCGCCCAGGGGCACAGGCCCGCGGCAGCCCCGCGCAGCGCACTCGCCGCGCAGGTACCG